>JAMKCF010000017.1:2180701-2872189 GCA_023634235.1 Pisaster brevispinus
TAGCCGAGTGTTTCTCAATGCTTTTTATAAAATTATAGCCTTCAAGAAAGACTCTGCTAGGGTCGAAACGCCAGGTCACAAACTTTTTTTTGCATTTACACCATAGGTCTTTTTGTTTAACTTGTTCTATTTTCTAAGCAAAAATTCTGATGATTAAACGCTTATTTTAGATTTAATTACATGCATTCATCAGTGTCAGGATCATGGTCACTAGTTTAAGCTGAATTTACATAAATATTCCTGTTTACCCCCCCCCCCCCCCCACTAATAATGCTATGACCCAATCTGGGGAGGGGGGCTGTTCAACCTGTATGATTGACATGACCATATATGGTGATTCCATTTAACACAGTCAGGAGTTGATGCTGATGGGATAAGGTGACAAATGACACAGGTTACTTACATTCGTGTTAATTTGCAGAGTATTTTTAAGACATGATGACATCGGCTCTATTTATAAGCGCCCATGTTTTTTCACACGTGGCAATTTCTATATTAATGCAACATTGAGGCACCCAACTACACTGTAAGGAACACTGTAGGTCTGTCTTTCAATCTAAAATTAAATTCGTTTGAAAAATTGGAATGTGAATGACCTTTCTTTTTGGGATATTGCCTGGCACTGGTTGGCTGTAAATTGCCTGTTGTGATACGGCCCATATATATGACACATTAGCTACTTAATTTTTACTGTCATCATGGAGTATAAATTGAAAAAATAGTACTTTGAAAAGAAAATATGTATAGTTCCATTTAAGTTGCATTTTCCTTTTTTTTTGGGGGGGGGGTTGGGTTTTATTGAAAACGTTGATTGCATCTGGAACCGGACTAATGATATTTTTCTGTAATTATTGAAGCTGTAAATGGTTTTCATTGAGTTTGTGCTGAATTTCTTTTCATTAAATGCAAACACCTGTAAAGAGGCTGTAATCCTCATCAATTAAATGCTTCATTTATGGTCAGCATCCAGGTAGGCAGGTTAACCCAGGGGGAGAGGAGGCCGTGACCCTTTTTTTATTTCAATGACACGCGACCTCTCTTAAAGCAATTTAGTAAAAAAATTAAAACAAAAATGATAATGCTTATTTATAAGATAGTTAATTCCGCTGATCATGGAGGTACACCATGCTCTGACCCAATGGACCATATTTGGCAGTTTACAATTGATTTTTAAATTAGACAGCACTGTTTATTCTGAAACGTTAAAGGAATGTCTTTGGACCAATACAGTCAGAGTAAGGTTGTTGACCAAATAAGGAGCTTTTAGTATATAGATATGCTGATGAGCAACCCCTATCCTTTGTGCCCCCCCCCCCAACACACACACTACGAGTTCGCTGAACAATATTGTCCCTGCTGCATGGAGCAACAACAATGCATATTCACGCCGTCCCTGTGGGTTCACCCTTGTTTGGTAATCACATGACCATATATGGTCACGAAGGGTAGAGAGATTATGTAAATAAGCCTTAGAGGTCCAGTCAGTGCAGTATTGATATAGCTAGTCTGTGTATAGATTGTGTTTACATTTTGTATGCTATTTTGTTCCTCCTTCATATGGTGGCTGAGTGCACCAAGGCAGCAGTCACTGGTGCAAAACTAAATGAACAAGCACTGGTACACATTATTTATCTTGAGGCGTGTTAAGTTTTTAATGTTTTGAAGTACGGTAATTTAGACATTTCCTGCCCCATAATTTTGAAATAACATTTGGATATTAAGAACAGCTGAACAATGAGACACTCTATACCCCCCCCCCCCCAGCACACACTATATTCACACATTAAAACATTCTAAAATGGTAAAAACAATGTAAGACTTTGATTTGTGTTTTTTATCTTTCTGTAGAAATTGTTGTCTTTTTTACAAATAAAAAATAACAAAACTAAAAGAGTAAAACCATATTTTGGTGACAGATCCCAAGAAGTCCTCAAAACTTGGCAGGAAAATTCCCTCATGAGATTAAAAAATTAGTATTGAGTGATAGTCAAACAAACAAATATTGTAAATATTCCTTGTCACCCTTTTTCTTTTGATTTTACTTGGGAGGACTTGGAAACAGCATTTTCTCACTCATAACAGTAAAAAGAAGAAAGTTGTGATATGAAGTCCCAGGGGTGTTGTTTATGTAGCTGTTATGCCAGAGTAAAAATAGCCTGAACTAGCCTCACAACCTAGCCTGACGGTAAGTGTCAGTTACAGTTGCAGCTGCTGGTCATTTCCCAGGCTATCAAATATATATACTTTCACATCACAAGACGGTAGATTGTTATTGTGTGGAGAGCGTTATTCTTAGTAGTTATCTATCAGCGCTATAACCAGCAATCGTCAATCTGTCAATTTAATATTCCAGATTCCACAGTTCATGCAGCAAGGATTCTTCAGATGAAGGGTGTAGCGATCGCCGGCACAAGGATCGAGGGGTAGTTGATGGAGATGTGGACTGGGCACCGAGCCAAAGTTGTGATGCAGTCAAGAAGTGGTTACAGGCTGAAGGTATGCACAATGCGTATCAAGAGATTGGTAAGTCAAGCCACATTATTGATCTTGACATTCTTGGAGGGTTACAGTCAGTTATAAACAAAGCTCCAACCATGACTATAGGATTCAAAATTAGGCAAAAGGTAATAGCATACAAACAAAAAAATCCCATCTGATCAGTCAATCATTATTAAAAGTTTTCCTGAAAAATCAATCTGCTTGAATCTCTTTTATGATTAAGTGACTTAAACAAAAACAAAATTGTGACTAAAAAATGTTATGAGGTCAATTCATATGGGTTTTGAGGCATTGCATGGTGATGTGTCATTGTATTAAATTTGCGGTAACAGTATGTGTTTCTACTTTGCTCTGTAGATTTGGTTCTTGAGAATGTGTCTTGCTATTTAATCCACAGCCGTTTCAGGAGACTGCTTAGTTCTGAAAAGGTGAATTCATCTGTATTTGTTTTATATAAAACGTCACAAACGCTTCTTCTTCTTCTTCTTTTTTCAGACAAACCGCAAATGTCATTTTTTGTGATCCCAAGAGCGGCTGGGGTAAGTTTATATTTTTTATATTTTAAAATTTTATTTTTGTATTTATACTCCTGTATGTTTTAATTATTTACATTTTGGATAGTATCAATGATGTTTATAATTGTCAGTGTTTTAAAATGAAAGATTATGCAAAAATGGTATTTATGGTCATCGTATTTCTGTTATGTTTACTTTTTGACTTTGAGATTGGTTTTCTCTCGTGGAAGTGGGGTTCACTTGTAACATTTTAGTTTTGACTTTTTTATATATATATTTTTTTGTCCTCCAGGCAAGAGGTACGTACTGCACAATTGGGCAGATAATCTGCAAGTTGGACTTGGCTGATGCAGTGGGAGATCATAGGAGATTCAACTATGTGTGCAGGGTATGTGAGGGTGGGGTTAGGAGGAGAGATGAGGGGTAGTGAGACTGGCTGCCAGTCTAGCCTTAGCTGGTGCAGTGCGAGGAGATCATAGGTGATTCAACTATTTGTGCGGGGTATAAGGGTGGGGGTTAGGGGCGGAGCGTGATGGCGGATAGGTGGGCATACAGGACTGTTTGCCAGTCTAGCCTGAATTATTCATGAGTATCTTTGAGGGACAAGCTTACAATGTCTTGTTCTCTGTCTCTCCAGCTTCTAGAGTTGATTGTAACTACTCGGTTCTCCTCTCTGACTGGCTTGGCTCAGAAGGATCTATTCACCGTTCTTGAAGAAGTCATTGACCTTGGTAAGACTGAATTTCTGTATGTCTGTCCACCCCAAAACATGATTGGAAGAACATATCGCTATATTCATAATTGTATGCAAGTTCTCTATTGTAGGCCTACAGTTTACAAGAATGTCCTTTTCACTTTTGATTGTCAATTTGTTTAAATGTAGTCAGCGTGAATCATCACAACATGGAGCAAGTCAGAAGAATCCTGTGTGGGGCTATTGTTGCTATGAACAACAGTTTTGGATCTCACATTGGTTGCCGAGCAACCTGGAACGGGCGCTTGAAGATGCTTCAGGGATGGATGGAGAAATTGGATAACATTCAAGTCAGAGAGGTAAAGAAAAATTAGGTTTTGTTTTTTTAACCGTTATTGCAGACATAAATGACATGTCTTAGATAAGGTAACTAGATAATTTATGATCAGGTTGAGTGTTCTGATATAAGAGCACCTCTGGAACAAACTTCCACTTCATATTAGGATCGCTGGTAGCCTTGATGTTTTTAAATCTGTTCTAAAGACTTATCTTTTGAAAGAAGCTTTTTACTGAATATGCATTTATTGTTCCTCTCCTAATACAATTTGGTTTCTACTGTCTTAATGTTATGCATTTTTATTTTTACTATTTAGGAAGTCCTGTAAGGGTCATGTATTTACATTTTTATGGATTGTTGTATTTCCTCACTTTTACCAGTTGTCAAATTTTAATCTTTTTATAATTATTTTGTTTTGCGCTTGTGTACATTTTATGGAATGGGCGCAATATAAATGAATAAATTATTATTATTATTATTATTATTATTATTATTATTATTATTATTATTATTATTATTATTATTATTATAATAATTATAAGATGGTTTTGATTTGGGTTTTTTTGCCGGGAGTTCATAATTTTGGAGTTTATTGCTGAAACAGCTTCCACCACCAAACCGCTGGACTAGAAAGAAGGCATTAGCCGTAAAGTTTTTTTGGGTGGATAATGTTGTTCTCATTTTATACAAAAGTTGTCTTTCCTTTTTCCTATCACAGAGAGAGGAGGATGGATTGATGAAGCTGACAGATCTTCCTGACGAAGTCTTGAGTAGAATACTCAACCATCTGAGTGATCACAGAGACATTGTAAACGTTGGCAAAACAAACTACCGGATGTACATATTGGCAACTCAGAATGTACTTTGGAAGGACTTGTGCCAGTATCATTTTACACCGAGTCAGGTAAATCTGATTATTTGGCAAGACGCTAATAACAAGGTTAATGCAATGAAGACACACCACGCAGCCCACTGTCTAAGTTTTAGGGGTTCAAATTATCGATGACTAAAGTGTCTAGGCCTGACGTTACATGAACTTCGATGACGTGACCCAAGTAATACATGGGGATGCGCAGGGTCTATTGGATTATTTAGATCTAGCCAAATTCCAGCCAAATTCTAACTTCATTCCATACAACTTAACGAGCTATGGTGTTTCTTGAACAGTTTGGTTATCTAACAACTTCATAACCCCAACAATTTATCAGCAGGGTTCTCCCAATGCACAAGCTAGTGTATCGGGCCGATGAGTGCAAATTGCAGGTCGACACGCAAGTATTGCAGCCGAACTGTTTGACCTAAGATCTATATCACAAATATCATCAAGTTAAAACCATTTAGAATGCCCCAGTTTGCACAGCAGAGCTTTTTAACTCTTCGTGACACCATCAAAAAAAAATCATACACTTATGCCATCAGGCACTTTTCAAGTGTCCGTTTGATATTTTGCGTGTAATGTTTTTTGAGAACACAATCATGTTTAAATCGCCCAAACTATTGGATATAGACCCTTGTGACCAAATAAAATGAATTCAAGCAAAATTTCCATTGAGATCAGCTCACAAGTGTCTCTAAGCCATTTGTTTGAATGAAACCCTCGTGTTTGATGAGTCAGCAAAAACATCATAATTTCTTACATTTCCTACATTTCCCAAGGGAATACCGGGAGAACTGGTCATTGGTGGATTTTTTTGTGTGTGAAATCAACCCCGATGGTAACAAGACAGTTGGCATGCTACTTGGCTAGGTGTAGTTGAGGAACCTTACATTTTTTAAATACAAATAAAATAAAATGGCGGAGTAATTACTTTTTAATTAAAAACGGACACCTGAAAAGTGCCTGATGGCTTAATCGAGGGTTAAATCAAAGAAAAACTCCCATGTACAAACAATTTGGAGGACCTCATTTCAATTCTGCGTGCTTGGGCCAAACTTCCTAAATTTGGGTCCAGAATGCTCCCCATAGGTTTTAAAAACTTTGGGAGAACCCTGATTAGGAAGATTTGTTGTTATGCTAGATTTGTTAAATATGACATTTAAATATTTTGTACAGTCTTTGATCTTTGAACATTTATTTTTTTAGATGCAGAAAGTTTGCCATGATGAACCTGTGGAGACTGACTGGAAGTTAACGTACAGAAAGCTATACAAAAGACACCCGCTGCACGAGGACTATGCCGATTTTCTGCAGTTATGTGCTTACTGTAACTGCCTTTTCTGGAGGGTGAGAAAAACATTGTGATGTTGCATTTTTGTGTTCTTAACTGTAAAACGTTTCCGAGAATAGAAGATTGAATTGTTGCGTTATTTTTGTATTCTTATTTGCAAGCAAAGAGAAATAAGATAAGATTCAGTGCGAACTTACTACCAAGGAAACAGTTAACATGTACTTAATTCTTAATCCTCTCCAGTTTGGTTTATTTATTTTTATTTATTTATTTGTAAAAAAATCTTCGGACACCAAAAACATTCTGACCAGGAGCAGTCCAGGGAAGTACAAAAGTAAAAAAAAACTAGACATGTTGCATTTGTGCACAAATGCCGAGCTGTTTCGTCATAACTTTTTCAAATTACTCAACTGAATTTGAAAGTTTTTTTTGTATTCAAAGTAGTTATGACGTTCAAGCCTGTTTAAAAAAGAATTTGGATTATACCACGTTTTGTAAGCAATTTATGACTAAAAGGTGCAAAAAATAGAAAAAATCATAAAAAATCATGTGATGACGTCATTATGACGTCATTTCAGAATTTACAAGAACTTGCCAATATCCAACAACCTACCAAGTTTCAACATGATCGCACTAACACTTAGGGAGATATACGACTTTAAAAAAGGCACCTTTAATGCCGCGTCACGTGACCCCCGATGACGTCATCGATCTGAAATTTCACACATATGATGGCTGCTCGACGATCAACATGTGTGTAAATTTTGAAGTGAATACACAAAACTTCACCACACACATCTTCAAAAAGTCCATTTTGATCAGTTTTCAACCTGCCGCTAGAGGGCGTTCTTGTGTGTTGTGACGTCATCGGTATTTTTTTTTAATTACCCACCCTTGCCAGACAATAACATAGTTGAAAGCAACTTCATAACTATTTTCACTTTTGAATAACGAGGCACTTCCGGTTTCGACCGGAAGTAGAGGTCATGTGAGGTCACGCACACTGAATAAAATGAAGACCTAATTTATCCCTATACAATCCCGCAATCAAAAACCTACGGTCTCTTGTGGCTGATTTGTTACTGATTTTCAAATATTTAAAATAGAAACCTTTAAGATGACGTCACGTGACAGGTGATGACGTCATCATGACCTCATTGTTTTGAGATCATTATTGCACCAATGCCTTTCATCACTGAAAGTTTCATTGCAATTGCTCTTAAGGAACTATGCAAATAGCCGCTTTGACCGAACGTGCGTTATGTCAATAGCCTTTTTTACTGAAACAGACAAATAAAAAAAAAAATAATAAAAAAAACTTTAACGAAAACAAGAGCTGTTTCGCAGCGCTGCGCTACGAAACAGCTAAAAAAAAAATAATAACAAAAACTTTAACGAAAACAAGAGCTGTTTCGCTGCGCTTCGCTACGAAACAGCTAAAAAACTATCATCAAAAGATTTTCTGAAAATTATCAAAGTTTTCTATGAAATCTTCAGATGGGAAGTAAATGATAAAATTACTGGAAAGAAATACAACCAACCATAAACCTCATTACCTTTAATTTCAGATGTAAACCATCTTCAAATCTAACTGTATCCCCTTTTGTTGTTTTTTATCAGAACGGTGGTCACCCCTGTTCTAAGGAGCTTCTCCAAGAAAAAGATACAATTCTCAAAGAGAGGCCAGAACTCCTCATCAATTTTGACATCAGCCCTCAACAATTCCTTGACCTCTTTACAACCTGCGGAAACTTCTCCAGGACCCGCTAGCCTTCTTGGACAGCTCGGCTTGGAGATTTAATTCAATGACCCCAGACTCTTTCTTGTTTTTTTGAAAATGGATGTCAAAGTTACTTCAGAATAAAGATTGTAACCCTCAACAATTCCTGCACCTCTTTCAAACTTGCAGAAAATTCTCCAGGACCCGCTAGCCTTCTTGGTCTCCATATCAGACACCCCGGCTTGGAGACTTAATTCTTAACCCTTGACTCTTTTGGGTTTTTTTATGGATGCCAAAGCTTCTTTTAGAATAAAGATTCTACCCCCTGAATAATTTCCTGCACCTCTTTCAAAGTTATTGAGAATTCACCAATTGATTCCTAGTAACTCCATTCTAAAGTATATGCAATTTGCGCCAGCAATATTTAGTCAGATGTTAATCGCCCCCCCTGCAAATGTTTACGTAGGGTTTAGGTCAAACTGTGTGTCCAAAATTGTGTTGTTATATTTATAGTAAGTGATGTGTGAACACAAGTATTTATAATATTTTGTTTGTAAAGCATGATTGGTGTGACTACTTCTTATAGCATTGATAATGTTATATTAAAAAAAAACTGCTGGTTCAGATGACTCTTTTTGAATCAAGATATGGTACAGTATTGATAATACTTGCAAAAACGTTTCAGCTTCTGAATCAAGATAATGTGTTTTACTACTGGCTACCTTATGGAGACCGAGGACAAAACAAAAAGGAAAACAAAAAGGTCTCCATAGGGGAATTCTTTAAGATGGGTGCTCCACAGGGATTGTTGTGCACATAGTATTATATAATGTGATGGGCTCTATGAAAATGAGTCGCTTGTTGCACAGCCCACTTTCAAGTACAGGGCTGTCGAGTGTTGAGAGGGTGAAAACACAATTTTAAATAAATTTTTGTGATATGCGGTTTCTTGCTTATTAATGGTCTATACTATCATATTTCTCAAATAGAAACCTTTGTTTTTTGTGATCGATAAAGATGAATGAAAATAGGGGTTTTTTCGGACCCTTTTGTTTCATTTGTGTACTTTGTTTTCTTTACAATATTTGGTGTCTTTTATTAAACTGAGGGTTTTTTTCGATACGGGTAATTTTCAGATTATTACATAATGTATTATTCAAAAGGTCATAACTTTAGAACCCAAAAATTGCACTAAGTGTGTATGATATGTCAAAATGAAGCTTGTTGTATGCTCTTTCCAGCCATGTAAAAAAACTCAAAAAGTAAATATTCCCCCATGTGACTCAATTTCACTGAGTCCATAATAATAATAATAATAATAATAATATCGAAGTCTTATATAGCGCACGTATCTACCAAACAAGGTACTCAAGGCGCTGAGTATATACAAACTTTCAGAAAGATAGGTTATTGCAGTGGTGGATTCTGAGACCCATTTATTTAGCACCGTATAAGGGTTTACAAGGTGCTACGGCGCATTAAGCAGCCACAACCAGGAACACCGGGGCGAACCCCTTCTCTTTTCGATAAGTGCACTGGGTTCTTTTACATGCGTTACACAACACATGGGACCAACGGCTTTTACGTCCCATCCGAAGGACGAAGCAATGGTTTACTCAAGGACACAAGTGTCACGGCTGGGGATTCGAACCCACACTCTGCTGATCAGAAACACCAGAGTTTGAATTCGGTGCTCTTAACAACTCGGCCACGACACTTCCATAGGAGGATGTATAAGTTCAGGGAAAAAGGAAAGAAGAAAAGATGTCTCCGTAGGGATGTAGCAAATAGAATGTGTGCACTATAACTTGTGTAAATAAAGAAAATCAGTTTTGGTGTTAGTTCCTTAGGGTACAGTTCAAAATAACTTCTTGGCTGATACTTTTGCTCATTGTTTCTGCTTATAGCTATTGAAACTGGAGAGGTAGAAAACAGTTTGCTGTGCCGGCATCTCAAAATCTGTTTCCATGACAAATCAGTGCTGCGCCATTGTCTTGGATTTTTGTAAATAATTGTATTTTAAAAAATGTAAATAGCATGAATATACTATTGTAATTTATCATGGTAGCACAATGGACTTTATAATACTGAACAGATTTTTTTCACTTGTACAGGATATCGTTATTTATCGAGATTTTGTACAATTAATTTTTGATGAATGATGCAATGGTTGTTGATCAGTATGTTTTGTTGCAGGACGTGAGTGTATGTAATCGATGTTTCTTAAATGTTATTGGTGGTTCGGGGTTGGTTTGCAAGTGGTCCAATTTGAAGCAATTTTCTAAAAGTAAATGAAAAGTAAATGTTTAAAAAAAATGAAGCTGTTTATACAAAGTACATTAAACACATTTGATTTTGAATTTACTAACATGCAAATAATCGATCTCAAAAAGCATTTTATCCTCTTCTATAAAATTATGTTTTGCCGTGAATTTTCAAAAACTAGAATTTTCTTCATAAATATGGGTAGTTTGTCTTCTGCAGATAATCCATCTTTTCTGAATATAAAAATGGAGTGGTAACTTGGCATGACTACTGGCTTAGGATTTCCATTAGCGACGCCCAGAGCCGCATTTCTTCCCTTCCTCCAATGGTATAACCAACTACAGTGTATTTAACTTTATTAGTTGGTATTTGCTCATAAAATAAAGATTTACATTGAGCTGTTTTAGTTAAAGGTAATTACTTTCAAACATTAATGATCATAAACACTTACTTGGTAAGGAGCACTAGAGAGCTGTTGATATTATAAAACCATGTTAGAAACGACACTCTTTTAAAAAATGTAGTTTTAGAGAGAGAGGTAATTTCTCACCAAATAATTTGAATCTGAGAAAATCTTCGGGCAAGAAGCCTTTCTCGTGCATCTGAAAGCACAGAGTTCTATGCAATGAGTGTGGTTTTTGTTTTCTTTCATGATTTTCTTGCAATTTCGATGAGCCCAAATTTGTTATTTTATGCATATGATTAGACACACAAGTTAGGATACTGGTCTTTGACAATCACCAAAAGTATATACACTGCTTAATGTACACAAACAGGAAATTATATTTTATGAGCTATGTATCAATACATTTTTGTTTTCTTATTATGGAAGTGGGTTTTGGTAACACGATAGTTTTACCGAGGAACATTTGAGCCCCTCGCAGTCGTTTTTCTTGGGTGTTATCCTAGATTGATATCCCAAGTGTCTTAAGATTATGAGCAGTTGATTCTGTTCTGCAGTATTGTGTAGCTGTGACATTCAAGTACTTGTACATGGTAGTTTTTACTGCCTGGAGTATTTTTCGAAGAAGTCCCACCGCAAACTGTTTCTGGCGGTTATTTTGTGCGAGTGCCAAGAGGACAAAATCATCTTCAAAATACATTTTGCATTTTAGAAACAAACTTTTAAAAGTGATAGTCTTAAGAAGTTATTCGCTTTCTCTGTCATTACATACCGTCGAATGTTGTTTTTTTACTCGACGTGCGTTTTTCATCTTTCCTTCGATTTATACTTTTAAGGTGTGCGACATAATCAGGTAGTTGTGATTTAGAACCATGATGTATCTTGAAAGCAATGACTGTGACGTCATGGATTCAAGTCTTTATAACAACCGCATACCTCACTGAGGATGGTGTTAAACGCATCCATCGTGCCTCACAATAGCCTATTGTACTAAGAACTTAATAATTAGCGCCATTATTCCACACCTTGGTAGCTTTTCGCACATTGCACTTGTTTTAAGGACAATATTTCATAGAGCTGCTTAAGCACAATAAGTAGCTAAGCACAACACAATTTTGCTTATCAAGTAAGGTTACCAGCCAAGCTGTCGTGTCACATGTACCATTTGTGACTGGTGTCCTGCCTTTTCTTCATCTTTTTTTTGCCAGGCGGGAAATTACAAGCACTTTCGTCTATGAAATTGGGTGCTGTATAGTCTAATAATATCAACAGATTATAAATTCTGCTATTTTTGTTTACACAAATATTACTCGGGTCATTTTGACAACACACATAAATTTTCTTTCTGGCCAAGGATGATATTTAAAGTTAATCCCCCTCTCCCGCTAAAAAGGGTAAAAGAAAAGAATGAGAATAGTATAAATTAGTGAACCAATGAATTATATTTTTAAAAAATCCAATCCTCGGTAATCACGTGTTCATAATGTTAGAAAATCAAAATGTTTGTGAACTTTTATTTTACTTATGGGATATTTTCTATTGGCTCTTCAAAGGGGGAAACGATAACAGTTTCCAAAATACTCAACAGTATAACATTATCGCAAATGAGTTGTTTTATTTTCTCGTATTAGAATACATAAAATGATTGTGCATAGAATATTTAATTTAGATTATTCTACTTTTAGTGAGGATTTCGCTCAGATGTGTTATGTAGGATCATCAGAGACTGAACGAAAATAAATGCAGCTTGTTTCATTTCCAAGTTAATGTCTGGTTTTTGTTGGGGTGTTTGTTTGTCTTTTTAGTTGTATATCGATTCGGTAATAATTTTATTTTATTTATTTATCAATCGTTTATTGTAAATAGTTTATAAGGTTTTTATCCATCAAGTTGGGCGGGGCGTTACGGGTCGCTGGCAAGGACAACGACACTTTACGGGGGTGGGGGGGGGCATACCATGGGGGTATTATGTACCGAAAGATTCCTTGTGATTGGATGATATTATTTTTTCCTTAGTCTTCCAATAAAAATCAGAACTTTTCAGAACTTCATTTTCCACTTGAAGTGACAAAACTGCTAATCTCTATAGGGTGCACCCCACTAAAATAAGGAGAAAACTGAGCTAGCTCGGCCTCATTCATATTTTGTAGGCCAATTTACGAGCCCCATAAAAGGGAAACAGTATAAAAATGTTGCCCAGTTGTGATCTGGATGTTGTTGACTTCCAACTTGAGGTATTTTTTGTAACACAGGACCTGAAATAAATGGTCCTATTTGCTGAGAGGTGTATTGACATTTTTCAAGATTGATGCTCGCACGTTTTGAAAATTACACCGGTGTAGAGGTGTTTTTATTTGGAGGGAGAATAACTCGACGGGCCCAGGGACTCCTCATATTAAATTTAGCAGAGGATAACAGTTAAAGTATAGATGGATAAATTTCCCCTTTACAGTAAAAAACTGTGAAACTTCTAAGTATTTTATTTTGTTGTTGTTGAATATTTAGCATTTTGCATTGTATGCTAGGGAAGTTTTTTTAGTGGGGTGCACCCCTCAAACTTACAGCCTCTCTTGCTCTTCCGTAACGCGGGTGCACCACACTAAATAAACTCCCATATAATATATATTATAGTAATCAACGCTAAATGCTGAATATTCAAAAATACTCAAACAATATTTGAAGTCTCTCAGCCTCTTGAAAACCAATCAGATGCATTTTCAGACAACTAAACTTCAGATTTCTTTTCAATTTATGGTATATAGGTCAGCCGTTTGGAATTTTTGCTATCAACCCTAGAAAAAAATACCCCCGAAAATGTGCTTTTTCCCAAACCGACTCGCTGCCAGTTTTCATCAGGCACTCCTCCAATTCACAAGCCAAATAGGACTAACTTTAAAGCCTAACTCCAAAAAGTTGAAACAAAGAACCCCCAGGTTGTGATATATTCTTACCATTACACATTCTATTAATTGCATGACCCCCAAACCCCCCTAAAAAGATTATAATGTTGGTTTACAAATTATGATAATTAGCCTGGCGCATGAATTTTGGCCTATTTAGTGTGGTGCACCCGTAAGTAGCGGCAATTAAATCGAAAGAGCTCCCTCTTGCGGCATAGTATTGCCATTCTTACATTAAACGCCCTCTCTCAAATTGCTTGTTCTTGTGGTGTGATCGATGTAAGTGTGCTCCCCCCAAATCAGTCAAAAATCTCGATTTTCCTCAAACCATCCATCCCTAAAAAATAGTTATATCGACAGAGTAAATAACAAGCAAAATGGCTTTGCGTTTATTTTTTCAGCGAGGACGTCCGCCGAAAACATGTCTGACGCGGAAGGGTGAGTAGCGTGGTTTGCAATTTTAAGGTCTTCCTCCGTTGTAAACGTGTATTAAATATTACTATAATCATTGGGCAATAAATTTGCAACATAGCCTTATCTCCGCTTCCCCATCAGCAACGTGGACAGCAGAGGTTCTTTACAATTCCCCAACTGGAATCCTATAAATATAGCTGACAAACACACACAGTCTTTACGTAGTGCATAATTTCATTAATATTAATAAAGAGGATCCATGCCCATGGCCTTTGGCGGGAGAAAAACTGACCCTGCACCGCGCCGAAGCGTTTAGCCCAGTCACATATATTTCAACTTCTGTTGAGGTAAAACAAATTTCCAAACCTCAAAAACATGTTAATCAGCTGACAAATGGTCTAACACCAAGCAAATGTTGAAATTGCAAACTCACTTTTCAAATATTTCTATATAAAATTATGTTGAGTTTTAGACTACTTGACTTAAATTTGTAATTAAATTTAACAATTTTTTTTCCCGACATCACAATTTTATTTAGGGGAGGGGGTCTGGAAAGGCTGAGTAGATTTGCAGGAAATATATTTCTTCACAACGGGAAATATTAAATTTGTTCTTATTTTATTGAATTCCCACAGAGATGATCAAACCACTGCTGCAGCGGCTGCTGCCGTTGCCAGCGGACCCATGGACGTGAACACTGCCCTACAAGAAGTGCTTAAAACATCCCTCATCCACGATGGGTTGGGCAGAGGTCTTCACGAGGCTACCAAGGCCTTGGACAAGTAAGAAACTGTCCTACCCCTAAGCTCACTGGAGTTGAGTACAGTGAACAGTTGTTGAGAGGAGAGTTCAAATCAGTCCTTAGATCAGATTTTGCAGGGTGGCTGAGCGTGATTTCTTGTTAGTTTTGTTCATTATAATAATGCAAAAATGCTTCAAACTTTCTATTGAATTTAGTAATCGACAGTCAACTATTGTTATAACATTAAACAAGATTGCTGGGACTGGCCAAATTGCCTCTTTTTAAAACAGGAACGTTGTAAGACTATATAAGAGGACAGCAAAACAAAAACAAAGCACAAATGGCTGAGTTTTAGGACTTAAGAAAGCACCCTTTTATAAGCAGAAACTCTTTATAACAGTTTTCTTTGTAATGAGGCCTGACTAGATTATTGTCTTAAAAAAAGTGAAGAGTAACGTGATTGATATGTCTTGAGAATGATGTTTCAGCCTGATAGACTACTGATGTTGACTTAAGACACCAACAATGAAGTAGAAAGTCAAGACTGACTCAAAGACGATAGTCACAGATTTCAGCTCGGTCCGTATTCGGTCCGTATTCTATAAAATAGGGTAACATGAATTGAATGATTTGTGACATGATTAATTTGTTTACTTCTTTTAAGACGTCAGGCCCATCTGTGCGTTCTCGCTAACAACTGCGACGAGGCGATGTACAAGAAACTGGTGGAAGCTCTCTGTGCTGAACACTCCATCAACCTTCTGAAGGTATCTTAATTATGGAGTGTTGAATTGCAAGTTTTTTTTTTCAAATCTCAAACGCCTGAAATCAATCAATTTCCTGTAATTGATTGTATGGGGCTGCTCATACTTCCCATAATCCAGGCGACCACAGAGCTAGAATGACACGGAGGCCATGATGGCCTTGGTGCCCCTTCTAAAAATTTCCCATAGATTAAAAGATTTTCC
Organism: Pisaster brevispinus; assembly: GCA_023634235.1. Lineage (NCBI taxonomy): Eukaryota > Metazoa > Echinodermata > Asteroidea > Forcipulatida > Asteriidae > Pisaster > Pisaster brevispinus. Next base: position 2,196,327 of record JAMKCF010000017.1, read on the forward strand.
AATTGAAAGTGCCCTTTGAGAAAAAAAATAATAATTTGCCTTGCCCTCTTGAAAATGAAATTCCTGGTCTTATACCACCAACCAAAATTTTGTAATTTGTTTAATTAATTAAGTCATGAATGGTCCTGGTAATTGTTTGAAATGGGTCGGTGTCAATTGTCTTAATTTATATTATATGTCTTGGAAGATGAAGAATTCTTATCCTGTGATGATACGCACAAGTTCCCTCATCTTACGAATGGTTGAAGAGAAATCTTGTACTGTTAGTGTCTGAGGATGAAATTCCATTTGACAAAGAACATGTTCGCAAGAAAATTTCAAATTGTTTTCCTTCTGACCCTGAAAAGAATATGGGGGGGGGAAATAAGAGTAAAAAAATTCAATCACTGGTTATTTTTGTCACTTGTTGTCAAGGTATACTTCTGTATTATTTTTAGGGAAAGTTTGAGTGTTCAACCAAATTGTAGTTGTTGTTTATTAGGATGCCTGTGTGATGGTTTACAGTTGTCAGTGTACCAAGGTGTTTCTTGAATATCCACTTTGGCATACTTAAAGGAAAACTAACGTTGGATGTATTTGTTTTTCAGGTCGACGACAATAAGAAGCTTGGTGAGTGGGCTGGCCTCTGCAAGATAGACAGAGAAGGAAAAGCCAGGAAGGTGGTCGCATGTAGCTGTGTGGTCGTCAAGGTAAATGACAAATGGCAGCCATTTTAAAGTTCAAAATGGCGATTGTAGACATGGTTGAACAAATTGTACTTAACTTTGAAAACAAGCACCGCCAAAATTGACAAAGTTTACCAAAGTTTGGCACAAAAAATCCAGCTGGATCTCTGACGAATCTTGCTATATATCCAGTAGTAAATGTCTTGTAATTTTTTAAAAGATGCAATTGATATCCTATGATGATAGACACAAGTTCCCTCATCGGACAAGACGGTTGATGAGAACTCTTGATCTTGAACCCTAAAGCGTCTGAGGATACCTTCATCTTGCATTTCTCCTGAGCCCAATTTCTCCAGGGCCCAATTTCATAGAGCTGCTTAAGCAGAAAATAATGCTTGACAATTTCCTGCTAAGCAGAAATGAGCAGGATACCAGTCACAAATTGGTAGTTTGGCTGGTAACCTTATTTTGGTAAGCGAAATTTTATTGTGCTTAGCAAATTTTGGTGCTTAAGCAGCTCTATGAAATTGGGCCCAGAGCATAATGATCGAAACGTTGAGGCGTTAACCACCGGTTCTTCTTCAGAACCTACACTACTCAAAAGAGATTTTCACATGGTGTTACCGCAAACCTCACTCAGTATACTTCCACCATGCAAAGTTTCAAATCCTATAATAACTCTCTTTGGTTTTTACAGGACTATGGTAAGGAATCTGCCGCAGTCGATGTCCTCAACGACTACTTCAAGGGTAAATAAACTACCAGCGACTACTACCCAACCTCCTAGAAACATGCTGTGTAAAATGAACAAACACCAGTAAACATTGTTCACGTCCATGGGGAGATGGTTGTCAATAAAACAAATGTGATAAAAGCAAAATATCTGAAGTTGTCATTGTGCTTTATTTTGAAGGCTTAGTGTTTTTTATGTTGAGTAATACTGTACATGTAATCAATGTTGATGATAAGTAAGCATTTCCGCTGGGGTAGGTGAATGAGGCAGAATATACCGGTTGTGACTAAATAAGATTACAAACTTTCTTGGAAGTCCGATGTTTATCTTAAAATTGAAAGCCCAAAAACGATAGCATGACATAGGTTCATTTCTCCTTATAACTTCATGGGAAATAGCTCGTAGGACGCACGTCTTGTGGGGGAGGGGGATTTTATCCTCTGGTGGTGAATGTAACCCCCTGAAGGAAATTGATTCAAAAGAGGGCGCAATTAGAGAAAGTTTTACAATTACACAATTCACTGTGCGTGGGACACGATCTCTCACTTTCGTGATTCACCGGACCTTATTATTCCAGAGTTAAACGGACGTCATACGGTCAGATATAAACAGCTATGCCGTGAAGGGTAATTCATGGAATCAAAGGATTGACAGAACTTAATATGAAACGCATGTATTCCAATTTTGGGCGTATAGTCTTGTACAGATAGAGAGTAAAATAGAGTAATAAAGTTAGATTCTAAAATATTTAACTTTTTCGTCATAAATATGTCACCACATGGCCAGTACATAGACAGTATCAGTCACATAAATATTTTTTTTAGTTCTATCAACTAAAATTTTATTTCAATAATAAGATAATTGAGTACACAAACACTATTGATAAATATTTTCAAACGATCGTAATAATCTTTACAACAAGAATACGTTTATTAAAATTTGTTTTAAGGGAACATGTTATCATTGTTGAATACAAGGCCCTGCAACTCGCATTGAACCCCGCTTCTTTATGATGGGTTTCCATTTTGAGGAGACTGACAAGTAAGTTGGATGAACAATGTTTAGAGAGCTGCTTTTGACATAAAATGCTTATAAAGTTTGCGCGGATATTAATTTCCCCAAATAGCCCCCCTTTTCAGGTGTGTGAAATATCTCATGATTCCTGATTTCAGGATTTTCTCAAAATCTTCTTGATCCTTAAAATTTTCTTGAAAGAAATTGGCCTAACGCAATCACCAGAGGAAGAAAGAAATAGTCCACACTATGTCCAACATGTAGTTTTGTACTTCTCGTGATGCAACTTTCCGGTGAATGATTTCTCACGATTTTAGGATTTTCTCAAAATCTCCTTGATCCTTCAAACTTTCTTGAAGGAAGTAGGCCTAAAGCACTCATTTAAGGAAGAAAGAAATAGCCACACCGTGTCCAAACACGTAATTTTGAACTTCTGGTGATGCAATAAGTCTGTAAACCTCCAGAACTGTAACATATGGGGAGGTCTAGAATAAGGGAGACAAACCATTTTTTCTGGAATTTTTACGTTATCAAATCCAATCCCTGCCTTTTACGGCCCGAGTGTGCCATGATTCTCATGTAGCATTTTTGTTGTATCCATACCCCGGCTTAAGTTTTAATTCTGTTACGGGTTTTCTGGACATTGGCCCTTTTCCTATTTGAAATTATGCCTGCAGTATTACAGATCGGCAGTACATGAATTATTCTGTATTCGGTGTTTTTCCCCCTAAGTCATAAGTTTAATTCTGTAGAGGGTTTTCCTTGTCACCCCAATCCATGGCTTCTTCAATGCCCGCTGAAGAAGAACTCGCAGTTTTCATCCAGCAGCCGGTTTTTCCAAGTTTTATTCTGTTGCAGCTTTTCCTTGGCCCCTTCACACTGCTTCGCCCCTATAGTCAAGGAGATTCACTGTTTTTACTGAGCAGCCATTAATTCCAAGTTTCATTCTGTTTCATTTCCACGACTTCTGCACTCGGGTGGCAGCATATTTTTGCAATTTTATCCTGCAGAAACTTTTCCCATGGCCGCTGAAAGTTTATTTCAAGTTTCATTCCCGTGACATCTGCACTCGGGTGGCGGCAGATTTTGCTGTTTTATTCTGCAGAAACTTTCCCCATGGCCGCTGAAAGTTTATTTCAAGTTTCATTCCCATGACATCTGCACTCGGGTGGCAGCAGATTTTTCAATTTTATTCTGCAGAAACTTTCCCCATGGCCTCTTTCTCCATGGCTTCTAGTTCTTCAAATGACATATTGAACTCATCGTCAAACTGATCCTCAGTAGCTTTGTTGGTTGAGCTTTGCTCCTGTGAGAGCTGTTCCGATGGTCTCTGTGACGGCGTCGTGTAAGACTGCGAGGGACGTGGGGACGAAAATCTACCAGAACCTGGAAAAAACAAAAACAAACAACGTGTGCTTCTTTTTTAGCTTGTTGAATTAGAAAAATTGTGAATGACCTTACGTTCCGACCCTCGTATCCTTCAAAGAGTTTAATTTGATTGAGAAAATACGACACATGAACGTACATTTAATTGTTACATGAAATATTACACTAATATAAATCTCCTACATGTTTTCCTTCGAGGTGCAGAGACGCTTATTATTCATTATGAAAGTCGCTAAGATGAAATATTTTGAGGTGTAGAGGATTTCTCCCAACACACTTTTCGAATATTTGTATATTTAAAAAAAAACCGCTTACGGTTTACAAACATTTATTTTATAACATGTACGAATCAATTTAAGTAATTTTTTGATAATTTCTTAACGCAAATTTTGTTTTCTTCAAAATAAGTTTGCATTTGGAGTTAATGAACAACAGTGTTAACTCCTTTCTCCCTGAATATTTTAGGCCGTTTTAGAATTGGCAGCTATACGGTGACGGCTAAATGTCCGTACTTGCATTGACTATACCCCCTAGCAACAGTCGTATACGCAGTAGCCGTAGCCACCAGCGCGGATACGGCTTTATTCTGTCACGAACCATGCCCAGCCCAAAATAACTACAAGCTACGCTTCTGTAATTTTTAAAGATAATTGTTCATGTACATTATTTTCCATATCAGACACTTTTGGGATTTGGGGATTTGTTACACTAATTTATTTCCGCTGTCTGACCTAGCCGTTTAAAATGATGATTTTTGTAGGCAGCCAAGCTTAAGTCCCATCCCCTTTCCATGATATGGAAAACATCTTACGCATGAATGGTCATAATAAATATTAGCATGAAGGAAGGAATATGAGTCATGTCATAGTGGGTGCCAACGGTTACCACCCACTAATAATTCACGTACGGTTTCGAGGAAATTATGTGCTTCATATATTTATGTATTTTTTTAATGATAAATTTAACAAGTTACACAGATGTGATTCATAACACAGGCTTCAAATTACAAGAGAACTTCATGATTTCTCCGTCGCAGTTGGAGAAATTTGAACAGAGTAGCACATTACATCTAATAACACGGTAATTATTCATTGACGTAGTATAATCTTTTCTGCAGCGACGTGCGTGCCAGGTCAACCGGAAGCAGTTCTTTCATAGTCAAATCGAGCAGGTCATGGGTTGATGAGAATTGATTGCGTGCGTACGTTACGTCTACGAGCTGCGGTCAGTGCAGTCCATGCACTAATATTAGTATTGATGGTCGTTGATTTGAATTTACACACACACAAGTCAGTCAATAATCGTGAAATAATATGAACTTTTTACTCTAAATCTGGGGAATTTAAGTTACGGACGAATGGAAATAGTTGAGCTTTCCTCGATAGTTACATTGTAACGTACAGGCCTAGACCAAATCGGACAGAATCAGTGATGATTTAGTTCAAATTATTGTAACCGTTTGCTTGGTTTACTCAACCGATTCCCCGACCGATCATCTATCTCGCTTGACCGAGTGCGTCCTTTAAGAACCGTCGAAAGCGACAGTGGCCTGCCTGCCTCCGACCGTGGTCGTCCCCGTTGACGGTAAGTGAGCCATCCACGAAGAAACCTTTAAGATAGTTTTTAAAAATATTTGCTCCATGATCGTACCACCAGGAACCCGGACATGGCCCCGACATGGTTTTTAGTTTATACAGTGCATCGATCGAGGGTCTTTTTCTAGCATATAATATTAATAACGCCGTCATGGAATGAAAATGGTGAATCTGAATCTGAAGTGAATAATTTATGAGCTTTCTTGACGGCTATATTTTGTGGGTCCGTACTCGAATGGGATGTGACTTTACTTTAAAAGCAGAAATTGGATCGTCTCGCAAATCCTGTCTGCTATGGCCTACTTTCTTCAACAGAAATGGGATCGTCTCACAAATCCAGTCTGCTATGTCTTCAATTTCAACATTTAAAAAACTTAAAATCATCGTTTATATACCTAAGTAATAAAGAATGTTGCAAACCGGGGAAAATGATATACAGCAAGGCCTATGTAGAGTGACCAAATACATGTAAAATTTTAAATGTAGTTGCAGTGCTGCCAACATTTGCATACCTGCCAACATTTGCATACCTGCCAACATTTGCTTCTGCCAACAACATCTCCAATCACTCAGAGAGATTTTCTACAAGTACAAGTACAACAATCAGGGATAAATATTAGAACTACTTTTGACATAATAAAAGGGAAACAGTTTTCATAATCAGGGAGATTTTCAAAGGTGTTCACCAGGACATGGAAAGATTGTTTTTATTTGTAGGAAACTTTCCGCAGAATCAGAGAGACAGCTCTGCTTGAGTAGAAATGGGAAATCGTCTTACAAATCCAGTCTGCTATGGCCTTAATCTGCCTTCAACCCATTGAAAAACTTCAAAAACTTTTATCTAAAGAACGTTACAAAAGTGGACAAAAATATATACAGTGTGGCCTATGTAGAATGGCAAAATAGTAGTATGTGCAAATTTTGTAGTTGGGATAATTCATTCAATCTGAAAGTTGTGAAAATTTATAGTAGAAATTTATGTATTTGTTAAAATTTGTAAAATGCAAAGATTTTGAGTTATAGTTAATTTTTAGTTTTTAATTAACTACCACTTATCATTTGCAGATTTTTGCCGAATACCTTAAAATTTAAATGAAGGCTTGTACCTTTCTCATATTTATAAAAATGGCTATAATTTAAATCTAAACTTTGGGGTCAAATTGGCCAAAACTCGGACCTAGCATCTTTAAAAGTGTTTGCCTAAAATGCTGTAGTTTTTAAGGGAAAAAAACACACACAAAAAACAAAAACAAAAGAAAACAAAAATGGTTTTGCAAGTCTGAAATCCAATGTTTGAAACAGTGAAATTAAACAGTGGTAGGTCTTTTCATTATTTTTCTTTGCTTATTTCATGTGAACGGTGGGTCACGCAAAGTGCTGGTATTGGGCTTGAGTTTTATTTGATGAATATCTGAATATAAAAATGGTTGCTTTTTTTTGAGGGGGGGGGGGAGATTTTTTTTCTTCTATTTAATGTTGAAACAGTAAAGTAGTATAAAGATACACTAACACTGCCTGCAATCTACAATTTTTTTAAAGATGATTACTCACCGTGTGAAAAACAAATACACGAATGTAATAGTTCAATTTGGTTTTGGTGTAAATCTCTTTCTTTCCTTTGTTTTTATGTCATAACAGGTGATTTGGGAAACAGTTTGTAACGAACAAAATGGCTGAGGAGTTTCTGAGAATTCTGGAATGTCCAATGTGTTTGGAACTGTACGACTCGTCAAGCAGATGGCCAAAACTGTTGCCCTGCCAACACACATTCTGCCGAACATGTCTCACCCAGCTGGACAAACAGGGTTCAGTAGCTTGTCCACAGTGTAGGCAGCAGCATAAGAGTCCTGCTGGTGGTGCTCAACAGCTTCCGAATAACTTCACTATGCTCGCTTTGCTCGATGTCCACAATAAATCGGGTCCTTCCCCGCCAGCTTCAGTTTCGTCATCCTCAGAATCAATCCCAGTGAGATCCAACACGGACAGTGTGCGTAAGGCAATCGCTGAACTAGCACGGAGACTCCAACAAAAAGCAGGAGAGTTGTCCAGCTTTGATACAAAGCAGAAAACGATCAACGAGAAATTTCTCGCGGTCAAAGGTCAGGTTGATGCTGCTTTCGAGTCTCGTTCTCGCGACCTGCAGATCCGGAAGGAAGCTGTGATTAAGCAGCTGGCTGGAATGAGGCAGGAGGAGCTGAACATGGTCGAGACGCAGAAGGCCAGTGCCCACCAGTACCTTCAGAAATTTCAGAGGGAATTTGCTTTGATGCGGGAATCCATTCTCACCAGTCAGCAGCCAACACAAGATCAGTATAACCAGCTCTTGACTGTGTGCCAAAGATACACTCAACAAATTGAACAGTATGCGCTCACCATCGACGAGCGGTTATGTGAGATTACCTTCACAGACCCTAACCGCACTCAGTTGGCTGTAAGTATCAGCTCTTATGGAGTTCTGCAAGTAACTGGAATGGACAAAACCAAAACGACAGGCTCGAATATTCTCCACCTTCAGAGCCCATCCTCAAATTCCATTCCTGCAGTGACTTCTCCTGGAGCTCCAAGCAATTCAGGAACTCCAGCTCTTAGTAGAAATTCCTCAACAACAAATATCTCGGTTGCAAATCTGAGCCAAAATTTACCCAATGTGAAAAGTGCACCAAATTTGTCACAGCAGGACGATGGTACTCCATCAAGCTCTTGTGCTTCTTCAAGGTCTGGCTCCCCATCTTTACTTGCAAACAGAAATCGCTCACAAATTGTACCAAACGTAATCAACCAGGTCCAAAGTGATGGGACCACACGTGCAACATCTGATCATCAGGATGACGCAGGAAGCGTGTTTGCATTGAGTGGGAGCCCATCTGTGTCAAAAGGGTCCGAGACCAGATCTGTACCTGTTGGTGGACAAACAGAAGCGTTGCCAAACAGAAATCCTTTCTTATCATCAGATGCAACATCAACTACAAGGATGACACATGGTAACTTGTCACCAAATTCCCCCGTATTAAGCACAACATCGCAAAGAAAAACATCTTTACCGTGTCCAACTCCGAGTAGCAACTTGCCCCTTTCTCGAAGCCCTGCTGCTGGTGATGCTACTCGTTCATTAACAAAGCATACATCTCTTGACAAACCGGCACCTCCCGGAGTCAAGCCAAGCCTAACATCAAAACCCTTGAGCAATTACACTAGGCATGCATCCATAGACTTCTCAGGAAGACAGTCTCCTGCTTCTGGAGATTCAAATTCACAACTGACCCGCATCAAGGAACAGAGCTCAAGAGGGAACAGACCAGTATCGATCAATTTTGACACAACTAGTCCTACACAAAGTGCATCTATGGTGTCCCCTGAAGGACTTGTTCCGCCATTACCTCCTCGGAGAGTCAAAAACATCCAAGGCATGTGCTCCAGAAGCATGAGTACAGATGCAGGGATGGCTGGAAAAAGAGACTGGGCTAAGTTTGACACTATTGGATCTCGATCACGTAAATTTGGGAAGGACACCACAAAAGAGATAGCAATTATTGGTAGTGGCTGGTTTGGAGGGTCATTTTTTGAGAAGCCTACTGGAGTAGCTATTCTCCCGAACAACCTCATGGCAGTCGTGGATGAGAGGAATCACTGTGTTTCAGTTGTGTCAGATGCAGGTCAGCTCTTCAAGAACTTTGGAAGCCAAGGAAATGGTCAAGGCCAGCTACAGTTCCCTAAATCAATTTGTCTCAATAGTCGGCGTCAGATGATTGTCTCCGATTGGTGGAATCACCGCATCCAAATTTGGGACATTAATGGTCAGTTTGTCTCCCAGTTTGGGACCAGGGGATCACAACCGTCACAGCTAAATGGACCAATGGGTGTAACTTGTGATTCTTCTGATAACATCTTTGTTTGCGATACCAACAACCGTTGTGTTAAGGTTTTCTCCCCAGTGGGTCAATACCTTCGACAGATTGGTAAAGAAGGAACAGCTGAGGGCAGTTTTGTTTGTCCCTCCCATCTCGTCATTTTACCAGGTGGTGAACTTCTCATTACGGATTCCGGCAAACACTGCGTCCATATGTTCAGTACCCAGGGGACATTCCTGTATCAGTTTGGGGAGTGGGGGACCAGTCCTGGTCAGCTGAACTGTCCATCTGGAATCATGATTGATCCCAGTGGATACCTGTTTGTGTCCAGCAGCGGGAATCATCGTGTTGAAATCTACAATCCATCGGGATCGTTTGCTTCCAGTCTCGGCACACATGGGGCAGAGAAGGGTCAGTTTGATGAACCCGTTGGCATTGCATCCACCAGTGATGGTCAAGTGGTTATTTGTGACTCAGGGAACAAGAGGCTGCAAATCATGCTATGCTTTCAAGATGCCCAATCCTTCGTGTAAAAACTAACCTTACAGTGATTGTACTCAACAAATATGTGTACAAAAATTTTATAACTTCACCCAATTTCCTGCACCTCACCCCCCAAAAAAACCCAACATTTTGGGGTCAATTCAAGGTCTGCACGTTTTGCATGAGAACACCTAAAAGGGATTATGCAGTTATTTTCTTTTAGTAACTAAGAAGTGTTCATTTATAGGTACGTATGCTGCAGTGTTTACAACTTATATACATGTATTCAGTACATTAGTAAAGGGGACTGTCATGGTGATAGTAGCAGGCTGGTGGCTGCACATAGAGATATGAACTCTATTAACTCAGTTAGTGGTTACTGAATGCATGCGCTGGCCGTCACATTACAATATAATGACGGCTCCCTTTGTAATGCGACTTCCAGCGTGTGCACGCTTGCAGTACCGTCCCTTGGTTCAGAGTTCCTAATTAATAATGATCGTTATGTCAGTGCCTTTAAAACATATTGTAGAGCTTCAGCTATGACAGCCAGATAAACAAATGTACTGGCACAAGAATGGTCAACTGTCCCCAAATAGACTGTAACATTGTATCCTTTTTGTATACACGACATATGTACAGTACAATGCCAGAGGTAATGTGAGAGTCCTTAAAGACTGCAAAATATCTTCTTCCTTCCTCTTACTATACATCTTGTAAGTAAACCTTTGTAATCCAATTTGACGCAGCATATTGAGCCATTATGCTTCGCTAGAATGAAATACCTAGGAGATAAATTCATTAGATTTGTTGACTTTGAAATAAGTGCTGTGTGCTCACAAATTATACATTACAAATCCTGCAGAGTGGTCAAGTCTCCTGGATTCTGAGCTCCCTGAAAATTAAGCAATCTTACCATGTCCTGATGATTGATGAACAAATTTGAAAATCTCCCTGAATATGGAAACTTTTCCCCTTTTATGTTGAATGTAAAATTCTAAATACCTCCCTGATTGTTTTACAAAATCTTCCTGATTGCAAGATGCAAATGTTTGCAGCTCGGTAACTGTCAGGTGCTTGGATCTTCGTTAGGGAAGCTGGTCTTAGGTGTACTAAATTTACAGACAATGTAACTTGATGTATTTCAACTCTCTCTGCAGTATTCCGTTTCTTCTTCTTTACATTTACAGTCGGCCCGATTTTCACTGACCCTTCTTTCAAACATTTCCTTTCTGGTCACTATTAATAACTTAGGTCAGATGTCTTCCATGTTGAATGACACTGTCATCTTGCTAATTAAAAAACAACAACAGAATTACAATAGTTGTAGTATAATAGCAGTATTATCCTAATAATGGTAAGGTGTCATTGACAACACCTGATGCCTAGATATATTAATACAATTATGTGACACACGCATCTTGCTTTTGGTCATCCAGGAAGCTTTTTTGTGCTAAAAAAACAACTATGAACTCTGATTTAATTCAGTGCAATTCAGTTCTAGAGTTTGCGCTACTTCCTTTTCCTCTTGAAAACCCAACAAAAAACGAAACAAAAACACGAAACAGGATTTAAATTATATTGCCAAAAAACACAAAGAACACGGAGTCCCGTTTCGGAAACCAAAGACAATACATGTAGGTCTTCAATGGAGAATTCTAAAGAGGGATGCTCCACAAGGAATTTTGTGTACCACCAGGGTCCAATTTCATAAAGCCTGTAAGCACAAAAACTTGCTAAGCACAGAAAAATATTACTTAACAGAAACAGGTTACCAGGCAACATTCCATAAAGTTTACATTGTTGCCACTGGTACCCCGCTCATTTCTTTCTAAGTGAAGAAATTTGGTAAGCAGAATTTTCTTCTTCCAATTTCATAAAGCTGTAAGCAGAAAGTGAGCAGGGCACCAGTTACAACAATGTAAACTTTATGGAATTTTGTCTGGTAACCAGTTTCTGTTAAGCAACATTTTTCTGTGCTTAGCAAGTTTTTGTGCTTACAGGTTTTATGAAATTGAGCACAGGTGTACTGGAGGATGTTGAAACAAAGAAGAGATCACACCCACTGGCATTATTTTAATCTCTCGATGTATTGAATTCTTTTGCACCTGTAAAATTGTTTTGTTTAATTTTAGACAATCCGCTGTACATGGTAAATTTTACTGAAATAGTAAGAGCCTTTTCAATAGTGTTCAGATTATTTCATAAAACCAGCTTAGTTGGGAATGATTTTTAAATACGTGTAAAATATCTGTTCGCTGAAATTTACTGAAATCAGACAAAAATAGGCTGGATACTGAATCTGTTCAGACAATTTTTCTTTGTGCTGAGTATTTCAAACTTTCTTTCTACCTGGTTGATACACATTTGCAGATGTACACAACGTACATGAACTAACATCGACTTTTATCATATTTCACATCAAGTCTGGTGCTTTACTTTTTGAAAGGGCAGGGGCACCAAGGCATTTTCTCCTTGGTTAAAAGGGAACCCCCATGACTATGAGGAAATTGTCAATTTCTATTGTACATTTCCAGGGGGCACCAAGGCAATGACCAGGGGCAACAGAGCCTCCGTTGCCCCTGTGAAGTATCGGGCTTGTTAGAAGTACAGTGCGGGTCGTCAAAAGTCTTTTTCCCCCATCCAATGTTTCAGTGAAATGTGTGCTTAGTTTCTGAAATACTTTATAGTTTGTTATTTCTTAAACTTAAAAAATATGCATGATGGCAAAATACAGACCACAACCTGACATAGTATAATGTCAAACTAACACATCATGATTTCTTGTGACAATATTTATAACTTAGAGCATGGTTAACTGAATTGAACGTTGCAACATTTTCAGGTAGTACATTTGTACAGACAAAAGAAATACTTGTTTTTGTCCACTGAACAAATATACGTACTTTTTGCTGAATATGTACATGTTGTTGTTGTTGTTGTTATTATTATTGTAGGAGTTTTTCAGAGCTAATTAGCATTGAAATCATTGTAGGACGGGGTTGTTGGTTTTAAAAATTACATATTGTTTGATAAAAAAATGTACCCAAGTCCCTACTGCAGGTGTCATAGGGGATTTTTTCCCCGGAGTTTGTGGTCTCTACTCGGTAAATTAACATGGGCTGAAGGAAGTTGAATCAAAACAGGGCACTATCAGATGAAATTTTAACAGAATTCGCCGTAAACCGGGGAAATTAACATGGGCTGAAGGAAGTTGAATCAAAAGAGGGCACTATCAGATGAAATTTTAACAGAATTCGCCGTAAACTGGGGAAATTAACATGGGCTGAAGGAAGTTGAATCAAAAGAGGGCACTATCAGATGAAATTTCAACACAATTCGCCGTAAACTGGGGAGTGGGGGGAGTCAACAACACAAGACAGAATCTCGGGGGGGGGGGGGGGGACGGAATCTCCTACCACTAGCACAGATTTTACAAATGTTACAAGATGAAAGGTTACTATTGAAGAGGTCATTGACATTACAGAAAGTTCATAGTGATTTGTGCGTGGGAACTTCTGGCATGTACACCTCTGTAGTTTTTTTGTTGGAGTTCTGCCTAAATGGGTTTTTTAACTGAGCCAAATATAATCTTTTGATAGCATGTAATTGAGCGATCATCTTTTGAATATTCTATATAACCCAAATACTCTAGCCAACAAAGTGTTGGGATTATAAGTGGTCTGCTGGCCAAATGCGAGTTAAAACACATGAGGCTGGGTCCAAATTCTCTCTCCAAGTGTTCTGGCTGGCAAGTTCAGTATAGAAAAGCATCCCTGTTTAATATGAAATATGCACTAGTGAAAAAATCTGGCAAGCAGATTAGTAAAATGACATTGTTCTGCTGGCTAGCTACTGTAAAAGTTAAGGAAAAACCCTGTTTCCTCTACAAGTAAATTTCAACAATAACATATTATAGTCTTCTATTGTAGACTCACATCTTGTGGGTATCTAGTTGTCTTTTTGAACACTAGATATGGACTCTAAGCTAGTGCTATGGATAAGTCGTATTTGAGTTAAATCCATATACTTGAAGTCTGTTAACCCTAACTGTGGCCTGTACATGTACTAAATTTAATTATGTGTAATGCCAAGCTGTAAGTATTAGGAATTAAAATTCTATAAAAACAATGACTGCAGTCAATAGATACACAAGTTCAAAGCTTGAGTTCCAAAATTTCAGTTTGGTCACAACTTGAACTTTCACAAAGGTCATTCTAAGGTCACACGGTGTGTTGTAAACCAATGAAAATGCGGGGCCAAGTTAATCAGCCGGGGACACTGCCAGGGTTAAACAATGGAGGTTATTAATTAAAGTTAATCACGGCTCGTCCTTAACACTAGCCTGGCATACATTGCCTTGTAAAAACTGGTATGGGCTAGTACGCACCACTTCCTAACTTGCACCATGGGCTAAAAAGTACTGTGCAACCTACTTGTCAACAACAATTTGTTTTGTTTTAAAGTGGAAACAAATTTTTTTTAGTGTGTGAATGTAACTTCATTTGACCAACAAACTGGTTGTGATCTCTATCATTAAAACATCAGAAAGAAACTTGACATTGTATCCAATAACCTTGGCTACTAAAACTCATGTGGGTAAGTTATTTCAAATGCACAGTTTACTAGCACGGTGGGCTACTTTCAAACAAGAAGTTTAAGCACAAGGCCTGCTGATTTACTGTTCAAAATTAGCACATGTCTTAGGAGGAATGAAGTAGAACATTTGTTTGTATATTTAGTTTTAATGATGTTTTGCTGATAAACACTTCCTTGTTACACAATTATTCATCTCACCTATATACACATAGTGTTTCTGCTTGATGGTGCATTACAGCAGAGCTTTTATCACATTGCATATTGTGAACAACTTCCCTTGTATAGCAGAGAAGAATGCTTCAAAACGCATCAGTTGCAAGGTACAAGATTGGGAAACTGGAGCTCTATCTATTGTTGGAACATGAAATACACATAAAGGCGCAATAGTTTCGTTGTGCAAAAGCTACTATTTGCGCTTAAACAGCTCTATGAAATTGGGGCCAGATTGCTGGTACAGTAATGTCACAAGGTCACACGAAATTAACAGCTGTTAATTTCATTTCCTCGATTTGCACAACTGGTAATTAAAATGCATTCCATTGAATTCAATGCACCAAGGACAACGTTGTCACAACTTCCTCTTCCCACGCTGCACCAGTATTTGATCAGAAGTTAAAATGCACGGAGCAGTGGTCCGCTTGCCGATGCTAGTGTTAAAACATTGCATCGCAGGACCAGTCACAATTTGCTTCAAGTGGTACGGCTGGCTAGTTCAGCGTTGGAAAGCATCCCTAATATAAACCAGTGAAAAGGCTTTGCGGACTCATGAAACGCCAAGCTGACTCACCTGCTGGCTAGTCACTGAAACGGCAAACCCTTATTTATTCTCCCCAAAATTTCTTTTAGATGAACACTGTCCATTTTTCTTACAGCAAGCAAAATGAACACACTTTTAACACATAGTAGTTAGCTATCTAAGATCTATGCAATTATACCACTAGCCCAGGTTGGACTCACTTCCGTTGTAGTGCAACGGAGACTGGCATCCTACCGGGGCTATTTTACCACATGTACTAACTCCAGCAACAAGGTAAAAAATAATATATGTACATCTTATGTTGTAAATGTTGTGATAATTTAATACGTGTAAATAATTGCATTCATTGTTTATTGAAATATTATACTGTTTAATGTGGATTCCATTCGTAAACTAATGTATTAATGTAATATGCAAACTTATACATATTTAACTGTTGTTTATTAGTTTTCGTGTCAACGAATACAGGAGGATGGGTCAAAGTTCATAAAACTTTAGCTAACAATTTTTCTCTGGTGCGTGAAGTAGTAGTCTTGATTGGCAACGCTTGTTTTTGCATTAGTCGCTGGTAGAGGGCGCAACATGGACTGGCTAGGAGGGACTGGATTAACAAAACTGGTTCGAAACTATTGTTTGATACAGATATCTCTTCTCCAGTAATTCATGTTGTGATATCGGCGACTACGTTAACAAAACGAACGTCGCCGATCAGTAGTGAGGTAGGTGAACAAGATCTTGTGCCTGCCCCTGTGGAACAGGTGATTATTAGTGTTTCTGCTTCCTAGGGAGTTTATGCTACAAGGATTAGGTTATAACGAGTTACTGCCGCATGGGATCCATTAGCCTGACATACTGAGCATTGCGGACAAACTAATTGCATCAGACCCTCAAAGGGACAATGCCTGACTCAGTTTAGTTTCACAAACAAAATCTCAATTCTGGACAATTCTGACTTCATAAACATAATGCAAGCTTTGAGAATGTAACGTCAGTGCATGGACTAGAAGTTGTAAAGCAGGCCTGGAATTTCACAGCGGCCACAGCCTCTGTTGCCCCCTGGTCTTGGCCTTGGTGCCCCTTCGAAAGTCTCCAATAGAATTAAGCGCCCTTTGCAAAAATGAAAATGGCCTTGCCTTCTCAAAGCTGAAACTTCAGGGCCTGGTAAAGACGGTTTTTGTGAGAGATAATACAGAACTGTTAACAAATGTTCTGTATGCAAAACTTGTTTTTAAGAAGTACAATGAATGCAAATGTTCTTAATTTTTAACCCAGTTTTAGAGGTGAATAAATACATGCTGCCTTTACACAAAGGAAGAGTTTTTCATTGAGTTTTTCATTTGAATTATGTTGTCCCTTTTTAATTGTCAGTTAAAGTTTATAGTGTAAATGTTATCCCAGGGGCTGTGTTGTTATGATCAAAGCAGGCCTGTGGCACGGAATTATCTACTCTCGCCAAGTTCCTGCCCATGCTGTCTCCATAGATTTGATCTAAAGGGAGGGCGTTTGCGTGCCATAACTGGGTGAGAGTTCATAATTCTATGTACAGCCACAGGCCTGCTTTGATTATGATGACACAGCCCTCTTTAAATTAGTAGTTGAAACGCATCCAAATCTACTAAAGTGAACATTGCTACATGTCAGAGCCTCTTTCAATTTTGGTTATACTTCAAACCAAAATATGTGGGTCAATTGTAGAGGTGCTAAGCGGCCACACGAGCTTATCAAAAACTTGCTTGGCAGAAAACCAGGTACCAGCTGAAAGTACAATGCACTATTTGTGACAGGTTGAGTGCTTGTTTAGCTATAAAGCAGGAAAAAAATTACTGAGCAACTTTGGTCTGATCTCTACCTGTTATGGTATTTGAAGAGGCTCTTTTTTTACGAAAATGTGGGAGTCACACAAAGGCTTATCCCACATGATAGACTTTTCTGGGTCATTTTGATAAAAATCTTAATAGTTTTCTGAGGAAAAATAAAATAAAAATAGGAATCAGTTTGTAATAAGAACACTGAACAAACTTTGCCTCACAAAGTATTCTTCAAATACTCTGCCAAATTGATCATGCATTTCCAATGTTCAGCCTCAATCCTGAATTTATTTAAGGTTATCTCCAACGTCACAACATCCTTTTCAACTGTGTTTGTGATGGTTGATCAGATAATGAATTTTCTTTTATTAAACTGAAGTACCAAGGGCTTTCTGCAAGTCAAGGGCATGCACAATTCGCACACATGTATCAAATTTGTTTGTCTTCAATGTAATGAACTACAGTGAGTTTTATTTAATTTCAATCAGACTCTTAGAGGTGTAGTAAATCACGTTTATAAATATTAAATTTTCTCAATACATGTACCTTGTTGTCATGAAAGTTAAACCTGAAGTAATAAACCACAAGGGAAACTGAAAGGGTACATTTTAAAATAATTTTAGTTTGAACAAAGAAAAATTTACTAGAGCGGGATTTGAACCTGTGACCACTAGATTAGCGTGACGGCGCATGAACAACTTGGCTACTTTAGCCCTAATGTTGGCCGTCACCCTATTTTGTCAATCTTTTGTAATTCATCAGAGGTGGGTTCTAGAAAACTGTACAAAAAACAAACAAAACAGTTGAATGTTTCATTGTTGTATACACATGTACATCTTACAACTACTTATTTCTACTGCCTGAATCAGGCAGTAAAACACAAAATTTCTCAATGATTTCTCAATGATTTCTCAATGATTTCTCAAAGATTTCTTCATATTTCAAACAGAGCTGCCAACATTTGCTTATTGCAATCAGGGAGTTTTTGTACACCAATCAGGGAGATATTTAGAGTTACGTTTCAATATACAGTGTAATAGGGGAAAAAGTTTCCAGAAACAGGGAGATGTTCAAATTTGTTCATCAGAACATGGACAAATTAATTTATTTTCAGGGAACATTCTGCAGAATCAGAGAGAGTTGGCAGCTCTATTAACATGGTTCGACCTTAACTTTTGTAGTGACATGCCAGCAGGACCAGTAAGCTTGTCATTTTACAAGTCCGTTGGCTTTTTCGCCAGTCAATCTTTCAAATGAAACAGGAATGAACACTGCACTAGCCAGCAGGACTACTTGGAGAGAGAATTTTGACTGGTCCTCGGGTATTTTAACTGGTGTTTAGCCAGCGGACCACTGTTAAGGACGAACGCTGGTTAAGCTAATCACATCTTTAGTCCTTTTCACACACAAGCAGTTTAGCAGGGGTCCCTTGCTTTATTCTAGCATGGTTACACAATCCATTTCTCAATTACCCATACTACACTCTGCCTTTAACCCTTGTTATTCGAGCCCCCTACAGTGCCTGAGAGATTGTATGGTCTTCATCTGTCAAGGACACTCAATTATTTATTGATGGCTGACAGAGTTGGGAGCTCGTTATGGTTGCTGCACTTAAAAATATAACGACGTCTCGGTAATTAACATATTCCCGTACATAGATTCTTGGAATTGTGGCTCTGTGTCGAACAGGGTTGCTTATGAAATATTAATGAGGAAAGAAAATGCTGGGAATTTCCTACAAGATCATTTGTGGTTCAATGGGTCGAAAAATTAAATCATCCAACACCGAATATATGTAAAGGAAAATAGCTTGGATGGGTTATTTAGCGCTAATATTAAGCGTATTTAAATGAAAAGAGTATGCGATGAGATCTTTAACAACCGTTTAAAACCGAGGACTGAGTTGTAGGGGAGATAAAACCGCAAGGGTTGTGGCTGTGAAGGGGGGGGGGAGGGGTTAGTAAGTATTCCCCCCCCCCTAGGATGGACTGACACAAGGATACTTTCAGCATGATATACAACCAATATATCAAGGTCACGGCGTGGGCTGGTGTCAACCCTAGTGCCCTTAAAATGACCCCAAAGACTTCCCGGATTTCCTAATGGAAAGGTTCCTTTACATAACTACTTAAAGGAAACTTATACCTTTTTTTTTTTTTTTAACCGTTTGTAATTCCGATATAAATGTAGATACATACAATAAAACTAACCTGTGACAATTCCATTTTGAAAGGTGATACAGCCGAAAATTCGGAGCGAATATGTCCACGCATGAAGAATAATCTCCAATAGGAACATACCCAATCTGAGAAACGTTACTCAGATTCAAATTTTGGGGGATAAAAGCGATATCTTTTTCCATAATCGCAGTATTTCGAAGTGAAATGTTTCTCAAAGTGCATTTATACTATCCAAAGCTGCTGTACTTCTTACCAATAAGTTTTTATTGCCATTAATTTCCAGAGTCATTACCAAGCATATACAGTATTTAAAAAGCACAAATCAATTTCAACTAAAATCTTCCTTACTATTCTTATAGATTGTTTATAGGACAAACCATTAATTTTGATTAATGTCTCGGTAGTGCACCTGAACTTACCCTCATACTTCTTGTCACCATTAAGAATCTTCATACTTTCTTCGAAATATTGGTTGGGATGTTGGATGCTTACATCAGTCTTAGCATTCTAAAGAAGGAAACGAAACGTATACATTTAATGAAAAACAACTATTTGATTTAGAAAAGACAAATAATTTACTTTTTATCATGCCTCGCTCATCACAGTCAAACTGAGTTTAATTCAAAATTAACTTGAACCCTAACATCTACAGTTTCATTATTACCCGAGATCAAATAGTTGAGTCAGTGCGAAAACGCCGTACCTCGATTTTGCAACATCATATCTCGCATGAAAATGTTCCATGTAAAAACGTCTTAGCGCATACTTGTTTTGTGTGTTTATTTGGCCTATTCTAAGTGAGATACAATGTTTTAATAATTTCAAACCCATAACGTATGTGCTATTTTAGGAGATACGTTTTAGCACTGAGACAACAACGCAATATTCAGACAAACATAAACACGACACAATTCAAAGCAGATGTTGGTATTATATCCCACGAAAAACTGTACATTTGAGGCACAAAAGTTTTCATTCTAAATCAAAAGCTTTGTTTCACAAAAAATGTTACCCAAATAGCGCCCTCTTTTGACTGAGCATAGACATACTTACATTGTGCGTTACCATGAAGTATTTCGAGCAGGCAACTTGGTAGTGAGATTTGTTCACCAAATCAATAATCTGGAGAAGAAAAACAATTGTTTGTAAAGAGTTTGAATCCTAAAAGATTGAGAAGTTACGATGTTTCATATTCAAGACTTTGGCATTTAGAATTTCAGTATTTTTGGCAATTAGGTCGTGTGGTATTCATGAATCCAAGTGACAAGCGTGTGTTACCATTACTGTGTGGACACTAATCCACACACTGCACACAGTATTTAAATGCATCACACGGTATTATGACACTGTTGACCAAACTGTGCAAAAAGTTAGTGTGATGTCACAGGATAAAAACCTGCGAGCATTGCAGGCCTGGAGTTTCATCTTTGAGAGGGTAAGGCCTTTTTCATTTTGCAAAAGGCACTTCCACTGGAAAATCCTACAGTCTATGGTTAACTTTGGAAGGGGCACCAAGGCCAAGACCAGGGGGGCCAGAGGCCATGGCCTCCATGTTATTCCACGCCTGTATTTGGCGAAAGAATCGGGTACAGAAAATATACAAATGACCAAGAGAGGATAAGTCTTATTGGAATGGAATGATTGGGGCAGCGATGCAATATCTGGAACGGTAAAATGGCTTCTCCTTCTATGTTTATTGTTGACTGACCTCATCAACTCCTGCCTGATTGACCTTGTAAGATGCAAGACGTTGCTTCAGTAAGTTACTGTCAGTATGACGGAATGGACACCCTGATAAAACAAAACAAAAAAGTACGCTCTACAAAGTACTCATCACAATAATGTAAACCCTGAATCTAGCTGTCATCACCAGTAATTATTTTAAGAATAATGGTTCCTATTAGAAACACAGCCTCCTTCCAACCTTAACCCCATTATCCCCAATTATCAAGCTTCCGTCCACTTCCTTGACCATGCACTCAAGCCCATAAATCACCCATGTCGTAGGCCCACTGGATACCCCCATAGATCTGCACTGACCACCACTATTATCCGGTCAGTGACCGAGCTTTACCAATCCTCTATATATAGTCCATAGTTTAATTCTTAGAGCACTCTCTGCTTTTCTGGTTAACCTGGTGAAACACATTTGTACACTGTGGTCCAATCCAGTATTCTCATTCACTGTACTCTTTGTCTATACGAGTAACTAGCCAGGATTGAATAAAGAATCTCCTGTATTTTACAACCTACTTAGAACGTTTCCGCTATCTTCTTTCTTTCTACATTCATCGGCCAAACCCTGTAACACCCGAATATTACGTGTTACAATAATTAGGGAATAACAGTGTGTGGAGCCGGTAATGACCGGGTTGGTGGCTGGCCGCTGTTAATGGACCGAGCCGAAGCACCATAAATAGAAATACTATGGTTGGTGTTTGTGTGCGTACCAGCTACCTTAAATTGATACAATTCATGCGCATACACCTACGCATGGAATGAGCGTGCACGCGGCACCATCTATGTCCTAAAAACACAAAAACAATACGAAAAAAGAAAACTGTTGATTTGAGAGTTCTGCGCACAACAAACACACTGTGCATAACAATGTGCTTGTTTAGGGGCCATTTATTCGCTAGTTCACAGAGCCGGTCTTTATATCACACGTAAATACACCCCCACGTGACCAGTCTTCGACCAATCAGAGTGCGTCAACTCTCCGAGGTGTTTATTAATCAAAGTTAATTTCTTCAGCACCTTCTTTCAAAAGCATTGAAAGTACTTTACAAAGCAACCAGGGTTGGGATAAAAAAATTCACCAATAGGACACTATCATTGGAGGATCAATGGATACTTTTGAACGCTAGGTGGCAGCAGACTTACCAGATAAATTTCCATTGTTTACGCCGTTCTGAGCATGCTCACGTTTCCAAAAATAATGGATTTTACCTGGTAAGTCTGCTGCCACCTAGAGTCCCAAAAAGTCTCCAGTTGATGCAAGGTTGTTAGTTTCTTACCATGGTGATCTCCAGTTGCTGGGGCATTGGTCATAATGATCTTCATACAGCTGTATGGAGTGTAGTCTGTACGCTTGCCTTCTTTACCGTAGCTATGGCGGACGTTGTAGGCGTACTGTTTCTCGAACTGTGAGACACAGAGAAGCAATTCAATTGACTTAGTTTGGTTTTTAATCCTTACATTGAAAAAATGTATTACATTTATCTGGGATTATTAAGATAAGAAACATTCCGCCAACAAAAAGGGATGTCAATCATTCTCGCTGGATAGTGTCTGGGGCTAACATTTTAGGAAAAGGAAGGTCTCTTTTTTCTTACTGTCAGCTTTGTTTAACCGAAGTTTGGAAACGGATTTCATTGTTTGTTTACAGTTAAACGGTTACCTGGGACATGGCCAGATACTGGAAGAATTAAATAATCTGGTGCCTTTTGAAAGCCAAAAACATTTGTATACAAGGACCACTATAGACCTTTTTCATTGTGCGGCCATCTTGATTTTCTCCCATTCAACTCAATGTAACCAAATCGAGGCTGGAAAGAAAAATAGTCTGGTTCCTTTTGTATAATGACTAATTAGCATACATTACTGTTATACTGGATACAGAGAACATGACCAAGATGGTAGCAGCATGATACAGGACTACAAGGCCAGTGAGACTTACCTTATCCACTTCCATGATCTTGCTGAATTCACTTCTCCAGAACGTCAAAGCTTGCTCCAGAGTCAGTCCAATCCCCTTGAGGAATAGACCAAACTGCATGCGGCCGTGATGACGAAGGTGATGGTTCTCACGTAGTGCCGTGTGAAGTTGACGCATACAAAGAGGAAATGACTTCCTTGCATGCTGTGGGATGGAACATGACCAGAGACAAATTAGTTGCAGACTCTTGGATAATTACTTGTATGGAAAACAGTTGGGGGTAGGTTATACTTTTGATGTTTTCAAATGGGAAACTTCAGACTGAAAATCCGGTTACACCCCTCTGTTTCTAGTGTATTCTCCTAAATCTAAACCTAACCAAACCCAAACCCTAGCATGTAAATCACAAGGGGTTTTTCCCGGAACAAAGGGGTGTTGGAACATAGGGGTGTTGGAACACAGTCACCAAATCTTCAAATGTCAGACTGAGGCTTGACTTGAGGATTCTATTTCAAGACATGAGATTTGACCTTATTGATTGACTAAAGCTGGGCCCCAAAGACTCTCAAAAAACAAATCTGGGCCGACAACCAACTCAAAATATTGAAACTTTACCATGTCCATGTCCTTAAGTTCGATCTTGCCGGCGTTGGCTTTGACACTGCTGTAGTTCTGCCCCAGATACTGTTTGCTAAGATT
Source organism: Pisaster brevispinus (assembly GCA_023634235.1). Lineage (NCBI taxonomy): Eukaryota > Metazoa > Echinodermata > Asteroidea > Forcipulatida > Asteriidae > Pisaster > Pisaster brevispinus. The sequence goes on from JAMKCF010000017.1 coordinate 2,219,752, forward strand.
GTTGAGCATGGGTAGAAGACGATCATCTTCCTCAAGGTGAGGGATGCTTCTAGCTGTCACCTGAAACGTTCAACATAAGATGTGAATATCAAGCCTTGCACTTCTTCTTAGAACTGTATAACAAAGTATACCTCTCATAGCCTTGGAATGTAAGGTAGGATCAACATCCTTGTAGAGATGCAGACTAGTAAACCAACACTTTACCGGCTCTATCACCTTCAGAGTCCATCCTTGTAAAGAGGTCGACTAGCAAACCAACGCTTACCACCACAGTAAACTTCCTTACTGTTACTAACATCCAACGATCTTCACTAAAATTGTGGCGTACGACAGAATGTTCCGACAGACTAATGCAACTGACTTATCAAAATAATGGTACACAATTCCCCCACGTTAATTCTCAAGGAAAACCCTTAGGAACACCACTTAGCCTGGACAACCTCAATTGGTGTTCACCATTGCATGTTTGAGTTTTCTCCCATATTGCTGGAAATTCAATACACACAATACATAATATTCAAAGTTTGAGCAAACAAAAAATGAAATTTACACTGCATATTGGAGACAATTAAACTTTGACAATACTACTAATTGCTGTTGTACAACTTACTGCAAGAGCTTGAGACAGGTGCGCCCTGAAGGCACTCAGTATGATAGAAACCAAGTCATTATGAGGAACATACGCCCAACCCTTGTGAAGGTAAACCTTCCTGCCTCGGACAAGATCAAGAGCTTCGGTGAATGGTACCTAAAGAAAATATGAGAAGGGTTAATCAAGGACAGCTGTTTACATCTAACAGATGTTAAATTTGCATGGGGGATAAAGAATATAATCCCTGTGTTTCACAGGTTAGCAAGAAAATTATGTGGTCATCTAGCACGCTTACCATGGATTTGCATTGTTACTTCATTCATTTGCATACAGTAAGCACCGGAAGGCTTAGCGTGCCTTTTTGTGTGCTTACGGTTAGCAGCGCTATGAAATGGAAGCTCATACAGTAAGCACAAAATTTGCCATTAAACAGCTCTATGAAGTTGTCCCCAGTGCCCAATTTTATAGAGCTGCTTAAGCACAAAATGTAGCTTAGCACAACAAAGTTATGCTTACCAGATTAAGGTTACCAGCCAAAATAGCATTCAACATTTACGATACGTGACTGGTACCCTGCTCATTGTATGCTTAGCAGCTCTATGAAATTGGCCCCAGGCCTGATGGTAGCACCAGCGCTCTTACCTTGTAGAAGTCAGTGTGTTCTATCATAGCCATCGTCATGCTGTAACTACTGGCACAAAGATACTTAGCTATCTGCTTCTTCTCGTCCTCGGGAATCTAAAGGGAAAACAAAGGAAAAAAAAGTGTAATTTATTTCACAATGTATTTTATTTTAATGAAAAAGTAGAATTAGCTCTTGCAAACTTCTTATCAAGCAAAGGGACCAATAGTATGAATGCGAAAAATATGGCCTGAAATTTTGATCCAAGCAAATTTTTTTTTTTATCAAGGCTTTGAGAAAGACTATGCTCGGGTTGAAACATCACGTCATTAACTATTTTTGTCTTCTTTTTATTTTTAACAATTACCCTAATGGCTCAAAACTTAATCCCGCACTCATTTTAGCTGTGGTGAAATAATTTTGTAATTCATCAACTTGAAAATCATGATGATTTATCTGTGATCTTACCGGTGTGAATTGCAAATCATTTTCTTGTAAGAAACGTGTGACCTCTCTCTTGTCAGTTTCCATCAAGAAACGATAACGGAACAAATCCATCTCCTGAGAAATGAACCATCGTCTCAAATCCTCGCTGTAAATTACACGTGAGTTCAGTCAGTCGTTTGTTAATTCAATTTCTTACAATTTTACTTAATTAATAAAACAAATTGAAGAATTTAATGGTCAGGACAAAACACATCAAAATAAAGTTGAAAATGAAATTTCAGAAATCAGAATTTCAGAAATTTCATCAGTATATGAGCTTAATAGAAATGTGGTATCATTCTGGTGAAAAAACTATAAAAACTCACTACAAACAAGTAATTCCCTGAACAAATTTTCAAAACATAAGCCTGCATTCAATAGAAATATATGAATATATGAATATATGAACATATGAATATATGAATATATCAACAAAAATAAAATTACTGTACCCCCAAAAATATATATATATACATATATAGCAGAAAACACATTAATTACATAAACAAGTCCATAACAAATGAGAAAATATGCAAGTAACCCCCCCCCAAAAAAAATAATAACTTTGAAAATGGGAGAAAAAAGGCAGAAAAGAGTACAATAAATATTGAATACAATTTAACACTATTGTTCAGCTAAAATATGTCCTGATTTGCAAATAACTTAACAAATATATACATTTGAGATGAAAATGAAATTTAGAATTGCATATATATCAAATCAAGTTTTAACAAAATCAAAATCTCAGTTGGAAGTTCACATTAAAGGCGAAAGGAAAAGACATTAAATGTACACATTTCAAAATAGTATACACTTGTAGTATTGGAATAAAGTTAAAGAAGACCCTGGAAAATGAAAACATGGAAGCAGTCAAGTTGAACAGAGAAATATAAACAATATTGAGTACGATATTCCAAAACAATGTACACACAATTTCTAAAAAGATGAAACTGTAAAAGCAAACAATAAAAATAGCACTGATACATTTATATGACACTAAACATAAAAATCAGTTTTTTAGGTCACAATTTCAAAAGAGAAAATTGAAGCTACTTACGATTTACAGTAAGCCAACCTAAGAATGAAGTGAGAAATATGATCCTTCCGCCTCTCCTCGAAATCATCTTTCAGATCCTATTGAAATGAGCACAGAATATCTAAAATTAATAAGGATTAACTATGGCTTAATCTGGATTAATCAGAATCAACTGGAAGGTTAAATCTCTCATCTGGCCAGCAAATTAAAAACTTGGCAAAACCAGTTCTCCATTATTGGTTTTTGTCAATGTAATGACGATTTATAAGCAAAATTATAAAGAAAGATACAATAAAAGTCACACGTGGAAGTTTGAGCTGAATACAGTGTCTAACTTGCTGAGAAAACAGCAAAAGACTCTCACGGTATTTTCACAAGAACGTTGAATCCATCCACATGTAGCAAGGTGACAGCGGGTTCCAAACGCATGTTCTGGTCGCAGCATTCGCAAACGGACACCAACCCTCAGAAATCAGAAACAATTACCTTTAAAGTGGCTAAGCCATTTTGTCCTTCATAAGAAAACTGTCCACTATCAATTATCAGTGAGCAATTTTAACTCCTCTGTTTTCAAATTCCAGCAAATTTTGTAATCTTCCCCCCCCCCCCAGATAAGATTGGATTTTTTGTGGTCGTAACAAGTGACAAAAGTGCCAATTAGACACATCACTTCTCCTAATTCGTGTTACCTTTCTGACAGCTAGTGGCATTAGGTGCCTCAACTCTTTCTCCATGTACTCTTTGTACTTCTCAGTCCCTCTTACGTAGCTCTGGCCAGCTTGCTCCACATGACGTAGAACTGTAAACACACAGACAGTACGTTTATGCTATCATATCAATTATAATTAATACTGTGTAATTAAACCAAAAAGAAAAGGGATATCTGCACTATTCTCTATGCATGCTTCAACACCGTTTGTTATTTTTATTGGTGTTATATGCTTCAAAGTTTAATGCAAATGTGAGAATCTAACAAACTGTGGTTTATAACTTGATATTTAAATTAACAAAAGCACAGATTTAACGGCTAATAACATGAATAACAAGTTGACATATTGTTTGTGTCATGTTTCTCATTCGTCCGAAAGTACTTGTCAAATCATTACAGTATCTTCATAATATATTCACAGTTGCCCCTGGTCTTGGCCTTACTGCCGGCCACTTAGAAGCTTCCCTTAACTTAAGGCTGTAGTAAGTATAGACTTTAACATTTTCCGATAGATGGCAGTGCCCTTTTAGAAAATGAAAATGTCCTTGCTGTGCTCTCTCCAGAGTCTCTGCTCTCACAAAGATGAAATTCCAGGCCTGTATTTACATGTACATCGGATCCGAAGGGCTGACATTTTTTTGGGAAAAGGAGACTATCACTCTCAGGCTTTTAAGTTGTGGCTCAATTTTTTTAATTTAATATAAACTGTGCATAAAAATACGATTTACCGCATTTTGTCCAATGACACAATGAATGAGTATTTTATTTTTTTTAATGTTTTAAATCAAAAGAATTGATTGAAATTTGTTTTATCAGCCTCTACTTACTACGTACCCCAACATTTCTTTACCTCAAACAAACAAATAAACATAGTAACTTTTTAAAAAGTTGTTAAAATTAAAAAATAACTACCTTTCACCCTGGAAATGGCAAATTCTTCGAACTCATTCAGGGAGATGTTGTCGGTAGGTGGCAGACGATAGAACTGCAATCGGTGGGTGTATCGGGAGGACGAGTTGTCCCCACTGAGTCTTGCCTTGCCCCGGGCCCTCTGCTGCCTCTGGTAGGCATTTTTTCGCTCTCCACCGAACTGCATAATAAAGCTTGGAAAGTGTCCTCCTCAATAACACAAAAACTGTGAATTTGAGAGACAAACTTGTGCTATTTTGGAAGCGTTTTGTGCAACAATTCGCAGTGACCCAAGAGTCTGTGTGTACCAACATTCGCGCCAGATTTCAGATGGTCATCATGTCAAGGTGCTATTGAATATTCATAAAGCTCTCTTTGATTATTGGCCAGATTTTTGTCACGCCTCTCGCTCGGCCCTCGGTGGAGAAAACAGTGTACTTCTCGAGCAAACATAAAATCCAAGATGTCAGCGCCCATGGTAGTTGTTGGACTTTCTGGAAAGATTCTGAAATTTCCCCGATCATATAAATTTTTAAGTTCAGTTGAGATTAAAAGACTTTACAGTGATACTCCAATTGCACGTGCGCTTGTATACGCTGAACATGGTGATCCATCGAAGGTTGTACAGTAAGTATTTGATATTTCATTAAGTTTGGGATAAAAACAAACCCACAATCATGACAATATCAATAGTTATGATCATTTATTTATAATAAACATGATTAATAATATTTAAAGGTTTTTTTTAACACAATGGACTGAGTGAGAGTGCATTGAAAGAGTGAGACAAAGAATGTGTGAAATGGATTTCCTTCGTCCATTATAAACAGTCATACACTTTTTATAACAACAGTTAACTTTTTTCAACACTTGCTTTTGTTATTTTAGAGTTTAAACATTTTTGATTTTAATTTGATGAAAAAATTAGAAACGACAAGATTGGCTCGATTAGCTTCATGCATTGAGGAATCATTTATTGATATTCACACAAACTCAGAAAGTTGTCTATATTTTAAAATATTATTTAAGCCCATATAAACATAATTTAAATAGACATGTTTAAATAATCGTTACTTTATGTTTTTATCTGTTTATACTGTAATAATATACTTTGATTAATTTCATTTGAATAAGTAGTAAAGTAAAACTGGAAGCCAGATGGCAAAATAGCAGTCAAATTATCAAACTCCTATATAAAGAATACTCAAATGATTGGACAATTTTTGCTGTGCTGGACTTATTTATTATCCTTAAACAAATCAAATATATCAATATTTTTATGATTTATAAACAGCAGTGCAAAATTTGTTAAACTTTTAGGTTGACGGAGACAAATCTTCCACCAGTAGATTCCACTTCAGTGAAGATTAAGATGTTGGCTTCTCCAATAAATCCAGCTGATATCAACACAATACAAGGTGCATTTTATAATCACATTCATGACATTCAATGCAGACTGGTTTGCGAGATTTCAACACCTAATCCCCCAAAACCTCTTTGAAGTAACATTATTCAAAGTTTTTAAATCTGTCCTTTTAGATTTGAATTTATCTCCACTTAAAATTCCCGGTGTCTTCCTTTTTCTATGAATAGATCTACCTCTATTTCAACTTGGCATTACAAACTTTTTCCTTTTTTTAAAAGTAAGGTTTCCCCTGAAAAAAATATCAATAGAATTTTTCAAGAGAGAATAAGTTAATACATACATTAAAAAAACTATGAATCAAATTCTTGTACACTTTGTTTATACAGGTGTGTACCCAATCAAACCAGTGTTACCAACTGTTGGTGGATTTGAAGGTGTTGGAGAGGTCATAGAGGTCGGAGATCAAGTAACAGAGGTCAAACTTGGAGACAGGGTCATTCCAGCCATGAATACTTTAGGTCAGTTCGGCTAACAATTAAGTATTATTTTCTTAAAATAAGATTCATCATTGGATTATTCCTTAAAAAAAGGAGAAGTGTGATACAAATAACTTCTGCAAAAAATAGTAAGTGGCCTGACAGAGTATTTCTCGAAGGCTAAATGACAACACACAACACATGAACAGGTATACTAAGGTAACAGAAACGGTTAAGTGGAAAGAGATGAAGAGGGAGGGAGGCAGAAAGTCCACAGAAAAAGCAGGGGATGAACAATGAAGAGGGTGACAAAAGGGGTGAAGAGGGTGACGAAGGGGGTGGGGATAGATGGAAGGGGCTGGTTTGACCACCGGCCCTTTTGGTTGTTAAGCATTTCACGAATAACCATCAAGTAATAAACCACAAGGGAAACTGACTGAGTGGATATTAATGAATTTGGGGTTGAACTGAGAAAAATTGACTGGCCGAGTGGGCTTTGAGTCGGCGACCTCTGGACTAATGTGCAGGGGGTCTGCCAACTGAACTATCTTGGGGGTGCCAGTCAGACGCCATGGCTTATGGCTTCTGACTAGCACCCCTGAACAAAGATATTGACTAAATAGGAAGGCAGCCAACATTAGGACTGGATAACTCAGTTTGGTAGAATGCTGTCACATTAATCCAGAGGTCGCAGGTTCAAATCCTGCTCTGGTCAATTTTTCTTTATTCAACCCAAACACAAATAAACCTGTAGGGTAACATTTAAAATCATGCCATAAATTTACCGATGAGAAATATTGTTATTTTTTCTTCATGTTGACAGGAACTTGGAGGAGTCATCTCGTTTGTCCTGCAAACCATGTAGCCTCACTTCCACAAGACACACCAGTAATGATTGGAGCTACAGTAAGAGTAAATGCTTGTACAGCGTACCGTATGCTTGCAGACTTTGTGGAGTTACAACCAGGTCTTTTCTTGTTTTCTGTAAATAATGTGTTTTTTATCGAGACTGTTCTTCATTTAAAATCCACCCCAACCTAAGAAACAAAAAAGAAAACCTTGTTATATCAAAAGTGGATGTGCCAGTCCAGTGTCCTTGACTCATGTCAATATGCTGCATTTTTAGTCATTAATTTGGTGTTAAGGAAGTATTGCTTTTTCAGTGAGTTTGATTGTCCGTTATCGCATTTCAGCCATCTTCTTTAAGACAAATGCATATAGTCAAACAGAGGCTGAAAGGGGAAAAACAGTCCGGTTCCATAAGTGTATTGACAATTAGATATCCAGTACACAGGGAACTTGACAAAAGTGGGTTTGACAATGAAGGTTTATTCTTGTCTCCCTGTAGGAGACTGTGTTCTTCAGAATGCGGCTAATAGCGGAGCTGGCCAAGCGGTTATTCAAATCGCTGCAGCTCGAGGACTTAAGACGTTCAACATCGTCAGAGACAGGTTTGTAGATTCTTTTCTCAATCGAAAACCGTTAGCATGAGCAGGGTTAACTTAACCCTCAATTCTCGTAGGTTGCATTCTTAACTGAATCGTTGGTGATTTGCAGCTGCAACAGTTGGAGACTTGGAACGGTAGGTGGCAGCAGACTGACCAGGTAAATTGCCATTTTTTACGCTGTTCTGGGCATACACACATTACAGAGAACAATGGATTTGCTGCCACCTAGCGCCCCGAAAGTCCCCCATTGGAATCAATAGGTTCATGTTTTTAAGGTAATGCTTCTGTCTTTTTAGGCCGGACTTTGATAAATTGAAGTCCTATCTTGAAAGTCTTGGTGCAACTGCCGTAGTAACGGAAGAATCACTGAAAGGAAAAGATGCTGCAAACATTTTCAAGGTAAATCTTTTCAGAAATGTTTCCTTTTCCTTCTCTCTTTTTTGAAAGGCTATTCTGACTCTTAGTAAGTTTGTACAAGCAGAAAATTTGCAAATTTTATGGAATAGTAAGGTACTTTCTGTATTTCAGGAAATCCCAAGACCTAAACTTGCCCTGAACGCTGTGGGAGGAAATAGTACAATAACCCTGATCAAGTTAACAGAGTAAGTTCAAGAGTCAAGATGAAATAAATTGATAATGATATGTCAAAAATGGTCTGTTCTGCAAAATATTATTTTCTTACAAATAAAATTGTAAACGTTTGTTGAATTGAATTTGTTTTTACAGACCTGGAGGAACAATAGTTACATATGGTGGAATGTCAAGGAAACCGGTCTTAGTGCCAACTGGCTCTTTAATATTCAACGATATCAAGTTTGTTGGTTATTGGATGACCAGGTGGCATGAGAAACATGCAAATAGTAAGTAGCCAATCATCTTACATTGTCTCAACATGAATATTCAATGATATCAAGTTTGTTGGCTATTGGATGACCAGATGGCATGCAAATAGTAAGTAGCCAATTATCTTCATAGTCACAACATGAATATTTAATAGTGAATACAGCACCACCCTTAGCCAGCTTTGGCAGTTCTTTGCCATTCCATCCACAGCCCTAGCTATAAAGACTACATTGTGTCTTATTCATCCAACAACTGCAGGTGTTGAGGCTAGCCACATGATTACACAACTCTGCCAGTGGGGAAAGTCTGGTCAACTGAGGGCGCCAAACCACAAACTAGTACCGCTGTCCGACTTTGCTTCAGCGCTAGCTGCTGTCTCACAACCTTTCACCACATTGAAACAGATTTTGAGCTTTGAGACGTGAAATTTCTCCCCTCAAGGTAAAAACAGAAGACAGCTTTTGACAAATTGTTATTTCCCATTATTTTGTACATGTAGATATCACGACAAAATTATAATCACTATTCATTTGTTTATTTGCAAGACAACCAAGAAAGGTGAACCGAGTTTGAGGGAGAAAAACTGCTCTTCTGTGGTGAGGGTTGAACAAAAGCGAAAATTAAATGGAAACATAAATCCCCATTTGTCAAACATAACTTCAACTCTCTTGGTAACATGCAATCTCAAACCACAAGCGTTAGGGTGGTGTTTAGCAAAACACCTTCCAAGGCTCTTGTACCTCAATGAAGAGAAGCAGATTGTTATGAAGCGTGTGACCAGCGTCTGATCTGCATGGTGAGGATTCGAACCCACATTATTAACCATAACGTTGCCAGAGCTCTTAAGTGTTAAACAGGGATGAGAATTTAAAAATTTTTATCCAAGTTCAGCCATTTTATGTCAGCCTGGTGAAGAAAAACAGCCGTTATTTTTTCCACACGCAAAGAAATCCTGCTCTTTGATTTTACTTCTTCCGAGGACACTGTTACTAAAAACTCTGTGAAACCTCAATCTAAGGATTACCAAAAGGTGAAAATGTCATCATTTCAACAAACCTCCTAAAAATTGGATCCTAGTTTCAGACTTTTTTTTTTCAGCAAAGACTCTCACCCCTGGTTAAACATATGGGGTTTGACGACTCTAAAAATAAAACAACAGCAATTATAAACTTGAATGTGTTTCAATACCAACGTGTGTTTAATCTTATGGAACTTACAATAATAAACCCATAGTTAAATATCAAGTGAAATAATCTCTGAAAGAAATGTGCATATTATATTAAATAAATAACGTGAAACAACTTTGACCTACTCAAGAGGATAAATTGAAATATGTGAATTAAAATCTCATTTACATCCATTGTATCGTCCAATAACAAACAAAACCGAAATAAGTCTTTACAATTTTTAATGCTAGAACTTGTCTTAACGCTTTGAAACTGACGCTTAAATTTTGTACTAATTTTATTAATTTTTTTTTTTACAAAATCCACAAAGTCATAGCAAAATTTCAAAAAGTGAAAATTGTAAATTGTTGAGAACATGCAACGCTAATTTCAAATATGTCTTTATCCGAACTCAAAACAAAAATTTAGCAGATTTCATTTGAGGGAAACAAAAAAATGAGAGAAGTATTTTAGAGTTAATTTGGGAAAAGACAAAATATTTCTTTATATAAATAACATTGACTACCCTCATTTAAAACAAACAAAACAAGATAAAAATATACAAATCACAGAACTACATATTTTGAATTGCCAATGAATTGATTTCAACATAAAAAGTTTAATTGGCATTTATTTGGGATTGGCATAAAGATTTCACGTTTTTACACCCATAAAATTGTGTCTCCTCCCATGTCTCTGATAGGGAGTCTTCATCAAATCCAAATACACTGTATATTTGTTCTGAGTTTCTACAACTTTTGGGTTTCTAGGCTCTTTTCGAAACCAGGGCTTTGGGGCTCAGGCTCTGTCAATTATTTAGAAAACTCACGCTTTCCTTACAGGGCTTCAACCAGGCTGATGAAGTCCAGGCTGAAGCCCAAACCTTAAGCCGTGGTTTCGGAAAGGCCTTTAGAATTTCAATTGTCAGAATATGTTAGTTTCTTAAAGGTGGTCATAGAAAAAATAATAAATAAAAAATAAAACAAAAAAGAAAGAAATTTGATTGTTAAATTCTCACAAGTTTCAGGGTTTTCTTGACCTTTTTCAGGGTTTTCCTGGAAATAATTCAACTTATATTTTAGAGTTTGTAACCTGGATAATGGTTAGTTATCCATTTGAGTTGATGTTACTGTTAAAACAAAGCAATGAGAAGGATTGAAGTAAGCCAGCAATACAAATTTAAAAACATCAAATTAAAACCAGAGATAAAATATTTCCCAGAAAAAATTATGTCCCCTTACCTAAAATGTAAGGCGAATGTTTCTACAAAAATCTTGAATTTTAAACTTTGTCATGTTCAACAAACATGCAACCCTACAATATACCATACAAATTACTTTACAAAATAGTGCTTTGTGAATCATCCTTTGTTAAAACTAGCGTGATTTTTCAAAGTGATCAGAAAAAGAAAAGAAAATCTTGTATCAAATTTGTTTTCAAGTCATTATCAACTGTACAAATGTTTACATCTTTTCAAGTAACTTACTTACAGAAAAATATTTAATTTTTCGTGTACTTTCCGTGTTTTTTTTTTTTTTTTTTTTTTTTTTTTGTAAATTAAAAAACACTTTTTTGTATTTACTGTCTATTCTACATGTTTAATCATTGTAGCTATAGAGGCATATGTTTTTAAGAAGTGCTTTTACTTAGCTACAACAATTTTTCTCTTTGGTTGACCACATTTTCTTTTCTTGAAACAAAAAATTATACATGTTTTGAGGAACTTCAATTGAAAATGCAGCCAACCAACTGTTGCACAATCTGCCGGCCCTGTAACATGCATACTTTTGAACCTCCTTCCTGTGACACCCCAAATCCTGAGACTAAAAAAGTACATGTATTGCACAGAGAATGAAAAACAAAAACAAAACAAAGAAACCGTGGCAAAATTAAATAATAGGATAAAATGCTAATGGTGGATAATACTGAAGGAAATAAACTATGTTCAAGTTGAAACAAAATAATATAAGGTCAATGTAATGTATTTGTGTTGTACTGAGTTGCTGATACACTACAGTTGCATTAATGGCTGAGATTAAATTTACATCGATATACACGTAGTTGGCAAATCCTAATATGTGACATCTACAATTTAGAAGTGCTGGAGTTTGGTGTGTTTATGAAGCTAAGTGTGACATTTATACAAAGAAGTTATACATTGCCATTGGAGCTGAAGTCCTACCCTTTACAAGTAAATAAATAAATAAATAAATAGACAATGAAATAATTGTGTCACGAGTAGTTTGCTTTGGAGGATGAAACTCTGCTAGAAAATTTTGAACCGTACCAATCGTCCAGGAGCCTGAAAGGTCACTCCCTTCTACACCTTAAGCAACCTGAACCACATGATCATCAAATAAAAATAAGCCTTATTGGTTTAATAGTGATGACAGAGTCAATCTGGCCTCACTGTCAGCAAGTTTGGGCTGTCGAATAGTGGACACTACAAAGTCTGAAAGTTTGAAGGTGTATTTGTCCCCAAATTACACAAAATGGAATTTGTGTAATGAATTTTATATGAAATTTGTACTTGACTATTGGTTGCGGACTCCATTTCTACAGTCCTGTACACTTGCCTTGGGTCGTATTTTAAAAATTTCTTTCCACTACTGTGAAACTTCGCAACCCTGTCCTAGGGAATTGGAATTTTTTCATAAAAGCAATAATTATTTTCAACGGGTCACATATACCAATCTGTCATGAGCTGGATAGTTTCAGCTCGACCGATAAGGGTCATTGTGTGTTTACCTTTTAGGAATCAAATACAAATTCAGTCTCATTAAATATTAAAGTCAAGTTGTAAATAATAAAAACAAACAAAAAAACAGTAAATTAAAAAAGAACATCAGCTCAAACAATGTATACATTACTGTGCTGTATATTTTTTTTTTACTTTGGTTGGTACATATTTTTTATGGCAAGTTATAGATAATTTTCTTTTAACGGCGTTAAGGTATGGAGCGTTTTATTTATATCAATTAAAGAGGAGTTGCAAAAGAAATAATAAATTAGTGGTGTAAATTTTGGCACAATATATTTTTGGTTTTTGCAGTAAGTAATTTATATTGTGTAACAACAGTGAGGGGTGAATTATCTTGCACATAAATAATTTTGAAAATAAACTCGGGTCCACTTTATTGGTCTAGCACATTTCACAGCCTATGGTACATAAACAGACTGAGCGGTCTGTTAATTTTTGGTTTACCCTTACACCGATGTGTGTTAGCACTGTATACTCAGTACTTTCCCGAGTTCTGTGAAGAAAAAAAAAATCACAGGCATATTACTTGGGTGGGATTCGAACCCACGACCTTTGCAATTCTAGAGCAGTGTCTTACCAACTAGACCACCGAGATTGCCCGGTAGCTAGAGGCAGTACAGTACAGTGCAGTACTGAGCATACAGTGCTAACACACATCGGTGTAAGGGTAAAACCCAAATTAATATTCTTTATCCCCGATGCAAAAATTAACATCTATTAAAGACCGAGCGGTCAGTGAGGAATGGGTCAGTAGATGATCGAGTCCAGGCCTTGCACTTAAGCCTTTTGTAAAGTAGCCCACTGGGCTAGTAAACTGTGCATTTTTACTGGACCCAGAAAGTTTTAGTAGCCAAGATTTTAAACATGTATTGTCATAAATGTATCTGTCTAATGTAGCAATCACAACCGGGTTTAATTGGTCAAATGAGGTCGTATTCACAGGCTCAAAAATGCATTATTCACATCTGATAAAGGAAGAAATATGAGCATTATAAGCAGGTAGTTGTGCAGGTTTTGGTAGCCCACAAGGCAAGTTGAGAAGTGGTGTTTACTAGCCAGTAGCAGTTTCGCTAAACAATGTACGCTGGGCTAGTGAAAGGGAGAGCCTGAAAGTCCAAGAGCGCAGACTTGCTGTTCTCTTGAGTAGTTATAAAATGGAAGTACAACGGATATTGTCAATTGGACTTGACCAGTTAGAGACTGGCCCCTCCTTTTCTCTGCATTGGTTATCACTTATTTTTAGTGCGAGTACACGGGAAACCCAACTGGTAAGGTATCCATTGCCAGTAGCCACAGCATTACAGTTGTCATAAGTGTTTGATGATTTTACTGTGGTTTGCTGAGGTGGTCTTTGTACAATTTGAGCTCAAATTTAGATTATTTTCATCGAAATGTGACAACTCGAGAACAAAGTTCAGAGCCTGCGATGTGGACTGTAGACCTTTATCATGCTGCCACCATCGTGTCATGTTCCCTGTATCCAGTAACAGTAATGAATGCTAAAATTTGTACAAAAAGGAACCGGACTATTTTTTCCTTCCAGCCTCGGCTTGATTACATTGAGTTGAATGGGGAGAAAATCAAGATGGCCGCACCACGATAAAGGTCTATACTGAGCTGTTTAAAAAACTATTGGCTTTAGCTATGGCTAGGCATAAAGCTTACTTGCTGCTTCTGTCTATATTTCAGTATTACTGTTGAAGCCATTAGCCACAGCCGTATCTAAAGACACTTCACGTGAACATCATCTACACCACTCAGGAACCCCCCGTACAAGTCTTACGCATATTGGAATGTAAAGACCCAATAAAGTGCAGGATTTATATTGCGGTCGCACCTTAAAGCAATACACGTGGGAACCCGAAAGTGTTCAAATACGCTTGAGACTTGCACAGTCATTGTAAACTAGTTATAAAAACCCCTGCTTCAAGTTTATCATATTGCACATGTGTGAGTCTCAATCATAGGTTTGTAGCACACAATACAATTTTTTTTTTGTCATTTATTAATAAATCAGCTGATACTTTGACTGTGCTTCGAAGTGCGAAAATATCATTCAACATGCATTTATATATCGTGAAATCAACCAAACGATAACGCCAGTCCTTAAATAATCATAAATAAATACTTTCTTCTAAACACTACAAAAACTATTTCCTAAACATACGTTTGTGCTCCATTTGTCCAAAAATGTGGCCGTGTAAAGATTCTGTGTAAATGCTGCTGGATTGTTACAATGTTTGGGCAAGAAAATAACAAATAATGGTATAATAAACAAGGCAACACTTTGAGATAAATATATATATATATATATTTAATAACTTATACAAGGAATAAATTTACGAGTTTAAATTTGTAAGACTGAAACAGGAGAATATGTTAAACCAACAAAACCAAAAAAACACCCTGATTTTTTTATTTCTACCTTTCATCGGCCTTCCTGGTAGTAAGCCTATGCCTGAAACCGAATTTCAGACAGCTGTTAATCGGAGCAAAACTGATATTCTGCTGAGCACATTCGCTTAGCATTTATCAGACAACTATGTTCCAAGCTGACTGCATTCTCCTTTTACCAATTGAACAAATTCCTATTTGTTTACATACCTCTGACGAGAGTGGGTTTTTGTTTAGAAGCAGCTATCGACTGAGAGGAGTTGTGCATACTGAAGGTTAATGTTAGTATTTGTTGGCTCCATTTTTGAAAGGAAATTTTGTCCGAGAGATATTAACTGTCCTCCGACAGTGCTGTACAGTGTTCTGCACTGGACAGCATTGACAAGTTACATGCTCACCGCAAGGGGGATTTGTCGTGGATACAGTCTACCAGTGAAATAAATCTCACACAGCGCGCTGCTCCTACAAAATCAAAAATGACTCTGGGACTTAACACGATGTTTGCTGCTGTGGCTTTTTGCTTGTGGTAACGATCCACTCTAGGCTGCTACACATGCATCAAAAATTATACCTTTGCATGCCACGAGGTTCAAGATACAAAACGGAACCATCAAAACTAAAAGTTTCATCTTATGCCATCTAATCCGGTACCCATACCCAAACACCCTGACTATCCAAGGTACGGGGTTCAAGGTACAAGACAAGATGGCCCTCTGCAAAATTTTAAAAAAAAACTCTAGTGTAGCACCTGTGTGCCGAACCCAATAATCCATGTCATTGGATTTCTGGAAAATTTAACAAAAATGGTCGACACAAAAAAATGGTTGACACAAAATATTAAAATCTTTTTACGGTGCCAAAATCCCTCTTCAAGTGTAAATTTTCTCAAAGAAACTGTCCAGGACCCTTGTGCTTGTTGCCTTGTGCCTCTGATGAAGAAAAAAAACACCTCCTTAATTCAACTGCAGTAGCATCTGCTCTAACTCTTCAGCTGAACGGTAAAGGAATGCAGCCGACTCGCGGTAGCTCGTAATCAACTGTCGGATGTTTGCAATTTCCGTTGGGCTCAGCTGAGCTTTTGAAGGCAACTTTTTAACACTTAGGTCTGTTGGGCCTGTAAATGAGTGGAAGAGAAGAAGGTCTTAAGTCTGAAGAATAGCAGATAAAAGAACAACCTCAGATCAACCTCCACACAGGTTGGGAACTGAGTAACAGGTGTCTTATACTTATTGCGAATAGATTCAGATGGACGCACAGTCAAAATAAAATGAAAATGGGCTTAGGGGTTTGGGTTGTAATGATAATAAACCTACCATTTGACATCTGTGCATGTTGGGAAGGCTGTATCATGTTGTGTGGTTGATGCGGGGCTATGCTGCCATAGTAAGGGTCGTGGGTGCTCACGCCGTTTGCATAGCGATAGTCCAGGGGACGTGGCGACGTGTGCTTCGGCGTTTCCTCGTAGGTGACTCGCGATGGTGGAGTGGGCTGCGGCTGTTGGTGTGATGTTTCCATTCGTACTTCGTTCTGTGAGCATGAAAAAAAGTAAACAGACGTTGACATTAACATACTGCATTGTTGTAAGAATTACATGTTTAATCCACGGGGTGGTGGAGGTTAGCAAAGGTAAATAAGTTGCCTTTCATCAGGTACAAACTGTCGATGTAAAATCTGAACTGTATCAGGCCGTATCCAAATTGGTAGCTACATCTTTGGCTATGGCTGTTGCTAAGGTTGTTGCTAAGGATGTCCCATACTTCAACGCATGATCACGTGATGATCCAGCCGTATAGCCTTAGCCACCAATTGGAATATGGCCTCGGACAAGTAGAGCTTTTGGTGGAAACTTGTCAGATAATGTCTCAATCACTCACAACTCCAGGCATTCTTCCGTCGATGATCAGGAGCACACTCAATCAAAATGTCTCGAGAAGTGAAACTTTCTTTCTTCTGCAGGACAATCTGTTATTGCAAGATTGATTTACTTTCACATGATGCCACTGACAAACTTCTACCAAATGCTCTGTAATCGATGAAGTTTACACACAACTGTTCTCTGGTGAGACGACACAAGCTTTCTTCATTAGAGAGGAGTCGTCCCTCTCCCCAAGCTGTATCCGCCTTCTTTTCTTAATCCTTGCAAACAGAAAGGTTCCCAGTGATGATTAATTCTTCCTGTGTTGTCTTAACTTTTAACCCTTCGACAAGATTAGCCTATATCTTGTCACTTTGAGTCATGCAAAGACAGTCTGAGAATCTACACCAAGGGACATTATCTGATCCTTCCCTTTAACTATTTCATTTTTTTCTTCTTAAAGTAGAGGTCATAGATTGGTTTTTGTCAACATAATGCTTATTCACAGACAAAATTATCAAGAACGATAAAAGTCACATGTGAAAGTTTCAGCTGAATACAGTGTCTACTTGCCGAGAAAACCTTCACGGTATTTTCACAAGAACGTCAAATCCATCCGCGTTTAGTAACAGCCGCAGCTGTAGCCGATGCCGCCAATTTGGATATGGCTGTAACCAAGGCTGGTGATTATGAGGCCAATATTCATGACAGTCGCTTCATGACAAGACGGGGGGGGGGGGGGGGGGGGGGAGAGAGCTTGGCTATTGCCTATTTTTCATGCCTCATTTGATGCCATGGGAACTCCTATTATTCACATCATTAAGCAGTCTGTCCATCTCTGGGAGTTTCAGGTCCGGACGGTAAAAATGTAAAATTCCATTTCCGTCTCGTTCAAATTGATGAGGGTCTATTAGGCCTGATGACACAAAGGATAAATGACCAAGCTACTGGATGAATCTTGATTGTTCATGAATGGATCTTAATTGCAAAACATAATAATGGCCCGGGAAAAATATCTACAGCAACAATGGTCATCCTGGATGAGTCGGATAAGATGATATGTGTGGAGTTGAGCATTGGACCCCCGACCATCGGTTAGCGGGTTGGTGGGTTGGGGGTGGGCACGGTTAATGGTTTCAATTCCAGTGTCCACCATCAAACCCTTGGAGGTATGACCATGTCCGATATATGGCAGAGGGTGTCCCCCAACCCCCCACAATGTTCCCATACTTTAACAGAATCTTTTCCTCTTGTACAGAAGTACCCCCTATATGGCAAAAAACTTGGGTGAATGTTCTAATAAAAAAGCTTCATGGGTGCGCTGCAGCCAATGAGGTCCCTCGCTGGAGATTTGAACAGTCTCCTTGCAGCTAGAGCCCCGCATCAGACCCCAAACCCCTTCCCATTTAAAAAAAAAGAGTCTCCTTGCAGCTACATGTATCTAGTTCAGAAACGACAGAGTTTTTTTATGGCTGCAAAAATGACTAAAACTAAACCCAATGACTAAAGCAGTATTGCTCATCCAGCTGAAGTAAGTTACGTTTTACTGACCAATAGAACAATGGTTTGAGGTAGCATTCCATAGGGGGAAAGAGCGGGGGGGGGGGGGGGGGGGGTATCTAAGACTAGAGATGACTATTAAAGGGAGGGGCCTACCCCCAGGTCGAGAGATAGGTCAGAATGTGGGTGGGGGTTCCGTTCCCACAAGGTTATAGTCCTGAGAGTCAGAGTGGTGTGTCTCGGGAGTAAAGTGATGGACATGGAAGTTTTATGAGGTCACGTTATCTGTCAGGTTACAATATTTTGGAGGAATAAATGTTGGAGATTGATTTGAAATCATACACTTTCTGCCTTAACTATCTATACAAATTTGACCCAGTGTTCGGATGGTAGACAAATATCTATCAAAGGCTTCTTAGGGGCCAAGTTACTTTGATGTCTTTAATTGTGAAATGATGATGTAAGTAAAATGGCGCTACCACTAGATTAAGCTTTAATTAATGTAGAAACTGTAAAGAAATATAAAACAATGGACTTATGCAGTGAAAAACAGCAAGATTGCTGAAATGGTAAAAGGGCTTGAGTACACGCCAGCGCAAAAAAAAACACCCAAGTATCTCATTGGAAATTGTAGAACTACACAACAGGATAAGTTAACAATAAATAGATTGCCAAATTCTTATTGCCCATGCTACCAATGGCTTGGCTTGGCTTAGCAACTGGCTTGGCTTGCCTTGGCTTGGCTTGCTAGGGTTATATACCATGATTGATTAGTCTGTTGAAACAAACCAACTACAGGAAATTAGACGATGGAATGAAACCCACTCTTCGCAAACAGACAATTGACCGCCCTATTTATGCAAACTGACATAATTTAAAAAAAGTGTTTCTATTGACCTGAGGTTGCAGAGTTGAGTGCACTCCATTTGCTTTTGAAAAAAAAACCACCCCTCAAACATCAAGGTGAATGACTTGTCCAAGTCCTAGTTTGTTTGCAGGGGTCAATGTCTCCTAGTCCCTTAAGAAAAATCAAAGTGCGCCGCAACGCATTCAGTCAGCACGTCGGGCAAATTGCACGGTGGTCCATCCCTCTCACTGCAAGTGTACATGGGCCGTGCGTAGACAATCACAGTAAGCCGATACGACTGGTATGTCATCGGATGCCATCGCCAAAAAAAAAAAAAAGCAAAAAAAAAAAAAAATCTTTTTGGTGAAGCATTGTGGATGCAGGAAGGCATCGCAATTAACACAGGAAATGATTGCACACTGTGAAATAAGGGCTGAGGATCTGGCTATATACAGAGGAGTATTTGGGGGGGGGGGGGTTGCTTTGGGCAGGTGAGGTGTCAGTCGATACCCTAAGTGCTTGACTTTATGGTATTGAAAGAAGGTGTAACATGGGTAACGGCATCATTTCAAAAGTATTTAAGTCAATTAGAGTACATCGACGATGTGAAAAGTCACTTGATGTTTTACAAGCTACATTTCACTAAGTTTGTCTGTTTTGGCTAGTTTGGAGTGCTGGTCTGTGGTTGAGCTAGGTGTTTCATTTCTGCTTAGCGGTAATTCAGTTTCTTAGGGCAAAAGATGAGTTGTATTTTGGTCTTTTCGGGCATGTGATAAAAAGATGAACTACATGAAAACAGAAAAGTTGGCCATCTGTCAAATTTCTTATTGTTTTGTATTTATTTATTCTTTTTTTTTTTTTGGGGGGGGGAGTGTCTTTCTTTCTTTCGTTTTGTCTTTTTTTTTCTCTTTGGCAAATCCTCTGTTTACAAAGTCCAAGGTTGGGGTCTGAAATTGCGATCCAAACATTGAATTAAGTTACGGTCTTTTCTAGAATTTGATCTTGATACATCCGTGGTCATCACCCATCGCCACAGACTCTCTCTCTCTACTTCTCATCTAAACCATTGATGATTAGAATTAGCTAACAGATAAAGAGAATGCTTCGGGCTACGTCTTGAGCTTAATCAATCCCACATGGCAAGGCTGCCCTGTGGCGCTGGAATCAGGTACCAGTATTACGGTCCTGGTTATGATTTGAACTTGGAGGGCCCATCAGTCATCGTCGACTGACCACTCACTGACTGGGAGGGGGCAAATCTGTAACCTACATGAGTGGACGTCAACTTGTCCACTGACAAAGACGAAAACCCATAACTAATGGTGAGTCGTTACTACTGGTAGGTTTAAGAGTCCTTAGTTTTCAACATGGAGAAAGGAAAAGGTTAGCTCAAGCTAAAAAACATCTTCAAGTCTGAACGAGTTACAAAGTGGTTTTGTGGATGTTTTCCAGGCCTGGATTTGGAGACCATGGAGGCCACACGTTGCCCCCTGGTCTTGGCCTTGGAGCTTCTTCGACAGTTTCCCACAGACTTTAAGATTTCCTTATGGAAGTGCCCATGGCAAAATGAAAGTGGCCTTGCCCTCTCGAAGATGAAATATACCAGGCTCACCGTTGTACACACACTGACCATCTTCAAATCTCTAGTATGAACACTACTCCAACAATCTTATCAAGGATCTCAAAAATTCACCTTCAAGACAACTAATTATAATATCGTTTGAGCTTTACTACTATTGCCAAACACTAACCAAGACGGTCACAAATTAACAACAATTTCAAACCTACTTAGTATACAGTGCATAACACACATCAGGGTAAAACACAAACAATTTCATCGGCTGGCAACAACCGTTTGCCCCAAATGTAAATTTGATGCATTTCAAAAAAATGTTCAGTTGGGAGGTCTCTCCATTATGCTTCTGCCAAAGGCTTTTCCAACTGCTGCCTTGTAGTTTTAAGAGTTTTTTTGTTAGTTTCTCACTGATTGCTGCCTGTGCCCTCCAGATCGATGGCAATGACCACAGCCATAGTAGCAACAAAAAACTGAGTCAATTTGAGTCAGTCCGTGTGGCCATAATATTTTGTGTCAACAAATGATGAAATAGAATAGTATATTTATTTGCTGCAAAGTTACGTCTACTCTCATTGCTAATCAATGAATTAATTCACTGGTTCACTGTACTATTATTTGCCTTCTGACTTGTATTCTCTTAGTCTTAATGAAGAACTGAAGATAAGGCATTTGGGTGAATAAACTCACAGATTTAACTCTTCAGAAACAAACATTCCCACAACAACTTGTTTAATTTTTAAATTTTTATCAATCAAATTCAATTGATGTTGTTACTATTTCTTTGCCCTTCCACTGATGTGTGTTAACACGTTGACTGCCGGTCATAGATTCGTAGGGCATTCCCATTTGCCAAGTGTGGTGAGCACACGCGCATACCAACAGCAAAAACACTAAAAAAAAA
Source organism: Pisaster brevispinus (assembly GCA_023634235.1). Classification (NCBI taxonomy): domain Eukaryota; kingdom Metazoa; phylum Echinodermata; class Asteroidea; order Forcipulatida; family Asteriidae; genus Pisaster; species Pisaster brevispinus. The sequence continues at coordinate 2,241,239 of JAMKCF010000017.1, forward strand.
TAATAATTTGAACATACAAATTCTAAGGACGTATGTCCTCACCACTGCCAGAAGCGTATTTGTTGCGTTCTCAGTGATGCCAGTGTATTCAATTAACAATACAAAAACCTTTCATTCTCTACGAGTGTACTCGTAGTGGCAGAATCTGTTACACCTGTTACTACGAATATACTCGTAGGCGGCAGTCAACGTGTTAAGCACTGTATACTCAGTACTCCGTAGACCCCTTGCATATGATGTGACAAGCCCAAAACAGCGCCCTCACTGAGGTCAATGAAGACCTATCGCACGTGTACGCTTCCATTGTTTGACTTCAGCGATGGCGGCCAATACAAAGGGTCAGTACTTTAATATCCAAACTGTTACGGATACTTCAATAGTTGATTATACGGGCAAGGCAATTCTTCCCTTGAAAAAGGGCACTATACTGGAACAAATCAAAGGACACCAAGGCAATGACCACGGCCCAATTTCATAAAGCTGTTAAGCAGAAAATTCTGCTTAGCAAATTTCTTTACTTAGCAAGAAATGAGCGGGGTACCAGTGGCAACAGTTTAAACTTTATGGAATGTTGGCTGGTAAACTGTTTCTGCCGAGGAAGGTTTTTCTGTGCTTAGCAAGTTTTTTGTGCTTACAGGCTTTATGAAATTGGGCCCAGGGCATGAGGAGGCAGTTGCCTCTGTGAAGTATCAGTCCTGCTGTTATGAGCTGCCTTCATGCCTTTTACTTTGCATTTTACTGTGAATTTTGTACTGTAACACATATCCAGCTATCCTGTCCAATTTTGCCCAAGTCCAAGGCCTAAATTGCCCCAAATACAGAGATCAGGGATATTGAGGCAACTTTGTGATGCTCCGTGGAAATTCTAAGTTGAGAAATCACAAAGCAATTTGCTTGATTTCACCCCACCCACCCCCCCCCCCTCTCCATCAAATCCAGAGTAAAGACTCAAAAGAAAACACTGTTTGAGATTTAAGTAAGTGGAAAGACTTGAGAGGTGGTCCTTACCGTATGCCCAGCTTGCATGAGTTCCATTCGTAACCTCTTGGCGTTTTCACTCTCACTTTCACAAGCAGCAGCAAGGATCTGTTCTGCTCTGGCTGATGTTAAATGAGGCGGTGTCGGTCGCATAGACTGTCAGAGAAGAGTCAAAACAGAGAAGAAAAAAAACACACACACAAAATTAAATAAGCAAATTAAAGCTGATCTACGAAAGAGTTGATGTAGCACCGTGTCATTCTGGCTTTCTGGAGAATAACGTTGGCTTTCTTGACGAAAGAATTAATAGTATGCAGCTTAATGTGACAGTCTTGGACATTGTTACTCGAGACATCAAAACATTTTTGAAATGTTGATTTGCAAACCACTCGGCTGAAAACCAACACAACTTTAAAATCACAGGAAAACTTTGGCACTGACGCGATTCCGTTCTTAAATTTTAAGTTCCATCACTGAGAGCTTAAAAACTGACAAAAACCTTACTTCATGGCAGCCATTCAAACTACGGGTACTCTATTCCACTGGAACAACGAGCACAGTCGCGCATGTCCCTGGTACATTTCTAGACAAGTTTCTACGTTCAAAATCCTAACTTTGATTTGCTTAATGATAGAATTGATCACTGACCTGTGAGAAGACGATATGGATGACCTAGTCAACCTTAATGGTCAATCCACGTAGTTGATCTATTTCTAATCTCAGCAAATCCGTCTTTTTGGGCTGGCCACTAATCCCTGTTGTAGGGCAAACTAACGTTACACAAGGGGTGTTCCAGCTTTTAAATGCATTTACAGGCTGTAAATGATTCCGTAAAGGAAATTGACCGAGAATTTGACTGAATTTAATTGATTAGGAGGGATTGGTCTTTTTTAATTGATTGAGGAAAGAAATTTACCAAATGGCAGATTGAAATTTGGACCAGATGCAATAATCAGGTTTAGTCATCGAGGTATGATTAAAAAAAAAAAAAAATATAGGGCAGTCCTTGCCCTTAACTGAAAAACTTCCTGTGATTTGTGTTTGTTTGTTTTGTCTCTCGAAAGATCGTTAGTCAATGACTGTTCGTGGACAAGAATTCTACACCCTGGATTTCATTTAATGTTGTCATTGTGACAACAACTCTGGTCGTAAGTCCAATGGGAACAAGATGTGGTGGGAAAAATAGCTGCCCAATCCGGAGGGACGACAATTAAACGCTAACAAGTGCAAATTCATTTTGAATTGTGTGAGGGGCACAAGAAGTATTTTGTAGACAAGCAATTGCCGTTACAAATTTTTAAGCCTCAAGGAAATTAGTTATTGGCCTTTGCAGTACAGATGTGGTTAACCTCACTATTGCCAAGTTGTTTTTTTCAGATGGTTTAAGTTATATGAAACAACTATTAAGAAAAATCGCTGGTCTTCTTGACTTGCCAAAGCCAACTCTCAGTTTTTTCTACACTAGACTTGTTACCATTTGTGTTCATATTTAAAGGAACCTAATTGTAATTTTTGTATGATAAAATCATATCTAATCTCAAAAAGCACTTATAAAGACCAACAAATGTTGGCTGACTGGTACAGATTACTTGCACAATCTCTGAAACAATCCAAGCGTTTGGGTCTGTTCCAAAATGTTCAAATGAGGATGTCATGAAATGGAGGAGGGCGGTAGGATAGATGCAGACATTCTGAATAATTAAGCAATATTGACTGTGGATAAATATGGCCAATGTATAGAAACATACTTAGTCATATTTGGAAGGGAAGGACAGGGCAAGTAAACATCTGGGACCAATTTCATAGAGATGCTTTAAAGCAGAAAACATTGCTTAACATTTTTTTTCCTGCTCAGCAGAAATGAGCAGGGTACCAGTCATACAGGCGGCATGGTAGTTTTGGCTGGTAACCTTGTTCTGGTAAGCATCACTTTGTTGTGCTTAGCTAGTTTTTGTGCTTAAAAAGCAGCTCTATGAAATTGGGCCCAGTAAGAAAACATCCTTTACTTATAAATCTGACCAATCCTTATTGATGGATGAAATCCCTGGGGGCTACTGAACACTGGCCTGGGATGGATGAGCCTCTCCATGTTTGGAGGGAGGTTGAACTTTTTTGACAAAAGTTCTACACGAGCCACAACAGATGCGTACAAGAGATTAAGTAGTGGTCTTCAACCTTAGAAGGGTTTGATATGATATCTAAGTAAATCATACCGGAGACCAAAATAAACCCCCAAAACGAGCCGTTCAGTCAACACTCGCTGTAAAAAGCACTGCTATAAAGAGGTTCTGCCAATAAAGGGTACAGTCTGAAGTCCTGAATCTCATTTCTGCCTTGTGTTTCTTTGTTTTGCTGTCCTCTTATAACCACCTTACTGTTATAAAGAGGCAAGTTGGCCAGTTCCCAGCGATCTTGTAATAATGAGAGTCGATGTATGTTCAATTTCAGAGCATTTTTTTTAACACTCATTTTTTTTTAAACCAGAGATCTGAGAACAACTTGGACCCTTCCTTTCTGCCTATTTGCCGAGGAATAGAAGAAGAAAGTTTTGTTTTAAATCTTAAGAAATTACAAGTCTGAGATTTTTTTTCATCTGTACTTTTGTGACCTAAAAGGACAGAGTACATCATGTTACTTTGCACCATTGCACTAAAGAAAGTGGCAAAATAACCTCAGAAATTGGGTTAATTACTCTGACATGTGGAAGTGTTTCATCATTGTCGGGTAATCTTTTTCAGATTATACAACAACCAGTTCAGACTTCCTCGACGTGTGTGTGTGTGTGTGTGTCAGAGGGAACATCTTTGGATGTTACGTATTAAACCTTCATCCTGGTGCAGCCATTGTGTTTTTTCCCTCTCATCCGAACCAGTGTAATCAAACCGAGGCTGGAAGGTAAGATGAAACTCAAATACAGAGAGATGTCTGCAGCATGATGATAGTTTATTCCTAAGTGCGTCTTTAACTTGGGTTTGAAAATCAGCGCCCCGAATCAATTTTTCTGCAAACTTAAACGTCAAGGTTTGAGAGTGGACCCTCGGAAAAGGCTCAAGAAAGATCTTAGCCCAGTGTCATAGAGCTGCTTAAGCACAAAAAAAGTAGCTAAGTACAAAACAATTTTTGCTTACCAGAATAAGGCAGGCCTAGAATTTTATCTTGAAGAGGCATGGTAATTTTTCATTTTGCAAAGGGCACGTCCATTGGAAAAATGTTAAAGTCTATGGGAAACTTTTGAAGGCACCATGGATACGACCAGGGGCAACAGAGGCCATGGCCTCCATGTAATTCCAGGCCTGACAAGGTTACCAGCCAAATTACCCTTGCACATGTACTTTCTGTAACTGGTTTCCTGCAAATTTTCTGCTTAGCAGAAAATTGCGACGGAAAATATTCTGGAAAGAAAAAGTGTCAACTTGTTGACGTTTTTCTTGTTGGGAAGGGGAAGGGGGAAATTGGCTAGTGGTTTATAGGTCACTAATCAATTTTTAAAAGGTCTTTCACACCCGCATAATGATAGCACAGACAGAGAAACTTAAGACTACAATTCCATCAACAGGATACCACAAAAGACACCATGCAGACAGCAAGAGAGAGAGAGAAAAGATCAGGTCTTATTACGTTTTGGTTGCGTACCGAGTCAAGCCCATTCTGGTCACGGTGTCTCTTCATGCGGCGACATGACTTGAGGTAGGTGCGGATGCGTTTACGCGCCCTCTCGTGGAACTCCGGGAACTGCCGGTAACAGGCCTCAATGATGGCTTGGATCTTCTCTTTCGGCTGCTTGGAGATGGGTACCATGCGGTCGAGATTCTCATCAATGAAGAGCCGAACAAACATCTGGAGGAGACAAAAAGACGATCACTCAGGAGTTAAGAGACTTTTGACTTGACATGAAGAATGTTTGACTCTGATTGAACTCCTGTCACTTCAGCAGTTTCCTTTCCAAGAATGATTAATAAAAACTTACATGCATTCAAATTTCATCCCAATTATACCAGTGCACTTGCACAAGTAACTGTTAGTGTCATTTTTATTTGAGAATTATTATTATTATAATTTTTTTCATTTTCACCCAATTTCCATAAAAAAGTGAATGTTATCAAAACAGGCCTGAATTAACACGGAGGCCATGGAGGCAATGGCCTCGGTTGCCCCCTGGTCTTGGCCTTGGTGCCCCTTCAAACGTTTCCCATACACTTAAAGATTTTCCGATAGAAGTGTCCTTTGCAAATTGAAAATGACCTTGCCCTCTCCAAAAAAATAAATAAATGAAATTCAAAGCCTGTCAATGCACATATCTTTTCGAACAACAACAAAACAATCCTTTTTATTTTTACTTTTATGGAAATATTGATGTATGAGTCATAGTATATTTATTTTGGCTGGGTGGGTGAGATGAAGTATAGTTTAATGAGATACTTTCACAGAGGTTTCTGGTCATTGGCATAACATCTGGAGCCCACGAAGCCCAGGAAACTTGAGTTATATTCCATAGTGAAGTTTTGGATATTAACCACAATCTGGGTTTTTTTTTCTCTCTCTCTCAACTTCTTGTCAAATTTGTGGACTTTTGAGTTTTATTGCAACCGTCTCAACAAAGACAAACCTGGGATCACCGAGTAATTTAAAAAAATAACTCCTGTGAAATAGCTTGATGCTGATGTTTTTCTCATCGCCATTTTTTCTCATCAAAAAAATTTGATCGAAGATCGGAGAAACTGCATCAAGCGTGTAAAGGTGGGCAGTCTTGTACTCAAGGAAGCTACAACATATGGATTTCTGGAAGAGCAAAATCTAGTTTTCAATTTACAAACACCCTACAATCAGGCAGGGAAACAAATTAACATGGTCATGTTTTTCGGAGTAAAAACCAAATAACAATACCAGTCTCATATTCAAGGAAGCTACAACATGGGTTTTGGGAAAAGCAAATTCAGTCTTATCTAGTTTTGAATTTATAAACACACTACAACCAGGCGGGGAATCAAATAACATGGTCATGTTTTGGGAGTAAAAACCAAATAATGGCCTCAATTTTATACACGTTTTTGTGTTAACTCTTTTTAGTTGAGACCTGATTTGTGTGCAAAAAAATAATTTGTCCTTTGATTAAAAACAATTGTTCCCCCAATCATCTTTTGAAGTCAGTTCCTGCATGTTGGATTTTTTCCTAAGGTATGGTTTTCTTGTAGTAGACAACACTCCAAGTAGACACAAGTTTTTTTTGCAGTAATTGGTGTGTTTTTTAATACACTTATAAGTTAATTGTTGGAATTAGGAAAATGTAAGAGGTATGGTTTGCCGTCACTAGTATAGGATTCATCTGGATTACATATTAACTTCAATACTATCCTACTATCCATCTAATTCTACATGCCTCATTATTTCATAATATAGGCATTATTGAAAAGAATGGTGCATATCAACATCAACAACGCGGTGTGAACCTTTCAACTTTTGAACGTTTCGGCGTTCGTTGTTTTTCCTTCAAAAGCAAACCAACAACTCAACTTTGTTTCCAATCACCCAAGTGTGAATGCCGAGGGGGTTAGTGATCTGGTGAAATTCTCTCCAAGTATACAAGTCTGATTGGATGTCTAGAGGGAATTTCAGAACGTAAAGTATTTTGAAGGTTCTCAGTGCAACAAAAGGAGAACATCCTTTGATAATTCAAAAGAGTAGTACATTTCAACAATATCTGAAATCTAATCAACTCCACATTTTTGAGATTTCAATTTTTAAGAGATCACTCCTTGGGTTTCAAAGAGCTATGATTTTGTTGATGTTTTTTTCTGATCAGCAGAGTGTGGGTTCAAGTCCCAGTCTTGACATATGTGTCCTTAAGGAAGACACTTAACCATTATTGTCATCTGTTTGTGTGTCCGATCGTGTCTGTCTGTTTTATGTAATTATACGATATGTGAACAGCCTTGTATTCTCCTATTCTACTCTTTCTCAACTTCGCTTGCTATTAATTATAAAAATATTAATTTAAATAATTAGATTCAATTAGAGCATTAGTTTTTTCGGGTGGTGACTACCTTCACATTTGTAAATTGCTTGTTTAAATATAACTGTATTGTGCTTACATTATCCAACTTTGTATTGGTTTATTGGAGAGTGCTAAATAAATGTCAACTGAATTGAAAATATTGCTTCGTCCTTCAGATGGGACGCAAAGCCGTAGGTCAGGTGCGTTGCGTAATGCGCATTAAAGAACCCAGTTACACTTAAGAGGAGGGGGTTTGCTTCGATGTTTATGGCAGTGGCTGCTGAATGCGCCGCAGCTTCTTGTAAACCATAAGAAGGGTTTCATAGTTCAAAACAAAGCTCTGCTTATCCTGTTGAAAAACAAATATTGAGCGCTTTGATACGCCCCTAAGGGGTGTGAAAAAGCTCCATATAAGAACCCAGTATGTTATTATTTGATCTCATAAAATAGGGGGGGGAAGGTAGAATAGTTTCAATAGCTGAGAAAGAAACTGTACCCTTACATTAAATGCCTTGAGTCTCTCCGGGTCAACTCCGGGCGTTGTCTCATTGAGTTTATCGCTGTCGTCATCTCCGTCATCATCGTCGTCATCATCCTTTGTCACCGAGAGATCCTCGGGTGTGTCCCTTGCACCTTCCGGTGGCTGGTGAACCGATGTCCCAACGAGGGAGTAGTTGTAACCGTTGGACGAGGTCTGGATTTGGTTTGGAGGAGGGGGGGGGGGCACAACAGGAAAAGATGGGGGGAATTTGATTTAGAGACGTCTAGTGATGTGAGTAAACGTTGCAGGCGATAGTAATGATAAGAAATAAGAACCAGGTGTTGAATAAAAGGGCTGGGATGATGCAGTGCGAGGGGCGCACACAATGCCACGACTCATCAGTGGGAAGGATTCATCAATCGAGGTGTATTATGCAGCAGCTCAATCAAGGTATGCTTTCTCTTATGTCCTCCAAATGAGGTATAATGCGTTGACTGATTGACCTCTGTATGTTCCTCTTATTCTTTTTTTGATCAGGGGGGGGGTATATAACAAGTTTCAGACTTGTGCACTTTTTAAAAGGTTGGCAGAAGTATTTTGTCAGACAAACAAACCCAGAATGTTTGCTGATTATCGTGCCAACTATTTTCAATCCAATTTGTTGACCCAAAAAACCCCGGATGGAGATGATTGGAATGTATTGCACCTCGACTGATGTAACCTAAACAGTGAAACACAAAAAATCACAACGGCACAAAACAAGTGATGGTACAAAATAAAATAAAGCAAGAGCTCTGTATGGGGTTTTTGTTTGCGTTGGTGTCTTGAACATCCAGAAGCAAGCTAGCCGAACATTTACAGCACATCAATGAAAAATGGCGATTGACGGACTCACTGTGTATCGCTGTGTGTCATAACCACCACCGCTGCTGCTGTAACCTTTCACCTCTGAACTATAACCTCTCTCATCTTCCTCATCATCTTCACCCTCCTCTGCCTGTGATTTGTCCTGATTTATTTCAGGGGGTTCCCGCCCTAGAGCTGAGCGGGTGCTGCTCTCTGTCATTACCTGAGTATCAGTTTCATGCGGTGTTTTCCTTAACACCTCCTCTGGTTTGGGCGACCCTTGTCTTGTGTTGTTTGCTGACGTTTCATCTGCAAGTGACCACAAACAATTCTTTTATAATATTTAATGTGTCTGTTGAAAAGGATTAACCCAGATTGTTTGATCAATTTCAAAACTTTAATTTCAGTTGTTTGTAACCATAATAATTGTTTGTACTCTGGGGAAACAAACCCATGCATGTTTTGTTGCAAATTTTTTTTTAAAAATAAATATTTTAAAAAGTCAAAAATTTAATGTAAAATTACTAGGCCTACAAAATAAACAAAAACAAATCAATGAATAAACTTAAATAGAACATTAAAAATTGTTAATAAATAATGACAAAATTAAAACAGATCAATAATTTTTTTGAAATGTTTAGAATATGAAGATTGTATCCCTGTTCCCATCCTTGCTCTTTGATGTGACACCAATGCAAGGAGACTTTTACATCTGTCAGACAGAATACCGTTGTCCAACTCACACCAGGGTCCAATTTCATAGAGCTGCTTTGAAGCACAAAAAGTAGCTAAGCACAACAAAATTATGCTTACCAGAATAAGGTTATAACATATACCATATCACATGTACAATTTGTGACTGGTATCCTGCTCAATTTCTGCTTAGCAGAAAATGTTTAAGCAATCATTTCTGCTTAAGCAGCTCTATGAAATTGGGCCCCAAAGCTAACCCCATTTTTCAATTGTAACCTTCCTTGAATTTAAAAAAAGAAGTGAATGAGTTACGCTGTTCCATTAAGCATTATGAACTGAACATTTTAATAAACCGTGGATTTCTCCACTGATCATCTGAGTTTATGACTGTCTCCTTCACGATATCACAGACTAGGAGTCAAACGAGCCACAGGAGATAAATATTGCAGACACCGGACCATCCTGACAACGACGTGTAGATTAAGTAAATGATAAAACCATCAGGACAGACTGCGATCCTGGCGACCAACAGTGATGTCCACAGGCCAGGGATGTTATTGAAAATTGAAAACTAAATAAAGAGTGTAATCTCAGGTTGAATCTTGAGCCGTCTGGCAGAATAAGTGTACACTAGTATTCTGTAGATTAAAGGTGAGGATTGGATAAGACTACCTCAATAAGAATGCATGCGGGCTCGGTTGTTTCATGCCTATTATGGGATGGCTTAAAGACGAGGTCATGAAACGGATTTTGCTTATTTATGGGCAGAATTATAGAGAATGATACAACAAAAGTCGCTTGTGAAGGTGTCAGCTGAATATAGAGTGTCCACTTGTTGAGAAAACAGCAACAACAAAAAACGCCACTTTTTTTTCTACAAAGCCATCCATGTTTAGCGAGGTGGCAGTGGGTACTTGTACCAACCGCATCTCTGGCCGCAGCGTTTGTGAATGGACACCAGCGCACAGAAATCAGCGGATTGAAAATTTTTTTGGGTGAAAATTTTCGTAGTACTTCGAAGAGGAATCCTTTCTTAAAAATAGTTTATCTACAGCTGCAGTGCTTTTCACCAAGTGCTTTTGACTTTTATGGTCATTGATTTTTTTTGGAAGTATTTACCAGTAGTCCTACCTTTAAGGGATGGGTTAAAAAAAGCCTTTCATATCTAGGCAAGTTTTACAGGTAACTTGGAGGCAACCCTACTGAACAAAGGAACTCTGGGATGGCACAACGGACATTTTCCTTACAGCGTCCCACTATCCTTGATGACAATTTATATGAGAATATTTTAGTCTTCTTGGAACTGGTTGCCTGTAAATTTGCCTTGTGAGGGATGACCATAACGGGAGTTTGTTTTCGACGACTGCACGCCCACCAATCATGTATGGAAACCATGGAGGTGACTCTTGAACAACTATGGCTGAAACAACAGACTGCAGCTGAGGATGCAATAAAAACTTCACAGTATAATGGATAGGTCTAATTTAACATCTTTAAAATTGTTGCAATGTGGAAGTGTCGTGGCCGAGCGGTTAAGAGCACCGAATTCAAACTCTGGTGTTTCTGATCAGCAGAGTGTGGGTTCGAATCCCCAGCCGTGACACTTGTGTCCTTAAGCAAGACACTTCACCATTGCTTCGTCCTTCGGATGGGACGTTAAGCCGTTGGTCCCATGTGTTGTGTAACGCATGTAAAAGAACCCAGTGCACTTATCGAAAAGAGAAGGGGTTCGCCCCGGTGTTCCTGGTCCGATCGGCAGCAAATTGCGCCACAGCACCTTGTAAAACATTACATGGTGCTATCAGAATTAGGTCTCATAATTAAAAAAAACGTAGTCCCAAATCTTGCAGGAAATACTGTATGTTACAGCGCCAGGAGCGTCACTGAGTGACGGACATGTGCGCTATATAAGAAGCCACTATTATTATTATTATTATTATTACTGCTTAACAAAATGTAGGCCTGATATTTGAACTGCCTCTAGCTGCCGGAGTATCTCGGTGGTCTAGTTGGTAAGACGTCTGACTCTAGAATGGCAAAGGTTGTGGGTTCGAATCCCAACCGAGTAATAATGCAATGGATACTTTTCACAGGACTCGGGAAAGTACTGAGTATACAGTGCTTTACACACATCGGTGTAAGGGTAAAACCAAATAATAACTTCACACTAGTTCACATTATTATACAAAATCAGATTTCAAGCTCCTCTTTAGCAAAGAATAAAAACATGGCAAAGTTTTGAATTAGGCTCTGGATAACATAAGTTTGTGTACATATTTTTTTTCTCTAGTCAAATTGTCTTTGTTTACCCTAAAAATTATTTTCCCATGTTAGGCCTATTTGAAATAAATTACCATCAGATTTTTACAATCATTTTTATATGAATTTTAAAGAAATGATACAAGCTTTCTCTCTCTGAAATTTGTAACCCTTCTTAATTTAGGAAACTAGGATTCTGTATCATGGATTGTGTTGTGAAGTTAAATATTTTCCCCCTCGATATCATTTTATTATTTTTTTGTGAGTTGCTGAAGTTAAAACCCATCAAAAAACCCTGTCAGCTTATCAGAGGCAGCCGCTTCATTGATTGTGGACACAGGATGAATTACAAATCACATAAATTATTTTGGCACGACATACGCGCGATCCAGACGGTATCAAAAGAGAAAAATGACACCCCTGACACAAAAACAAACATATGAAGAGGGTCATGGTTGATAAGACGCTGTCAGCCGAATATTAAAAGTAGAAGATCATTCCCCCCCCCTTTCCTACCCCAAAGAAAAGAAGAAGAAAAAAATGAGGGAATTATATCGGAATACAGGAAGTAAAAACATTGACTGGCTTTCGAAAGCAGTGCCATGGAAGTTCACACTGAGACAGTCCCGCAAATACATCTTTGCAAATACCGGGCCGTGGGTTTGGTTGGATTATATTTCAGAATTGTAGATATCCTGTATGTCCGATGATAGGTAAAGATACTGTGGCCAGTCCCCGAGGGTAAAGATCGGCAGCAGAATTTGCATACAGCTTCCTCTGCAGGGTTTATGTTGTAAGCCGCAAGGACAAACGGTGTTGGGACAGGTTCCTGTGCAAGATTCTTTCTGGGAAACATTTCTTTGGTCTGGGACATTCGTATGTAAATTCTCCCACCTTCCTGTGAGATGTAAGGACTTGATTTAGGATCAACACCAAGGAAGTTTAAAGAGAAGGCACTACTGATCACTGTTTTTAAAGTTTGTACCAATCATCTTTAAAAAAAAAAAGCTGTCCTCTTCAAGAAGGTTGTTATTTCTGTTGAAGTTTTGAGCAACAGAACTTTGTGTGTACAAAGACACAAAAAAACTAAACAACTTAAAAATAACACATTTTTGTAAAGCGCAAAAACTCACCAGTAATGTTCTCAGGGCACTAAAACAGCAAAGGAAGTGAGCAAGGAGAACGAAATGCAAACATTTTGTGCGAAGACACAACGTTATTGATCGAGTTTGTGAATCCTGCTTTTACGGATCCAGCTACTGTTGTTCTATTATTCCCTTTTTGCTAAAGAATTCTTTTGTGGGGTCCAAGTTGAACGAAGAAATACTTTGTGGGGTCTACTGTTCCATTGTGTAAAGACCCCACGAGGGCTCTCCCGTAAGCCCACGCATTGCTCACATGACACACGTAAACCCCGGGGAGCTAATATCGACTGTCCACCCTCAAACCATGTTATATTTGTCTGCTAAATATCTACCTTTCTTGAGGTCTAATGGCTGTGGTGTTACTCTGTCACTCTCTGTCCTGGTCATTGTTTCTTCAGTAGTCGGGGCGTGGATCGTTGGTTCCGAGGCGTAGCTTGGCTCGCTGGCTTCTGTGTCTGCACTTGACAAGGATGCGTCGTCCTACAGAAACAAAATAGTTGAAGAATAAATACGGACCGTTAAATTGCATGTTAGGCTTAATTTTGTGCTGTAACAATATTTTGGCAATTAGTAATTTGGTATACTAAAAGTTGTTACACGTTGTTACCTGCAGTTCGCTTATGGTTGGGGCAGGCTTACAGCAACGAGTACCATAACTGGCCACTAGTAATGCAATTCTTACAGCATGAACAATTTACCTAAGTTTGCCTTCCATGTCTATTTATATAAAAGAAACACTTACACTTTTATTACAAAATATTTTCAGTTAAGTGAATGAGGATCCAGAATAAACAAGTCTACAACTAAATGACTTGATCACTGCAAAATAATGTAGAAATCTAGTAATAAATTTAACCAAATCCTTGTTTGATTCAGATAAAAAAAACACCTCCCCCCACCACCATATTCTAATTGAGTACACCAACTGGGAAAACCCCCAAATGAATTCAAAACTGTTTGGAACTACAAAGATAATATCAATCCGAACAAAGAGAAGAATAAATAAACAAAGCCTCTAGGACAGAAAGAAGCAGGGTGGTAAATTTGGGGAATACCCTTTAATTTCATGAAGGACAAAAAAAAAGTACAGGGATTAAATTTCCCAAGCAGGGGCTCTGATGCTCTGATTGGTCAAGGGCATCTCATTTATAACTTAGACAGGGGGGCTTTTTCCAAACCTTGGCTTAGGCACCGTCTGATGACAGGTGCCCCTGGTCTTGGCCTTGGTGCCCAGGGTACTCCCCAGGTTTTTCTTTCTTCAAAACTGTGGGGCATTCTGGACCAAAATTTGTTGATGTTTGGACGAAGCACGCTAAATTGAAACTACATCTTCGGAATGTTTTCTACTTGGTGTTAATCTTGGTTTTCAAAAGCCCTACTGTGCAATCTGGAGTATTCTTTATGGTTTTCTGTCAATTTTGTTTGAGAAAAAAACAAAACAAGCATATATTTTAAAATATGTTTGGTGGTTTTTTGTGCGTATCGGCCAAAATTTGCACGTATCGGCGCGCAATTCGCGCTAGCTTGTACATGGGGAGAAAGAACCCTGGTGCCCATAGACATTATTTTCCAATGGAAGTGCCTACTGCATGATGAAAAGGGCCTTGCCCTCTCAAAGTAAAAATCCAGGCCTGATTTTTTGTTAAATTATACAGTGTTCTCATTTGTGAAAGTCAAAGCATGGAATCAATTCCAGATTGACTACAATGGGAGTACCAATCATTGTCCCAATTAAACCCACTTCCTTAATTGGTGTTCTCTTTCAGCAAGTGCAATTACATGGTTTAGTAACAAACTCTTGCTTTGACTAATTCAGTTGTTTTTAATTTGCCATGTTCAATCAATCACACTACGTCATCCTGGATTTAGGTTGTCTTCGGCTTCCATTGACTCATTAATACTGTATAATTCCCTCGTCCCATTTTTGTGTGTGATTTAATGGAAAAATAACAAAACAAAAAACGGCAAAATAGGACAGAGAATTGCCCTTCTGGTGTGACCCCGAATTGAGTATGTAGGTAACAGCTGTGTTTGCATAAAATGTCGATCCAGGGCCAAACGCAAAAGGAGGAATTGGTATTTATTTTTTTAGTGGCCTATTCCTCTTTTATTTCCAGCTTGAGTTAAATGATTGGGGATGACACGGAAAGTTTACCCATTTGTGTATTTTGATATTGGTATTCAACAGTCACGGGGCTCACAAAGAACAATTAGGTGACATGATCTTGCAAAATCAGAGGGAAATAGGCACGGGTAATTAACAAGGAAAATGCACTTTCTGAATCTATAGTATTGCATCAAATGACAAATTACAAAACCGCTATGAGCAAGAACCAGAGTCTGGTTGTGATTAAAACAAAATTAAATTTGATTTGCAAACTTTATTATTAGTATTATTGATTTAGTTGATTTATTTGTTGATTCATCTATTCAGTTGTTTATTTATTTTGAGTTCCAATTAAAACATCCCCTTGAGAAATGTCTCTTTGAAAAACTGTATTAACAATAAAAAGCACACATTGCTAAACAAAATGTATATAAAACGACAGACAAAACATAAACCGGTATTCACCGTTTCCCTAAACAACTTTAAACAATGAAATTTCCAGTGCCACGTACAAATATCATCAAATTGTTCTGGCTGTGACAATCATACATTTTTGGTCACGTTCCTTAGTCCTCCAGTCTGGGCGGATCAAGAGTTCCGATTACCACAACACATCTAGAATTGTTCATAATTCACATGTGGTTATTGGAAATCTTGATGACAAAAACAAGTTGATTGAATGTTGCGATAATCGTAACCCTCCATCCCCCCGACAGTTGTAGACCGAAAGGCTACGATGAGCCATAGGTACACATTTGGCAAAAAAGAAAGAAAAAAGTTTAAATGTACACCTTGGCACCGTTTCAAACCACAAAAGTGCTCTTTCACAACTATTAGCAAGATCCAAAAATTAACAAAAAATGAAAGAGTAAAAAGGAAGAAAAATACACACACAAGTTTTCAAACATTGAATTTGAAACAGTGTGGTTCTACCACAGTGGATTTGAACAAAACGCCCACAGACTCTTCGGTCGGCTGACTGAGTGGCGGATACTGTTTCATGCGTCTGGGATGTGGTACAAGACCAACTCCCCGGAGTAATGCATGCTGTTGAAAAAATTGGCCAAGTGTACACCGCAGTGTACCAGGCAAGGGAACGTTGAAACCCTTCGGATTACGACCGTCAGGAGAATGGAGGGTTACCATTTTCTTTCTTTCGTTCTTTCTTCCTTTTGAGTGCAGCCTTAAAATGTTTGAAGATAGACACGCACTGCCAGATACACCGGGGCGAACCCCTTCTCTTAATTTTAGCGATAAGTATGTACTGGGTTCTTTTACATGCACACTGGTGGTACACACGGGACTTACGGCTTTACGCCCCGGCATCCGAAGGACGAAGCAATAATGGCTAGGTGTCTTGCTTAAAGGACACAAGTGTCTCGACTGGGACTTGAGTTGAACCCACACTCTGCTGACCAGAAGCACCAGAGCTTGAATTTGGTGCTCCCTCGCCAAAACATGCCATTGCAACTACCTACTTTAGTAATAGTAGGATTAATAAATAATCCCACTCATTCAATGACTTTAGCAATGGCCTATTGTCTATGTTTTTGTTGTTTTTTCCCCTTCTAATAATATTAATTCCTACCAGACTCATGTTTAATTAATTAATTTCAGTTTCCACATACAACAAATTATAAGATTAAACAAATTATTTTAACACTGATTTTGGACTATCCTTGTCACCCTTGCCTTGAAAGTTAATGAAAGAGGAAGACAGACAATGTTGGATGGGAAATTAATTTACATTTCTCTGATATGCTGCCAGGTTGGATGGTTGGTTGAATTGAACGATAGAAGATAATAAAACCTGAAATCTTACATTTCTCGAATCGTCTCCATTTTGTTGCCCGTCCGTACACTCCATGTGCAAAGCCAAAAGTGCCAACATGTCCGTGAATACACCGTAAATCGTATAGTCCTAACCAATCGTATAGCGGTCCTATTACACACACGACGGCCAAGTCGTACTACACTATATAGTACAAGTCACTGACTGCACTACAGTAAATATATGTATGTGAGTTTCGTCCAAAAACAGAATAAGAATTGGCATCACAACACAAGATATAGGCGTAAATTATTCAAATCCCTGTAAAAGTTTCAAGTAACGCATTCGACACAGCTCAAACTACATGATACTAGTCCAGCTCACCACTTCCATAAAATTTCCCGTCGAGGTAGTCTAAATCAGCAGCAAGCAAAAGGAACGCTGTCAAAAATAATCGCAAACACTTTATGTTTACATCAAAATCTGTCTAAAAACAAACATGGCTGACCAGATCAAACATGACTCCGACTTGTTATTTGACAAAAACACAAACAACAAGCCCATACGGGACCAATTGAAACTTTGGACCAATCAAAGCTACTGAATGATCCCTATTTCTTACTGCCTTCCCAACGCATTTAAATAGAGGGCGCGCTTGATTTTTTGCAACACCTGCAAGTAGTTTCTTGCCATCTTCTTTTTCCCTGTGACATCTCGGTTACGAAAGGTTATGATATTCATACATTCACAAAATAAATCCCTTTTTTAAAAAATCAGTTAAAGGAAGGGAAAAAAATCCCTGCATCTCCTTTCCTTTTGCATATGGAAATTCAATGAAGGCATAAATCCACAATTTGTCTCTACTGTGGATATCGGATTATACCCAAGTCGCCTTCGGTCGATGAAGGGTTGAGGAGACGTTTCACCGTATATTTCATTCCCAAATGGCAGTTTTTCCCCCTCTCTTTTTTTTGCTACTACATGCCTACTACTACCGTCCGTCGGGCCCCGCATTCGATTTGCACTTGTACCCCGCGGGTTTGTGTTACGTGCTTACGTTGTTGGCGTTGTTATAATATGCAGGTCTTGCTACTGTGTACAAAAACAAGCAGTGCTCCGTCCGGTCCTTCACCTGTGCTGAGATTTGGAGGGCTTGGTTGGAGCTTTTGCAGCGGCCAGCTGCAGAAGGGTTTTCTTTTTTTCTTACTCGGGGAGATTTTGCCGGTCACGGGAAGACAAACCTCTGAGAAGTAATCGTTCTGGTTTGGATTATCGTATATTTGTGGGTGTCCTGTTTCGAAACACTTTTTTTAAATGTTTAATTTAAGTAATTATTTGGTTTGTAAGGGGGGCGTTTGATGTTTTATTGGAGGGAATGCCGTATAAATTTAGAAAACTTTTGGGCTGTTTTGTAGAGCTAGAGGTGAATGGTTGATGATTGATAATAAAAAAATAGTTATAATGAGCGTATAAAATTGAGCGCGTGATCCCAGAAAACATGAAACAATTCATATTCGTATTATTATTATTATTTAACAAAATATATAATTAAGATTTACCCAGTCAGTGTCCCTTGTAGTTTTTCATTTTGTAAATATTTGTTTTTTAAATATGGATCTATTTTCAGATGGAGTTGTTTATCATCAAGACCGTGATTTATTAGATTGAATCCCAAATTATGTAAAAATCACTCCGCCTTTATTAATTCTGGCGATGAGCCTTTTCACACGTTTTACAATGTAGGCTTTTTTTTCACTCTGAAAATTTGCATAAATCATTCGTTGGTTTTTTTTGACATTATGATAACTTGATTTTAGAAACAATTATTAGCACATTTTAATCATATTTAACTAAATTTTGTTTTTTAAACTAAGAAGCAGTTTCATCAATGATTTAAATAATTTTTATATTTTTTATTTTTTCATTTCCTGCCTGATCCCCCCGATTTCACAACATTTACAAAAAAAGTGTTGAAGTTTCATGAAAAACCCCGGTTTTTCTCTCTCTTTTTATATATATATAATACGCCTCTGACGAAGGTCCGGATTGGATCGAAAGCTAAGGCCATCTCCCCTACTAATTATATATATATATATTTTTTACAACGAATTAGCTTTCCCAATCTCGGATGACATGGGCGTATTATTAGGTGTACAGTGTGTGTACATGACACGATAACTTTCGTCATGGGTGTCATTTACATTCACGGAAATGTTGCACCCATGATTATATCTTTTAAAACAATACACAGTTTCCGTCAAGCAAATTTAAATAACCCCATTTTCACGTCATTTTTGCCCGTCATTTCATGACGATATGCCGATATCCCCCACTAAAAATAGTCAAGCGAGATGAGTTGACCTTCGTCCCCGGGGTCTCTCATTCAAAAGGTGATATTGCTGGCTGCTTTTGTCGCCACTAATTTACGCATTTTTTTTTTTTCGTGAAGGGGGATATTAAATAACGAGGTTGTAAAGTTTGCGCAATGATGACGGCCGATGCGCGCAGTTGTAGAGCTCTGGACGGCACACATGCCGTACACAGTTGAACATGGTCCATTGTTCCCTTCCTGTGTGCGGAAAGTGGATCTCTATTAATATTGGGACGAAAAGGAAATATGCAGTCCGCCGATATTCCCCACTTTTTTTAGAAACAAAAAGGCCAAAGTGTGCGTGGTGAATAGCTTGACGTGTTATGTATTATGCGTATATCATTGCCTTAGAGGACATCGCAGCCTAATGACATTTTCAGATAAAGATTTCGCACAGTTCAGCCCAGTATTCCCAGGTTTAGTCAATTTCCCAACACTCGTTTCCATTCTTGCAAAAATAATGCACGTATACGGCTATAAATGATAGACCGGGTGACGTGCTTTTCCACTAGGCTTTTTTTTCTTTTTCTTTTGCAAAGTGAACAGAACATGGATGATTTTTATCTTAAACAAAAATTAATTGTCTTTTAAATGAATGTGAACAACTTCTAAATTGATAGCTGTTTGTGGCATACTCGCGATGAATTCAGGTGAAATTTAACCAAATTGAAAGTCATCACTGTACCCGATTTAAGTGAACCAACGTTTGTTGTCGATTTAATTACCTCATTTGAATTGTGTAGATTTTATTGTTGATATCATACGTATCCCAGATGGTCCTTTGTTTAGACTTCCCACAGTCCCCCGTATGGTCAAAGGTTTTGTCCAATCGAGTCATCAAAAAAAAAAATGCTGATTCAGTATTGGTTGGTGAACTGAGAGATAGATAATGTTTTATAGAGTGTTTTGTTACCGTCTATAGCTGATGATAATGTCTGTTTGTATACAAAGTAAAACCGGATGGTTTCGGGCTCAGTGACGATCGGGTTGAGTAGTCAAGACAACTCTGTAGGCCTACCACAAGGCGTACAATAAATTTGAAGGCTGGACTGATAATGATACCCTCATAATACACAGTCGCGTTTTCGACTTGTTATCATATGGTATCGCCATTAATTAAAAATTTCATTTCTAAATTGGAAAAGGACCGATTACACTGCTGACTGGAAAATCGCTTCCAGGAGCTTGCCAGACCTTTTCAGCGACGCCAAACCCATTTCTTGGCAGCATACCATAGCCGTCCAACCCCCCTGTCTGCACCGGGACGTATCCTGCCGAAGTATGGGCCAATAATCCTAACCAGGACACGGTCGCACGCACTCCACGCGACCCCTCTGACTATGTTACAAGTAAGGGAGAGAGTGAGAGAGAGAGAGAGAGAGAGAGAAGAGAGGGCCCTGGCACGGGGAAAACAAACCGACGGGGCCATGCTTCCTCCAAGCCCTCAGAAGCAGACCCATAATGGGGAGCAAGCAGCCAGTCAGCCGGTGAGCGGCCCACGCCTGGCCCCTAGCCTTGGGAACACACGCACGACAAAAATGTGGCCCCGGCCCTTGCTACACAATCTTGCGGTCGCGTGCGGGGCACGGGGCCCGGACCTTATATGGCGGCGCGCAATGTGACATGGGGTGCAAATTTTTGTTCCCGGGTCCCCTTTACCATGTCACCACGGAGCTTTTTTGCTGGCACAGTGTATGAAATGTGTGGGTGAAGGGAGTGTACCCCGGGATAGCTCAGAAAAACATAGTCGCTTGGCAGTTGATAAATAGGCTCATGTCACCTTGGAATGTATAGACCCCCAGCCTTGCATATTGCCATCAAAACGATCAGTATTTACATAATTGCCAATGGGATTTAACAGCATATACATGTATCTCATTTCTTGTGAATAAAAATACAATAATGTAGCACACAAGTAGTATTGCTTCTTCATGGTTTCACTTTACCATTCCATTTGTGCATGCAGTGAAAAAAAACCCCACATTATTTTCTTCGTACCGGACTTGCATGTTGCCAACATTTTGTTTCCAGCTGACATACCGCTCCCAGCGTATGTGAAGAGTTGGCATCAACAACAACATATACACGCTAAATTAACTCATATTTAGTTAGTGTTAAATTGTGCTTCAGCTTGATCTGGCAAACTTTTAAACCCCTACGTACACATAACGTCAACCAAATCGAGAACCTAGCTTTTTTTCGCACAGTCCAAAATGTACTTTTTTCTTTTCTTCATGCGACACTTTCTAGGGCGACCCGCATTTAAAAAAGCAGAATGAATATTGTTGTTTTGTGTTGCCACCGGCAATAATGTTCTTATTCTAAAGAAAACAACAAATACGGGGATTTAAATTTGTGGGTCAGTCTGCCCGGGCTAATGTTTATTTATTTACTTTCCCATTATTTCTTTGTTAGTGTGTTTGCAATTTTACGCTGTGTGACTTTGATTCAAATGCTGTGGGCACTCTGTTTCACCAGCATACCCATTTGTCACGGAATCTTGCGTCCATCCATACAGCGTTTAATGTGGTGATGGAAGGTGGGTCCAATTCATTGGCACAGCGTGGGGGGGGGGGGGGGTGTCAACTATAGGGTGCTTGAGGTTCCCCGGGCCCGCTAGCTTTTGTTCTTGATACCGCTTAGCAATCCATTTAAATCTGACGGATTTGGGTTACGGGTTACTGTAATAGACCTTTCCATCGCAACGTCACAGCCCGATTTTTTTGCCAGCCAAACTATGGAAAGCCATAAATGCAAATGTTTAAAAAAATTGTGTTGATTTGGTTGGAAACATAGCAACCAATAATGGGGTGCATTTTTGTTCAAAACAAGTTTGCAGAAATGTTGAATTTGGGCACAATATATATCATGTTCACACGGTTGAATGTTTTGCCAATATTCGGCCGTCCAATTCCAACCAGTGCGGTTTACCAACAATAGACCTTTCTTTCGTTGATAAACAACAAGAAATTGACCATTAATATTAAAATAATATTGTACATTACATAATGTCCATTTTAGGTTCTTCGTTAATTTTCATTTCAACTTAAAAACAAAGCAAAAAAAAAATAAAAAAATAAATAAATAAACTGTAGAAGTTCGCGGTGTGGAGATCACATCTTTATTATGACAGATAAAAAAATCAACCCAACAAACCATGACTGCCCGGTAATTATATTTCCTATCTTACGCTACACTCCTCCACTGTATTATAACTAGGTCCACATCACATGCAGTTTTTTGATTTGTTATATCGTGTCCATATGTGTTCTGCTGACACCAGGCGGCGTATGTGTAGGGGGGGGGGGCACAAGGGGACCATTTTTCGGGGGGGGGGGCACTGCTGGTAAATCAATTATAGATTCCATTTGCACTTTAAAAAAAAATGGATCTTGATCTAGATTCAAGTTCCAAATTGGGGTGGGGCACCCGGGGACACTGACATCAATGGGGGGGGGGGGCAGGTGCCACCGCGCCCCCTTAGTTATGCCACTGTTAACACCTGTACTTTGTATTTAAAACAAATCAAAATGGAATTTTTTTTTAAAAACAAACAAACCAAAACCCCCAAAATACCCTTGTTGCATTTGTGTGCTTCCAGATGCCCGAGAATGCTTCCAGATGCCCGAGAAAAGCTTCATTCTGCCTAAAGCCTTTCTCAAACTCAATTTTCAAAAACTACATTACTCCAAAGGGGGTCGTTTCTAACAGTGTTTTATAACACCAACAACTCTCCAGTGTTCTTTTTACCAAGTAAGTTTTTACAGTCAATAATTTGTGGAGTAATTACCCAAAGAACATCCTGCCTTTAGATACCTCTTCATTCATTACAGGAGCAAGTTATAACGTGAAAAACACTCACTGGCAGTATTTACGTATTGACTTAAGACTACAAGCAGGCGGACTTTCACCCGCAACGAAGGAGTCCAAATGGGGTCCACAACGTGAAAAGGGGACCACAACGACTGTTTCACCACATCCTCGCCCTAGTAATATCAGTGAAACACTTCGTGGTTTCAGCACGGAGCAAGCTACCAGACTCACCTCACTAAGTTGAATAGCAGTGTGTATTGATTTCATCTGAACAGCCATAAAAGTCACCAAATGTTTCCATAACTCTTCTGCGTTCGCCATGACCCGTTTCTTCAACTCAACCCAGTACTACTAATCTCTTGAAGACGCAATTATGTTGGCGAGCTTTTTTGTTAAAAGTTACCACTACAACCTCCACTATAGGCCTATACACTATAGGACAACAGTCAAAATGTTCTTTGTTTTTGTACTTTGTGGGAACCTACCAAAGCTCAGGAAAACCATGGTGAAATAAACACCTTTCACGTTACGGGTCAAATCACGCACATAAAGCATTCTTAAGAAATACGTTCCTCCAATGGGAAAGTTGACACCATAGTTACGTAAGACTTTCTCCCGTATTGGGTGCAGTTGCTAAGGGAACGAAACCTACAACGATCATAATGGGACGCTACAACAACGTTAAGAAGAACTGTTTGAACAAAAAGATATGTAGAGACCCCGACACAATCAACAATTGTAATTATTTTATATAACATCTTTTCTATCGAAGAGAGGCTTACTGCGTATCCAACTCACTAACGGTGGCCATTTTGTTTGTACCCTCCTGTCATCCATGAGCAAAAGTGGCTAGAGTCGACTAGACTTAACCATAGTCGATCTAGATGTCACTCGAACGTTGCATGGTTGAACTAGCTAGTCCACCTGGATCAACCTAGCTCCGGAGCACTGTTTCTCTAGTCAACTAACGAAGTTACGTCACTTTGTCAAGATGGCGTTTTGGTTACGTGATTGAGAAAGTTTTGTAAACTTTTGCAATCACACAAAAAGTTGGTTTAACGATAAAGTGGTTGCTTTTGCCAATGAAATTATATCAATTATTATGATGAAAATTATTATTGCACTATATTATGCAAGTAATTGTTTTTATGGCCAATACATTTTCTCTTCGATACGTCGTTGCCATGCTGTTGCCATATTGACGAATGAATCGACTAAACGCAGTCGAGTTAAACACAAACCACGCATGCGTGATTTAAACGATAAATTTACTAAAGGTTAACACCCGAACTTGCTCTTTACTTTGTTGTTGTAGTCATACACAGAACTACAATGGCCGGCCCACTTCATTGACAACCTCGAGTCCATCCCACGTTATGCAAATAAACCAGGTTTACCCTGGGGGATCAGGTTTGGACCAAAGATCCGCGTGCAGCTCTGCAGCAAGTTGGGCAACTCCAGCTGAAATGTGGTATGCACCGTGGCCGCCATTTCAGTAAGCAACTCTTTTGATGCAACAATTAGATAAGTGCAGACAATGACGTATGCCATTTGCTTACCGAAATGGCGTCCATACCATACTTCACATTCTAAAAACAGATAGAGCTCCAGTTGCCCATCTTGTGCCTTGTGGTGCCGTACGGTCTTTGGTTTGACGCAATTTACACGGGTTACTGTTGACTTTGAGATTTGATCGACACTAGGATAATGCATCGTTGACACACTATTTTTTTCATGTGTCATCTCTGGTGCAATTTAATTCATGACAATTTACTTTTCTGTAGGAAGAGACCAAAATGGCGTCCCCCTTCTAACCTCGGTATGAATGCATTGATTATGGTAATGTAAAGTGAAGTCTGTCTCGAGCCAATATTTTTCGCCAGGCCGGTGTTTATATCTCGTTTCCTTGGCATTAAACTACTGAGAATATTTACATAATAGGCCATCACATGTTACTCCCCAGCTCTCGCTGGCACCCCTCTGTACTCCTAGGTGGGTAGAAGCAATTATGATAATCGTTCAAGGACAAAAGTGTCGCGACTGACCAGACCAGGATTCGAACCCACATTCAGTTGCTGAATCACAGTTATTATTGACTTGTGCAGATCATAATCACAGACTTAAAACAAATATTTGTGTTGAGAGAGATTGGCTGTTGCCAGCTTGGCATTTATATCCCCTGGTGGGAGTTTTGCCGAGTTTCCCTTGTTGGGAAGATCGTCCAAACAAACCAATACTCCGACTGAACCTGGTCATAGGGTGACATGGTCTGTGACACGTCAGAGTGACGTCATTTGAGACTCAAGCTTCGATATGACATCACTACTCACAGCAAAGACAACATTTGCTCCCCCAAACCCCCAGAAATATACGGCACAACACCATTAATGAATTCGACAGCGCAGTATGATGGTCATTACGGTGGGTAAAATTACAATTTAGCTGACAGAATGCAAGCATGGCGGGAGATGGATGGAGTACTCCGAAAAAAAAGCCCGAGCTACAGTCACTATATACGTCTGTTTTGTTCAGCAATAAGAAACAAAATCCCCTCGCAGCAGTCAAACAAGCTTGACAATGTCACGTTGCCGGAGGGAACCAGAGCTACACGTATCAGCTGACGAGTAGTCCTGATGCTAGATACTTCTGAAATACAGTCGCAGATTTCCAACACAAGGGCAGCCAGGGCCATGGGTAAGACAGAAAGGTCAAGTTGAAGCACGTGAATTTAACAACAAAACCCGCCACTTCCACATCATATTCTGAGAGATGAAAAGACATGCAAAAGGCCACTTTGAGTTTTTTCAGAAAATGGTATCCCTTCAAGTCCGTGACATTAAAAAAGAAAATTGAATCAAGGCAGAAATCAATGCAGCCTACTTGGGCAGGAGTGTAAGAGAAGGAAATGGCGTCTCCAGCACTTAGAGAGACAACATAGCTACCCGCCAAACACTTCAGTATCTAATATTCCATCGTCTTCAGCATCGGTAAAAATTTATGACATTAGCAAAATTAAAGCCAACAATCCATTTTAAATTCATGCGTTAAGTGACGAGACTGTCGGCCTTAAAACATTTTTTTTAAATATTTACAGTGGCATGGCTCGATATTGCTTTGTATATTCTTTCCTAACAAAAAAACATCCATTCATAAATCCATCGGGCACTTTGATTGGACGGTAAAACCCATGTGATCACTGTAAGCCAATCAGACAACGCAAAGGTGTAATGTCACACCACTAAACCAGCAGAGGATCACGTGGTTTCATAGCATTATTATAATTCAACTTCAAATGTATACCTCTCTATTTTAAATACTGATTTATTCCAATGGATATCGTGGTACAGCTATGTCGATGGCAGCAAAAAGACCAAACCGAGGCCGGAATGACAAAATAGTCTGGCACCCTGACTCTTTTTGTCTGAATCGAGATTCAGTGTTCAATAACTATTGCTCCTTTCTTTCACGATGTGCTGCTGTGGAGGTACATGTACATTTATGTTACATTGGTAACAAAACATTCATTTTGAATTGTTATAGTAAATTAAATTATGCAAAAGTTCACTCGCAGTAAATTTTGTCAGCCTGAAAATTGTCTTTCGGGTTACAAGATTGTAATTTCATACAGACCGAAAAGAATTGCATTGTCAAGTCAAGCCGTCTGGTAACTTCGGAGCACAGACAAAATTTAACCATTAAAAATTGTTTTCTTAGAGAAACCTCCATTGTTATAAACCTTTCAACAATTCCTTTTGGGCAGGCCTTAATTTGCTCTTTCTTTATATGCTGATTTTAAGTGGTGTAAAAAGGAACCATTCTTTATGCTACGCAATCAATTTTACAAGTACCCGCTATTTCACCAACCAGTATACCTTTTCGGACTTTCGGTCACGCGCTTATCGCTCCACAATGCATTTTTTGGTTGGTTTTCTTAATAATAATAAAAAGCCATGGTGTGCAACCGTGGAGTCATGAAGACTGGTTAGAATGAGACTGAAATGTTGCTGGTAGTGTTACTCCCTTAGCAGTGGCCCGCTGGCCAAATGCCAGTTAAAACAGCCAAGAACCAATCAGAACTCCTAGTCCGACTGGCTAGTTACACATGTAAGTCGCTGATTGTTCGTATTGCTTTGAAACTACTAGTCCCACAGTGTTGAAAGGGAACCATCAAACATGGACCAGTAAAAAAGATGGCGGACGAATGAACTGGCGAGCTAACTAGTCCCCTCGGGCCAGTCCCTGAAATGTTCAGGGCAAACACTGGGTAGTGTGAGACGAGGCAGATAGTCGACCATCTTTGTTTGACTATACCCTTCCACACAGAGTAATGATACAGCAAAAGCTTCTTCTATGGAACATGATACCCGAAACGAGAGCCTCTTAGTGATGGGAACGTACAGTGCCCAATTTTCTGCTAAGCAGAAAACACTGCTTGACAAATTTCTTTTCTAAGCAAAAGCTGAGCGGGGCACCAGTCACAATAATGCAAACTTGATGTAATTTTGGCTGGTGACCTGTTTCTGCTAAGCAGAATTCGTGTGTGGTTAGCACGTTTTTGTGCTTATAGCGGCTTTATAACACTGAGCCCTGCGGACCACCACGATTCTTTTTAGAGACTTTTATAAAAAAATAAAAAAATAAAAAATAAAATAAAAATAAAAACAACAACAACAACAACAACAACAACAACAACAACTGTAGGCCTATGTTCTTCTAACCAGCAAAAAAGGAAGGGGAACAAACAAGGAAACAAAAAAGAAGAAGCCCAATCCGCAAACCGTATCTCGTTTCCAGCCTCACTAAGGTGTGCCCTTGTGCTTCTTAAAAAGGCCCTTTTCGAAAAGCGGCTTGGGCGCCATCTGCCTGAATGAAGCCCGTGATCGAACACACGTTATCGAAATACAGTAACTAGCAGAGCCTAATCCCAAGCCCAAGCCCAAGCCCAAGTCATAGTTTCGAAAAGGCTCTTATTAAGAATTTGAACAGGATTGAAACTTCAACGCGATGAGGTCACGTTTAATTTTCAAGCGAGCGTCAGGGTACCATCCAGTGACTAGTACATTCGTTATGATTGAAAACAAAACACCTGCACCTTTTGAAGACAAGTGGCCGGTCACGCCTCTAATTCGGTCGCAACTATTAAATTCGGATTTGGGTTGGTGCATTTCGTTCAGAGGTTATCATTATACAAAGCCAGCATGTCGCGAGAGGGCCAAAGGTCTTGCAAGTCATGACAAGCGGTCGCTTTAAACAGATGACGCTTCAAATCTCTAATGATCTACTTTAGTCAATGCAGTATTTCATCAGGAAGAATAAACATTAACGAAAATCAACAATGAAGATGAACTCCACTCGTGTTTTTTTTTTTTTTTTGAAAACATTTCCGCTTTCAAAGTTGTCGATTGCCCGGGCCTAGTGTGTGACCCTACCCCCCCCCCCCCGGACATCAGTGAAAACAAACTACACGTAGTATATGAGACGCAGCTTTCAGCCCGGGTTCATTTCAGTGTTTTTAAAGAACACCGTGTACTTGTTATTTCTACAGGTCCATTTTAAACGCGCGTGAATGGCTATAATTTGGTCACATCTGTCGAGGCATCGATCGCAACTACATACCCCACTTAAGATCCCCCCTCCAAAGTTGAGGGGAAAAGGGCCTCCAGTTTTTTCTTTGTTTTACACTTGTCATCAGTTGCGGGTCTGCGGACACAATGGGTTCTAAACCCTTCCTCATTGTGGAGACCCCGGTGGACGCTTTCGCACCCCGCCCCTTTACTCGCTCTCGGGGACAGACTGTGATATCGAAACAAAAACTGATCGACCTTTTGTGGAGTTATACCCTGATCCCCTTACACGCATTGATCAAAGAGAAAAGGGGAACCCGAAACTCAACGGGCCCGCCTAAAGTAACCCCTGACATTGTCCCTTTAGAGTAACACAGCCCTATGCTCACAGTAACAAAGTCAATGCTATAGTCAAAAGAATAGGGAAGTATGTTTTTTTTTACCTCAACAAAACATTGTACTTTTGCAGTCGAATTGTTAGTGATTACTTCCCACTAAAAGCATTCGTATTGAATGCCCACAAGAATCGGTCGTTAATGTTAATTATATATCAAGATCAAGATTTTCCTTACTTTGCGTCAAATCATGGAAATCAACGAGGCCCAAATTTGGCCTGTTGGGTGAAAATATAGTTGAGGGTTTTATACTTCAACCTGTCCTTAGTCATATTTACCTAATGTAGTTTTCCTTAAACACACTGCACGCCATCTGGAATTGGCAGTTTAGTTTCCCTTTGATGGAACTCGATGTTATATTTGTTTCGGTCACGCGAAACTAGGGCACGGTAAAAATACAAGAAAAAAACCCCAATTTTTATAGCTTTCCAGTTTTAAGTTGACGTATATTTTTTTCCAATCAATGTACTATTTTTTAGGGCCCAATATGCTAACAATACAAAGAGAAAGTGAAGTACGACAAAGACAAAAGGGCATCTATAATGTCTTATATTTTACCAATAATAAGTGGACCTTTATCATGGTGCCGCCATCTTGGCTTCCTTCCACCTACCACAGTGTATCCATACCGAGGCCGGAAGGAATGATCTGATTCCTTAATGGATATAAGAATCAATACTCGTTACTATCATTACACACAACAAATATGGTTGATGTATACTGTACGTCTATACACTTTCTTCGAAAGATTTCATTTTTTATCTCGCTTGATAAGCACACAAATATGAAATCAACTTTGGAGAAACTTTATTTTAAATGCACACAAGTCATGCAATAGCAGAATGTACATTTCCTGCAAAACAGAAAAAAAAAAACATTCTGAAAAGAAAAGCCCCTATACGCTGGAGCAGAAATCGACCTGTGATATTTGGAGAGCTTTTTATCTTGATGCTTCAAACGGACGGTACACTATTGATAAACATACTGAGCTGCAAACGGAAAACATTTCTCACAATGATTGGCGCTTGTTTGAATAAACCTCATGTTAGTTGTTACCTTAAAGGAATGGAGTAGAGTAGGACTCAATCAAATTTAATAATTTTTTTTAAAAATTCCAGTTGGTGTAAAGTTGGTACGAACACCAGTCACCCGAAGAAGTTGTCTAAAGTGTTGAATTAATTCACCAAACAAATGAATTAGCTACAATAACTGAAAGATGGATTTCTAAATACTTTGTTCTTTTTTTAGGTATGTTTATTGTTTATTTTTTCTTTTCCAAATTCCACTTGAGCGTATTCCCTGGTTTGTATTTTTTGCTTATTTTATATTGTTCTTTATTAACAGGACCATGGTTTAAAACTGAGCCTCTGAGCTGATTTATGTATCCTGTATACATATGTTTTTATATAAATGAAAATAAATAAATAAATAAATAAATACATAAATAAGATGGAAAAGCTTTGGGGTTATATTAAATGTGTTTACTGTAAGAAAAGAAAAAACACACGCCTTCCCAATTGTCTTTAAAAAGAGCTTACTATGATGGCCTGCACATGCTACTGTGGTTTCTTTTTTTGGATTATAAAGTCAACACTCTTTTATAAAAACCAGAGTTGTACTTTAAATAGTTCGACTGTCAAGTCGTTCATGTAACAATGCCAAAGGCACCAGCAGCATTTTGATAATGTTCACCACGGCCTAAACTTAAAAGAAGATGAAGAAATAGAAAGAGAGAGAGAGAAAAAAAAAATTTCCGGGTCAATATTGACCTGGGATTCCGGATCTTAGGGGGCCTGACCCCATTTCTGGGTCAGGCTAACCCGGAAGTGGTTTTTAAAAAGGAGATTTTTAAACTCTGATTCTGCGTCAGTTTGACACAGATTCCGGGTCAAGTCCCACGGGACCCGCCGGATCAGCGTCAATTCTGACCCAGGGAGATTTCAGCGTTATGCAAGGAACACGAGGGTTTAACGCCGACTGTGAAGTTAAAACTAAGTTATTTTTCCCCAAAAACATGTCCTATTCAATCAAGAATGTGAGTTTTATCTTTGGACCAGGTCCGAAGCTCCACCGAAAAGTCAAGTTATTTCTGAGTTTTATTCTTAATTGTTTATGTTCTGCAGACCTCAGCTGACTGCGTCAAGAGACCGTCTATATCCAGCCACGGTCCAGTGTAAGTCATTTGTACCTGCCACCCGAAAAGAACCAGTTCAGAATAATAATTGGCTGAAAAAGGACAACATGAAATGTTCGTCGGGGATATTAGCTTGCAGGTGAACGATGGGGTCACAGTGTAGGGTATGGCGCTCGGTGTTCAGGAAACTTCAACTTGAAGTTACCCTGGGAATGCCGATCGGCTTATCAATAATTATAATTTCGGTAATTCCTGCGGCTGTGCTTTTTCCAAGTCCTGAAAGGCGCCATTTTGTACACCTCGCAATAAAGCCATGTGAACTCAGGGTGTTCGGTCTGGGGTTCGAGAGTCAAGAAACGCTGGATTTTAAAGGACTGTTACTGGTTTGTAGGGAGGGTACTTCAAATTCAACCCTTGTTTTCGTGAATTTAACTTTCTGGATCTCGTATGAGAAAAATACCGCGCCGTATGACCAATGCGCACTCCTGTACTTCCAGACAAACCAAATTTGGCATTTCTTGGCCTATTCATACAACATTATGGACTTGTATCTTCTTGAAGATAAGATTGTTTCGCAGAGAAACATTTCTGAGGCTAATTTGTCCCATTTAAGGAAAAACAAGGGGTGGGGGAGAAGGAGAAGAAATACTCCATAAATGCTAAGAGTGCATTCTAGAGATAATGTACCATTCCCTATTAACAAAATATTCGTCGTTTAGTTTAACTTTCTAATTTTTTATTCATTTAATTTAGGCCTATATACGCAGTGGGCATTTGACCTTGCGTTCTCACTTTGTGTTTTGCATTTTCCTTTTGTGTGAAAAATGACAATTTACGGTAAGGAAATACATAGACACTATCCCAACCGTGTGATTTATTTGTATAAGTGGTTTGCCGAACATTTTAATCAGTGATTCTGTAAACTGTAGTATTGAAAAAATCAATTGTTCCACTTATGAAAGTAGAACTCATTGGCGAGAGATAAAGTTCCGAAAGTTTTCTGACATGAACTGGGGTCTATTGTGATGAAATTGATTCGTTCGATAAGGTCCTACACCGCTACGGACTCAATAGTTACCGTAAAGAGATCGCATTTACGACAAAAACCTATAATCTTGTATTTTAATTTGAATCATATTCTTAAAAAGAACACATGAAAACAATGCAACTCAATAACGGGTAGGATCATATGAAGGTTTGTACTATTATCTTTACAGCAATAATTTGGGCAAGTTCCTTATACACTGGCAACTGCGTAACCCAACACCCGTTCGTCAAAGTCTTCGTTACGGCTCCAACAAAACAATGGTTAAATTAACCAACAATTTCTGTATGTATCAGTCCCGGGCTGGACAACGACAGTGACCACTGGCCCAAAGAGTACGTTCGGCGATCGATACCCGCCGCCATCGGCAGGCACGCTTAGTTCGCCCTGATTGTGGACACAATGGGAGTTGTCCCTTGTCGCGTGTCTAATTGTTCAGCTGGCGTACTGCATATGGCGCACGGGGGCCATCGCGTGGAGTGCCCCCCTTGTATCGTTGTTGTTCCACACACTGTAGTTTTTTTCCCCACCCCTTGTTCTCCGTGTAGCAGTGACAGTTTTTGTCGGGGCTATCCACCATCAATAACGATCCTTTGTCGTTTGAAAAATTGTTCCGTGTGTTGAAAAAAAAAAAAAAAAACCCAAACAGTGTTACAATGAAAGCTTATCGTCTGTATAGCGGGAGTAAACGAAATCGATTTCATGGATGTTATTGTAAAAAGATTGATCCCAATTGCTTTGAAATGAATGATGGAGGTTGAAATTCCATCTACTGCAAGACCTCTGAACTACAAAGTGCATCCTTTGCGGTCATCTGGAGTTCATTGTCGATTGTTTAATTGTTCCGTTGGGGTGGACTCTCTATAAATGCCTTCGTTCAGTGTGTATTATTGGTTATTTGAGATTTCAGTTGTTTACATTTTGCCCATACGTTAGTTACATCTTCATAATACGTAGGTCATTTTTTTAAATGACTGTTTTCATCGACTAATAAGTTTAAAATACTTCTTGTGCCAATTAAGGGTCGAATTGTTACTCTACTTCCCAAACTTTTCCTGTGGAACGGACAAGCTGGAACTTTCAATTCGGATGTTTAGTGTTTAGAATTGTCGAAATCAGCAACAAGGCATCTTGACTAGTGAATAGTGAATTAACAAGATCCCCTTTTCATCTCACCGTGCAGAAACAAAAGTGCCGCCAATTTCGTACTTAAAAAAATTTCGTTCCATAAAAAAAACACTATAGACAAATAGCCTACCGGAAGAAGCGATACCTATGAGAGCGTAAAGGTGTTTTCCCAACATTATCAAAATGACTTCGTTTGATACCCACGCAAGGTAACCGTCGAACCCCCACGACCAATATTTTAAAGTTTCACAACTCATCTAGGCCTTAATTCAAGGCAATATACAAAGAAAAATGCATGATTAGAAAAACTAGAAGAAAGCACAAACAGACCCTTGGCCTTTTGATTCTATAATTACAATACATAACACACACATGGCGGGGACGGTCATTGATAACGTTATAGTTATTAGGCCGCGTCCGAAATGGCGACTACGGCTACGGCTACGGCTACGACTGTATATCCGCGTCATCCAATTAGAAGTATAGGACGTCCTTAGAATAGCAACACTCAGTCGTATAGCCGTAGCCACCGATTCAGATACGACCTTACTTCCAAACCTCGGCTTTTCACATCCCGTTTCATGATATTAGAGAAAGTAAACAAGCATACGAATTCATATCCGAACGGAACGCAGGAAAAACGAATGCCATGATTTGAGATAATGGTGGACACAAAACTACACACACTGTTAGGTTTGGGTAAATCTGTCTGTAAACACTCAAGAGAAACAATGCGCTCCTATAGTGTCTACCATATCTAAATAAGAAGAAGACTATATTAACCAGCTCAACGGGTACCTTGCATCTGATTACCGGTGCAAAGGAGCTGTTAAAAGAGGTCATCTATAAATGCACTTCACCACGCTAACCACATTCTGATCTGAAAGTGAGTCCCGTTTTTTTTTCATTTCAAATAACTCGAATACATAAATTTTATTATTATTATTGTTTTAAAAAAGATTCCATTAGGAATAGCTATTACTGATCCCTTCATTGTTAAGGTTAGACTTCGGATAAACGTTCACAAAATCCCACAAACTTCAGTCAATTAGACCAAATGCCATACAGTAAACCCATTTTGAGTAGATGACAGAAAGCAAGTTACAATGTGTTGTGGAACAAGACTTGTCCGAGAGTGCCTAGAAAGTAAGACAAAGGAACAGCACTGTTAACTAAACAATAGACACACCCGATAAGGAAGTAAAAAGAAAAAGAAAAACAATTCCACATAATTAATTAGTTTGATTGGTTACTAAGAAATAAGGGTTACATAACAGATCAAATCTGAAACACTCTGTGACACCCTCAGCAAACAGAGCAAGACAAAACAGACAAGAATAATAAAACACTTACAAAAACGCACTGAAATGACCACAAGTACCTGAACAAACAAACAAACAAACACCCCAACAAACAAACAAACAAACAAACAAACAAACACCCCAACAAACAAACAAACAAACAAACAAACAAACACCCCAACAAACAAACAAATAAACAAACAAACAAACAAACAAACAAACCAAACAAACGAGAAAAACCCACTCCATAAATCATGTACATGTAATTTGTGTTTTTACTGTCAGCACCACCATAATACACATCAAGTCGAATGATTTCGGCAAGGCCCCTCATCATATCCTCTTTAATCACTACAGCAAACTGACAACACCCTCAACGTAAATCTTGTCTCACTTGGCAAGAATGTTTAATCAAGTTAAAACCATTTATAGAGTCGTTTAATTCTGATATAACGACTAAACGTCGGTATAATGAAAACCAACGATCGCAATGTAATCTGGTTAGGCCAAAGTAATATAGCTCGCTTAGCTCTCACGCACATATTTGGTGAAAAATCGGCTTCTCGTTCGAAGAAGTCGCCTGCACGTGTGTTTTTTTCTCTCAAAGATTTCACAAAGATTTTTAAGTCTGATCCTTAAAGACGGCTTATACTTTTAATAACTGTCAAAGACCAGTGTCCTCACTTGGTGTATCCCAACATGTATAAAATAACCTGTGAAAATTTGGACTCAATTGGTCATCGAAATTGCAAGAAAAAAAAGAAGAAAAAAGAAAAGAAAAGCCCTTTATTGTTGGATAGAATTGTGTGCTTTCAGATGCCTGAGGAAGGCTTCACTGAAGCCTTACTCAGATTCAACTTCCTGGGTGAAAAATTACCCCTCTCTCTAAAGCTACAATACTCCAAAGGGGGTCGTTTCTAACAGTATTTTATAGTATCAACATCTCTCAAGTGCTCTTTACTAAGTACGTTTTATGGTCACTAACTTGTGGAGTAAGCACACCATGCCTTTAACTGCTTATCAATCTTAATTGCTACTAAGCAAAGTGTGATGTCACAATACAAATCAATGTAGCGAAATTGACAACCCATCTTAAGACGAGTCTTAATGCGTTGTGAAACCGACCCCCCCTTTGACTTTCAATTGTAATTGGATAAAAATTGTTGTCTGGTCAAGTTGGTTCTCTCTAACAAAAGTGACAACAACGCAGACCGTATATCCAATGAATAAATCTGTTTATATCAATTGTTAATCAACTTATGTTCTGATTTGAGTCTGTTGACGAATTTAGAACACATTTTTTTTTCTGAGAAATAATATCCTGTTGTAATTGGACCTTAACTTGTCCATGTTGAAACGCATGTAATTAGACTAAAGACCTAGGTGTATTTGTTGATATGAGGTCCGGCAAGAAATACGAGTGAAGTCTTCCACAGACGAGGTGAAATAAAGTTTTATTGTGTATCCGTAAAATGAAATTTAATATCTAATCAGTAACATTTAAAAGTTCCGATGATTTTGATAAGGGCGAACAGAGAGGGTGGTGGTTGGGCTTTTGTGCTGAAAGTTCACACATAAAATAGTTCTATATCCATTAGTCAGAAGAAAAAAAAATCCAAAATAAAAATATTTCGTCATGTGATTCATATTGCTTTATTATCAGAAACAACGATCCACAAAAAAACCAAACAAACAAAAACAAACAAACAAACAAACAATTCGTAATGTTAACAGAAACCTAAAAGGCAAGAAGGCATTAAAAAACACACACCCCAAAACAAACAAAACGAACATAAAGACAAGCTGCACACATCCATCAACGATCTGAGGAGATCTTAAGAGAATTTACGATAGTACACGTCGAAGATTGGGTCCAAGATCATTTATCATATTGTTTGCTCTGCTCTGGTCATTCAGTGGTTCTCGTCTTTCTCCATGGGATTTGGAAAGGTCTCTTTGAAACACATTCAAAATCGGGATGTAGTAAACATCACAGTCTATCGAACCCACAGCCACAATTTCATACATTATTCCACATAGAGTGGAAAATAAATCGGCTGACAATTTCCATGAATAAATCTCCAGATAAATTGGCAACTAATATAGACGAATCTCATTTTGAAGAACTTTATGAGGAAAAACATGCCATGATTGCCTCTTTTTTTTTCAGAACCAAATGTGACAGGTTTTTTCAACTTTCAGAATTCATTTGCGGTTTTGAAGACATACGACTAGACATTTTTGTTAAGTACTGAATATTTTTTTTATCTGAGTATAGAAAACTACGCTACCAGCCAAAATGACATTATAATTTACATGAATCGTGACTGGTTCTCTGGTAAATGTTGCTTTTGCGATCGTTTTCTGCAGAAAGGTGACCGTTCGGGAAGTTTTGTTAAAAATAAATATTTGCGGTTTTAACTCTGAAAACTGTTCATTGTCTGGTACCACACGCCCAGCAAAGATCTTTTTGTAGGATGTTGAATATAATTAAATAATTGCGTGCCATAAAGAAAGAAGAAACAAACAGTACATATGTATAAATCAACAAAGGCGACAACTTTTGAATTCGTTACTCGTTTCATTCTCGAAGTTGAGAAATCATCCAAATAGGTACAGGTTAGTTTTCAATAATCATTATCTGAAAACTAGAATGACCTTTGCACAAACAATTGACGTCTCCCATGTCCCCATCTATTGTAAGTTTCTTAACTGCGTCAGTGTTTGTGTTAGTCGTCCCGAGTACAGTTTTACTGTCACAGTTTAAAAATATTTATGTACAACTGATCACGTTCTCTGAAGGTTTTATTTGTACTAAACTGACTCATTATTCCATTCTCTTGTGTGTTATTAAGCAAAGTTTGCTGGGGGGGGGGGGCACATTTCTGAAGAAAGAATGAAATAACGAGGCTTCAAACAGCAGTAAAAATACAGTTTTATGTTACTGCTATTTAAACGAGTCAAAGACCATTGAGCACACCGTTTTTATGGGACTGTATTTGTCATTTGAAATTTTGTTTCGCTAAAGCGGGTTACCGACCGCTCTACACGAATTATACATGATTGGGTCCGTGGGCATTTATGCATCGAAGGAATCAGTAGGTTAAAGAATACAGTTTGGCAAACAGCTCTGTGAGATTATGCACATTCTGTACGCGGCGCATGTCTTTTTAAGAAGTGGAGGGGAGGGGCCAGCGTATGCGATAGAGGGGTGCATTTTGGGTCACCCGTACGTTTGCACCCTTCAGTTTAATTTCATACTACGTAAGATTTATGATATTTCTAAAATTCAAATTCTTGGTACTTGGGTTTATCTGATTGCTCCGTGTGATTATTCCTGAAATGAAAGGAGTGATTTTTGTTAAGAAGTGGGCGTGGTTCAAACTGCTCCTCCCACGGGTATAATCCTTGTAATGGTTTCTTAAAGACGCCACATCACAGTAAGTGAAAATAAAGATTCGAATTGAAGAGGTTAGCGGTAGCAACCGAAAAAGATCGCACCCCCTAAAATGTATTGTTTCTAAAAAAGAAAAAGAAACAAAAAACGAACAGATGGTGTAGAACCCGTGGATTCAATCACCATGCCCAGATCGCCTTCTGCAGAACTTAATTACGTACTTAACCTGGAAGACAACCCTGTAATATTATTATGACATATGGGAAATATTTCAGATTGACGAAGGAGCTCAAGGTATTATAAGTAAGAAATTAAGTTTTCCGTGATGGAGGTGGGGGGGGGGGGGTGCTGCCTTGCGAATGACGGTCATGTTTGGGCGTCTTTTTTATTATTAGAAACAGTAGTTGTAAGATGAGGAAGGTGATGAGTGAAGGAGAGAGAGAGAGAGAGAGGGGGGGGGGTGTGTGATAATAGAATGGCTGTGTTTTGTCTTCACAGCTTTCTTGGTCTTGATGCATGCCTAGTGAAAATTGTTTTGATTGTCTCGGTTTTTCCTGATGACTTTTAAGACCGCGGTCTAAGACTAACGGGTCTCGACAGTCGCTGTTTGGGTAGTGACGCCCCTCGGGAGAAAGCCAGTGACAACACCGATTGATTCCTGAATTGTCGTTCGCTTTTTGAACATATTCTCTCGTCTCCTTCAGCACCACTACATGTTAGGGTCGGTAGAAGGTCGCCTGACGTACTTGCCAAACTTCGGCAAGCTACCTCTCTCTCTCCCTCTCTCTCTCTCTCTCTCTCTCTCTCTCTCTCTCTCTCTCTCTCTCTCTCTCTCTCTCTCTCTCTCTCTCTCTCTCTCTCCTCTCTCTCTCTCTCTCTCTCTCTCAGGGGCCCCGAGTTTCAGTTTTAAAGATACATCGCATACAATTTGTTTTTAAATGGCTAATAAAATCGGTTAATAAAAAGACATATCTTCCAATTAATACGGCAGTTTTATGACCCTAAGTTTTTGGTGATGGGGGATGCCGCTCACTGTCTGCCAAGAAGTCGGCATACAGCCGTCATACGCAAGCCGAACGCAAGGATAAAAACCTGCTGTTATATGTACTCGTAAATGATACTTGAAATACCAACAAACCAACAACAATAAACTGATGCCATCTTGGTTTCCTGCCATGCAATTTGTGACGCGTTCATTATGAGGCTGGGAGGGGGGAAACAGTCAGGTCCCCTTTTAATGCATGGAACACGACACTTATAATCTTGAGTAGGTATCCAGGGAACTTTACAGCGAGATGGCACAGCAAGAAACATGAAAACCATAGGCTAATTATCTTTCAGTCGTTTGTGCTGAGTATAGCAACCGTAGTTATCAATTTCCAGCACTGAGGATGTCTAAAAAACCATGGTGTTTGGCCCACAGATTGGTTAGTATTTTAAGGCACATTTTCAGGCGAGCGTGACACTATTACAGCACATGTAACAGAAATAGATGTGACGAGCATACAAAGTAATGGGGATTGCGTTGCAAGTGCGTTGCTGTGAATCATCCAGCAGAGATCCCTGTAGTCTCCCTCTCCAGTCGCCGATATCGCCGCCAGATATGATTCCTGAACGTCGTCATCATGTACTAAATTAGATTGTCCCAGTGAAGCTGGCTTTAGTCATGTGTATCGACAGTGACGGGACTGTTTTCACGTCTACTGTCAGGTCCCCCTCCTCATCTTAACTCAAATTACACAGATTGATGTTTGCTCGTCTTACTTCTTTCTATTCCAAACTCGTTTCCGCAAGTAGAAGATCTTAATACAACGGCATTTTTAGACTTATTAAGTAGGAACAACTCAAACACCACAATAACATTTGACGTGAATTGAGTCCTGATAATTGTTACTCAGAATTTACATTTGGTACAGAGTTTGTTTTCATGATATTGTGATGTAATAGTTTCATTTAATTCAATGATTATTGTTACACAGAATCTTCCCAGTTTAAGTTGGAATTACGTAGGCCGAATGGAATACGTTTCGCAGTATAAAAACCAATTGGGCACACACACCATCGTGGTCTGTCGTCTAGAGGCATGTGTACCGGCCATCATGTTTTCTAAAACTTTGTTCAAATGGTCGAATGCCTTACTGCGTTTGGTCCATTATTTGAGATCCGGCAACCATTGTAAATTGTAGCGATGAAATAAATTAATTGAAAACGGAGTTGGTGGACAAACCCATGAAGCATAAACACTTTGCGCATAACTGATGACACAGACTTTCGTATAAAGGTCCTGCAGATGTCAACTTGTTAGTGTAACATGTTCATGGTTTGAAAGTTTAAAGTTTAATCTGACCAAAGTTTGGAACAGTAAAACAAAGTTCTGAAAATATCCTCTGTTATTCTATAAATCACCAATGAGTACCACGAGGAAATAAAACAGAACAACTAATTTGGTAGGCCTATCTGTTTTTGCTTTAGAAAACCTTTCGGCCTTCATGTAAAATATGATCAACTTGTATACAGTAATAATGATATTTTGTTTCATCATTTAGTTTTGTGAAATCCCAAAAGTGACCATAAAAATACATGAAAACCCACCGTTGCTCACATTAATCAAACTTGTGATGTTATAATATTGTCTTGACTTGTTTCTGGGTTTTCTTTCTTGTTAATAAGAAGTGCAGAAATCTTGTCTTTTTCACTGTCTTTTTGGACCCGAATGGGAAAATACTTTGCTCACTAGTAACTAATGTTTGTGCGCAACCGAATATCAAATCAGCTGTTTTCAATACCTGCCTAAAGTTGTCTTTTCCCCCTTTTGCCAATATGCATTTTTTTCTTTGTTGACTTTCTCTGAATGAATCAAATCAAATCAGATGAGATCTTTCTCCTGACAGTCCTAGAGATATTTGACCCACACGACACGTTGAATACATGACCAGGATACATTACCTGACCTCTGAACCTCCCTGCTACCCTGTTGTGTCTAAATTGGTAATCGCAACATGTTTCATGTGGGAAAAGTAAAGATTCCATGTCATTTTTTTTTTGGTGTTAAACTGTGAATGCTGTTTTATGTTGTGGGAACATTAGGCCAACATGCCCTCAAAATAGAGCACAGTATTGCGTTTTTGACATATTATTTTTTGCAGCTTAAGTTAAACAGCAACTAAACAGCTTAATCTGCCAGCATATTTGTCTTGATCTCTAACTGATATCACAAAACAATACGGATTCATTACAATTCCAGGCGCCAGACTATTATGTTTTAGGTTCCAGACTCGATGTGGCCACACTGATTTCAATACATGTATTAGAGACGCAAGATGGCTGTTCTATTAGTGTGACTTTACCATGTAATCTTTATCATATACTGGGAACTTTTATTTCAAGTTTAGGATACCATTGGGAGGCTGCTCTTCGCTCATTATATTACCAGGCTGCCATTATCTTGGTTATGTTCCCTGTATCCAAACAGCACTAGTGAGTGCTAATATTTATTGAACAAAAAAGAACCATACTTTTTCTCCCTCCAGCCTCGGTTTGATTACATTGATTTGAACGGGAGAAATTAAGATGGCCATACCATGATAAAGTTTATTGAGAAGTACACATTTTACAATAAAGCATATCGCGTGTCTATTTATTTATTTATATATTTAATTACACACACAACAGCACAATTAGCGCCTACACAGGATAAATAGCAAACGAGAAGAAATGTTCACTTTTACATGTGGGAGGAAAACCCCAATGGGAAAAACCCACGCAACCAGGTAGGGACTGAAAACCCAATCTACATGCAAGGCTCCGGTCTGAGGTGCGATTCGAACCGGGGGTCCACAGAGGTGGAAGACAGGGAAAGAAAAACACCGAGCCAACGGGATCCCCTATAAAGTCATGGCATTGCCTTCTCTCAAACCCAAGGCTGGATATACCAAAACAGATATATGCACATGAAGTAAACCTGGAGTTAGACTTCGAAACATATATAAGTTGTAAGCTTCACTCGGCTCCATAACCGCGCTGTATAATCGAATCATGAATTATTCTACAAAAGAATATCGGCGAAAAGAAAAACCAAAACCAAAACAACAACAATGACGAAATTTCCAATGTAATTATAATTCCAAATCCACGAGTAGTGTCGCATTTATTATGCAATCAACCAAGAGGACGGTTTGGGCTCTGCGGTAAGTCACCATCAACAAAACAACATCACCACGGACGGAATAATACAATTGCATAAAGCAAAAGGAAATTGGATTGGCGTCCGCCAAATTTATTTTATTTTCCTAGAGCATTTTCTCAGTCGGCCGGTTTTT
Organism: Pisaster brevispinus; assembly: GCA_023634235.1. Lineage (NCBI taxonomy): Eukaryota > Metazoa > Echinodermata > Asteroidea > Forcipulatida > Asteriidae > Pisaster > Pisaster brevispinus. The sequence continues at coordinate 2,282,978 of JAMKCF010000017.1, forward strand.
TTTTTCAAGTGCGATTGAATTTTTCTAGACGAACACTCGCTGTGATTTGTTGTAGTTTCTTCTCCAATACACGCCTGTCCCATGCACTCACTACACCATTCAACAACAAGAGAAAGGAAAAAAAAGATAATTTTCAAAAAATATTGAATGCAGTTTCGTGATTTTTTAATCATGCAAGGGTTTGACAACCAAATTTTCTTGCCCGAAATTTAGCAAACTGTTATGCTCATTCATGAAAAAAAAATTGCAACAAAATTACAAAATAGTGGAATAAAGAGTTTTGAATAGACCATGAACTAGATAATTTGACAAACTGCTCAGAATTTTTTCCCCTGAGCAACTTTTAACAGCAGAACAAATTTTTCTAAACATGAATGGATGAGGTTTGATCAAATTGTATGTAATAAAGGATACTTACAAAACAAAAGTTTCAACCAATTTTTTTTTTACAGATGAAACGAATGGTAAAATTGCTTTATCAAAGACAATTAAATTAAAGTTCTTACTCTTGAAGACAGATGTAAAGAATTTGTGTGATACGTCGAGACAACGTTGTTATCGTTCATTTTGGTATTCCATACGTTGTTTCTTTTATCATAAAAAATATTAACTAGTATTTACATTTCAGCCAAAGCTGCTAAAAACAAACCAATTCCCATTGCAAGCCCTTTACGATCCAAATATATTACACGAAGATACTGGTTTTGAAAGTCAACAAAATATGAATTATGACTTTTTTCTTTTGTCCTTGCAATGTTAAACTAATATATTTATGGAGGGACTTTTCCCGAAAATGTCCCGCGTTGAATTTCAAAACCGCATCGAAAGAGCGGTGTGAATATTATGCACACCGAAATGAGGGTGGGAGTATACACAAAAAAAATATCGAAAGGAGAGGGTAGGAAAACAAAAGGCACCGAAAGCTAATGCAGGGAAACCAAAAACAGAAGAAACATCTGCCATGAAAGAGGAACCATTGGTGGCCTTTGTCATGTGTCACATCAGATAAAAAAAACATCAGGACCTGAGCATTTCCTCGAGGGGTAACGTGACAAAAACTGATAGCAACAACAAAGATGGCGCAACGATGTAAAACCCAAGTCAGTGAAAGCGATAGTACTGTATATAATATATACACGTTGCATAAACTGGACTGTGTGGAACTTTCATTTTAATTTCAAACATGTAACAACTTATTCTATTTGATGGATTGAGGTAAAAATATGCTCATTTCTAACTGCGGATACAATATTGAGGCAATGGGAACAAAACAAGAGAACACAATAAATTTACACATGTCAATGTTTAGTTGAGAAATTGCTGATTTCTGTGTGGAAAATTCTTCCAAAAAAAAACAACGTTTCACCTTTAGACTACTTTCATTTTGACATGGACTAAATCATCTGTAAAGTTTTCGTGTATACAATAAAAATTTCAATGTTGCTACTGGTGCCCAATCTGTCATAATTAACATAAATTCAATAGCTTGTGTACATCTGTCCCAAATTTATGGCAACATTTTTAAACATCGCTTGAATAAAAACCACCCATACACTTGTTAATATAATTTTATGATTATATTTAAAGAAGAAAATGAGTAAAACTGCAGAATGATGTTTGCCATGTGACTGAACAGTGATCATTATAATCATTATAAGCTATTTTTAAAACAGGGAAACTGGTTTTAAGCCAAAAACGATTCCTGGTCACACGAGTGCAAGTTGGCAACGAATAATAATCTCTCTCTAAATAAACAAAACAAGCTCAATAATGAAAAGGAAACAATGAATAATTTTCTCTCTTGGCCATCACTCTTGGCTACAGTGTCGATCCGAATAGCATCAGGATATATGTGTACAATTTATAGCGTGCAAAACCAGAACAAAGCAAAAACAAAGCCCCAACAAACTTTGAAAAATATAGCAGGCCCCCTTTAGTTCACAAACTTCAGTGTTGCTTGAAATCTTCCCCTTTGCTATATATTTTGTCACAATTTCTCAAACTACATTTCATCAAACTATTTTGTGTTCCTGTTCCTTACTTCTATAGTCGATACGCGACTTGAATAACCCCGTTATTAATTTAGCTCCCCCGCATAATCCACCCCTCTCCCCAAAGAGGCCAGCACCCTGCTTCGCCCGTCACGCCACCCTGTCATGTCCCTCATCCATCTGAAGTCCCAGCCTAATGAAAAAAGAATCTAACCCTCCCAATGGCTCTCCTCGCATCCCTCATCCTCCCCTCCACAAAAAAAATTGAACCTCTCACTCCCGCCTAAGCTTCTCCACACCACCCGTCACGCATACCCGCTAGTGCCAAAAAAAAAAAAAAAAAAAAAAATGTACCCGCATCTTGTTACGTGAGGACTCTGGCAGGGGGATCGGGGGGGAGAGCGAGGTAAAAAAAAAAAAATCATAATTATGCAGCGCTGTACGGTCATCTGCCTATCCTAACAAATACATTACATATCTGGCCCTAAGGTTCTACACACACAGTATATGTATAATGTACATGTATACAAAATAGTGTATTCAAGTCAATGGGATTGATGCTTATAAGACGATGACGTGATGGTGAGTTGGATAGGAGAGCGGAGCGGATTATGTCTTGGGGTACATGGACGTCTAATTGTGGACTGGGTGTGAGCAGAGAATTACTGTAAAAACAAATAATCCCCCCCAATTAGTGCGACTCAACCTGCGTGAGTTTCTACACCCAACACCAATCAGGGAGTCCAGTGAACGAAATGGATAGTCCGGACGGTTACCCTGCCATAAATAAATTGATAAATATGTGTAGACCGTCTCACTGGCCAAAAAAAAAAAAAAAAAAAACCAACAAAAACGAATGAAGCAAAACGTGTATAGGCAGAAGATATTCATCCAAGGTTGTGTTGTGATTATGTTGCAAGAAGCCGCCGTGTACCCGCTGGGAATCCTCCAGCTTAAAATAATAATTTTCATGAAAAAAATGAAATAAAAATGACCTGCGCACAATGGCATAAATCCCACGGCCCGTGCGTGGATCATTCAGCATTTGCATATGAATGCCCGGCTAGGGTTGATAGACAAGCGATAATGCGCGGCAGATGGTAATTATAGCACGGGTACATTGCCGCACCCTGTGTGCACAATATCAGGTCCTCTCTCTGCCGACAATTCGACCATTTTTACCCATCCATATGGACCGCAAAATCTCTCATTTCCACACAGCTCACAATCACACAATATCTGCCATAAATTCCCAGCGATATCACAACATTATCCTAAAAATATTAATGACATTCATGCCGGGGTTGATTATAAAATTTCCGATCAGATATTTCGGGGTATAGTGATGGGGTATATAGTGGGTTTAATTATTATGCGTGTGCCCTCCCGGCCGCCATGTTTAAAAGGCGGCCTTACATCGCGTTGATGCGGCGTTGCGGTGCTACCTCCCAAATGATGGAGATGTTTAGCTGATATTTTACTCCATTTTCCCCTCTCTCTGTATTGGTTATATTCAGTAGCGCTTCTTCGAGTCAGATAGCAAACTCTTGTTTGTGTGTGTATCCCTACACAGGCGCGCGTTGAAGTTAATGGTGACGTAGTGAGACGTGGGGTGAGAGATAGATTGATATACAGTGAGACAGATACAGTGGGGGAAGGAGAAGATTCTTGACCTCTTCGCACGATGCTCCGTTTTGTTATATTTCGTCTGCGTAATGAACCTATACGCTATGTCATCGTTGTAAATAAATGCTTACTAACAGAACAGCTATCTGACGAACTAAGGGGGATGTATCACACAAGACCATTTAGAATATTATACAAGCCTGCGTGAATAAATTGCTTCTATCTATGTGCTACGTCATACCACATTACCTCAGCCTTAGCGTGCGGTTTCCTCCGCAGTCCTCGCTTCCACATGCTAGCTGACTTGCCCAGATCACTGCGCCCGTGTTGAGTTGGAAAGGTGCAGTGTCGGTACTCCCAAAATGTTTCCACTTCTCTCGCGTTGTGTGTAAAAAAAAAATTCTTTATATAATCAGCGGTAAAAACCAGTCAAATCGCCGGTGAAATCCTGGGTAAAATGGTGGAGAGCGGATCGGAGGGAGACACTGGTGGGTCGACTGGCGGGGTTGGTACGGGCTGCTGTGCGGTGTTCGAAGAGGAGCACAGTATGTTTCGAATGGAGTAATATCCACTGGCACTGCAGCGGGGTGCAGCGAGTGAGTCGATCGGGGAAGCAAACTCGCAGTAGTGCGGTACCGACCCTGGTTCAATCAATACGACGGAGGTGACTGACAAAGGCTTTGTTTTTTCGTGGAGGGTGCTTAGCCGTGCCCCTCTCTGAGCATGCGTAGGGGTGCAGGAGATGTTCCGCTGGTGACGTCATGGAGGTGCAGCACGGGGAATGAGTGTGCCTACGTGGCTGCCTTGTCGTACCGGCCGAGTGGTTTTGATGGACCACGCCAGCGGGTGCTCTCTCCACGTCTGGTTGACTCGCTTTTTTTTATATATATATATATTTTTAAATTGGCAACGGGGTACAACGCCGAGTGCTTGTCGAATGATAATGAGTGGCCGCACGGGGGATGGGAGCTGGAAGCTGGCACCTCGGCCCCTGAAGGAGCCTGGGGCGGTGTAGACCGGTGATGAAGACCAAGAAGAGTGGGAGAGTGGTGAGGCAATGGGCTTGACGCAAGCGGCTCTCTGATTTACCCTCCAGACCCCGAGTGGTAGTTCACTCGGGCTAATTAGCCCAACCCAAGTTCTTACCCCAGCCTCTCTTTGTCCGGGGATGAAGGAGACTTTACTCGGAGAGGGTGGACAAGGGGGGACACCATGTCACCGTCTTCTAGTAAATTGCTTCGTCTCATCCTGGCCTCTCGTCTGATAGGAAATAATTTTGTTTTGTTTCGGACGGCTGTGAGAAAGAAAGGAGTTTTACATCTTCCTTGCATATTGCCTGGGATGATACTTAATCTAGTGAAACAACAACTGCGCACTTTCTTCAATTGTCGACCGCACAGCAGCGTTGTCTTTAAGCAAAATGAGTGCAAGTTATCTTATGTCATTAAAATCAATTACTTTGTGCTACGTCTAAGCTCTTTGTTTGAGCGTTGTAACTTGAAAGAAGGAAGGATTTATAAGAATACAAAACAAATTATTAAAGGCATGGATGAGTAGTTTGTAATGCGAGTTTCATAACCTTTTCTCATAGGCAAGCGATAAAATACCGCGTGGTAATTTTTAAAATTGCCAATCATCTTGTGTTGTTTACTACGGCTCTCTCATCAAGTAAGTCCTAGCAAATAATACGCCTGCGTCTTTAGTGCAATTTGTATGGTAATGGGGGAACTTTCATGTTCTGACAAGTATTTGTGCACTAATGTTATGCGAAGTATCATGATCAAAACTTATGAAACTTTGAGTGGGTTGAACAGTAAACAAAAGGCAACATCTCCAGAGAATGAGTAGAATAGTTTTAGTATACTTAAATTGACGAAGACTACCTATCTTTCCACTGATTCTAGCTAAGCAATGTTCATTTGAACGGTTCGACACCGGGAGGGGAGGGGAGGGTTGGGGTGGGGGTGTTGGAGTCTGGTGCACTGGCACTACTTCATGAGTTATGTTTCTTTCCCAATTTGTTATTGTCACCGTTATTGCACAATCTGGGTACCTCACCTAGAAAGCTTTTGTCTTTTCATATCATAGGACATTAATGAATCCAACTTTAGTTTGCGAATTGTTTCGTTGTAAAGCGGACTACCAGCGAGTTTTGTAAGGTCTCAACATTATTATGTTCCTCATGTTGATACGTCATGGATCTGTTGAAGTATATGCTGGTACCTCAAAGTTGGTATACCGTAGGCCCCTGTATTGTTGCGGTCGAATGCTGCCTTTTTTGTCCGGGTAGATTTCTGTTTGTGTATTACCACAAGCTTCACTACATGCAGTACTACTTGTAAAGTTACAATCACATGACACTGACTGCTGTGGTAACTTAATCATTTTTTCAGTTTCATTGTCTATTAATTCCATACACAAATATGACTAATTGGGGTTTGACTTGTGTGCTTGATTGGCTATGAGTTCACACGTGATCAAAGAGGAACAAAGGGATGGGTTAGGTGAAGTCGACGTTTGCTTTTTTTTTTCGTCATGGCAACATTTTTTTCTTCGAACAGAAAAAGGAAATTAAGCTGAAAAATTATGTCATTTCTACATATAGAAGTCTTAAAAAGTGCACTTTAACATCCTTATTTGGGTTCGTATTTCACAGACGGCATGATATGTCAATGATGGGGGCATTTGATAGGCGTATGGAGGTTCGACAACGGAAATATGAGAGGCTTTTATTTTCATTTACTATTGATGTAAAGAATATCTGGGGCATTTGTCGCGATTTAAAAGCAACCGAAATTGCACAATTTTCTCTCTCATTGTTTGCCCCACAGGAAATGACATTTGGATACAACCAGGATGGTTTAAATTTCATCAAAATGTGGATTATTTTCCCTTTTTTCCTTCTCCTCTTCTTTTAGGGTGTGTGTGTGTGTGTGTGTGTGGGGGGGGGGTAATTAAAGTTTATGATAGAATGCCTATCCAGTCTTCTCCCCACACCTTCATAAAATGCTGGACTTGGGATGCTTAAGTTCACGTAGGAATTCCGGTGTAATGTTTTGGTCTGTTTGGCATTTCCGTTGGCTCCATTCTTACTTAGTGAAATATCTCATACAAAAAACCTTGCATGGCACAATATTTAAACGATGCATAATACTGAGAAGGAAATTATGTTTTGTTTTGTTGTTTTGTTGTTGTTGTTGTTGTTGTTGTTGGTTTTTTTTTTGGGGGGGGGCAGCGAGTGAGACATGTTGCGCTATCATGTAAATCGTTGAGTCACTGCGACCAAAGTTAACACAGAAACCAGCAGTAACAACAATCAAGTACCAGTAAAAATCGCTAGTTCATATCACACGTGACTTTAAAGCACCAATTAAACTGGTTTGATGTAACAAAGAACACCGACATTTCGAAACAATTTCAGGTATGTATGAACTGGGGGTAGGTTCAATGGGGTTGGGGACGGGGGGTGCAGGTCCCTCTGACCAACCAGTCACCCCTTTGTCTATATCGTCCATCATACCCGCTTGGAATGGGCTTTCCTCCATGTCATCGCTCCACACCCCGCTTAATTAGTTCGCCGTCGAGTTAATACCCACATGATTATAATGTTGTCACACTGGATAACCAAACAACAAAACTGTACCGTCACGCTCAAACCCATTACACCTATACACACCTATCTATGAATCGAAATAACATTATAAATTCACACGACTTGTACAGATGTTATCCACTGTCAGGCTGACTGTACACAAAATTAACTAACCCCCCCCCCCCCCCAAAGTACCCCTCGATGCCGCTTTATTTTTGCAGATAGGAAATGACCCTTTGTTACATAAACCGGTGCCCGCATTTACATCCTTGTTTGGAGGTTGGACTCACGACTCTAATGGATCGCTGGGACCAGGGGGATATTTTCAATACTAACTGCTAACCCAACGGGGGTGCAGGGCTCAGTACATGAAAATCCACTCGTGCCAACGATATCGACGACTGTTTCAGTTTACAAAGATACTCTCTTCCTCATGTTTTCATTTGTTGTTGATTTATTCAGATATCTTACATACACACACACCAAAGGAATGTAGCCTCCAGACCTTTATGATAACCCTCTTTGGTCTTCGCAATAAAAATACTTATTTTTGAAACGATAAAGAGAAAATCATACAGAAGTTAAAGTTTTGAAAGGTTCTGGCATTGACCAAGGTGTTGACAATATTTAGAACCATAGTTAGAAGAGTGGAAGAAACAACATTTTATTTTCAGTTAATGTTGTTGTTTTCTTTTTGTTATATTTGTTTTATGATGGTCCGGTGGAGTTTGTGTGGGGTTTATTTAATTATGATTGCAGATTTGAAAGTTTTACCTTTTTTTTACTACAGGTTTTACAGATTGATTACATTACATGGGAGCATGAATACATTGATACTTCAAACTTTAAACATTCAGAACAGAAAATGTTTCCATATTAATATATTTTTTACCAACATGTTTTGTTGATACAATTTAGGCTTATACCTAGTTTATGGCTTTGGTGCATGGTTTATCAATCCTGACCTAATCAACTTTGACAGAGCTAGTGCTACAATACTATACCTGCACATTTATATGGGAGGAGACAGAGAGGATACAGAGGTGGGCGATTTTATAATAAAGACAAAAAAGAGGGAGGAATAAACAAACGACAAACATGGAAACAAACACCCCAACAGACAAACAACAAAGAATGTAAAATGCACTGCACTTTTATATATACAAACGCAAACAAAACATGAAACGTTCGTTTCACTATTAAGACAAAAAAAGAGAGCAACAGACCCCATAAAAACACAACAACCCGAGCCCCAAACAAACAAAACAAAACAAACAACAAACAAAGAATCTAAAATGCAACGCACTTTTGAATGTGCAAACGCAAACAAAACATGAAACAGGCGTAGGTTTCATTGGAATCCAATCAGTGTGACCACGCGAGCGGTCACGGGGGCCAAGGGTTATATGACACCAGGAACGAGCACGGCACGCGTCACAGATTAGATTTATGTGAGGATCAAGCCGGACACAGTTTGTGGGTACCAATAGGAACTGGGAGGCGAAGAAGGACACCCGGGGAGAGGGGCGCAAGTCTTGGCCCCTCACTGTCCCACAGACTCTCTAAAGTTACCGCACAGTCGCTCTTGTATTATGACTCCAGAACAAAGCGGTGTTCAATGTAGCCAGGGCGAGGGGTGCAAATGCTGCCCCCTTGATAAACAGGGTGTACTGGGGACACCCAGCTGCTGTCCCTTTATTGACCCGCAGTATAGCTGGGAGATGCCAACAAAGCAGTCTCCAATGTTAATTGCATGTCCCCCTGCTTAAGATCTTTCAACAAAAGGGGGATGGTGAATGGTACCATGGCAACAGCGGGCATCCATCAAAATGATATCCTTGTCTTGCGGTTCGTTTGGAAGCCAGTCTAGCTCAGTAAATCTGCATAATGACTTATTTCAACCTTGTAACCAGAGTTGTATTCACACGACCGTACACCTGAAGGAGAAAGGTTGAGGATTTCATGGCCACATCATCTATTGAATACGGTACTAAACAATAACCATCTCTGTCTTGTTTCATTGCGTTCATAATACTGATTTAATGCATATACCAAATTGGAACCAATATGCAAAAACAAAAAACCAAACCCCCCAAAACATTACCCCACAGGGTAAAATAAAGGAAAAATAAAGGAAGTTTTTCTTTGATCAATGCAAATAGGAAAATGTTTGTACACACACAAAAAAAAAGGGAAAAAGGGAGGGATAAAAAAGAAAGTCAAAACCTAGCCTCAGCATAAACGCAATTCTTTTTGAGTTCCAAGGTGCTTGCTGTCACTAATATGTGAATATCGATCCAAAGACAATCACAAAATGCTCAGATTTCGCTAAAAACAAAAAAAAAACCTTAAAGGTAAGGTTACACTTTAAAAATGACCTCGAAAAAAATTGTGTAATTTGTTTTCCAAAAGCCTATATTTGTTATAAGGATATGTAATGGTAGGCCTAGTAAGCATCCTGCGATGTTTTTTGTCTGAGGGGCACCCCATGAGGAGAAATCAAAAGTATGTCGACAAATTTGGATCTCTTGAAAACTCGCCTCGGGGCGACTTTTGCTGCGGCCAGAGATGCGGTTGGCACCCGCTGTCACCTCGCTAAAAGTGGGCAGATTCGACGTTCCAGCGAAAATACCCTTGACATTTTTGTTGCTGTTTTCTCATTTTCTCACTGTTAACCAGTTGAAAGTTGCAAAGGTGACTGTTATTGCATACTTGTTTTATAATTTTGCCTATGAATCGGCACTTTGTTGAAACAAAAACCCAGTCCACGACCCGACCTTTAACTAAATTATGTAGGACGATACAACACAAGGCAAACCCAACTTTGAACAATTAATATTCAAAAGTTCGGCCATGTTGTTGTGTCTTCACCTCCAATGCATTCACATGGACAGCTTTTATAACGTTCAACTCTTCCCCTGTCAAAATAAAACTACCATCAGCGCTGTAACCTTTCGAAATACCTATACCATTCCCGTTATGGGGTAGAGGGTATCCTCAATGTTCACATGCTTTTCCCTCTCGCACAGAAGTACCCCCTAAAACTCTCTACAAAATTCCTGAGATTCCAAGCACACAATGAAGACACATCGGGGAGAGGGGGGGGGTTACACCATGCCCCATGTCGCGCACCATCGAATGTGAAAGCCTTTCCTTATGGACCGTCATCATGCTGACACCATCTTGGTCATATTCCCTGTATTCAATAATAGTAATGGCGGCTAATATTCATTGCATCAAATTCGAACCAGGTTCAGCCTCCAGCGTCGGTTTGGTTACAGTGGTTTTAAGTTAGAGAAAATTCAAGATAAATTTTAGATAAATATCACTCAAACAAAACACGTAGCAAATTATTTGGAGACCGCACTTCCTGCTTTTCTTAAAGGAGAAAGGAACAAACTACATCGAGTCCTCAGAAAAAAAATCCTATGTTCATTGGAGTGAAATAGAGTTGGTTATTTTGTAATTGGTTGAAGGCTGAGTGAAACAGGTGAAAGCTATTTGTCAACGTTACGTTTACGTTACGTTACGTTTACGTTTACGTTACGTTTTTGGTTCAAACAACAACATCATCTAACAAGACCACGTAAACAATCTTCACATTGTAGTGTCCTCAATTTTAAAAACTTGCAGATGTGTTAATTATTAATAGCATTATTTATATTTGGCGGGTGGAACTGCCTTACCCAATTTAGTCAAAACAGCGGGGAAGATTCGGGCATAGCAAGAAGAAAGAAAAATTGAAAGAGAAAGCAAAATCACTTTTTTGTATTGCTTTATCTGTGTAGAATTTCGGGGCAAATTTACCCCTCTACGTCCCCTCATCCAAAGAGTCCTCATCCATACAAGCCCCCACTACCAAAAAAAGACGATGATACCAGGGGTGGATTTCACAAAGAGTTAAGACTAGTCTTATCTCAAGTTAGGACGAGTTACTCGTCCTAACTTAGGACTAGCCTTAAGTTTTTAATAACTCCTAGGACTAGTCCCATGCTAGGACTATCTTTGTGAAATCTTCTACTACAACAGTAGCCTACTTATGCTCTGTCTACACTTTTTGATAAATAAAAAAAACCAAAACAATTCCCGCAGACAGTAGCTATTTTCAAGTTTCATTCCATTGGGAATTCCTCAAACTAAAGAAAGTGTTGCCATTGTTTAAGTATTATTTGAATTTAGGAAAAAAGAAGATGGTTACATCTGTAATATAAAGACCTGTTACGAAACAGTCGTTGATTCATATTGAGTATGATTATCCAAATACTTTAGAATCATTGGACAATAGTGGAGTGGATCGATTTCTAATCTTGATGCTTACTTTGTACACAGTTCAGTATTCGTATAACAACTATCCAGAGATTGTCAATGGTGTAATACGTGACGAACTTGTACTTGATTCCGGCCCCACCTTTTCAAATGCTATTAAAACACAATGTTTGACGCAGATGGGAGCTTTTTGAATATAAAGTGGAATCCCATGATTTGCCCCCTTTAATAGACTTGAAACCGATATAAACAGTTTTGTCTATTAAAAGACGTTTGTCATTGACTCAAAGTGTGGCTGAGGAATTGTCTTCAATCCGGTTCTAGTGTCTTTCCTCACCTCGAGGTTTTCAAATCGCATACACCTCCGGTCTTCGCAATTCACCAAAGTAGAGGAAGTCTCCGAAATCCCGAAGGGAAACTTATTGACGTCACAGTTCACGGGGATTCTCGTTTAGGCCCCGAGAAGTTAACCCACGGAGGAGTTGGCTACATACATAAATAGGCCTAGGCTCGCATATGACCATATATGGAACTTATAGAAATGATATCAATGGAACTTTTTGTGACGTTGATGTTGTTATTGTATACTGTTTCAAAGGAACGGGTTGCCAGAAGCACTGTACCGTTCAGACCGTCGTGTGCGAGTTCATGACTCAAGTTTCTTCTAAAAACATCCAAAACTGGTTATTATATGTTTCAAAGACTTATATTTTTTTAAACAAGCTTTTTACTAACTGTGCTATTTGTATTGCTTTCCTAAGTACATTTTTGTATCTACTGTCCTAATGTTAATGCCTTTTTACCGTTTGGGAAGTCCTGTTGGGTCTTGTGTTATCATTTTTATGGATTGTGGTATTTCCTCGCTTTTTAAAATTTTTTGTGTGTGTTCTTTTTGTGTGTTGTCCAGTTTTTAGTTTTTAATCATTGCCTTTTTTGCTGCTGTTGCTTAATTAATTATTGTTGATTATTTTGTTATGCGCTTGTGTACATTTTATGGAATGGGCCCAATATAAACCAATAAATTATTATTATTATTATTATTATTTAAACAAAATATATAAAGAAAATTTCCGTCTTTAAAAGGGACGCATCCAAGTCAATTTTGGTATGTTGTTTAAACCTATGAAAACGACATAGATAGCAACATGCGTTCAAACAGCAGTTTTCTTAGAAATTGTAATTCTAAAACTCGGATTGTCGCGAAATTATTGAAAGGATGCCCATTATAAAATCCCAGTTTGCATAAACTGGACTCAGTCTTTGATCATACTCGACAACAATGAAGGTCCAAATACGGAACGTTCTTTCAACGCTATCTCACTTTCATATCAAGCACACGCACAAAATCGTACCTGGATGAATAAAGGATACACACAAATCTAAATCAATTAAATTTACAGACAATAAGTAATTATTGTTACTAACTTTTACTGGTAACAACTGGAACGTTACCAGCGCTTGGATTAGGAGGTTACAAAATAGTCGCAGACATCGTTAATCTTTTGTGCGATCAACCATATACATGAAATAACAAATTTCATGTAAAAAGTTGGGCTTAATTCGTTGTGTGAGTTTTAAAAAAATGCACAATTTCTACCATGTAAACACATTGTCCTTATTTTGGATGCAACCGAAACCAGCTGTTAAAAAAAAAAAAAAAGTTTTCAGATACAGTTTTCTCGAATATGACTTCATTTCAGAAAAATGGGTCTAGTATATATGAACTTCATAATCAGTAAGCTTTCAGTCTAGAAATTAAACAATAATGTTTGGTATCCTTCCCAGACCCATTTAATACCTGAAATTTCACTTGGACGTTTACCACCGCTTTAAAGTTTGTTTGTTTTTTGGATGGATGAAAAATACACATGTTTGTGGAAAGTGGAGAAGATTGATACTGTCTCGTACGATGACATATGAGTTTATTAAAATGATCATTCATGGGTGCATCCGGTGTTCAACCCCCCCCCCCCCCCCGAATCTCCTCTCTGATATTCATGTTGCTCGGTGTCGGTGTACAGTTTTTGTGCGTGACTTATTCGTAGATAAGTGAACACAAAGTATAAAATGTGTAAGCTTCTAATGGGACAATTTTTATTTTTGACGTAGTATATCGTCAGCAAGTTTAACTCGAAGGTGCACACCACGCCGTCTTCAGTCTATTTATACTAAATGAAAGCGTCACGTGACAGTGAGAGAAACACCCATAATAACCACATAAGGTCAACCAAAGTGACTGAATGAACACGTCGTCCTTCGTAATCACATCAAGCGACGAATAACACATTTTAATATCAACAATGAGGTTGACATAAAAAACCTGACTCTAAAAGGACTCGAGCTATATCATCGACGTCAGAACCCTGCCAGACGAAACCATTTCACAACACATTTACTTTCATCTCCGCGTTGAGAAGGCAGTCATATTGACTTTCCGCCTTTTTAAAAATAGATTACGCTCCATTGAAAGGGTTAAAGATGACCAAACAGTCTAGCCTGGTACCGCACCAGTACGTAGAGTCCCCGGCCTCTCTGAAGTATGGTGCGCAAGTAATGAAACAATTAGCTCTTCCATTTTTTATCCAAACAAAATGCATCTTAGATCTCACGGTCGAGTTGACTCCGAGTTGACCTCTTACTACGAGGCATTAAAAATGATTGAATGCCGATAAAGAGCTAAATCGACCCGTGACAATATCAATCTAAACACGCTGAGTAGAATCAGAACCCGCAATGAGAGGTGATGTGCAGTCCCAAATCACTCCAACGGGTTCCCATGCCATGGTGACCGATTACCATGGTAACCAAGGCCGATTTGTTTTATATTTAACCTATTAACTAAAACCATGTACCTCATTAGATATGCACCAAAGATAAAATCAAAATGGACAAGTTCAGCAGATCAGCTAATAAAGACAAAATCGTCGAATTTGTGTCAACAACGGTCAAATGCTTGTAGAATGACCTGTGCCTCAAATAACAATACTATAACTTATAAAACAAAACAGCAAATCGGCTGCAAATTAGCTTAAAACTGTTTTATTGAAGCCCCTCCAAAAAGAAACTCGAGGTGGAAGCTAAAGGCAAACGAAGGGCAGAGAGAGCAGTCACAAGACAAAAAAATTACTTTTTATTGCTTGGTTAAGATAGAATGATTAATTGGTGTTATTGTTTTTGTGCATAAAATGTCTCACATTTTACAATTGAACGTGCCACCTTCTTTGTTTTCTTCTCAAATACCTAATAAAAGCATTATCAGTACAAAACGGGACATTTCTTGCCTCCACGTGAACGCGTTATGAACTAAAGCAGACCAGATGAGCTCATTATAATGTCACGTAACACAAGTACAAGGGGACACAACTTCAAACTTAAAAACCCCCCGAAAAAAACAAAAAGACGGCTCCACCAGGGACACAATCTGAGGAATAACTTCTTCTCCCAAAGAGCTGTTGAGTTGTGGAATAATCTTCCCGAAAATGTTGTCAACGTGAAAAACAACCAACAAGTTCAAAATAAATTGACAAGTTCTTCTGAGAAACGGATATGGGGTAATGAAACTTTAAATTTTACCCATCAACCCTTAGTAAGTAAATAAGTGAGGAAGAGTAAGACATCTTTCGTGAAAATTGAACAGTATTAAGAAAACTTTAAGGACTAATTCGGTTTATAATTGAAGCGAGGAGGAAACACTATCGTGATGAAGGTCTTCTCAATCCACATAACTGCGTGTCTTTATTTCTATTGTTAATTTGATAACTGTTATTATCTCACCAGTCTGCCGTCAATACTGCCCTCTGTTGAGCGAAACGACATTTCTCCCAAACTACCACAAAACATAAGAGAAGCGCAACGAGTCTTATTGGTTAAACCATGTAATTTGAAAATTAAGGAACAATTAAATATTGACATAGCTACATCATAATTGCAACGTACATTTCTAAATAAAGAACAAACAAAAACACTTTTGAAAATGCTGTAAACGCACTTACATGTGCATCCCATTATTGCTATGATATCGAAACGGAATGAAATCGTCCATTCGCACACATGACGTGTAATTTGCATATTTAATATATGTAGATTTGTTTTGCAAATTTGTCTCAAACAAGGCTAAAGGTCACTCTTGAGGAAGCGCTACAAAACAAGAAGAAAACATTTAAGATGAAGCTAACTCAGGGAAGCTGAAGGTAGGAATTGATATTCTTCTTAAAACAGTCTAGACTGTAGGATAGAGAGAAACATGCACCAGGCAAGGAGTTCCAAAGAGATGCAGTACGTGAAATAGGGAAGCTGTACAGTTATTGTTATGCTCATTGCTGGTATCCATTTAACCTGTAATGAATTAGTATTATATAGTAAGGGGTTAATGGGTTAAACCAATATTG
The DNA here is from genome assembly GCA_023634235.1 of Pisaster brevispinus. Taxonomy (NCBI): domain Eukaryota; kingdom Metazoa; phylum Echinodermata; class Asteroidea; order Forcipulatida; family Asteriidae; genus Pisaster; species Pisaster brevispinus. Next base: position 2,298,841 of record JAMKCF010000017.1, read on the forward strand.
TACGTTTACTGTTGACGCGCTGGTAACCCCAAAACGGATGTTTCTTTAATCGATTGACAATGTTTGCCAATTCGCGTAAATGTCTTATCCAAATAATCGATAACTACAATATTTTGAGTGGAATCTTGTTTAAAGCGTTTGAGGCACTGATGAAATCATTCTGTCGTATTTGCTACAATTATTTCACCCCCTGAGCAAGGACTTACGATTTAACGTAATGAGAAGGGAATACGTAATGCTGAAACTTAAAACAAATATGCAGTTCGAACCATGTTGTACCACTAACCCTAACAGTAAACCTAAACAGTAATCATATTTTTGTTTGCACTCGGTTCGACATTCAGCGCCATCTGAGTCTTGCAGCGAGAAAAGAATCACAGGCATCTCGGTGGAAATCGAACGTACCGCCTCTTCTAATCTAGAGCAGAACGTCAACCCCTCAAGACTTGTAACAGCAGCAGTGTCATATAAACAAACACAAACCTACAGTTTTAATTGGCCAGAAGTGCCCCCCCCCTAGAAAAAATGGTGCACCCCTAGAAAAAATGGTGCACCCCCTTGTGCCCCCGAAAATGTTACCCACATTTTAGCACTGACTAGCAGTAAGTAGTTCAAAGATTAACACATTACGCATTTTCTTTCCTTCTAATAATCCATAAAATGAGTACCACTGTCTTAAAGAGGGAACCCAAGGTCAAACTCAGTTTTGTGATGCACTCATTTTTTCCAAAAGATGAAGTCCTCGTGAAACTGGGGGGAAATTACAAGTTTCTTACCTCAGGTTAAAATGGTGTAAAATGCCATTTTTATTTGATACTAATAGCAAAATATGAAACATGACGTCATCGAATGTCCACAACAAATGAGTCAGTACATTCATGAGGATTTTTTTGTGGCATTCAAAAGCTCAAATTAAATGCTGTGTTGATTGAATGTCATCGAAATTCTGGAGTGAACTGATTTTTCTCTTTACAAATGAAAATGTATTAAACAGACCATAAAAAGGGGGCCGTCATCGAACGTTTTTAGATAAGTACAAACATTGCACTTAAAGGTTATCAAACCGAGGTTTTTAAACCAATTTAGGGAAAGGTTACAAACTTTGTTACATCAGTAGTGTATACATTTGTTACATCAGTAATGTATACATGTACCTGTTTATGTTTGTAGTCTTGTCATTTAGCCTTCGAGAAAGACTCTGCTAGGGTCGAAACGTCAGGCCAATATTAAACTATTTTTTTGCAGGTCAGAAACTTGTAATTTTGTTTTCAAGACTCTATCTGTTGAAAAATGCGTGGATCAGGAAACTGAATTTCACCTTGGAGACCTTTTTTTTATATCGACTTATACGCCTGGGCGAGGGTACCTCTTCAGACAATACAACCTCCCAGAGAACACCACCCTACTCACCAGGCCTAGTCATCACCCCCAGCACCTTGCCCCCATTACAAGAAGTGGGGGGGGGGGGGTTGCATCAGTCAGGGTGATGACGCCCCGTCATTGTAATTCAAAGGAACAGCATCGCCTGCTTTAATACCGAGGGTTTCCAGACAGGAAATCAAGTAAATTGATAATCCGTCTGCAACTTGGTAATATTGCTCATAGATTAGGGGGGACATGATGTTGATGAACACCGGGCAAACCGAGTGGCAATGACCGGGGTTCTTGAGCCTTCACACCCCGTACAGATTGACAGCGTTTCATACTTTGGATGTCAAACTTGAGCGGGTGTTTAGAAGCAGGGGTGGGGGGGGGGGGGCACTTTTGTGCACGGTATTCAAAAACAAAGAGTTCCCGAATAGGAAAGTCCGACAAGTTTCATGACGTTGAACTCATTTTCAATATAACACAAGAGTGTTGTCATCAACTTTGACTGAGGGTGCTTACGTCACAAAGGTTTTTACCAAAATGTTAGGACAGGTGCCTCTTTTAGCAAGGCAACTGAATGGGTAATTAATAACTGAAAAGGACAGTTAAGGGAAACATTTGAATATCTAGCACATTGTAAGAGAAAGTACTTTACACTATTTTGTAGTAAACGCGTTTTTATTGGAAGAAAATAATATCTGATTACGGAGTGTCCAAGATAGACTTTGTGTAGGCCTAAGGTTGCCTGTTTGGTTGTTTAACTGAATTTCTTTTTCGAAATTTGGAGGACAAACTTTTTTTCTATTAGTTTCGATTGGATTTCAATGAATGCAACGTTAAAAAAGGAAAAAAGACAAAAGAAAATCATAGCCTGACTTCTAAGAGGAACCCCCCAAAACGAAAACAAAACAAAAGAAAACAAGAACAGTATAGGGGTATACCCTATAGTGATCAAAATAATGAACTAACAATAAAATAAACAAATCGATCAACTTTCAGTATTGACAATCTTTGTTCCACCAGTAACTAATCAGAAAATGTTGTTGGTTTGATTGTGTAAGGTCAGTTTTCAAAGAAAAAAGTGTCAACGTTCAACAAAATTTAGGTCAAGATATCTATTCATGACTTGTCTTTAAATTTACGATTCAGACCTTTAAATTATTCAAAGGTTAACCTCTATGAATGTTTATTAGGATGATTTCATAGAAGGTAATGCACTCTCTACGAGAACTACATTTCACCGTGAAGCTATACACCAACACCCCCGGGCTTGCCCCGTTCGTCAACCCCCCAAGAACAGAGCCTTACATTGACATGGTTCATACCGATGAAGGAAGCCTTATGTCAGGCACAGATCCCATGAGAGGGGACACTACTGGGGGCAATATGACCCTTGTATCAAGTTTTCCTGACGGCAGGTTTGTTCACCAAACTGACAGAGAGGTATCTGTACCCCCTTTTTTTCGAAACATTTCCTCATTCTTGTGTCAAGTTAATACCCCCCTCCTTTGGGTCAGCATTATTGGTGTAAAAACCTGTCAAAAACCGAAGAGTCGTCTTTACCTTTTACAATTGCAAAAGGAATAACAACGTTAAACATAATACGTTTTGTATCATTTCGAGTATACAAAAATCACCACGAAATAACAACAGAGTTACAATGTACTCTATTGTAATTCAAATTTGTTGAATATCTTAAACTAATAATAATGACATTCTAACAATACAGAATGTGTGTCTACAGCAATTTACAGTAAAAAATAAGGTTGGCTACTGCTGCTTAACCATGAAGCATGACAATTATTTTTTAACGAAACTTATCTATACATATTATATAACATTAGTAGGGGAGATGGCCTTAGCTTTCGATCCAAACCGGACCTTCGTCAGAGGCACAAACAAGAACAAACACAAACGTATCCATTTATAGCAAAAAGAGGAGCAAAAAAAGCGGGAAAATATAGCCAATCAGACAATATGGTAATGATGACCAGCGAGACAAACATAAACAAAGACAGGTTTAAAAACCAACATGCGTAAAAGAAAACTATGGTTTCATTTCAAACTATTCCGAGAAAACAAACTAATTCCGTCAAATCGGATCAGAAAAAAAAAATGATGACGACAATGTTATCCTCGCTCGTTTCCTGAGGCCAGGATGTCTGTCTTTTAACTTGTTATGTTTTCCAAGAAACCTCCGGAACACTCTGAATTTCTCGCCAGTGCTGCTAAACTCTAATTCCAGTGTTAATCACGTCTTGCATCCTGTCTCTTTATCAAGACATGTCCGAAAGTAGCGGCTGGAGCCATAGACTTAAGCCATTTTTTGTCACTTCTTAAGTCAAACCAAAATTAACCAACTTCAGTGGATATATAATTTTTTCAGTTTAAAAAAGGTTGTAATTTTAAGTTGAAATATGTAACGTTTTGTTTATCCTCCTTCAAGCCTCAGTTTGGTCCAGTTAATTTAAATGGAAACAAATGGCACCATTGAAGCTCTTTAGGAAGACGTGGGGACTGCAGTTCCCAAGCGTCTCCTTGCAATCCCAAGGGGCCCATTAAATCCCCAGGGGCCCCTCTTACAGTCCCCAGGGGCGTGTAATTGCAACAATCGATTTTGGGGAGTGACCCCCTAGAGACACAAACAAGAGACAAGGGTTAGACGATTACTCATTGACGGAGGTCTTTGATGGATGTAAAGTAAACGTGCAAGATGTCACTGAGAGAATGGCATCACATCAATGGACTCAAAAATCGTCAATTAAAGGGACGATATATCAATCGAATTATAATCCTCTAGCTTTCAAGAAAGGTATCAATTGTTAATAATAACTGTGTTTTCGAAGAGTGTACATTTATTCCAATCCTCTAGACTTCCGAAAACCATACAATAGTAAGTACAAGACCAATTTTGTTTATTGATTTTGTGAAGTGATTTTGATGGTGCACCATTTTCTTTATACAGTTTAAAAAATATATATATATTTGAAGGCATATCGTTGGCTGAAACTGTTTCAGCCTAGTGAAGAGTCTCTACTAACTGACAATATGGAGAATAATTGGGATACCAGCTATCTACTTTTGTGTTTAGATGTACTTGCTTAACCTTGACAAATGGGGGCGCTATTCTATGAGATCACAATGGAACACAATGTCGCAATAGCATTAACGATGTTTTTTTAAATAGTCGAAACCTAACCTTGCCCTAAAAAGCAATGACAAATCCAATACCTTTTTAGACTGCTTCTGAAGGACTTAGATAATGTAGACACAAAGCGATGCAGCCATTCATGTGAAGACATATCGAGAAATACTTATGAATAATCATGACATAATTAGTCTTGCTGTCTAGACATGTGACCTGTGACATCACCTGTTTGCAAAAGAGCCACAGAGCATAGACTTCATGCAAGCACGTTTTGTACACAGCTCAATGGAAGCTAACATAAAATATTATTTTCTGTGGAGATTACGATTTCAGATTTGTATTAACGATAGGGGCACCATCTTAGAACTTGTTCAGTCGCTATTTGAATTCATGTAGAAATTGTGACACAAAATGTAAAAAAGTCCCATATTTCCCTTGCCTACCAGAAAATGCTCTGGAATGCACAAAGTCACTCTTTTAATAAATAAAGGTCACATGGTCTTTAGTTGGTCGTAGAGAGAGAAAGAGAAAGATTACTCAAGAGTTTGTTGGAATCGATTACACCGATCAGATGTATTTGGACAGAACAGAATATAATCCATAAATTAGCAACACTTTGTCGTCGTAAAAGGAAAAGCTGGGTTAAATAATTAAATCGAATAGCAGTTAAAACAAAACACGAGTATCCACATTGTTCTGGACTACATCTAATTTTATATGATCATTTTTGTTATGAGAGCGAGGATGAAAAGAACTCCACCTCTGTGAATAGTTGTATTGGCGCCATCAACGGCGGTTTGTAATGACAGGAGAAAACCCACGACACATCACAATTTTATTTCAAGTAAAAACATTAAAATAAATGGAAGATATATCCACTGTGTTTGTCTCTGTTGATTGCATGTGCTTATAGACTGAAACAATGAAAAGGGGTCAAAAAACTTAATAATAAAATAAATAAATAAAACAAAAACACAACAAACCAGGGTTCTATTTTACTTTAAGTTAGAAGTTTGGTTGACAGTGATTTAGGTGGGCAAATCGGGCGTTTCTATATTGACCTATACTTACTCCACTTCCCAAGACGGCTAACTATATATACTTCAACAAACTTAGAGGTATATACACTTCAACAAACTTAGAGATAATGTCCGTTTCTTGGGAAATCACAGAAACCCTCAACTTTCTCCCAGAAGTAGCCGAGGTCTCGTTCAGTTAAATTCGTTACCTCCGTTGTTTTTCTTCTAACAAAAACACGTATCACCGACCTGTGTCGGATTAGTTCTGACCTTTTGCGCGCTCTGATAAAAAACTGTGTTTTTCCTCAGGGCTCGGTAATCATTTCCAACAAAGTTTAACTTTTCAAAGTTACGATGACACTTTGCCGGGCGCTCGACGTCCTTCCCGACGGGGCCCAGGGTCTATTATTACCCCCAGGCAGTGTGACCAAAACGCGGCCCGCCCTGAAACCCCGTAATCACATTTGCTGACAAACGCACTCGGAAAATTACCGAAAATTCGTTCCAGAAACTTTGAGATTTGTTTGCGAGTTTATCCACTGATTTGGCTAGATTTATGTGGGCACAGCTAGGATGGTTTCGATTTAAAGTCACGACCCCAGAGAGAGCGAAAGAGCGAGTACACTCTGCAGCTGATTGACAGCTTCCAAAACTGGAATTACAAGTTACCCCCGACACTTTTTTTGTCAACGGTCCATAATGGTTAACCAGATAAGTTTGTATGAATCAAAGGGAATATATTACGTTTGAGTTCTTCTAGAACTTTGACAACTTCTCGCATTAAAGGGAGACAGTCTTCAGGGGCCTTGGATAAGTCTGTCAACAAAACTGGAGCTTTAAGTTTGGAATGATCACAACTGGCATCTTGTTCAACAAGTTTCCTCCGCCTTCCGAGCCCACTAATTTATTGAAGAATGAAATCTATAAGCTCGTCAATGTTCCAGATAAGATAACACGTGTTTGGTAATCTTGTTTATATATCTTTTGGTTTTACCCATACACTGATGTGTGTAAAGTACTGTAAACACGTGGGACTTGAACCCACGACCTTTGCCATTCTAGAGCAGATGTCTTACCACGATATCATTGAGATTGCCGATAGCTAGAGGCAGGCCAATCCTAACAGCGGGTACAGCAACAAGTTAAAAGACGTCAAAAAACAATTTGACGTCTATTAAATCTTGTTTATAATAATATGAATCGTGGGGTCGTGGGTTCGAACCCCACCCGAGTATAATGCATGTGGATTTGTTTTTCTGCAGGACTCTGGAAGGCACTTAAGGATATCACAAATAGGATAACAAAAAACCCAAAATTGGACGCAATGTTCCCATTCCTGTTTCGCAAGATCTGGTAGTCAGGAAGGCATAAAGCAACACCAACACAAACCTTATCACCAGAACATCAAATGCAGCTTCTAAACGATTCCTACACACAAATGCGGATGTTTCAACAATACACCAGGCACTCAAAAACCCACAGGGCAAGACTGGGCTCCAAAAATACGGGCTTGAAAGGGGAAGAGGGAAGGGCGAGGGTGTCAATGGCACTCAAATTAAGAACAGTTTGGAATTCAATCAGGAAGTTATGGGTTAACACGGAATTCCGGCCAATTCCAAGGTCTCCAATCCTGACCGGTTTTGGAGAGATTAAATGGAACGGATGGCATTAGTTGTTATCGTTGGTTCCCAAAACTTTCGATTTCAAGAAGCAAATCACAAATGGATGGCCCATACTTTGTTTTTTAAAGGATATGTAATGTACCTCAAGTGAGAAAATGGAAGGCACTTCATTGTCTAGTCCCCCCCCCCGTGTATATAAGAGACATGTTGTGCTACATACCATTCTCGGCTCAGTATGAGATCACCAACCAAACTAATGTTGATCAGTCCTAGATCTCATTCTTCATCAGGTGACAGAAGCTTCGTTTCATGTCCACCAAAGCTATGGAATGATCTCCCGAGTCCGTACACTTGACTCCTTATACTGATCTCATCTCTCCTTCAAATCTGCTTGCATTTAGTCCATTGCACTTGTCATCTCCACACGAAATTCCGTGAACTCCCTTGTCTTAGATTTTTCTGAACTTTGCTAAGCGCCTCGGAAAAGGCAACTAGAATGACGGCGCTCTACAAATGCCCGATGATTGATTGATTGATTGGTGCAATTTGTTTAGGTGCTCTCGTTCCGTGAAATGAAACCTAGAGTAGAAGGCGAACTTGTCTTGGCTCACGACGTTTTGGCGTGTTTGGCGATAACGTTTATGGGTTCTTAGTCATATGCAGATTTTCACATGCACACGTTTTTCAGGTTGACTTGGTGATATAGTAATCATTTCAATATAACTAAATACTCTTCTTTTCACGTTATCTACAACACATTTATCCATACTTGAAGGATCAAATACCAGTCGAACCGAAGAGACAACCCCCAGCGTGCATCAGTAAGTGAATGATTGACAGTACCATTGGTTGTTTTCTTATCTATTATAAGCTTTTATTGTCATTGTAAAAACACTTAGGGTTCAAAACAGTATGGCTACGAAACAAGCATTGTACGAAACGACCTGGGCGCAAAACGACCTGGGCGCAAAACGACCAGGATATAAAAAGACAACCCGGTTAAGAAACGGCGTGTGTACAAAACAACCTGACTACGAAACAACTTGGATGAAAAATAACCTGGGTACCGTATGGACAACTTGCTGGTACAAAACAAACCCGGGTGCGAAGCAACCTCGGTACGTAACAACAGTACGACACAACCTGGGTACGAAACGAACTCTGGGTACAAGACGACCTTGGCACGACTTGGATACGAAACGATCTCAGCACCAACTCGACCGTCATTCGGCCGCTTATGGCTGGCATGAACTCAAAACAACAGTTTCCTTGAAACAGAGCTCGGTAACAAATGGACACACAAATATTGCTATTGATAATAATCAAGCAAACAAGCCGAATCATCACATTACAAATATTAGTTCAATAGTATTTCAAGAATACCGACAAGAATAAACATATTTAACAAAATGGATACTGCCCCCTACGGCCAAATCACAAGCCAATCCAGGAACTCCTTCAAGAGATGCATGTTGGACCTTATCGGGGCAACTTTCCTCAAAAGGTGAAGGGGAGAAGTTGTTTTCCATTGTGAAGTTTTCCTCTATAAAGGGCTTACCCGAGAAAAGTCCTGGACCCACATAATCAAAAATGATTACAACAGACATCCAAGCCAACCCCTTTCAGCCAAAAAACCATCTGTACTTCTGAAACCAGTCATTGCTCCGGAAACATTCAGTCAATCTACGCACTTGGCATAAACTCCAAAAACATATCACTCCCTCTGAAAGTCGGATTGCAACCACTTTACCCCCTCTCCCGATCCTTTGCCAGATATGGCACGCGTCCAGGAGCAGACACACGCGCAGGGGGGCATGGGTTTGCAGATACGGACAATTACTGTCAAAGCGGATCAATCCAAATAGGCCTATTGCTAAATTTACCAATTCGTTTTGACAAAACTTCACTGACAGCTTTACGCGAGGAGTGGATTCGTAAAGGTGAAAGCAACCATTAACAAAAACTCTCGTTATTATTGATTACCATCCAATCAACTTCAGACAAATAGAATAACGATCAGAGTCAGTGGGCACGGGATGTTGTGCCTTTAAACGGCCAGAAAATCCTCAAACATCGGCACATTACTTTGTCAATGTTATTGGTTATTCTTGTATAACCAATTCAAGATTCAAGTGTTGACTTACATTATGACGCACATAATCTCTAGAGGTGAAACATTCTGGTTCCCTATTGGTAAAATAAATTTGTTCACGATTACGACAGCCCAAATGGGAACTTGCACAGTAATGGTCATAGGAGACCATTTTGACATAATAGGATTACTAGTGTTGAACTTCATAGCAGGGTTAACCCCACAAGCTAATGACCATGGAAACTTACTCTGTAAAGAGCCCTGGAGAGCTGTTGGTACTATAAATCAATGTTAGATACAACACCCTTTGAAGCAATGTAAAAGAAAGAGGTAATTGTTCACCCACAAATTTGAATCTGAGAAAGGCTTCAGGCATGAAGCCTTTCTCAGGCATCTGAAAGCATACAATTCTATGCCAACTAGAGTGTCTTTTTCTTTCATTATTTTATTTCAACTTCCATGACCATTTGAACCCAATTTTTCACATGTTTGTTATTTTATGCATATGTTGGGATACACCAAGTGAGGATACTGGTATTTGACAATTACGAACAATACACCCTGCCTTTTTAGACACTGCAGTTCAACAGTGCACTAACTTGGATTTATTCACTCCTTTTCATGCCTTAGAATGTAAAAGCACACAACAAAAAACTCCTTCGAATCTGAAACCATATTCATGCCTCCTTACCAAATAACAACTCCTTGAGATTTATTAGGTTACGAGAAAAATTATGCGTCTTATAAGGCACTCAAATTAGCAAGCAAAATTTCTGACAGGAGACTCGACAGCTGTTTTATGTTTACCGAAGATGCTTTACCGATCTATAATTCTGACACTTGTAGGAAACGCACTTACTGCTTTTGACACTAAGGGGAAACGTAAACGTCCGTCGGGAACACAAGAGGGTAGCCGAGGACGGATTGATGGGGGTATGAGGGGCCGGGGTACAAGTATATCTCCACGGCTCTACAGAGTGAACGGAAATCCCACGTATGCATGAACTGGGGATCGATCACCATGGGACAAGTGGTAACGACGTTAATCGAATAATCGAAATCCGGGCGATTGGTATCGCTGTTTTGGGGTTATTCGATCCAGCTCTGATGGATATCGAATACTGGGTGATGGGGACTCCCAAAAGGGGGGGGGGGGAGAAACTTTGTGGCACACAGCATGAACACAGGCTACATGACATCAGGCTTGCACGATAGAGTGAGATCCACAAAGTCCGACCTCTTTAAGCTTCAAGTGATCCCTGCGTCCAGCTTGACAGTGCACTGCTTAGAACGAGAATAACAAAGTGTAAGAAAACACTTATTGCTTGAGAGTTTCTTCCTCCAAAAGGTTCCATTCTACCTTCAGGATCTTTCAATTTCAAAAACAATTTTTTGTTTATCAAATGAATTTCACCTGAAAAGTTACTTTGGAAGAGTTATCGATGCTGGGACGAAGGCAATGCCAGAAAAGAGAAGAATGAATAAATAAATAAAATGTAAAAAACAAATAACAGAAATACTAAAAAATAACTGTCTAACTAATTAAGCAAATAAATAAATAATTTAAAACACGTCAAAAAAAGAAAGAATAAAACTGAAAAGTGGTTACTGAGAGTCAGCCTCATTCAAACTTAGAATAAATATTTCTCGTTGTGATTGCAACTAAAAGAGGATTCATATTCTAGGGCCCTCCAAGGGTGCGACCATGAAGATGAAATTGATATCGAAGGAAACTGACAGGGTGTCCAGGAGTTGATGAACAAACCATGAGTAACTCAAGGAGTAAATAGCCGACCTTTTGTTCTCAAGACGATCGTCGCCAGCGCGTCCCGAACCGCAGACTGCCACGCAAAGAAGGGAGGAAAACTGAACGAAATAGTCACTGGGTGTGATTTGGTTTGACTTGATGATCGCCTTGAAGAGCGCCCTCTTCTGCGAGACGGGCCACTGTCGAGTGATTGCATCTATTGCACACACACACCATTTATCGTTGAGAAACCATTGGACAAGGTGAAACGAATCAGCTTTTTTTTAAATAAAAGGTGATCTCACTGTATATAGTTGAGCTAACTTGATCAATGGGTTTCATGAGATATTTCTTCTGCAGTTTAACATTGAAATTGCTCCATTTCCCCCGTCTAACACAAATCATGCGACGTGACAGCAATAGGAAATGATTAACAAACAAAAGGTTATAACACATTACGCAGCTCACGTATGGGCATTTATAATCTTAATCACATATGTAGATTATCACAAAGACCATACTGGGCAGTTAGCATGCGAGTTAGAATTTTAAAATAGCAATAACCCTGGATAGCCTGGGCCCAAAATACGGCTCGGCTAAAACCGTGGAATTACAGGCACCGTTAAGCGAAGAGTTCCCCGGTAAGCAGAGCTATGCACTCGTTCTTCCACTTATTTTCAAACATGAAGAACGCGTTAAAACTGTATAAAATGCCCTCGTGTTTCATACCCTTCAGGGGCAATTTTTTTTTAAAATCCACTTACGTTCGATGACGTCTTATTTCAATTATTATGTTCTCTACGTTTTTGTAAGAAGAATTTTTGTTCAAAACTGAATTGATGATATTCAACCAAAACGGCATCGAATTTGGCATATTGACTGCCAGAAACAATTCTACTTTGGAATGTGCAGAACCATTATTTTGTTTATAAAGTTCGATGACGTCATCTTTCAAATTTCGCTACGAAAGAGTATCAAATCAAATGACATTTAATACCATTTTAACGTGAAGTTAGAGACTTGAAATTCTTCCCCACTTCACGAGGACCCTATCTATCGGAAAATGAGCGCGACACGAAACTGAATTTGACATTGGAACCCCTCCGTTAATGAGTACTGGCTGCATGAACACACATCAAACAAAACAACAACTGCTGCACATTTTCCGGACCAATTATGTTTTTGTTGCGTCGGTCTGTTTTCCCTCGTTGTGTACTTTACTATCATTTTGACCTTATTTGACTGTGACACCTCAGACGGGGATCCCTTCCTCACCCTTCTGCCTGTTTTATGTCACTTCCCCCTCCTCCTCCTCCCCTCCTCCTCCTCCTCCTCCTCCTCCACATTCTCACATATTTTTTGCATTTATGTCTCCTCATGGACTACACGCACAGTAACAATCTTTCATCCCCGTCACTTCCCCTTGAGAGTGTATTCTCAATTCCTTCCCAATTTCTCTCGTCTGAAAAAGCTGCAACCTTATCACACCGAAGGTCCTATTCAATTACCGTGCAATCTCTATAACCCCGGCGTATCCCGACATCTCCCCGTCTCCTCGCGTGTCTGCTCCCTGTCTAATCTGATTTTCTACCCGTACACCTTCCATCGATGATCGGACCCTTAATATGCATCCCATCACAGCCAAATCCAAAAACCTCTTGGCCTTGAGGTTAAGAGTCATCCAAAAAAAGAAAAGAGGAAAAAGAAGAAAGACAACAGAACGGGAATTTTCATCGGAGCGGACCGCGACTACGGAGTTGATGCTCTCAAGAGGTTTGGTGCTTTTCATTGGCAAGACCATCTTTGGTTTGTCTCCGGTTTGCCCCGCCGTTCTTTAGTCCTTTTCCCCCTCGTCGGCGACCTTCCTTGGGACGCCTCGTTGTCTCATCACGACTCACACCAAACAAAGGCACCGTGGACAATTATTAGATATACCTGGCACATTATGGGGATCTGTAATACTTCAATAGAAACCCTCTTCACTCCAATCTACGGATGATTTTGTATTACACACTGAAGTAGTGTATAATAGGATGGGATTAAAGGTGCTCTCGGTGGATGAGAAATCATGAATGTTTCACATTACTGTTCATTACGTAGATTACACAACCGCGTCACTCGAATTACACCAACTCCTGAGAACTTATAGGAACTTAATTGAACAATTCAGATCCACATCCCTGCAAATTACATTACACAACACAAGCATGCCTTGGATTATAAAAGGTAATGTGAAATGATGGCCCCATGTTGGTAGAAATATCACCTTATTAACTGATTAATTGCATGCTTTATAATCCAATAAATTGTCATATTATTTTCCTCATCGAGGAGTATCCTCTTAGTTATTCGCTTAGTTTAGTAGGTGGAAGAATCAAAAAAATTAATGTCCAACATATAAGACGGCAGCAAACAACACAACTAAAGACAACAACAACGACAACGGCAATGTCAACTATAATTTCAAAAACAACAACACAGATAACGACAACGACAGCGACATTGGCACGGACAATGACAGCAGCAGCAACGACAAGGACAACAACAACAACAACAACAACAACAACAATGATAATGGAAATGACAATGACATTAGCAATGACAACAACGACAACAACAACAGCAGCAGCAGCAGCAGCAGCAGCAGCAGCAGCAGCAGCAGCAGCAGCAGCAGCAACAACAACAACAACAACAACAAAAACAACAACAACAACAACAACAACAATAACATCAACATCAACATCAACATCAACAACAACATTAATGACAACAACAACATTATAAAGAAAGCGGTTCTCAAAAAAGCAAGAGAAACTGTATACGGTAAAACCTAATAAAACTAAAAACCGCAGTATCAACAAGATGTACATCTGCATAAACTCTTGACGATTACCACACACCCACATACTACAAGTCTTATAATTGAAACGTCATAAAATGTACCATCAACAAATAATGCAAATGAATACAACAACACATGCGTATTGCACAAACAAACATAGAGAGCAGAAAAGCGCATGAGGCAGTATTACCAACCCAACCAATAGATTCCTCAGTTACAAAATGAAAACACCGCATTGAGTAAATATCCTTAAACCCTGTCCACCGCTTTAAGGTTTCGCGCTAAAAGGATTTGACCACAGAGGGACCCTTTTTCCCAGAGATTCCAAGCTAAAAGCTATTGCCCAGTGGACTGGCGTAGTAGAACGCTGGTGAATTTACACGGGTTTTATCTGGTCTAATGGACTGTGTATTTCCGCATTACTGTGGCAGTAATTCTCCCGGCCTGTGTTAGCTGACGGCTGGCGCTCCATTTCGGAATCCAATTCCTATCTGTGAATGTTGGCCAAGAAGAATTCCTCTGACATCAACAAACCGATGGTTTTAAATTAAAGTCAGCGATTATTCTATTTTCCTGCCGTGACTAGGCGTACCGGAAACGAATTCTCGTTCATGACCCTATTCCTTAATTGAGTATAACATTCAAGTACTTTCAAAAAGATAACATAACGAGAAAACAGGCCTGTGACGTTAGATTTTTGAAAGAGAAATCGTTACCACACCACATGGAGTAGAACATTTTGAATGTTCACAAGGCAACAGTCAGAGAAATATCCGATAAATATGTTTCCAGACGGCTGTTTTAAGGATGTAACGACTGAAAATGTATTGACGATCTAACATCAAGCCACGGGAAAGATACTTTTAAACATGTTTTTAAAAAACAACCTCGTCCCCGTCTTTCGAACAACACTGTTTCATCCAGCCTCCTCCCATCTGATTTTGGCCCCACCCCAAATCAAACTATTCATTTCCTTGTCCATAACTCCAAGTAATCCAACGAATACACTTCAGGCAGTACCCCTTACTCCTTCAGGTGTAATGACGGTGTCCTTTTTTGACTCAGAGCAGAGATTCGTCAACCCACCTTTGATTTCTCCCCCCTTGAAGGCTGTCCAAAGCAATTACGGACCGGGTGGATCGATTGATGTCCACCAATGACGTGCCCGCTCTATTTCCTATGATCCTCGGTCTATCCTCTGACAGCCTCGTGTCGGGGTTGAAGGAGCAAGATGGCGTGTGTCACTCAGTTCACCTGTGAACCCACCATGATCTAGACACAACAAACCCCTTGGATGTCTCCAGTCTCTAGGGAACTCGTTCTCCAAGGAAAAGTGTGGGCGGGGCAGAGGGGGCAAATACCGCTCCCGCTACGACCCACTGCGTCCATGATGTATCATCAAACATATGCGAGATGTATCCACTAGCTTTCTAAAGGAAATCTACACAATTTTGAGACTGTATTTTGATTTTCAGTATTGTAATTCAATTTTAAATAAACGTTTTCCAAATGTTCCTCAAATATTTCGCAACACATGTTTTCACTTATAACGGTATAACCCACAAAGTAGGTTAGGTTGTTTTGTTGTGGGAGAGAGGCGATTCAGTCGCTCGTGAAGAGACTAATGGACACAGAATGGAGGGACATTACTGCCGATTGAATAAAAGATGACTTGGTGGCACGATAGAAGGCTACACAGACTGAATTGCCAGACACTACTGTCACGTTTAGAGACAACGAATTAGGAGGCTTTGAGGACAAAGTAGCATGAAGTGTGGAACGAGCGAGTCGCTTGTAAGAAGACTACAGACTGGAGTGTGTGATTTTGATGGAGACTACACGGACTTAATTGAAGTCAGTTCTGTGACATAAAAAGGCTGCGAATACTTTAAGCGGCCGACTCAACTGTCAAACAGAATGGAAAGAGATTCAACCGCTTGAAAGGAGTCTACGAGAACTCCATTTACCGTGCTACTGAATGCCAAACTAGAGTAGAAGTTACATCAGTCGTTGATAGGGAGACTGCCAAGTCCACACTGACCAATACTCATATCACATAGAGTGTGAGGCGATCTAGTTGCTTGTAATGAGACTAAAGACTAATATTGGCTGACAGGCTTAGAGTGGGTGGCGGTCAGGGAAACGTGCTTCTGTTTTCAATGTGGTAAAGTATACAGAACGGGACGTGTAAACAAAACAATCTGGGTCAATACGCCCCCTAGTGGCCGAACATCCTTTCCACATTTAGTTCACATTATCCTATTTCGGTAAAGTACAAAACGATTATAAAAGCAGCTAGAAATCGGCTATATCTTGATTCCCACATTCACATCATGAAAACGAGGCCAGAGGGGCAAAAAAGGTCTGATCCCTAACGACAATCAGTGTTCAATTCTCGCTACCAGAAACAGAGGACAAGACACACATGCTATCCTAATGAAAGTCTACGAGTATATCAACTTCGAACAGTAAACCTGGTAAAAAATGGCCTCACAACTTAGTTCAAACTCGTATTGTTTATCTATGAAAATAACATCTTTCTCTAGGTGACCAGGTAGTTTGCAAGTTTGTAGAAAGAAGTCCTGTGTACTTTTTCGATAGTAGGATGTCAGCGATGCTGTGCCACTGCATGAAAAAGTAAAACTTGCTTTGATTTGAATTGAGGCCAGTTGCACATCTCCTATAATAAAGATTAAGTAGCTGCCCGTTATTAAGAATGGCCGATGAGGGAAAACAGTTTACTGCCAAAGGTCAAATCCCACTCGCTGACGGTTTGAGTTTCCTTCCGGTCAATACACATTAATAGATATATACGATCAGGATGACATTAAATCAACTCTGAAATCGACACGTTACAGAATTTATGATAGCCAAACAGCTTGAAAAGATATTCCCAATTTCTCTGCAGGAATTCCCAGCCCAAGGAAGTCACAGAAATCCCTTCCCCTGAGGTAATAATGATGTTTTTATGTCTTTAAAGTGGTGGGTATGGAATTCCGCATTATTGACGTGAAGACTTTCGACTTGTCATTCGAAAGCTATGGTTGTATCATATTGTCACACCCTAAACAATGTTATCCATTGAAATCAAATTAAGGAATTACGAGTACTGAAGTACCATACCGATCTTGATTTCGGAAGGTAATGGCTATACATAAAGAAAAAGGAATACCCCCCAAGTTGAACCAATGTCTGCACTGCGAAACTGATCATCCTTAGTGCAAGAGACCATGCATTCCACCATAGTCAGAGTTCGAGTTCGGATGTTGAACTTTGTAAAAATGAGTGACAATCTCAGCAAATGAATACCTACATGGGTTCAATTTATGGAGATAAGCTAGTCTGATTGATATCTGTGCTTGAAGTGAATCCTATACAAAAAGTGACTCGATGCCAATGGCTGCCATTGACTTCGCTTTAAGTAAAACAAAGAGAGGTACAAGTACAATCATGGACGCTGATCTTTAAGACATTACACCACCAAAACTTGGGTAACTGTTTTGTAGAGACTGTCACAAGTATGGATTCCTTTATTTTAAAGTGCCTTCTCTTTAAAAAAAAAACTTTTCCCAACCATCCGTGATGAACTTCCACCGATAACGAGAACATCGCTAGTCTCATCCTGATACGCCAGTAAACCCTAAAACAGAATGGCCGTCACAGGAAGGTCAAAGTGCAAATCGAAAAACGGTTTTCAAAAGAAGCGAAATCTAAAACAATGCAGATCAACTACTAGCAAATAGAACTTTGGAAGTTCTGGTTACATCGATATTTACCTTAAAGTTTACTGTAATTACTTTGAAAACTAAAATGCGTGCGCACATAGTTCGATAGAGGGACTACGTGTTTATCAAGAGGAGCTGAAAGGTGGGTGTTTGTGGTTTTCGGATGGGGTGCAAGAGGGCGAGAGAGGTGAAGGTCAACTGCTTATCTAATTAACGTATCCTCTCTTTCTGAAAGAGGTAGATGCGATCGATATGAAGAACTGCCTTCGCTAAAATAAAAACCACCCCAAAACCCACAAACTATTATGAGATCTGCTTACCCGAACTTTGGACACCTTTTGGTGCCCCACCCCGTAAATTTATTGACTCGGTGAGTAAGAGTTGCTTCTTGGTGCCAAAAATGCTAAGGTTGGCACCAGATGGGGGGGGGGGGCAAGTCCATGCCTGGCAAGGGTTGCCCATAATAAATGTATCCGATGGATGACACAGCGTAAGTAATTCATGCACAAGATGACTTCGAACTGTCCAGTAACTTTTACTTACCCCATTGTTGTTGTTAGCAAGTCGCATATTTCTCAGCTGATTAAGGTATGTCGTTGTTATCGGTAGATTGTAATCAATATTACTCTCATCGTCCGCTCCCCTCCCGGAGCAGCCGTTGTTATTCTGGGGCTCCTCGGTCACGTGGCCATTCTCTTGAGGCGTGGCGAGATTCGGCGAGAGGTGCATTCGCTTCTGACACTCATTGCAGTTCATGAGAAAGCGAGTCACAGCCTCGCGGGGCAAGAAGGCGTAGGTCTCAGCAATCTTCAAGGAATTGGATGACAAAAAAAAATTATCTTAGTCAAAATGTGTGTATGAAGAGGCGGGACGGAACCTTTGATTATAGGCTCCTTTCCTTTAGTTAGGACACTTAAAGGAAAGGTACGGCTTTGTGTTTCAACACTGTCTTTGTTTGAGTTTTTGACTCTTTGGGTTCTTGCACAAAACAAACATAGGGAAAGATTTATCAAGTGGTTAGATCTAAAGTCTCTCTCTACCTCTAGTCGGCCGAGGTTTGAATAATGTTGAGATTTTCCCATTCTTTTCTATCCTACATTAAGGAAGATCAGTTGGAAGCACCCCAATGTCCCTGGCACCTACATTTGTATAATGAGCTTTTGTCTTTCCCCAATTTCTCCTTCCATGTTTAGGTGACCAGGTGATAACCTGAGAAACAGGTTCTTTGATGATTCTGTATGAGTGCCCTGCTAGTTTCAGACGTCACTGTTGTGTTTTAGTGGATAGTTTCGGTTCATTGCCATACAGTTCAGTATTTGTCATATATTGGCATAAATGTCTAATGTAATGGTACCCTTTCAACGGTGGAATGCTTCATAATTCCAATGAACAAAACTACATGTCCCTTGTTATGTCTTTTACTTCATCCTACAAGTTTTACACAGTCGCTTGTTTTCTGGATTTAAATAAGTCAGGTACCATTGTGTCTTCCCAAACGTTTTTCGTTTGTCATCGTTTTACGAAAACCTCGGGAATTGTTATTGACAGGCTCTCACAGGGTTTTTTGGTTACAAAGTCTGTTGAAAGAATGAGGGGCCGACGGCCATCCTTCAGAAAAGAAAGTTGTACAGCGACATTCTTTAACCGTTATAACAATCATTGTTATAGCGGTCAAATGCCATCTATGAGTGACAGGTGTCCAGCGTGATTTATGGTTTTCAATAAAGCGACCACTAATCGCAGGAAGAGAGCGGCCCATGGAGCTATTTCCGTACCGGTCATGAAAGTGTCTGTGCCCGTGATGAGACACCACACCACGGCAAGGTGCAGAAGGCTCCCAACATACTACATCGGAACCGGCTGATATTAGTCATTGTTACGCCTATTTAAATTGTCTCCTAAGTCTTACCTATGGGGATCTTCACTTCCACATTTTTTTTTCTAAGGATATGGTAACGTGCACTTGATACTCGAACAGGAAAAACAATTCAAACTTTAATACTAAATCGTCCTCAGAGTAAAGCTTGCAAATAGTCTAAAGGAGACATTTGGTGCTCAAGTGACAGGGTGACCCCCCTCCTATTGTGTCTTCATTGTGTCCTGGGAGTCTCTGGAATTCTTTAGAGGTTAGGGTGGAGTGGGGGCTACTTCTGTACACTGAGGAAAAGAGTGTGTTGGGGGATGATGGTATATTGGGGGGGGGGGCACCCTCTGTCATATATTGGGCATGGTACACAAGGAGATGGTTGCGTACTTGGGTAAGGGGGTTTAAGATTTTGGGCTCCTTCACGACAAAGTCCACACTTAAATGCCTCCCTTCACAAAAGTTTACTGTTGATGGGGCGGGGAGGGGGAAGTCGAATCTTCTGAGGTCCCTCATCTACGCTGTTCCAAATCGGAGTAAGTTGAACCACCCTTGAAACATATCAAATATCCCCGACGGAAATATACATGAGCATTCAATGTACGATATTTATATCCCATAATGTAAATCACATGTGCACATCTATGGGTTGACCGAACTCACTTTACAATAACTGTGATTATTATACTGAGAATGTTTCAATATGAATTAGGTAATGACATCAGCAGATTTTAAGAAATCTCTCCCCTATATCCACGTACTAATATAGTAGAAAGATTCCTGTCTGCACATTGTGTGGCGTCAGTAAAACTTAGCCAACCCCCCAAACCTCGTTATAGGTATTGACAGCAGCAATTTGCCACGAGTAATGTGATACTACAAATCCTGGCGTACTCACCGCCCGATAGGTTCTCTTCTGTCCGGCGTGCTTACCGCTACGCCCATCGGTACCCACGTGCACGTCGTGGATAATATCGAAAAAGTCCTCAACCACAGCTACTCTTTTGAACCCACGGTCGACGATGGTGCCGTCGGAGTCCTGCAAGGAAAGGGTAAAAGGCAAATACTCTTCAAAAGCCATTGTGTCAAGCTTTAACAGTCAGAGAAGTTGAGCTGTTAGATTAGTAACCATAATATACACTACGGCAGGCATGTTTTGATTTTAAGTAAAATTAAACTTTAGCACACCATCCTGTTAAGGACGAAATCTATTCATCCAAATAAGTTATTTAGTTTCAGAACAGGAAGACTTGCTTGCGTTCAACCGCTTATCTAGCGCCCTCTCTTGGCCCTAGAACTTAATAAATCGAAGGCAGATTAAACCGTCTGCCATGGGACGAAGAGCCTGCACAACAATCACGACGGGTAAACCAATACTGACAATATCAACAACAAAATGGCAAGGTTGATATGTAGGTATTAAATAGGTCATTGATTAACAAAGATCAAAATAGATTCAGACACAACAAATAACAAGACAAAATGTGGCATCGTTCATGAAGCTGTTTTTTCCCTATCAATCATCGAAGGGCGATGCAGGGAACTAATTCGTCCCATAACACCGCTTCATGTGAATACCCTTCTGCAATGCTACAGATTTGTTCTCTCCTGCCTCCTTAACCGTACAACCGTAGTCCCGGACACGGGCGAACTCTAAGCATTTCCCTCCACAATTATTTCCACTTCTCGGTCGGCCGTCGCCGGCCAAAAGAAATTTCTCCCCGCTCGCTGATAAATTGTGACGACAATAGAGTCACCTTAGTGGAAGGAATTCGGTAAATAAGGCAGGCTTGGGCGCTATTGTTCCCTGCACCGTTGCCTACGCTACCCTGTCGCTACCTAATTCACTGGGGCTACACGTACCGTACCTTGACTTGTCACTGTCACAGTCCAAATTTATCTTTTCATAAAGACTTTCCAATTAGTTGCGCATCAACAGCAAACCGTCTCCTTTATTCGCGACGTACCGATAATGACGAACAAACAGCAGTGGGTTTTATTGGGAGTGTTTGCCTTTACCAGCGGCCGGGGTGCTTTTTTTGAATTGATTTGAAGCAGGTAGCTATGGAATTGTTGTCTACGGGGACCTGAGAGGAATAAGGCTTGGGCTCTAAGATAACAAAGACTCAACTAAAACTCGGGACAGCTTATACAAAATTCGGACATGTTTTAGGAAAATTGCCTGCGTATTTCGTGTTTTAGTTGTTTCGTTTTCGGGTTGTTTGTTCGGTTGCTCAGCGTTGCATGTCTGTGTATGAGGTTCACCGCGTTTTTATAGATTGGTTTATGAGCAGTCTAGTGTTTCTTGTCTATCAACATGGTTCTCCATGGCAACGTCTACTCTACGAAAAATTTGTTTTACGCGCATCTGACGACGTTTTTCCGTGTGCCCGCCAAATGAATCTTAGTGCTTTGTGAAATCGAGCCATATTTAAATATATTTGAAGCCGTGTGAAAAACGTGCTCCGTTACGGCTACCCGGTATGCTTCCACCATCTCGGTCCTGTTCCCTGTATCCAATAATTGAATACAAATAGTCACTGTACAAAAAGGAACCAGACTATTTGCCCGTCTAGCCTCGGTTTGATGAAAATATTTTAGTTGAGTGGGGGAAATAAAGATGGCCACGTCATAATAAAGTTCTATAGACCTTATGCATTGACATCATCTGTCCACCATCTCAGAGGTAATGGTGGTGAAACAAACGCACGACGCACGACGCGCAACGCGCGACGCAGAGGATGGCCAATGAGCAACCTTATTTTTACCTCTAACCGAGGGTGTCCCACTCAAATGACGTCGCGTGCGTAAGGTTTATTCCAGACCTTTGCTAAATCTTTAACGTTACTACTACAAAGAAATGATAGAATAGTAATAAATTAGGTCTAAATCACCACAATACGCTGTCCCGCCCGGGGTCACATTTCCTTCCATGGTTTGATTCCAATTACAATAGAGAAATAACACCTTGACAATAATGCTACCTTACGAACTACCTAGAAGGAGAACAATGGCATTTCCTCTTTAGAAAACCAGAAAGTAGGGCAGACGATTTCTCCTATTACCACTCCACGGTTTTCCTGCCAACATACTCGCTACAATGTGTGCACTGTTTTAATAGATCGAGAGTCTGCACTGTGAGCTGTATACCACAATCCATGACATCTTTGTCTGTTTTTGTCATTCCAAACATAGAAGCCAGCAATGGTAAAAACGTGCCCGAAAAGGCAGACAGTCATGGTTGCTTAGTCTTCCACATTTTTCATGAGGCGGTCATACTGTCTGGTAGGTTGTTATATTGGTATCCGGCAGAGAGAGCGGGGGAACGACTATACAAGATACAGTCGATTGTAAATTCGACAGGGGAACCAGTTGTCTTGAGATACGGCTTGATCTCGGAGAAAATTTGGTTTAAATCGAATCTCTTCTCTTCTGCCCTGCAAGACGAGACTGTCAAAAAGGAGCAAGTTATACGAAGCCTTGAAGACGTTAACAAAGTATGGAACTTCCGTTTACGGTTTGTTGTTATTCAGAAATTCGAACACCTTTCTCAATGAAGTTTAGGTAAAAACAAGTTCGAATGTTTCATGCAGTTGGGCACTATGGTTTAAACAAGTTACTTGTTACTTGTTACTTTTTGCTAGGGCTAAACTGGGATGTTGTGGGAAAAGAGACTTCGACAGTTAGGTGGATAAAGGTGCCAAAAGGACAGGGTAAAGGTGCACTATTTACAGGTGCAGAAATACGGAAAATGTTGCTACTTTAATATAAATTTTTTTGTAATCGCTTGAAGATGAAGGTCGTCATTGGAATGAAAGATATACAGATATACTTTTTTGTTACAATGCTAACACCATCTTCTTCGTTATAGCTCTGAAGTAATGAATATGCTCTCATTATACCTAAACGAGGTCAGATTATCTTAGCCCTCCCAGCCCCAGTTTGGTTCCATTGGTTTGAACGGTGAGAGAGAGAACAAAAGATGGATGAAAAGGGACGAGGGTCTGGTTTTGGTCTTCATATGGACGAAGCTGGACCGCTTCATGAGTACCACTTCACTTCTTCAATATTGCTACCAAAATAAGGTTGGGTCCACCTTAAAATCGACTGAATTACACGGCCAACTGCCGACGATTGTTGCCTGTTCTCTCCTACTCTCTCTGCCTGGTGCTGCTGAAGCTACGGGGCACCATTTCACAATAAAATGGCGGTGCAGATGACGGGAGATCGTCTAGTTGTAACAAAGCCGCCTTAACTCTAACGTGAGAAAAGGAGCGATTACATTACGTGTTAATTGAGTTGTGACGAACACATCCCAAAAGATTAAATCGAGTCGAAATCACACACAAAAAGTCACAAGACAATGGGCTGTGTGTGATGCTGGCCTTAGTCTGTTGAGCTAGAACTCGCCTAATAAGCTTCGTTGTCATGTACCTTGTATTCTATAGCATCCATGCATACTGATTCTCGCTTTGTTGAAAAGATATCAGACTATTTTGTCTCTACAACCTCGAGCTCGATTTGGTTTTGTTTCTATTTGGAACAACCCCAGGTATATGTCTACACGAGGACCAGAAAGCTTTCTGTGTGCAGAAAGCCGTCAAGAAAAGGGCAATATTCAAGAAACAGAGGAAAACATAAATATTTTAAATAGTTTAGTTTATGAGGCTCCGGACGTGCAGGTAAAAAGGCATGTCCTTTAAATGAGCAATTCGAACAAACAAATATATTTAACGAGAAGTATTTAGTAAAACTGAATCCCAGCACGAACACAAATAACTTTGATCTAATAGAATGAAGACTTGATGCAAGGGGGCAGAGGATGCAAGCAAAGGCTAACGGTGACACCACGAGGTTCCTCTTTGTTAGTAGTTATTGGCTCTGAAGATATAGCGGCTACGGCTGTTGTTTAGGGTGTTGCTATGGATATACGATCAACACATGTTCATTTGACAGTCAAGCCACAGACGCGAATTTGGACATGGCTTAATATGGCTGATCATAAATACACACACTTTTCGTGTCATAATGATTTTCTGTAAAGTATTTCAGGCTATTAAACCTGCGTGAGCAGAGGGGGCGTTACTTTCGCCCCTCCCAGTCTCGCAATGGTCGTAATTAAACAAATTTAAAACAAGATGGCGAACCATGGACTTCTAGGCATGCAAGAGAGTTTTCATGACATTGGTTTTTACTTTAATAGTACTCAAGAATTTGTACTTTGCGTCATCCTATAGGCCCTTTTCGAGACCACGGTTTTGGGCTTGGGCTCCGTCCGTTATTTAGAAGACGTCCGCTTTCCTTACGGACGGACGCAACGGATCCCAAGCCGAAGCCTAAGATCAACCCGTCGTTTCGAAAAGGGCTTGTATATAGTTGCCTTTCCCGCCTTTTCGCTTGTTATCGGCGCGGGTTGGTTTTCTTCTTCCAGGGTAAGCTACCTCTCTCAATGTATGGGGTTTCAACAACACACACTGCTTCATGCGTAAAGCGTGGACGAGCGACGAGGAACGAGGAGACCGGTTGCTAAGTAACGGGAGTGTACCTTGCCCACACTCTGGTGTACGGACCGCTACCCCTATTGTGCTGAAACCAAACCACGCGATAGCGCCACGTGGAGTGTGCATTTCTCCTCACAGTCCTGCGTGGGACCCCACAGCGTTCATGATTAATTAACGAGGCTTTCGTTATTAGCAATAACTCTTTATAATTCATGGTATTTTGGTTGTTGATAAACTGATAGGTATAAAAGATAAAAAACATAAAACTTACAATGTCAAAAATGAACATATTAGATTTATAACATCGTATATATACATTTTTGCAGTGCACGAGGTGGACTGAGTGATAGTAGTTTAATTTGGATTGATGGACAAAATGGTTTAAATAATTGCAAGTAATGATAATGATTTCGGATTATGATTAGCCCCAAAGAGGTGAGAAAACATCTGCTTGTCCACACGGCCATCGCTACCCAGGAGGTTCTTTGTGGTTTCCCGCCGGACAAAATGTCTCTTTTTGAATGACGAATTCCACTCTTATTCGGTTCAATGCATGCTGCATTGTTATTGTGATGATGAAGTATTATGATAATGATTGTGATGATCTTGGCAATAATAGAAGTGATTGATACTATTATAATGATTCTGATTATGACTGTTTATATTTTTAATATCTACTCACACTCTGCCGTGTGCCCTATCTTCAACAGCAATACTAAACACCAGTTCTCATTACACCAAAATGCACCATATTATTTTGCTCTTTCAGCCTCGGTCTGGTGGACGTTTTGACTGGGGAAAACAAAATGGCTACAACACCATGTGATTGTTCAATAGATTTATGCACAATCCAACCCGATTATCAACCTTGACCGCACTGTAAGAATCGATTGGCGATGGTAACCACTCTGCCAGTGCACGGAGTTGAATGGCGATATCAATAATGTATACCCAGTCCCAGTTTTGTCCCAAGTCCTTATAACCAAGCATTAAAACATCACCCTCATCCTGAGCTAATACGCCAAATAACAAAATTATAGGATTTTATGGATCACAGTGACGACCACGTGACGATGATATAATGATGACGACACCATTATAACGATGATGGAAATTTCATTTGAAGACGGTGATCGCTATATAAAGAGCAACGTGTTGAAGTGGTAGCTATCATGCAAAAATCATGATATAATGATTAATAATAACTCGGAACTACATGGTTCAGCTCCAGCCTACATAAAAACCCTATTGACGCCCCGTATATTAAGACCATGGGATGATTTTACGAAGAACTAAGATTGATCTTAACTGTCTACGAGTCTTAATTGCTATGCAAAGTGTGATATCACAATACAAGTCCCTGTGCCAATATCGACAACCCATCTTAAGATGCGTCTTAGTGCATTGTGAAATCGACCACAGGTCTGAAAGTTATTAGCAAAACGCTCTACGTTCCCCGAACTCGCGTGGCCAGTTACGGGGACAGGGCCTTTTTCCCACCATATCAACAAGACGTTGGAATTCACTTCCTGAAGAGCTCATGCAAATGCACAGCATCGACCTTTTCCCAGCAGAAACTCAAAACACACTTGCTCACCCTTGCCTCCCCAACAATTTGTTAAATTAAACCTAATTTCTTCTAGACTGGCGCCTTTGATTGTTTTACAGGAAAGTGCGCCTCACAATTTCTGTATTAATTTCTCTGATGATGATTTCTGTACAAGAGAGGACAGTGACAAACTTCTCTCATTATGCCCACTGCCCCGTTGTAGCCTTTACTGCCGGGTCCACATCAACATATCCCATTGCAGTCGTTCTTCATCCTTCTCTACTCATCTAATCCTGCACACCATCATCATCATCCCCCGCACTCATCATCATTTGAAAGACAACAGGTGGAAGACAAGTCCCTGTAATGGTTTATCCTTCGGTCTCCGTTGGCCATGGGACGCACTGACGCATAAACCACAGCACCCATCCATTGCCAATTCCACCCTATACTTCATCAGCTCTCGTCATCAGCAGTCAACGCTAGCCATTCTCCTTAATTGGTTCAATTCCGAAGCTATTGTCTGGTATCGTCACGAGTATCCGTTTAAGAGCAGACCCTTTCTCATTTTTAGTCTACCTTGGACAGGCGCACATTGCCGCTTTAATTACCTCGTCAATAGGACGAGAGGGGGAGAGATCCAGACAGAATGGGGGTGTAAACCGACGGAGCTGGGGACCGGTATCGGATCGCCTGGGAATCGATTCACCCACACCGGTCCCGTGTGCCTGCATGTTCCGTATAGAGAAAAGTGAACCGCGTATTATACACCGTACCGGATCTTCATTAGTATCAGTGCGTTACGGAACACGTACCGGAGTTTTGTCTTTCAGTAGCTGGTTTAAATGAGTTTCAATTTCCTCACTTTGACCAGCTTTGTCTAATTCACCGAACGCGGTAATGAGCACAGGACAGCTCTTCCCTTAAGGGCCGTTGTTATATTTGCTTCCAGATAATTTCACATAATTCGAAAAATTATCAAGGGTGGCTATAGCGCCTTACGTTATACATGTCCATACGTCCTGGATTGTATTTTTTTGTGTACGATATAGTGCCCATTTCATTCAATACGGGTAGACATTTTGTACTCAAATTGCCAACCATTTTAGCCAACTGCAGTGTGCTAACTAATCGACACCGACTATACGCATCAATCGAGTAATCAGTAATCGAAACTTTAGTATTCTCACCAAAATTATCAAGTTCAGTAAACTATCAACAAGTAAACCAAAAACGACTACGATCGTTGAACTGTTGGTCAAAGTTATTGTTTACATTTTTTCAACATCGGCATGGTATGATACAAGAGTGGGACAAATTTAAAATGCAACCCTTAGAGTCAATCCAAAGACGTGGCGCGTCGTGGCCGAGCGGTTAAGAGCCCCGGACTCAAGCTTGTAGAAAGTAGGTTCGAGTCACAGTCGTGGCTATTGTATCCTGTAATATGAGCAAGACACTGAACATAATTGCTTTGTCCCTCGGATGAAACATTAATAAGCCGTATTGGTCCCTTGCACTCATGGTTGGTGGTGCACGTAAATGAACCCAGAACACTCATCGTGGAAGAGTAGGGGTTAACCCCGGTGTTTCTGGTTCACATAGCAAGCATCCTTGTTTACAGGTTTCCTCAGGCTTGCGAGCTACAGTGATTAAATTCACTAATGAAGCATCATTGGTTTCATTACCAGAAATATATAATAACATAGGTGGTAAACTCAAAGTTTCTGTTGGCCCGACAGTATTTTGTTAGAACAGTTCATTTTCAAATCAAAACCACGTCTAAATCCTCGACAACAACAACAACAACAGTATAATTTGTCTCAGTGATGACAACGCAACTCCTAAAATCAGCAACATTCACAAAGATTGATTTGTTCCCAGTAAAAAAAAAATAACCTAAAATAGACACGACACGTTGCCTTTAAACAGGATATGAAGCCACCTAGAGTTCGATCTCTACCCAGCATACAAATCCAGCTCATAGTGTGGGCAGGATTCTCGCTGAAAGGAGTGCCCGGTATGTTACAGAATAAACACTCCGCGGTGTTTGGATGGTAAGGTTGAATCGTGTTTCGCAGCGGTAAATGTCCTCATATTACACGGCCTAAGTAAGAATCGAAGACCGGCTTTTACATGGAATGGACTGGGAAAGGATATAGTCTTGTTTCAAGAAGCTTAGCTCTGGAAATGCCTTTCTTGCATGTTGGTACTGTTACTAAACCCATACTTTTTTTTTGCTAAACGTTGAATACACAATAATATTCTTTGTCTTCCAATAGATGTGTATACGGAGCTCTGGAAGTGCCATTCAACTTGTCGAGATCCTAAGCTAATTTGCTGCAGGATAATGATGACGTCATAAACGCAACATGCCGACACACTGAGGAGATACACCTCGAGATGAAGACATCGTAAAGTAAGGTGTCTTCTTCCCGGTATGTTTTTATTTTTGGATGTCGACACCATGCAAGTAAGATGTCGACTTCCCGAGATAATTTATCTCGGGAGGACGACATCCTGAAAGTAGGATGTCGACATCCCGAAATAATTCATCGTATGATGATATCATCTTCATAATGTCGAGAACCCACGAACAATTATCTTGGGAAGACAACATCCTACTTTCAGGATAACGTCATCCCGAGATGAAATATATCTGGAAGATGAGATTTTACTTTAAAGATGTCGTCATCCTGCAGTAAATTATCTCGGGCTCTCAACAAGTTCTTCCAGAGCTCCGTCGATTTTGGAAGACGAAGAATTACGTACTCACTGTTTTGAAAAAAAAGGGTTCAAAACTGCGAGAATCCTGCTGTCTCGGTGGGAATATTTTTGTGATATATCCAGCTTCGGGTGTCGTATATCATTTGAAACTATCCACACTTCGGAACTCAGAATTATCCAAAGACCTGCTTAGAAAAATAAATAGAATTTAGCCAATTTCTTTGTAGATGTCACGTAGCACCATTCGTCTTGTCATAAAGCACTTGGAAACTGTTTGAAAGACCCAATATACCTTCATTCCGCTGTCACAATATGGTCACGTTCCCGGTATTCAATAAGGAAGACTGAATCTCAATATCAAAGAAACCAGACTATTTTGTCTGTTACCATTCAGCCTCGTTTTGGTTACATCAATTTGACTGGAAGACAAGATGGTTATACACTGTGATAACGATCTGTATCGGCAGAGATGGGTGACAGTATATAATTATCGATTGATATCTCATATTTCTGTTTGTTTATATATTTGAAATCTCTCTGGTAATGAAGCCAATGGACACTCCAAAGCGTGCATCACTGTAACCCGTAGATTTTAGGTGTGGGAGGGAAAACCTATAGCTTCAAAAATATATTTTATTTGCAATCTTTCTGGTCATAAAACCAAGGGAGCCTCAAGAAGCGACTAGCACCGTATCTCGCTATAGGCCCGGAGATGCCTTTCTAGAGAAGATGATGACGAAATACTCATTTTTTTAGTTTTCAGATAATGAAAATCACTTTGGTTGTACCCTCAGACGAATGCATCAAATAGTTTGTGTGATACCACAGACATAGCTCAGGAAGCCCCATCGGCAACTCTGCTGATTATTTCTCAAACTTCTCTATATTATTGGGTTGTTATCAATAAAATATAGGTCAATCAAGTAATCCATTTTACACTCTCATTCGAATTAACTTCACACGTGATTTCGTCTTGTACAGCAAACCATCAGGTGGTGATGTTGAATTACCTGCTATGGAGTCAAATTGGCACACTCCCACCAATTTAGTCATGTACCCCGCATACGCAATAGCAATTGGTTCGTATTACATCAGGGGTTGGGGTGGACTGTTTACACCCCGCCCCTGATTTGGTTATCCCATCAATTTGAAAACAAGATGGCCGAGTAGAGGTGTCAACGTAAAGTCAGACGTGCACCATTTTACTTCACGCACGTGCTGACAATTTTGAATATTTCCCATTGTCTTAACCACGTCACACACAACGGTCAGCTCTCTATATGCAATGATATCCTAAGCTGGACCATTCCATACGTCCTAGAGGGGGTGTCAATCAACAAGGATCAACCATATGGTTTGGAGGGGACAGGACAAAACTCTGCCAGCATCCCATGTCAATGGATAGATCAAACCAACTTGTAAAACTTAATTAATTAAGTAAACAAATAAGCTTAAATTATCCCAAGCAATACCTGTACATGTAAACAACACACTTATTTTTTTTTAAATCGTTGAAAATGCATAGCAGAGGGGAAAAGCTTGGAAGCATTTTCAGGCAACGTACTACGGGGGCGTTGCAACCATGGAGGAAGGATGGCAACCACACAGGCCATCCCGCTGGAGGGTTTTAAGTTGCCTCAACTGCTTCTTGAACAAACCGATAATTCGGTTTTAGAGTTTGTGTATAGACTGTCTGAAGTTGAAATTGATAATCTATCAACACGTGCACTGTTCTAAAAAAAACAAAAAAACCTACTTTTCGAATTAGTTATCATAGTGTAACGGTCCCCAAGTCGTCATTCAAGAAAGCTTTCAGACGAATGATTAATTCACTTACTAAGGTTTCACGAATGGGGGCGCTGTTCTTTATATATATATACTACTCACAGCAGGTAGACACGTTTACACATGGCACGCATACAAAGCTGGCAAATAAAATAATCAATTCCTTCCCCAATAAACCAAAGAATCCTTCAAAACACTTTAAAAAAAGTAACTTATCATGAAGGGGTTGATGTTAACCTTCCACAATACGAGACGCCCTTAGACCATTATTAGAAAAACTAAACGGAATGAGTGCTACTCTACTCTCAGATGCCGCACTCAAGCTTATCAGAAGAGCCCCCTTTCCCAAGAACCATACCAGACTGGAACAGCCTCATCCTGGATAGAGTCAATCACCCATCTACATCAAAATTCAAACCAAGTCTAAAAAAATATATATATAATGAATCCAAAAGCCACAAACTATTGAGACTGCACGGTGGGACATTCCTTGCACCAACCATTGCTGCCGCCGATCGGCGATGCTCAGTTACACTCCTAAGATTCCGATATTCAAAACGAAATACAGCAGAGAACGGATGGAATACACGTTCCTGCTATGACGTCACATTTTAAATGATTAGCATTTCATTCAATGGTAAATTTAAGAGTAAAAAGTCCCTCCCCTCTTTATAAAAACTCAGCTTCGAGAGGTCAACATGAACTTCAAATTGTGAGTTATAATATGCATCAATAATAATACACGTCTGTTGCATACACACGGCTCTTTAAATTCATACGTGCGCAGCGAACATGGCCGGTCGACTCGTTTTACTAAATACCAGGGAACTCTGTCTCCGCATAACACTCCGGGCTCCGGGGGTAATTCACGTCGCCAGTAAATACTGTCTCTATCCCAACCGACACTCTTCTAAACTGAAGTCCTTGATCACTCATGCACGATCCTTCATCGCGTGTTTACTGGTTACCACGCAGGCTAAATATTTACTGCGCTGGTATATCAACCACCCCCCCCCCCCAACTACACCCATCTAATTTCCATCAATATTAAAATGCACACTCGGGCCAAATTATACTCCAGCTGAGTGGTGAAAAAATGGGGGGGGGGGGAGGACGGGGAGTTGGAGCGAAAACGGGGAATTACTCTTAGACCTCCTGCGAACGAGTCGGTACTAAGGTTAGCTAGGATTACTACGTAATTATGAATTCAACGGGACCTCGACCCTAACTGTCTCAACGGGTCGGGTTCGATTAACCAGACGGTGGTACAGTCGGAATATTAATTCAAATAAAACCCTGTTAAAAACAGGCTAATTAGTTTGCAAACGTTTAAAAAACACGCTAGATTGATATTAATAACAATTTACTCCCAGAAACTAAGGCCCAGTTGACAGAAAAAGAAGATGAAGGAAAAAAACAAACAAACAAAAACTTCGATGGCTATGGTTTGAAAAAAGGAAAGAAGAAGAAGAAGATATAAACATAAATTAGTCAACCAGACAAGTAGACTAAACTATTGACATGCCTACCCGTAACAGTATCCCAGATGGCATATCAATAATATACACGAGAAATGTTGCTTCAACTGGTTGACAATCATCCCTAATTCCGTCTTTTTGGGGGAAATTTACTAACATTTTAGCCTAAAATAAGACCAGGAGAGATAGCTGTTATAACACGATCTGAATTGGTACTCTTTACTTCGGCCAGAGAGAAATACTTCTTCAAACTCTACGCGACTTCATCCGTTCGAAATAAATATTTGATTCAACTGGATTTCCTAGCGTCTTCGTTTTCTTAAAATGGGTACATGCATGAAATGAACAATTGTTTTTTGAACACGTCAACATTTTCTAAATTCTAACCACCTCTCCATAATAACAGCTCTCTGTATTACACAAAATTGTTGACAAATAAAATGTTGACCAACAACGAACAGAAAAATGCTTCCACATCAGCGAATCGTCCCGTTTAATTATGAATTCACCAGACCCCGACCACACCACTTCTCATCACACAAACACAGTGTGCACTGTGTGTATTTATGATTTCAACGCAGCCGGCTATATAATATGAAGTGAGAATTTGGGCCCGACGATCCTATCCGGGGACGGTTGGGGAGCTGAAGGATTGATCGAGTGCAAATGTGTAAAAAAGCAAAGGAAGGTTCGTGGGTCTTTATTCCGGCTGCAGTCGCTCTCTCTCTCTCTCTCTCTCTCTCTCTCTCTCTCTCTCTCTCTCTCTCTCTTTCACTGCCTCTATATCTGAATATGCTTCAGGTGATCGACGGTAAATAGTAAAGAATGGGAGAGAAGGGAGCACCGGGTGAAACCCTCAACGTGGTCCACTGGGAGAGGGGCTGAGAAACTTTTCATTTAAAATGGAGCGTATTAAAATAGAGAGCTGATGAAGAGAGAGAGAGAGAAAAAAAAAATGGGACCAGAATAAATAAAGCAAGCTGTGGAAAGTATGGAAGGGAAACACAATCTAAGACTGGCTGGAAGGTCCATCGTTTTCATTAGTTTGTTTCACTGGTTCCTGATGCAATGCAATTAACAATTTAAATGACTGGTATGATTGTAGGATATTATTATGTGCAGATGATTTTTTGTTTTCCTTCAAAACCTTTTGTTATCACGGTGACTCAAGGAACAAGGCTTGTAGCAGAATAAAGCTGGTGCCCACTGAATACCTGTGTTATAATAATGTTCTCGTCAACAGGGGACTAGACGAAGCGGGCCTGAGTACGTCCTTTTGTGTGCACCTCACTAAACAAACTCCCGTAGCATACAGTGCAAAATGCAAAATATTCATAAATACACACACGAAAAAAAAAATACTTAGAAGTCTCACAGCTTTTTACAGTAAAAGGGAAATTATTCGTTGGTTCTTGAACTGTTATCTTTTGCTCAATTTGATAGGGGGAGTCCCAAGGCCCGTCGAATTATTCTCCCTCCAAATAAAAACACACCTGTGTAATTTCCCCAACGTCCGGGCATCAATCTTGAAAAATGTCCCTATTACAATTCTCGGCAAATAGGACCATTTATTTCAGTGCCTATGTCGTCCAAAATACCTCCAGTTGGAAGTCAACAATATTGGGCAAAATTTTAAAAACTGTATTCCCTTTTATTAGAATATCAAATCTGTCTGATGTACAATAATTTGAGGGTGTATCAAATATTAATGAGACCGACGCTCTGTTTTATCCCTATTGAATGGGGGTGAACCCTAGGGGTAATTTCTCCACTGTTCGTATAAGAACTGTCCGGTCACTTTGGACTGAATTAAGGTGAAGCCGAGGATGCTAATAAGGGGGTGCTTGAGGAAGGGGTAAAAGATGTGGATGGTAAATCGACAAAGTGGACAACTTTGGAAGGGAATTCGACATCCTAATGATAGGGTCATAGACTCAGCCTGAAGAGGGGCTTAGTGCAGATTGATCCGTGCCAGCATGTGGAGCTAACTATAGACAGAAGGGGTGCCAGATAGACAGAAAGACGTAGTGAGGGAGACATAAAGATCAATGATGCAAGACTTGGGCAGCAGGAGAGCATGGGATGGCAGGCTGGAGTAGACTTTATATTACAGGAAATAGATAGGAGTAGAGAATGAGAGTGAGAGCAAAAAAGCAATAAGGGCCCACTCACTACGGGAGCTCTGTGAGAGGATGGGAAAAGGACAGGTGGAAGGCGGGCGGGGGTAATCACTTATCCGTCCCGCGGTCCCAGTGTGGCTACGATGGGGGACCGCCACCGGCGCCAGGCGACCCACGGGCCGGAACGAGAAGGGGAAATTACAACGCTCCTGTGAACGGCCTGGTCAATACGCAGAGAAACGGGCGAGTCGCTCCGGCGCAAGAAGACGGATGGGCGGTCGTGGATTTGAGTTGAAGTAGATTACGGGACTGTAGCTGTCTTTCTATATATCGGGGGGGGGGGGTAGAAAAGACTTGGCTGGGGATCAAATTATGAAGCGGCAGTCGGAGTTGATGCATGCTAAGGGGAGGGAACTGTTATTAGATCCAGTAAAAAGCTCGTATTGATTTACAGCAATAAATGATTATATTCATCTTATTAACATTTTGGTGATTGTTAATGTCATCTGGTCCGCGTGGAGTGCAGGTCTTTGTGGGACATTTTGTACAATGCATCATAGAAAAAATACTCTGTTGAATTATATTTAAAAATGATAACAAATGAGGTAAACGAAATTGGATGAAACAGTCGTCATACGTTTCTCATCAGGACATACCACACCTGATAGGTCTCACAACGGTAGAAGTTGAAAGGTCCACAGCGAACCCCCAGGGGGGAGTAAAAGAAAACCTCGCTATCACTGAGAGACGACAATTCATTCATAGTTCATGTGACCTATCACGGATCACATCAAAAACCATACCCGATCATGCGATTTCCATGGTGCCATATCGATATGTCCATCCCAGAAATCGGTAGTATTGACGACATCGAACGGCCCAACTGAGCAATTATACGACGGTGGGGTCGTGTTGGCTTGAATCTTCGCGTCTACAGTCTTTGTACTCCTACCCCACTCCTCCATCCTCTCTCCATGTGTACATGCCTTGGCAAAGGATACACCAGAGACTCGAAGAAAAACAGAACTCTGATCCCGGGCAATGCTTGAGTTGGCACGGCGGGGCGACTGATCCACGGGGTTACTTAATGAAGGGAAGAGACGCAGTACCACGCTCCGTCTCGTAGTGCGGGATGAAGGTGGTTGGGACCTGTTCCCTTTCTTATTTCACGTCCGTAACTCCGGGTACATCCCCGAGCAAACTAGGCAATGTGTTCTCGGGGCATTACTTCTTAAAGTGACGGATCATATTCGGCGTGTGTTTATTCAAAATGTATTACGGGACGGCCGCGGTTGGCGGGATGCACAAGTGTGGATTTCTCGTACTGGGAGTAAAATTAAGACAGTGTGTCCCGCTCAACATCTCAGAAACATCATTCAAACGTAATTCATATTACAATCCATTTGACAGCTCTTTGGACCACGCACCAGCTTGTTTTATACATTGATTCCAAAATAGTATGCACGCACACAGATGCAATTTAGTTAAAATGACACCGAGGTGGCGTTTAAGATCTTGTGCAAGTCAAAGAATTGTAGCACAATCAAGATTTTTTTTTTCTGGACAAAGGTTTCGGGGTCCATAACGCTTAACCGTCACAAAGGGCATGAGTAATAACGGTTCCTCGCCAACCAAAATAAGGTTTTTACAAACTTGGAGTTCCATTCAAACTTTCAAGACGTCCATGAAAATACTTACAATTTGGAGTCATTTAGAATTTCCAATAACTTCAATGTTGCGTAGAATACTATTTGCAAGACCCTCTCCAACTCAACTGGGTATATTAACATAATTACCAACGAAGTAGGGTTTTAGTGTCAAATGTGAATGAAAAAAAAAACCCAAACAACAACAACAAAACCCGTCATGAGTTGTACATCTTTCATTTAATGGCACTTGGGATGGCCTGTTCCATAGACCCCCCCCCCCGATTAAGGAACAGCCTACTGGTGCCTGTCCCCATAAATTCAATTGCCCACATTTTCTCTTAAAATGTACCTCGTTACCCTCCTTTCCTTGTCTTCGTTAGGTTTTAGCGTCTTCTATCCTCTGGTAATTTGATTGAGTAATATCAACTGCAGCTTGTGTCAAAATGACGTCAAAATCATTCAAGTCCACAACCGACCTTCGTTGTTTACTTTTAATGAACACAACTATCCTGTTAAACGTAGTGCCAAATGAGCTTTGAGCCATACCACCAAGCCGCTTTTCATGTTTACCAGTTACAGGTTATTTGCCCTCTGACTTCAGGTATACACTAATTAATGGATATTAATTAGCATAATTTTATGCAGAAGCATTATAGCATCCAGTTCCTTAATTTACATTCCTTAATTTACATGTCCTTTATTTACATTCAAAGACAACAATTCAGAACAAAACAGGGAGGGGGTTGGTAACTAACGAACATGTTGCTTGCTATTGATGACGATGTAAAAAAAAAATACCCGTTCAACAGTTGCCAAGGTTACCTTCGGAAATGAAGACAAAGGCCTCATCAACAGTTCTGTTTAGAAACGTCACTTCATTTCGGGAGGAAAACTCAAACATATGTGTCAAAAACATAGACTAAGTCGTCAGTGTGAGCTCAGAGGCTCACTCGATTCGTCCTTGTTTATACTGAGGATATAGTATTTGAACTGTCTGCACCCACCCACATAGACAAACCAAACTCTGCTACTCTCCGTCCTAGACGTTAATTGTTGAATGAGCAGAACTGCGAATGCTGCTGGGTTTTTTCCCCAGAGGTAGTTTTGGTCCATTTCGTATCTCTTCAACAGACAGCAAACCCACATCATCAAAAAATGTTGCTTTCTTCACTCTTCCTACATAACAATGTTTCCTTCTTTATCCCAATTAACGACTTTAAAAATCCAGTCGCTGCCATCGGGAAAAAAAATGTTGTAGCTATACCAACGTGTGTAGTCATGGTAACACAGGAAGACTCCATTACACATCATTAGATGCTGATTGAGATGCTATGTATCTACACCCCTGCCATTTTTGATATTTTATTTGTAACAAACACCCTGTTCCCGAAACCATATTTGCAAGTACACACGTACACCCTTACTATAAAAAATTAACACAAAAATGATTAATCTACATTCAATAATAAATTGTCAGTTTCCTCCCAGAAAGTAATATAATTTGAGTGTTAAATACTGCTGACTGGTTTAGTGGCTTAATATAAATTGGTCATATGCATCGTGGTCCAGTGGCCAAATGGTACCTCCTCTTTAAAGTTTACGGTTTTGTCCATAAATTATAAATTATCTGACCACTTTCTGCCAACGACGGGCGATTACAGCCGAGTCCAGCCTGAACGACCCTTCATTGTACTAATTTGAACTATTTGTGTGTAGTTGATGGTTCTGTATCGCTCCGTGTAGTGGGTCGTTAAAAGTGCATTTGGACGGGGGCATCGCGAGTTTGCCCTGCCAAACACTGTCGTAAAAGTACACGTGTACGCTAGACTGGTTTTCGATAGCTTTACACGGTCTTAAAACGGGGACGTAGCGCCAAAGGGCTGTGGCTAGACCTGGAACATAGTCTGGTTTCCTATGCCCTGGCCGCGTCTCACTTTCAGTATTTTGATAATAGCATCATCGATACAAAGAGTCTGGGTTCTGTTCTTTCAGTGAAGCGAATGTCAGTTTTAGTTTTAAGGGAACGGGATACCCCCGCAGTAAGAAGACGACTGGATCGCGAGTGTTGTTTCTCTCACCGAACCAAATGTTCCTTGAGCACATTTTCAATAAGTGCATGTTTTGACGTATTGATCTTCACATCACTGTCAGCAGTGATGTTAATACTATCAATGTGGTGCGTCGAAAGTTGAAGCGCAGAGCAACGACTTACTGGCCGGGTCGGAAGATGACGTAATTCAGATGTCATTTCCTCCACGCGTTAACGTATTGTCGGCTCTCTATTAACGCATCAAGCAAAACACACGTCAGTGTTGCAGATATGAACGGTGTCGGACAACCTAGTGGACTTTGTTTGATCGAACCACTTTGTCCGACAATGGCTTACGGCGAGTCAAATCAACTTAGAATTGGACTCGGCACGATATTGAAATTATAATTCTCAACAAGATTTTTAACCAACTTGGCTGGTTATACAATTCGGCAACACACTGACTTCAAACATTTCGTGTCTGGATCTAATTGGTTCACATTACTGGCCAAATGAACTTATCTCATATTTCCACGTATTAGTTCATTCATCTCGATTTCTATAGACGCACTAAGAAACTTGTTACTCCTTTTAAAAATGATGTAAACATGAAATTTCATAATACACATGGCATGTCCTTTCTCGCAAATCAGTGATGAAACAAATAATATATATATACACACAAATAAACCAATGTGATACCATTGTGGAAAAAGTTTTCACTTGAATTAAAAAAAACCCTCTAATCTCAGTGAAGTTCACTCTCTTTCAGCAAAAACTGGTCACATCCTTTCAAAAGGCTTTCACCTCCTTTAAAATCACCAGGGGTCTAGAATTGTCCCCAAGCCCCCGAGAGATGCTCGACTATTCGGGCATATTATGATCCGTACCTCGACACGCCCAGCGGCCTTTTTGAAATGTGTAGGAGTGCACTGTTTGGTTTTGGTGTATAAAGATAGATTAACCCAAACCAAACAATGCCATCATGACGTGTACACCATACCTCAAAATGGCTTCTTATGCTACATTATAGACAAAAACTTTCCATTTTTCCTCGTCAATGAGCGAGAAATTGAGTTGGTTATGAAATCAAAACATTACCAAATGTTTTTTTTTTTTAAACTGCAAAATTTAGAAGCCAAAGCTTGAATGTGCCTTTTTCATGAGATATTCCATTATGGTACCGGGGCTCAGTATGTGACACGTGTAAACTACCAACAAGTTGAAAACATAAAATTGTCAGAATCAAGTTGCTATTAAAAAACAAAAACAAATTCCTGACAGTGCTCTTATAATTTGGTTTTGTGCGAATGTAGGTCAATTCTATATTATTTCGCACTCTTCAATACACAAATGCTGCCGTCACAGCTATCAAACTCCATACAATAGACCCATTGCATTGGCCGCCATCATTGATGTAACGTGCACGCGTGAAAGGCTATCATTGGCTGAGAGTCGTGCGCAGCGCGTACACGCTTGCACTTTTCCATTGTTTGTCATCAAAGATGGCGGCCACTGACGTCATGTGCAATCCATATATATCAGCTACCATACGTTGCAAAACTAATAAAAACCTAGACGAATATTGGAGATTAAAACTCTGGCGGAAATAATTCAAGACAGTGTCTCGTACGGGATTGAAAAAAAATAAAATAAAAATGAAGTTTCAGTAATGTGGCGTCCAGTGTGGTACACAAAGCATTCAAGTGGTCTGCACCTCCTGCCCAATAGCTCGAGAAATACCCACAGACATCGTGAAATGTCATCGGGGTTGAACTGCGATGAATTAATCTTGGCCCGACAAAAAAAAAAAAAAAAAAAAAAAAAAAAAAAAAAAAAAGCTACATGTGTTTACTCGTGAATGAAGACAACAAACATGCAAAAAGTGCAACCGTTTTGCTGTTCACATTACAACACGTGTGCCATACACGACCGAAGAGACGAATGTAAACACACGATCGTGCGCAGGGCGGTGCGAGCACATTAATGAATATTTATGAAGTACGGTATAGTTCGATTATCGCAATGGATCGCCCGTAGACGCCTGATTTTGTACTGCGCATGCGCTAGATGACGACAAAGGTGGTGAATATTTAATCGTTGGTTGGTATGGCAATCATTATACACAACATTATCTGCTCAAGCATTTGCTCCATTTATATCCCAACACGTATGCACACACCTTGCGGAACAAAGGAGCCGCGTATAGCAAGGAAATTAAACAACACATTCTCAGCATTACCACAATGATGACTTCATCAGTCTCTAAATAATTGCTATTTCGTAAAACTAACTCTTAATTATTTCGAACGAAAAAAAGCACAGATTTTAAAACAGCCAAATTAACGAGTCACATTTCACATAGCACTTTCTTATTCACTGTCATTTGACGGTTTGACTCGTACACATTTCACGTCATTGTCCGCCATTTTGAATGATGTTCTATTGGACTAGTGACCTTTGTATCGACATTCGCTCCCAAACCCCCTTACCCAAAAGCCGAGCGACTACATAGAGATTATACACTAGCGAGACTATGACAATTTTGTGGATACAGCAAGAATTCTCCATCCTCGTTAGTCACTTGTTTGTAAAGTTTTACCAGTGGGATTTATCGCCCGTGTTTGCTCCTTGTGTAAGACAAAAAACAAACAAACCCAAAACAAACAAAAACACCCACTATAGAAACTGCCGTGGAATCCTGTGCAATTTTCCCACCGCAGGTGCATCTCAATGCTACATTTTGCATCAGCAAGTAAACATCCATTTTCAGGAAAAAATGTAAAACCTCAATTAACTGATTTCTGTTGTTTTTGCTCAAATAAAAATAAGGCGTGTCCAGATAACATTATAACTATTTTAAAACAAACATTCATGTCGCACTTACCGTTGTTTTGACGGGCACGTACAGTACTTCTTTCGGACTCCCTCTTTGCCTTTTCGCCGGGGGACCAAGTTTGAAGCCCTTGGCCTTTACCCAAAACCTAAACTTTGTGCTCTCTCCCGCTGGGGCCACCTCGCCTTTCAGGAACCCCGTGATGCGTCCATATTTCTTCCGAGTCACCGTTTTGGTTTTCCCGCTGTCGCCATAGTTGTGAACGGCCCATGACTGGTAGTGGGCCCTCATGTCGGTGCTTTCTGTTGGTGAATTCATGCGTGTATAGAATCAGCTGAAAACTCCCAAACAATCACCAAAAATGTGCCCCTTTTGTTGAAAAGCTTCCACCTCTTGAGTTCGAACAAAGTTGTGTTTGTGTCGACTATATTATCCCATAGACCCGTGGTATTCCGTTTTGACTCGTTATGTGGAATCTCCCAACTGGTTTGAAGGTAGTGGCGAGACGCTCGATTGAGTCGTACTTTGAAACGAGGGTGTGCTTCAAAAATCCACCGCGATATAATTTTCCTTTACACCTGTCGAACTGATCGTTACCGGAGCCGGTTTACCGGAGCCCTTGCCTCTCCAAAACGGGTTGATTCTGAGGGTACGCCTACCACTAATAGAAGTAATCGATCAACGTGATGTAAACTTGAAGCCTTGGACCCATACTTACTGTAGCCCAGGGTTGTTCCCCTTAGACATGCTCTCTGGTATTTGTTTTGTCTACAACAAAAGCTATCCCAGCATCATCAGTCATCCGGAAGCAGTTTGGGCGATGAATCTGACACGAATTGAACTGTCCTTGAGAAGGTTTGACAGTCTTCAAAGTATTCCCGTTCTAACCAATCCAGAGTCGATTTACATGAGCGTCATCCAATCAGAATAGCTGTTATATTGATGGTGCGTTCAAATTTGACAGGCACTGAGAAAGGACTGCGCGTCCAGGTTTACACCGAGATTGAATTCGACCGAACGTCCCACAGACGGACGCGACCTTTGAACTCCAAGCCCGATCAGAGATTCTTGAATTTCGTAAACATTTCTCCGCGGGGCGAACAAAATAATCAATGTGCGATAATGAAGCCAGGAGCTCAGATGTAAGGAAATCGGTCGGTGAGGGTGTTGGTTGCAAGGGCGCGGCCTCTGCCCCCGTTGAGGTCTGTTTGTTTCAAGGTAACGAACCCGTATCGCTTGAAACCCAAGTCACACTCGAAAGCTAACTAAAGCCAAAAATAGCAAACTCTTCCGATGAATGTAGATTTACGGTTCTTTTAAGTTCATCACACACAAAAAAACAAGTTTACAGCTGATCAGAATCTGCGACTGTCCCTTTCACCTTAGGAATTTTATAGCCCAAGACGAACATGTAAATGCATTTCACACAAAGTGACAAGGAAACATCCGTTTTTTAGACAGGAAACGTTCTCCAAAGCGCCCGGCCGATGCTGAAGAAACACCTGCCCATTCAAAGCATCCCACAAGAGAAAGTCCACATTTCTTG
Source organism: Pisaster brevispinus (assembly GCA_023634235.1). NCBI lineage: Eukaryota > Metazoa > Echinodermata > Asteroidea > Forcipulatida > Asteriidae > Pisaster > Pisaster brevispinus. Next base: position 2,341,485 of record JAMKCF010000017.1, read on the forward strand.
TCCCAAACCGAGCGTCGATACCAGTGTATTTTAACTTGACAGTCCAGGCGCCTGTTATTTCCCAAAAGCAAGAATGCTTTACACAGCCGTGGCGACGGTACGCTGACAAAAATACAATAAACGATATGAGCCACAGAGAGAGATAGAGAACCCCCTCGATCGCTTCTCGGTCCAGCCCTGACGGCAGGCTACACTCTCCTCTTACCCACCGCTCCAGAGAACGTATAAAAAAAAACCGCGGGATTCAACTGAACGCGCAAAATTATTCAACCACTGCGTGGCCTCGTCGCGAGCAACTCTGCTTCCTCGCCTGTCACCCACTCTACTCCACTCAGAACAAGCTCCCTTAACGGCTGGAGGAAAAAAACACAACCACGTGCATTGTTAATGAGTAGTTCTACCTACACGGGACGGGGCATTCGTCGCTACGGTGCTGTCTACTACCACTGCAGCTCACATCACCACGTCAAATTTGAGGCGTACATGGTTGATAAAGCGATACCACCGTTATCACTTACGGGCTCACTCTCTCCACGCTGTGACATGGACACATCACCATTGGACGACGGACAACAAAAGTTACTACGTGACGTGTTTACGCCGTGGCAGCTGTCCCAAATTGGAACGGCCTTCTTGTGTGCATATTCATACATCCATATATTTCCACCGGTCATATATAATTTCAAGTCGCTCTATAATGCCTTCAATGTCGAGGCAGAACCAATATATCTTCTATCATCTACCGTCAACTACCACGACTCGCACCGCTGCTGCGCCGTGGTTTTTCTCTCCCCCACCTTATTTTCCAGTGCTCTGCCGCGTGTATACCGCCCGGAACTTAAATTAATACAGAAAAGATGCAATTTTGTACCGTGGGGGTTCATATGCATCCTCTATTCTCCATACAAAAAAAAGAAGAAGAAGAAGAGAGGACTAAAAATCGATACCAGCCTACCCGGATTGAAAACCATCGCAATAGGACAAGGCGATGGAACGTGATCACCGAGGCAATTTGCACCGCCATTTTCCCCCATACCCGACGAGGGGTTAGTGCCAATTTTGCAGTCGGACAGTTTTTCATTATTTTGTGGCGACGCTGAGCGGTGTTTTTTTGGCGCGAGTGGGTAGGGGCACATGGTCGGGACGATTGATTTGATCTTGGGGGTTTATGTGCTTCGTCCGCGCCGCCAAATCCAACCACCATGCTCCCAGGTACAATTTAATTTCCACATCTAAGCCTCCGTGCCAACCAGTAATGACACCCACTCTACGGAGATGTTGTAGAAGACAATATCTCCAAGAAAAAAAGAGGAGAGACTAAAAAAAAACTATAAAAAAAACTACTCTCATGTTTATTATTATTTTTCTATCTTGAAATATTCGTTCTATCGTATTTCCCCTTTACGGAAGCAGACGCGTTTAACGATGGCTAGAGCCAGAACACCAAATTAAGCAATTTATATTTTTCCGCCAGTGGCAAAATGTCGGCACCCGCTCCAAAGTGTCGCAACAAACACATTCATATAATTTCCCATTGTGTAGAATATAGTCTCAACAACTATTATGCCTGTACTTATTTGGACTGATGTGATGATTTCGGGGTAGAGATGTGGGAGGAATTCCGTCAGAAAAACAGTCCCACAGAGGTTGGATTTCAGCACTGGATCATAATGATATATAAGTTCAACGGGACAGTGTATTGCCGTGCCCGCTGCCTGTCTTTGCCCGGCCATGCATTAACTTACACCCCCGTTGTTACCACTGGGTATCCTGGGAATGCGATCTCGGATAGGCGCCGCGTTGATCACCACAGCGCATTGGACCTTAACATATACAGTGGGTGTATATATGTATGATGATGTAGGGTTTGTGCTCCAGCCTGGTCAGTCCCTCTCTTCACGGGATGCCGAGTGCAACTCACCGAGTGCGGTATGAACCAAGCTAGTTTGTCTTACTCCATCTTTGGTGGAGGGCATGGACGATATTAAATTTGGGACTAGAGGAGGACTCGTATATATACACGTGCAGAGTGAATTCACAGTGCAACTTGGGGCTGATGTATCGCAAAGGTGTCAACTTGTACGAGAGGCGAGATGTCTGGCTCTGAAGAAAGCGTCCAGACGGGACGGGACATTGTGGCGAATAAATTTACCATATCTATACCAAAATGTGTGTGTGTTGTGTACGCGTGGGGCGATGGGCATGTCCGATTTATAATAATATCCACTTACAAATGTTTCAAATTATGAAATTAACACTTTTTAATAAAGTTCGAAATGTAAAATATATTTTAAACCCAGATCTCCAAAATATAACATAAAACGCTCACACAAGTGTTATTGTTGTTTTTGTCAAGGGTTTTTAAGCGTCCAGCCCCAATGAATTATAAAGCAAGCAGCCATGTTTGTTTCCCACCATAAGTTCAAACAGTCAAAACCATGCCAGAAACGAATCCATTCTGTTCCAAATTTCGAAATATAAGAAAATAATAAAATAAATAAAATAAAGAGTAAATGATGTTATAATAACAAAACAACTCGAGGATTTGTTTACGCCCTCTTTGTTTTTCTGCCAACTCCGCATCTATGATGGTGGAGCCAATTTCCCCCTTCCACACCCCGTAAACAATCAGGGGGAAGAAGAACGCCTCTGTTTCATCGGTCCCCGTGCAAATTACCAGTACTCCTGATTTGCAGATCACAAACGCAGGACAAAAACCTCGTGATTGGCCAAACCAATCTTCCCGAATTCAGCAATTTAGTAGATTATCCCCAACATTTATTAGGAAGTCGTCACTCGGGGTTTCCCCATATTAAAGGAACAATAAGTGATGTCAATGAAAGTCAGCTGTTAAACAAGAACGAGTTTGAGTCTGTTACCGTTCTTGAAATGGATCAAAAGGCATTATAAGCAACCAAAAAAAGAAAGACTTCACAAACTAACAAAGTGGATTAAACTAAAACAATGTTTAAATAATGATGAAATAAATATAAAAAAACTAAATAAGTAAAAATGTAAGAAAACATAAACATAGATAATCAAAAATAAAAGAAAACGGCCCAACGCACTAAAAAAAACAAAAAAAAAACAAACAAAAAAACCAGCTGAAACCTACCCTATCCCAACCTCACAAAATAAACAACAACAACAACAACAACAGCAGCAGCAGCAGCAGCAGCAACAACAACAGCAATTGTGTGAACAAATAAAAATTAAAAAAAATATGAAATGAAAATACGAACACAGCGTTAAAGAGAAGTCAACTTAAAACATGTTTAACAGGTCAAAGTGGAGCAAAGGTCAATGTGTGTCAAATCAGCACTAAACATGGATACAACCAGAGCTATGGAATCACCAAAACAGAACCCACGAAACGAAACAAAGGTCGGCAACAGGAGAAGGTCAGAGAAAAACTCAGTCATATCATAATCCAGCATTGATTTGTTCTACAGAGCATAATTAATATCAATACAGAATGCTAACCACGCAAATGTTGATGCACAATTTCCTCACAACAGTAGAAAATAAGGGCCTATTATTAATACATTAAAGAGCAACAGAACATGAACAGGGTTAAATAGAGCGAGTATAATGTAGGTGGGCCAAATTCACATAAATATACTACAGAATGAAATGAAAGAGACATGTCATGAAAGGAGAAAGCGAACCACATTAGTACAAAGGAAAAAACTGGTGGATAAGACCAGTAGATTGATGTAGGTCAGAACTATTACCATTGGCATCATTACAGAACATACATCAATTAATACTAAAGAGCTGATGGATGGAGTGTACAGAATGGAATGTAGAGTAAACTATAGAAAAGGCTACAGAACAAAAAGGCTACAGAGTAACTTCTATGAATAGAGGGTGGTGAGGTTTCCTCTAATTCTGTAACTCTTTCTTCCAAGGCGGGTCCTCTCTTTAAATGAAACACTCATCCCCAGGTGCGCCCGATGTTTGGAGGGCACAAGACATGCGGCGGCAAAAGCTACCCCACTCGCCCACATCTGTGGGGAGATCGAGGTAGACTTTAAGGAGTCGCTTCCCCTAATGAAATGTTTGCCAACAAAATATCCACTGGCCCTATTTACATTTATTTGACCTATTAAGTCCAACCCAAAAATGACTTGCGCCATCTGCCAAGCATAACATGCCCCACAAACAACATTTGATTTCATAGCAGCCATTTTGTTCGGAGCTTCCATTGTATCCAACACGACGGTATAGGATTCTTTAAAGTCTGACAGACAAATTTAGCACATCATCCCAGCCCCCGTAAACAACGGCTGTCCTTGCATCGCCAGTTCAACAACGGGAATTACACGTTACCATAGCAACGCATCATCGAGTAAGGGCCCACAAACGGCTGCTTAGGTTCTCAATGAATTACACAGCAGTAGATTCCCTGGGCTTCGGGCCAGCATAATGCATGATAATTTGAGCGGACGGGTCCAGTCGAGGTCGTGTTCCGGACCAGTGCGTAACAAATTATCAAAATGGCCTCACGGGACAAAAGGGGTTTCTCTCGCTTGGCTGCAGCAGCGATCGGCACTAGGGGTTTTGTCAGCGGATGGTGGGGGCAAATTTAGCACGGGCTGAGGTATCATACATTGGGGGGTTGGGTGGATATATTTCTCGGTAAAAAATGTGACTGACTACTTAGTATCCGTACAACGTAACATTTATATATGAACGGTCTTTATGAACGTGACTGGACAAACAGGTGAAGATGACATTCATACGGACCGACACACAAACAAAGGAATAATTAAAACAACAACATTCTCCGCAATATTTAGTATTGACACTTTTAGTTCACAACACCATGTGTTTAAAATGCTGTACTGATCCTCACTGTAGCTTCTTTTTACAAGTCAATTAATTTTGGGGAATATTTAGCTGGAAAAGCATATGAAGTTTTGTATTATAGCTGTTGATTGAGTAAAACGCGGCCAGTGCCAAATCATTGCACGCGTCGGTCGAGTTGTCCCAAAGGCAAATAACGACGAGGATATTGTATTTCTTTTAAAAAGGGAAATTTTGTGAAGAAATCGAGCCGAATCTACGCCACAATTCTTGAATGAGTTTTTCAGTTCAGAATCACAGAGGCCTATGATCAAATATGAGATGAAAAAAGCCCATGAAAAATTATCCCTGGTCCCGCTCGATTTCGGCTGCATCTTCAATCAACATTCATTCCAGTCACAGCTATGGCCAATATATCCGCCGGGCAGACTCCTCAACTGTTACCGGTAAAAACGAAAAAATTGAGAAGAGACCCCCTTGAAATCTGGTGACACAAAAAGAAAAGAGAAAGTAATCTCTTCGATTCTTCCGTACGTCCATGGAGAGAGGGAAAAAAGGAAAAGTGGGTCGAATTGCGAAAAGAGCCACTTTGGGGGAATATTGTACACTCTCTTCCCATAGGTCTCTTGAGGCTGATTATTCTTTGGGGAGAAGGATAGCCCGTGGATAGACCGTCCATTACCGCTGAAGGGCCGAGGGTTTTTGGCTACGGGGCCCCGGGGCAAAATTTCAATGTGAGGGGGTTGTTTTGTAGTAGTGGAATGCGACGGGACTAAAATCCAGTAGATTGCGTGGGGTGTGTGTTTTCCTATTCTTTGCCTGCCTTCTCGGATGGAACCAGCGAGTGAAAATTCAATATTCTGGATTCTTTGGCAAGATCGGATCGAATGTTATGGTATTATGGCATTGTGGTAAAAGCTTGAATATTAGGTATAAGAGTGGTTGGAAATATATAACTTATAAAGTAAAATGGCTTTATTGGGACTGATGAAGATTGCCAGCACCTGTGCCTAGTGGACGCGTTCAGTTACACTACCTCACATTGAAGTACTAGGAAACAAGTTGTGTTCAGCTTCACCAAAATGGTGGTTTGTTAAGTTTCACGATGTAATTTAAAGGTATTCTAGAGGTTTGGTAGAGCTGACAAAATAGTCGCAGACAAAATAGTCGCAGACAGTGTTCATGTTTTGTTTGACCAACCATACACAAACATGAAATAACAAACCTGTGAAAATTTGGGCCTAATCCGTTGTGTGAGTCAGGAGAAATTAGCGAAACCAGTAAAAACCATGCACATAAAGGCTAAACACATTTTGGTTGTAACAACCGAAATAAGCTGTTGTGTTTTTAAAAGGTTTTCAGATACAGTTTTCTCGAATATGACTTCATTTTGGAGGGAAATATTTCTCAGAGAAAGGTTATATGAACTTCATAATAAGTAAGCCTTCTGACTAAATTAAAACAATGATGCTTTTTCTATCATTACCAATCATGTATAATACCTTTAAAAAAAATGTGATTTCCGTAGAAAATACATACTAATCCTGTTGTTGGCGCTAATTGTGCTGTTGGATTTGTAATAGAATAATACAATCTCGGAACCGTTCTCGATTCCCTTCACAGAAAATATCCGGTCGACGAAGGAACTTTCTCTGAGATTGGAGCTACAGTTCCTTCTTCGACGTCATCATAATCATCATCATCATCCCCATCATCGCCATCATAGCCGTGCCGACACAAGTCTGGTGTCGGCACGGAGAATATGACAACCTAATAGGACTATTATTAACACGTTGAGTCCAATATTAATCTATTGTGAATCTCACTAGACGAAGGTTACAGTATATTAAAAGGACAACATTAAAGGGACGTTTAGGTTGATGCGTTGTCATAAAACAGCCGTCTTGTTTTTCTTCCATCTAATCAACGCAAATCAATTCGAGGCTTGAGAGTACTATCAATCTTTTATGTTAAATAAGAAGCACTCCCTTGACAAATGTCAAAATATCGAAACTGAGGCTGGAAGTGAAAATAGTCTGGTACCATTGGGGGAGTCGGTGTGCATTATTACTGCTGCAGTCGGGGAACTCAACATAGTTGGCAACATAATTTATAAGCGTCTATTCTATTACAGTGGTGTTTCTGAATAACCATGGTAATACATTAAAGTCCACAGTCAGGTTTGATGCAGATTCAGAGAGTCAGGAGGACCTGACCCATTTGTAAGTAAAGTTGACCCGGAAACCGGTAAAAAAAGAAAAAAAAGAGAAGATTTTGACTCGCTTTCTGGGTCAGTTTGACATAGTTTCACAGTCAGCTTGACTCAGATTCCGGGTTATACTAACACACTGGGATTGGCCCCTCCCCCCCCCCATGGGACCCTGAGTCCGGGCTCATTTCTGAGCCGTTTTTTGTTTTGTTTTAGAGGGGAGACAGAATCAAGTTCTAATCCCTTAGCGGTTATGTGAAGGTAAGTCCTTTTGGGAGTTGTAATAGTGGGGTCTGACATGTGGCCGAATGAGGAGGGGGGGGGTGGGAGTCATCCATTTTAGATTTTTTTCTTCTTCAAAATGCGTCATTTTCTTTTGGATGAGGAGAGTCCACTGTGGTCGTCATGGGAGAGCAAATCTTTCCAATGTATTCTTGGAAGTGTTGAGGTCAAACATGAGTTCTTCCCACACCCATTCCCTGTCCTGTTGGTTGGTTGACTTTTCAGATATTGGGGTGGGGGGGGGGGGGGGCATAGGAACCGATGCCATCTTGTTAGTGGAGGGTTTACCTTCCTTTCCATTAGTCTGGACCAAGTGGTGCTTCCAATGAAAGCTATTTTCCTCCAAATCTGACCAATAACTGATTGTCAGAATGGTGTTTCGTACTTGGAGAAAATATTGAACCATCTTTCAAGAGGGTATGGGAAACTCAACACCTGAGAAGGAAGGGCAGGAGTACAATGGGAGAACAGAGAGAGGTCCTCGATTTATACTGGGTCAACAAACATGAGTGGATGTGGGGTGTGGGAAGGGGGGGGGGGCTGGCACACTGGCCCTTGGTGAACCCGGATGTTACAAGTATGGAGATGTTTTCAAAGTAACCGGAATCGAACAATAACACGGAGGGTGTACTTTATTACAGTCATACCGATGATCCCTGCTGCATGGTCTGAATTATTGAATTCCTTCATGATTGAATAGAGCTTCGTTCTATAAAATAAAAAGTGGCACATGCCTTTGTTATACTTGGAAGGGTCAAAAGAAAGGGGGGCACATTGCTGAAAGAGGGTGCATAATAATATGGAAACGCAACTCAGAAGATAAGAACGAAGGCACGTGATCTCATAGACCCCCCTTGAACAATTCTCATTCACACTCAATATTTTGCCTGTCCCCCCTCCTATACACTAGGAGTTACAATATCCCCCTCATTCACAATCGAAAACGGTTGACAATAGACGTCGTTGGTCGAGCAGACAATCAATAATATGTTTATATCATAAATCACACTATACCCCCATCGTCCCGGACGGTTACTGAAACAAACTATGAAAGATATTGGGAGGAGAGGGAAAAAAAACCCACCCCCAAAACAAAACAATTCCGGAACGGCTGGCACGGGATAACGGTCCGCGCGTGTGGCAACACTTCTGATGGGGCGGGAGGCTTCAGACCAGGTTAAAAAAAAAAACGGGCTTGAAACCAGCTAGGAGCGGAGCTGAGAGTCATCACGCGTCGGGTTCAATTAATCACGGATCCCCCCTTATGCATTCACCTCTCTCCCGCACTCTCCCCCCATCTCTCCTAGCTCACCCGTTCTTTTTAGCCGGCGGGGCTCTACTCGGAATTGACTGGCCGTGTAGAGTACCCCGTGGTGGTGGGCATAAATCACCAACCAAAATTGGCAGAAATGGGTCGAATTTTCCCCCTGCTTATTTTTTTTTTCTTCTTCTCTTTTTTTTATTCACCGTCTCTCATCCAACCCTCTTTCCACTCCATCTATTCGTGCAATTTATACTGGTTCAGTTGGCTTTAGATTTGAGCGGGGATCTTTTGCGAGCCCCGGCAGTGTCCCGTATGCAGTGAAAATAGGTCAATTAATAAGGGTGGGATCTCAATACGATATTGCAATGCTATGCATCAGGCACAATCTGAATGCACAATTTTTTTTTCAGTCGGGACGGCAAGTGTGTTTTGATGTGGGATGCGACACGCTACGTTTAGTATCTTTAAAAAAATACCAATATCATTCTGGTCGTGTCCCTTGTATGGGTAAAAACAGTATAGGCCTACTTTGGATACTGTTTTTTTTTGTCACACCAAAAAGGTGTCAGGCTACTCAACTGTTCACTTAGAATTTACTCTGTGAAGTTCTATACGCTACGTTCAGGACGAAACCACTATCCACAAAAAAGGGTAAAATTTGAGAAAATGGAGGGTCGTTTGTTTAATGATCTTATTTGAAAGAGTGCACCAAATATGCTCATTTGGTGTTCGATATGGGGGGTATGGTATACTATGGTGGCCCTGAAGGGACATCTAACATCCATAGTATACCCCTACCGTGTCTTCAATTTGTGCTTGAAATCTCACGAATTCTTTTGAGGACTTTTTAATTTATTTTTGTTTATTTTATTTTATTTGTTTATTTTTACCATTATTTTTAAAAACAATTTTCATAATTTTTATTTTATTTTTTATTTTTCAATTTTGTATTATATTTTATTTTCATTTATTTTATTATTTATTTATTTCTTTATTTATTTATTTCTTTATTTCTTTATTTCTTTATTTCTTTATTTCTTTATTTCTTTATTTCTTTATTTCTTTATTTCTTTATTTCTTTATTTCTTTCTTTCTTTCTTTATTTATTTATTTATTTATTTATTTATTTATTTATTTATTTATTTATTTATTTATTTATTTATTTATTTATTTATTTATTTATTTATTTATTTATTTATTTATTTATTTATTTATTTATTTATTTATTTATTTGTTTATTTGTTTATTTGTTTATTTGTTTATTTGTTTATTTGTTTATTTGTTTATTTGTTTATTTGTTTATTTGTTTATTTGTTTATTTGTTTATTTGTTTATTTGTTTATTTGTTTATTTGTTTATTTGTTTATTTGTTTATTTGTTTATTTGTTTATTTGTTTATTTGTTTATTTGTTTATTTGTTTATTTGTTTATTTGTTTATTTGTTTATTTGTTTATTTGTTTATTTGTTTATTTGTTTATTTGTTTATTTGTTTATTTGTTTATTTGTTTATTTGTTTATTTGTTTATTTGTTTATTTGTTTATTTGTTTATTTGTTTATTTGTTTATTTGTTTATTTGTTTATTTGTTTATTTGTTTATTTGTTTATTTATTTATTTATTTATTTATTTATTTATTTATTTATTTATTTATTTATTTATTTATTTATTTATTTATTTATTTATTTATTTATTTATTTATTTATTTATTTATTTATTTATTTATTTATTTATTTATTTATTTATTTATTTATTTATTTATTTATTTATTTATTTATTTATTTATTTATTTATTTATTTATTTATTTTATTTTATTTTATTTTAATTGTATTTTTAAATTTATTTATGTATTTATTTATTTATTTATTATTATTATTATTTGGGGGGGGGGACAAGAGGAAAACAGTGTCTTAACGTATAGGAACATTGGAGGTGACATCCACTGCCCCAGATCGGGCCTGATATAAAAATCGAGGCACGGCGGTGAATTAGGCTGGTCCCATTGAGAATGTCCACTTATTGTCAATGGGTACACGGATAAACATACTTATTTATGATGGCCGTGTAGTAATTAGAGTCATAAGAGTAAACAAGCACACGGGTCAGGCTGTATACGGCTACGGCTGGACAGCCGCGTCATCATACGTTGAAGTATAGGACGTCCTTATAGCAACGCCCTTAGCAACAGTCGTAGATGTAGCCGTAGCCATCAGTTCGGATACGGCTTTACATTGGGGTTAGATTCGCAACAGATGAGGTGTACACTCCAAAGACCTCCGGGTCAGAATTGACTCGGATTTCGGATCCATTTCTGGGTCAGGGTGACCCGGAATTAGTACACACACATAATTTGTAAAAGTTTTTGTTTAAAACAAAACTTGACAAAAACTGAAACGAAAACTCTGGGGCAAGGATGCTTATTTTGATCTTAACTTTTTAGAAACACCTTTTGTAAATCCACGCCTGAAAAAAAATGTGCAACCACTAAAAAATTAACTCCTGACGCAGTTTGTACTCCATATACTAGATTCCTTACTAGACGCTCCATTTTGACGTCAGTTCTATCTTTGAATTGATTTTTTGCCAAAGTAACCAACCACACATTTACCTCACACCAACCAAGTTTGTTTCAAAAAAATACATTTAATTAACACTTGCTTTACGGGGGACTGCCGAGTGTTGACACAACTTTTCAATATAGAATACTATGTGTGACATAAATTATTATTAGAACGATTTGGCTGGGGACGAAGTCTTCGCTGGCGTCTGACGTCGAACAATAGGATCCTAGTCCCTGACCTTGGCGATATTAGTTCCTAACAATAGACGCGTAGACTTGCCTCAAGCCGTTTATTTTGATGAAATACACGTGACTCTAGGCATTAATTAATCCAACCTTCTCTGGTGAAGATGATTGATCATAATATTTGGGGTAGATTTTTGTCATCAGTAATGAGTAATTGACAGAAGTATCGTTTGCCACGGGAATTATTCAAATTCACATATTGTACTGATCTTCTTTTTGTTTTTATTTCTTCAGATGACCTGCCCCGCCCCGTTTTAAATTGTTGGCACCACCTTGTAACCTATACGTTTTAGAGTAAACGCGTACAAACTACTCAGCCGACACGGAATGAAGAGCGTGAACACAAGTGAGACCATTACTTTTGTTTACCAGTGCAGAAAAAAGGGTCAAATTTTTTTATTTTTTATTTTTTTTGGGGGGCACAAGTGGTGCACCGTTTTTTCTAGGGGTCACGTCTGGCCAATTATAACTGTAGTTTCCCATTTAATTTCTCTAACAAACCCCTTTTCAGCGTTCTTTATGCCATTTGCAATTGTTTTTATAAGATAATGGTGACTTGAGTGTAAAACAAATACATTGTCTGCTTGTAAATGGAAAAACAGTTTGTTAAGCATTGAAATTGCCACAGTGGAGCTTATGAAAAATGTAAATGTAACATTTAACTTTGGTACTTTTAGTTGCAGGGGGAGGCACCCGGGTGGGGGCACAGAAATCAATTGGGAGGGAGGGGGCACGTGCATCGTCCCTAGTTATGCCATTGATTTACATGGCAATATGTATTTATTATTTCAATCCGACTTGCAAATTATACATAAATAGCCCACGACTGGATACAAAGCCAAACGTTGACCTACTTTACAATTGACTTAAAACATCAGGACGCCTTGAGGAATGTGGCCGGCTGAAAAGACACGGTTTATAAGCCATATTGTCCATAAGCAGGGGTTTAGAGAACCCTAACGCTTTAAAATGAAGGCCAGTCGGTCGTCCTGGTAACATTTCGGGAAAAAATGGTTGTGTAACGCAATTATGGGCCGATGAACAATATTAATAAATAGGGCAAGTTCTTCGCCATTTCGTCTGTCTGCGTTTAGGAAGCATTTAAGAAGTTTACAATGCCTCACAAGATGAGTTTTTAAAGTATGCTTTGATCGAGAGGTCTTCTGCGTAAAATGTTTGCACTCACAGTTGCTTGAAACTGAGGGCGCTGCTCTCGCTTCGATCACAGCATGAAGACCATTTCATTTCAGCCTGTTTTCCAAGTCTTCACAAGAAAACAAAAACCACAAATTCCCAAAACATAATCATTCTCCTTAATGTTAATAAACATAACCAAGGTTACAGTCCGAACGAGGACAGTCAAGGAATTAAAACATCAACAAATCAGTCACATACTTGCACTCTGCATTTACACCAGTGCCCAATGTCATAAAAGCTGCTACAAAAAGTAGCTTAGCCAAACAAAACAATCCTTACCAGACTAAAGGTTACCAGCCAAAAACACCATGTCACATGTACAATCTGTGACTGGTAGTCCTATCCTGCTTATTTTTTTGTGAAGCAGTAAATGTTTCAGGAATATTTTCTGCTTAAGCAGCTCTATAATTGGGCCGAGGTTAGTAGCTGTTCCTCAGATCCAACCGGCATGAGATATCTCAACCTGCCGAGGAGCACATAATATCAAATCCGCTTCATGTGAAATAAATGTTTTATTTATTTAAAGTGGTCGGTACCAAACCACATCAAATATTTAAGGAATGATTATTTTATATACATTTCAGAATACGGGAACCGATTAGGCCGTGTCCAAAATGGTGGCTACAGCTATGGCTACGGCTAGATTTCCAAGTACATCCTTAGCAATGCCCTTAGCAACAATAGACCGTGCAAGTCTCGCGCGTATTCGAACATTTTTGGGACCACTGTGGTCCCACGTACATTGCTTTAACGCGTAAAAGAAACAAACTCACGCGCTTTAACGAATCCCAAAGTTCGAATACGCGCGAGACTTGCTCAGTCTATAGCAGCTGGCCGTGGCTATAGACCTTTATCATCTTGATTTTTCTCCAATCCAAACCATTGTAACCAAAAATAATAGTCTGGCTCCTTCCTTGTGCAAAGAATGTTAGCATTAATTGCTGCTGTTGGATACAGGGAACATTACCAAGATGGTGGTAGCATGATAAAGGTCTATAGCGGCCAATTCCGACCTCAACCGGCATCATCTTCGTCATAATTATCACAAGAGGGCGTGATTAAAAGGAAGGTGAGCTTCAGTAATTGAGAGCGACTTTTTAAATTATAATATATTGATTTTTGCATGGAGGGAAGATGAAATATCTCTCTCTCGTGATGAAGCGTTGAACGATTTAAGATGAGCTTAGAGCTTACGTTAACTTCTCCCAGCAACCATTTTCTCTGACAATCAAACCTTATCGGAACCCCCCCCCTCCCACAAAACACTAAGATAAACAAAAAAGACAGTGCCGTAACTGGGGTAAAATTTTAGGGGCACAAGGGGGCTGCACCTTTTTTTTTTTAGGGGGCACTTCTGGCCAAGTTTCCGTTTGCCCTTCTCTGTCAAAATATCTCTTTTCAGCGCTTTAGAAAAACAAAATGTAATTACTATTTTTTGTAACATAATCTGGCGTTAGTGTAAAAACAAATACATTTTATAACGGAAAAATAAAATCGGAGCTATCAGGAAATGTCCAATCCAAAAAGTAAAGAGTTTGAATTGGGGGGGGGGGGGGGGGCACGGACATCAATTGGGGGACACGTTCCCCCGTGTGTGCCCACCCTCTTCCCCTTAGTTACGCCACTTAAAACGACCAGCCAAATTTACGTAGTTTCAACGGGATATTTTGGACGATTTTTAAATGTTTAACTTTCTTATTTACTCTTGGGTTTGAGCGAATTTCTTCTTCCAAAACACTTTTTAAATGTTATCTGTAACAGACGATATGCCGCGCTGGTAAACGGGGAATGTGCGGTGGGTAACTATCAAAGACGATCACATGAAACAGCCGTAAGTTGGAAAGGTAGGTCAAAGGTTAACGAGCCGTTCTGACGTTTAGTCAACGCGATATACCCACTCTACTTACTGGTCATGATGCAAAAAAGGTATGATTTTCACTTCTTTATAGACCCAAATTGTAATTTGTATAACTCTGTCACATTATTTATGTCTTTAGTAATCATCAAGGAGTATTATTTTGAAAATCGAAGGATGTTGCAGAGGGAAAAAGCCATGTTTCAAATGGTTTGATTTCCAGTGTTTACAGTTGCGCTGGCAACAACGACGCGAGGTTTTCATCGTGAAGGAAGTTGACGATGAATGAAGGCTTATATTATAATATAATAACCACTCAGTTCCAATACTATGTAATGTAAATTGTGGCACTTCGTAATAGCAAGATAGTTTTGGAGTTCTTCACAAATTGTAAAATTTGAGCTACAATGGATAAAAACAAGGGAATACACAAACTAAAGTACGTCTGTGATTGTGTACGTACAGACTAGGTTACATTGGTTAGCCTACATTGGTACACTAGGTAATACATTCATAGGCCTATTTGTATCTAGAAGAAAGAAACAAATAAATAAAAGTAAAACTAATTTCTCTTCGCCAAACATGCCAGATTTGCCAAGCTATTCATAGTACTCTAAGTAAAAATAGTATTATTAATAATAAATATTATTATTTTATGACCTCTATATACCTAAATCACAAAAATCTTTATTGAATTGAAATGATTAATATTATGATCTGGTAATGAAACCAAGGATGCCTTATAATAAGTTAAAAGTGATCACTGCTCGCAAGCCTGAAGTTGGAATGCGTGCTCGAGTCAGGTTGTCAGGGCAGTCTGGTTGGCTCAGTGGTTTCTTCCCTGCCCTTTCACCTCTGTGGACCCCGCTTCGATACCCAGACCATAGCCGGAGCCTTGCATGTGGATTGGGTTTTTCAGTCCCTACCTGACTCGACGGCGTGGGTTTTCCCTATAGACCTTTATCATGCTGCCGCCATCTTGGTCATGTTCCCTGTATCCAGTAACAGTATTGGATGCTAATATTCACTGTACAAAAAAAGGTACCAGATTATTTTTCCGTCCAGCCTCGGTTTGGTTACATTGAGCTGAATAGGAGAAAATCAAGATGGCCGCACCATGATAAAGGTCTATAGGGGTTTCCCTTCCATGTCTAAAACTGAAATTTCTTCATTGTCTTCTTTACAAACAAAGTTGGTGTGATGTTTCCGTTTGGATGCTTTGCCGACTATGTAACTCAGATTCAGAGTCAAAGTCTGAGTCCTGGGCCAAATTTCATAGAGCTGCTTAAGGCTTAAGCACAAAAAGTAGCTAAGCATGAAAAATTTATGCTTACAGGGGTAAGGTTACCATCCAAAATAGCATGGCACATGTACAGTCTTTGACTGGTCTCCTGCTTATTTTTGCTTAGCAGAAACGTTTTAAAGCACTATTTTCTGCCTAAGCAGCTCTTAGAAATTGGGCCCTGGTCCCGGCACTTGTGCACTTGAGCATGTCGAGCGCTATACAAAACTACAAATGCTCTTTGGCTTTGTATCCTGACTTTATAGACACTGT
Organism: Pisaster brevispinus; assembly: GCA_023634235.1. Taxonomy (NCBI): domain Eukaryota; kingdom Metazoa; phylum Echinodermata; class Asteroidea; order Forcipulatida; family Asteriidae; genus Pisaster; species Pisaster brevispinus. The sequence continues at coordinate 2,357,460 of JAMKCF010000017.1, forward strand.
TGAGTACAACATAGAACTAGAAGTAGAAGTATGACTGATCAAGTTTTAAAAAAACAAGTGTAAAGCTTATTTTAAGCAGGATTTGAAACTTTGCATGGTGGGAGTACAATGAAGTTACGTTTGTGGTGACACCATGTGTATAAGTCTCTTTTGTGCATAGTGGGGGTTCTGAGAAGTAACCAGTGGTTTGACATACTTGACATTTTCGATCAGTATGCTCTGATCGTCTTCAGGAGAACCCGTCGAGTTGTCAAACCTTGTAAAGGCATTTCCCTTGGTTTGTTTTCATGTTTTTGGACACTTTGTTTCCGTTTTTGAGGGATGACCAAAGTTTTTCCTTTCTGAATCCGACACTGAAATCCAATGACATTTTGATTTCTGTCTTTTCTGTTGCAGCCAAATTCTTTTCTTGAAATGAATACCAGTTCTTCGGAAGGAACAGCACGAGGTGTCGGGCGAAAGAAACGTAAGAAGAAAAGAGGGTCAAGTATGAATCGTGTACACCCTGAAGGGTCAAGTGGAGAGGTCAGCCTCCAGCAGAATGGTCACGTAGATGGACCAGAGATGACAGGGAGAGAAACATCAAACAACAACAACAACGGCCAGAAAGCTGTAAGATATTTTAAGAATGTTGTGTCAAAGTGGTAGAAAAAAAGAAAGGTAGTAGAAGACAAAAAAGAAATTACAGTCTGACACTTGTTAAAAATCTTTCTTATGCAGAAACAGTTGACGAGTGCTGCTGATGCTTTCAACGTCATGACCAATGTCAAGAAAGGGGCGGAGCGGTTTAAAGGGCTAAGCTGCAGAAGGAGACAAACTGGAGGAGATTCGAGTAAGATACATATTCATAAGAGAGTTCATTGAATTATGCCTATTCAAGGCAGAAAATAGTTACTACTATTAAGCCTACTAATCGTTAAAATCTTTAAAATGTAAGATCGTAACATACTCTCATTCAACTACATATAAAAAATTGGACTAAGCCCAAAAAACTCACAGTGTTGTCACACTATAACGTCAAATTCAATCCATGTTTAGCGAGGTGACAACAGGTACCAACTGCATCTCTGGCCGCAGCCTTCGCGAACGGACACCAACCCTCAGAAATCTGGCAAATGATTCATGCATTAAATTGTTTCTCAGATTCAAATGTTTTTATTGATTTCTAATCGATTAAATCATTTCAATATCATATCATTATTGTCAACAACAAAGCACTGTAAATAAAAACTCACAAAGAAAAAGTTGATGTTTATTTCAGAGATCTTAGCAAATTATATAATTGGATATCTTTTTCGAGGTTCAATATTTTAAAGCTGAATCTTCTTTTGAACATATTCATGACAGTCACTTGACATCATGAGAAATAATTTACATATTCATTTCCATTGACTTTGTTTTTGAACCACCTCCTGTTTATTTGCATGAATTTGTATCTTGTTCTTGGATGAAAACAACTTTATGTAAGTATTGGGTCGTAAAATTACAATTCTTCACATGTGCTACACTAGTGTTTTGGAAATTAATAATTGACGGTACAGCATGAATTTGTTCCATCTGGGATTTCTAACTATTTGTGTCCTGTGAAAACTTGCTTATTGAGAGAAAAAAAATTCATTTAATGATGTTATGTGGAATTAAGAAAGGGTAACTTCTTTCTTTACTCGATTCAGTCAGAAATTTCAACAAAAAAAAATAAAAGAAACATTCCAGATATTGTCATACGGTTAAGTCAAGTCGACTCTAGTCAGCCACTTGTGTTTTAAGTCCCTCCCATACATTAACAAGCCATCCTTATTTACGTGTTGTACACATGCACACTAGCCAACGTGATTTCCTAACTCTGAACTTACACTTGACTTAACTTCCAGCAAGAAACAAGTTTCATAACATTGAAGCCAAATTGTCTCACAAGAAGTTTCCTTCCTAATCACCTGGCTCCAATTTCATGAAGCCTGTAAGCACAAAAACTTGCTAAACACAGACAAATCTTGCTCAGCAGAAACAGTTTACCAGCCAACACTCCATGATGCTTACATTTTTGCCGCTTGTACCCTGCTCATTTCTTGCTCTGTAAAGAAATTTGCTAAGCAGAATTTTTCTGCTTTTACAGCTTTATGAAATTGGGCCATGGTGTCTTACTAAATAGCCATGCCATCTTGGTTGGCATTTCACTGTGGTGAACTAACTCTGTAATATCATTTCACTCCTAATTTGTTCGATTCGCATCGTCTTTCGCGCGGTCAGATAATATTAGCCCGAGGCCGAACGATCACAGCAGAACAGGTAAACTCTTTGAACGCCTTTGAACGACCACCAACAATTCTGCACTTTTTAAATGTTGCGCACATTTGTTGCTATTTTTTTTTGTTCATGCTCAGTCTGAAATGTTTTCAAAAGCAATTTAAGATGGAATTAGACTTCTGGGCTGATCATGAGATGGCCTACTATTTTAGTATTGTGGAACTTTTGTGTTTTTGCAATTTATCTTTCCCCAGTTTTTGCTTAAACTATAAAATGTCCTACAGGTAATTTATGGCATAAAGATTTGCAGACAAGATTGTTAACATCCTCTTTACAGCATATCAAGTTTCATTTATCCGTAATACTAACATTATTGAAAGGTGTTGGTTATGCTAAAAATAATTCCTTTGGGTCATTTTTTTCTGCTGATTAACATTTCATGAAGCTGTTTAGAATAAAAACTTGCTTAGCACAGAAAACTACTGCTTAGCAAAAACAGGTTACCAAGCAAAAGACCATGTAATGTCTATTGTATGTGACTGGCTCCCTGTTACTTGTTGCTAAAAAAAGCATAATTTCTTGTTTAAAACAGCTTCATGAAAGTGTTCTCATTGGTACTCCTTCGCTGTAAAAAAAAAAGAAGCTTTCTTTGCTGCCATCGCACCCTCAACGCTTGTCTAATTACTGTTTTGTCTACTCTTAACTGTCTTTCCTGGCAGGCTTTTTGTGAAAAGTTTCATACTTATACATTTTTTTTGCGATGCATGAAGATTGCTTTATGTCTGCTATAGACCATGTAACCTGGATTTGTTTACAAAATGAGTGACCCGGACATTTTACAATTTTGTATCTTAATTTTCACATAAATTCAAGAGTTGTAAAGTTTTGGGATGTGCCCCTTTTTTTCATAACACAAATGGATAAACATCGCACAGTGCAATCTCTGCGAAGTGTAAGATTTTATGTTGTCTTCCCTTGACCTGTGTTTGAATTGTGCTTTCAGGCTCCAGGCTTTTGTAAATGTCCAGTCTCTTGTAAATGTGTTTTAATATATTCACTACGTTAGGAAGACTGAGGAAAAAAAAAAAAAAAGGGAAAATAAAAGGTCTCCATAATTGGGGTATACTACAGACTGGGGTGCTCCTTAAGGAATTTGGTGTACGTTAAGTACAGGAAAACAAGAAAGAACAAAAGATGTCTCCCTCTCTACCACAGGGGTGTAAAAAATATAATGTGTGATGATCACAGGTTACATGGTCTATCTTGTCTGTATGATGGCTGGTGCTCCAGTTATTACTTTAACTCTTACTTGAAGTTGGAATGAGTTCAGAGGTCAAATTGTTGAGCTGCCGTCCAGCAATTCAAATTTGCTTAGCACAAAAAGTGCTTTGTTGCTTGGCCCAAATGATTGAGATTTGACTTGGCAGTTTTCAGCTTAGCAGTTTAGTAGCTCTAGAAAAAAATCTGAGCATGTCAATAAAATGTGGGCACTCCAGATGTGTACTTGTTAAGTTAGATGCATTTTGCATTTGAAAGCAAAGACTCATCGAAAAAACATTTGTGTCTCATCTCGTACCTTCAGTAATTGACAGACACCATTTCCGTTAATTCTCTCCTAGATTTGGGTTATTCTCGTAAAGGCATGGGGATTGATGACAGCATCATGCCGCAGCCCCTACAGCGTAATCGCTTCAACGAGGTTCTGATCTCGTACTTTGCCAAGATGGCCCGCTCCGACAATGATGAGGATGTCATTGACCTGGAGTTTGTTCAGCAAATGTTGGACAGTGGCGCCGATATATGCTGCACAGATAAACATGGACAGACGGTTCTTCACGAGGTATAATATCCTTGTTGTTACTTTTACCTCTGGTATTAAAACCCCAAGATCCTCAAAGTACACTCACAGTTTCTTCAAGCAGTCACAGTTACGTCACACAGCTCTGTGTTGCAGTCACTCTGTAGATATTCCTTTGCTCTGTACACTTTAGGAAAAACGTATTCTTCAACACTGTAAAAAACACTGTGTGGATGTGTGTAAGTCCGCATGGAGAGTAGACAAAAAAGGAAGTTTCAGTTTTAGATGTGGGAGGAAAACCCCAGAGAATTATTCCAGGGAAAAAACCCACACAATCAGGCAGGGACTGAAAACCCAATCCACATAGTGCCCCAAGCAGGATTTGAACCGGGGTCCCACAGGTGGAAGGCGAGGCAAGATACCACTATGTGAACCTGACTGTCCCCAAATTTGTCTGGTAGGAACTGGTGGAAAACCTAATCCACGCGCAAGGCCCAGATTAAATATGGAATTCCAACCAGAGTCACTCAGCAAAGGTCTTCTCACCCTAAAACCACTTGTGTTTTTTATTCTGTAGGCTGTAAGGGCCTGGGAGACCGATGTTGCCCTGTTTCTACTCGCTAGGGGCGCCAAGGTTAACCAGAAAGACCGCTTTGGGCGAGCTCCTCTCCATGTTGCCGCAGCGGTGAACTACCCTGAGATGGTGATGCTGCTGCTAGACAATGATTTTGAAAATGGTGAGGATTTTAGATTTGTTTCAAAGAAATGTCATTACTATTATTAATATATTGTTATTGTTATATACTTCTGGTAATGAAACCAAGGATGCCTCATAAGTGAACTTAATCACTGTAGCTCGCAAGCCTGAGGAAACCTGTAAACAAGGGTGCTTGCTATGTGAACAAGAAACACTGGGGTTAACCCCTACTCTTCCACGATAAGTGTTCTTGGTTCTTTTGCATGTACTACCAATCCTAGCACATGGACTCTTTGGCTTAATGTCCCATCCGAAGGACAAAGCAACTATGGTAAAGTATCTTGCTCAAGGACACAAGTATCGTGACCTGGACTCGAATCCACACTCTGCTGATCAGCAACAACTAAGCTTGAATTTTACTAAGCTTGAATTTTACTAAGCTTGAATTTTTCTAAGCTTGAATTTTACTAAGCTTGAATTTTACTAAGCTTGAATTTTGTTGCTCAACCGCTTGGCCATGCCAGCTTCCTTGTGTAACTTTTTCGGGGTGAAATCACCTAAAAGGTTTGATGCATGCAAGTGGCATGCATGCCGCTTGAATTAATATTAATAAAAATAATAATGGCCTCTTATATAGCGCTCATATCCGTCACTCAGTAACGCTCAAGGCGCTTCAACATTAAGTATTTTCCTGCAAGGTATGTGGGGTTTCGTTTTGAAGTATGCGACCTACTCCTTTACATAGCACCATGTAATGGTTTACAAGGTAGGATTTGAAACTTTGCATGGTGGAAGTATAACTAAGTAAGGCTTGCGGTAACACCATGTAGAATTTTTTTTTGGTTTACAAGGTGCTGTGGCGCATTATGCAAATTGCACTCTGACAACAAAAAGATGCAGCATGTTCTGCATCAAAAGAAAGGGTATCATAACCTTTTTACAAGTTTGGATAAACTTTGTTCTCTTGTTTTTTTCTTTTCCAGCCGACATTGAAGATTTAACAAATGGAGAAGAGCAGACACCGTTGCATTTTGCTGCTCGTAATGATGCCAGCTTGGCTTTGAAAACCTTACTCAAACAAGGCGCTAATCTACATGCAAGAGACTATAAAGGCAGAACACCCCTTCAAGTTGCCGCTGAGTTGGGTAAGAAAAACCTATTTTATCGTACCTTTACTTTGAGTAGTTTATACTTAAATTGAGTGTAAATAATCAAACAAGATTTTTTTCAAACAAGAGTAATTGGTCTGAGGGTATATCGTTGCGTCAGTGAAAAAACGTTGTATCTTGAATTTTTAGTACATTCCTTAATTTTGATGATATTCAATAAAAACGGCATTGAATTTGACCTTTCGACTGGTGCAGAAATTCCTCTTTGGGAAATGTTCAGACCTGTTTGGTTTTGATGTTCAGTCACGTCACGTTTCAAATTTCGCTACGAAAGAGAATAAAATAAAATGGCATTTTACACAATCTTTACAGACTTGAAATTTGTTCCCACCTTCATGAGGACTCTATCTAATTAGAAAATAATTCTCAGTGCATCACAAAACCGAATTTGACCATGGAGTCACTCTTTAAGATTTCTCCATTTCGTTCATCATTCTTACATCATTTTCAGTGGCGTGTCGTGGCCGAGTGGATAAGATCACTGGACTCAAGCTCTGGTGTTTCTGATCAGTGGGGTGTGGGTTCGGGCCCCGGTCGTGACACTTGTGTCCTTAAGCAAGACACTTAACCATGATTGCTTCGTCCTTCGGATGGGACGTAAAGCCGTTGGTTTCCTGTGTGTTGTGTAACGCACGAAAAAGAACCCAGTGCACTTATCGAAAAGAGAAGGGGTCCGCCCCGGTGTTCCTGGTTTGATTGGCTGCATATTGCGCCACAGCACCTTGTAAACCATTACAAGGTGCTATGTAAAGGAGAAGGTCTCATACCTCAAACGTAGCCCCAAATACCTTGCAGGAAATACTGAATGTTAAGCGCTTAGAGGCTGGCCTGCAGTAGGCGCTATACAAATACAATATATTATTATTATTATTACAGATCGTAGTGAAACAGCCAGGCAGCTTCTTGAGCTTGGGGCCGATGCATCAGACATAGATAAAACTGGCCAGACGTCACTGGTGTTACTCATAAGCAAGATGCCTGCTGTTGTAAGTATAACACGTCAGCCAGGCTAACTTTGAAATGATCCTTGACATTGAGTCTACTTTTGAGTCTGTTTGATCATTCCTCTCCTCATATATTTTGTGTAATTTTTTTTTCAGGCAAAAGAAGGATTAGACCAGTTTCATCGATGTGACCGGGCTAATCGAAAGCAGTACTATGACCATCAGTTTGTGGAACCAATCGGCCCTGAAGATCCTAAGCCAAAATCAAGATCTGCCGTAAGTTTTACTTCTGGCCTATGGCCGTGTACTCAGTAATTCACTTGATATGGGTTTTTTTTGTCAGTCTACCCAAGAAGTTAGTAGGCCCATTTGTCTATGAGAGACAGATTTGGGTCCGGAGCAGAAGAGTAAAAGGCGAATTGTGTATTATTTGTTGTTGAACCCTCTATGGTGGCTAAAGAGTACGGTCTGGGAGAGGTAGAATCTACAACAGATACCTCGACAAGAGCTGCCAACTTTCCCTGATTCTGCAGAAAGTTGCCTGAAAATGAATAAATCTTTCCATGTTCTGATGAACACATTTGGAAATCTCCACTGATTATGGAAACTTTTATTTTTTAATGTAATTCTAAATATCTCCCTGACTGTTGCACGAAATCTCCCTGATTGCAAGATGCAAATGTTGGTAACTCTGCCTCAACCCCAAAAAATGATTTGTGAAAGTTGAAGTAATTCTAAAATTCGTAATTCTTCATTTTGAAATGTCCTTGTCATATTCTCCCTCAACAGTTCAGTGTTTTAGAATCTAACCCTTGACTTGTATTTTGGACTCTTTAACCTTTGACACGACAGGTTCAGGTCATAGTTCAATACAACCAGTTGGAGCTGATCACACATCCTGTCATCCAGAGGCTCTTGCATATCAAATGGGTCAAGTTTGGACGGTAAGTTTGGTCAGAAAGGCTATTCAATTTGCGGAGATCTTATGGTCTGTAAATGTTACATATTCAAATAGGTCATTCAAAGAACTACAAGTTTGATCAAATTGCTGTTTTTTTTATATTTAAAGCTGACTTGGCCTTTTGCTTTTAGTTGCTTCATCTCTTTTAGGCTAAATTGATTTTTTTTTTTTTTTTTTTTTTTAAAAGTGCAAGCACTTTTTTATTTATTTCATACATATGCACTCACAAGCAAACAACGAAAATACAAAATAGAGGACAAAAGACAGAAAACATATCAAGCAACAATTAAACCGTAAACCTCCAGCAATCCGTAGTTTCCAAATAGTGCCAGAGTGTACAAATCTTAGAAAAATTTACGACAGAGTCGGACTCGAACCTGCGAGCTCCGCATTAACAAGCCGGCGCTCTACCAACTGAGCTATCTAGCCCTGTGTTGGTGGTCTCCGTATTTTGTCAATACCTTTTTGTTCAGGCTCTTGCATATCAAATGGGTCAAGTTTGGACGGTAAGTTTGGTCAGAAAGGCTATTCAATTTGCGGAGATCTTATGGTCTGTAAATGTTACATATTCAAATAGGTCATTCAAAGAACTACAAGTTTGATCAAATTGCTGTTTTTTTTATATTTAAAGCTAACTTGGCCTTTTGCTTTTAGTTGCTTCATCTCTTTTAGGCTAAATTGATTTTTTTTAAAATTTTTTTTTTTTTAAAGTGCAAGCACTTTTTTATTTATTTCATACATATGCACTCACAAGCAAACAACGAAAATACAAAATAGAGGACAAAAGACAGAAAACATATCAAGCAACAATTAAACCGTAAACCTCCAGCAATCCGTAGTTTCCAAATAGTGCCAGAGTGTACAAATCTTAGAAAAATTTACGACAGAGTCGGACTCGAACCTGCGAGCTCCGCATTAACAAGCCGGCGCTCTACCAACTGAGCTATCTAGCCCTGTGTTGGTGGTCTCCGTATTTTGTCAATACCTTTTTGTTCAGGGGTGCCAGTCAGAAACCATTCAACCTGTAATTGCCGTCTAAGGCAGGGATATCACACCCAAGTTTTATGATGCAATTTTAATTTTGTCATTGGTTTGTTTTTCTTTCTTTATGCAGACGTGGCGCATGCATTCAAGCACTCGTCAACTTCATCTTCATTTTACTGTGGACTGTAGTAGCAGTCACTCTTCGCGAGGATAAATTGGAGAGGATCAACCTGCCGGCCGATACCTGGAGACTTGTTGTTTGGGTGAGTGTTGCTCATTGAGTTATGGGTATTTCACATTGAGTTATGGGTATTTCACATTGAGTTATGGGTATTTCACATTGAGTTATGGGTATTTCACATTGAGCTATGGGTATTTCACATTGAGTTATGGGTATTTCACATTGAGCTACATGTATGGGTATTTCACATTGAGCTATGGGTATTTCACATTGAGTTATGAGTATTTCACATTGAGTTATGGGTATTTCACATTGAGTTATGGGTATTTCACATTGAGTTATTAGTAGTTCAAATTGGGTAATGAGTTTTTCACAATGAGGTACATGAGTGGCAATTTCAATTTGAGTTATTTTATTGATTATTATTATTATTGAGTATTTTATTGAGTTTTTCAGTATGAAGTAAAACTTGAAATCAATATTATTTAATACATATTGCTTGAGAATGGCTTCATTTAAATGTTTGCCAAGCAGAAAGTTTGTTATATATAAAATGTTCTTCCAAATACTTATAAATTACATAAAGTGATTTCTTACTACTAACTCGGCCCAATTGTAAACAGCTGCTTACACAAAAAGTAGCTAAGCACAACAAAATTATGCTTAGCGGAATAAGATTACCAACCAAAAAACCATGTCATATGTACCATTTTGTGATTGGATTCTTGCTCATTTTTGCTTAGCAGAAAAAAACGTTTAAGTAGCATTATTTGCTTATGAACAGCTCTTTAAAATTGGGCCCTTGTTTTGCCTGGTATCCCAAAATGGCACAACAAAACCTTTTCGACCGGTGCATGGCATCTGGTGTATTGGGTAAAAAAAATACATTCAGCATATTAGTGTGAGATTTATTTATCTCTTTGGGATAGATTTTGAGTTTGCTTATCACCGTGTACATGATCATTCAAGAACTGCAAGAATTCTTCACCTCCAAGAAGAAATTCAAGGTGAGTAGATTTCAAGTGTCCGACGATAAGACACTATAGTTACATATATTTTCCAACAATCATTGCCTACTGAGACTAACTACCTTGATTCGAACACATCTTTCCGATAAAAATGTCTAAAACAAACCTAAATAAACAGCCATTTTGTTTTTTGTTTGAATTGTGTGCAGCTCTCGTAGTAAACATGGGAAGTTTTCAGTTCATGAAATGACCTAGCCATGACCTTTCATTGTCTGAATAAGATAATGTGAATGGGTTGATCAATAGCAGTTGCTATGGGGATATTGACGAGAGCTGATCTACCGCTACGGCCAAATAAGGCTTCAAATTAATAATAATAATATTGGCTTCTTATAGTGCTCATGTCCGTCACTTGGTGACGCTCATGGCGCTTCAACATTCAGTAATTTCTTGCAAGGTATTTTGGGGCTATGTTTGAAGTATGAGACCTACTCCTTTACATAGCCCCATGTAATGGTTTACAAGGTGCTGTGGCTTAATATGCAGCCAATCAAACCAGGAACACCGGGGCGAACCCCTTCTCTTTACGACAAGTGCACTGGGTTCTTTTTTAATACAGTTTTGCTTTGTACTTTAAAAAAGACCTTTACCCATCACAAATCTGGCGGGCGAAGAGGGGATTAATTTTAACATTTGTATTTCAGAGATGGAAACAATGGAGGAAAGGTGAAATTGAGAAGGATCTAGAGTTCTGTCATCCACAGTGGCCTCAAGAGAAAAATTTCCTCCTTCAAGAAATCGAAGAAATCAATAACCAAAGCCCGGCCTACTTCAGTGAATTCTGGTAGGTACTCAATTTGTAACAATTACATTCTGGATAATGCAGGGCTCGAAATTTACCCCGGATCGTAGACCCGAGGCCAGTGATTATAGCATCGGGCCAGTAAAATCACGACTGGAAAAGTCCGGTGGTCTTGTGCTTTTGCTCAAATGTCGACTTTCGGTGTGATATAATCTCTTTCAGTTCTGTGTAGTATTGAAGAATTCTTACTCATAATACAAATGAGATAAATCTTCTCTTAGTTCTCGTTCAAATTAAACCAGTTAAAATGTTAAACTGTGTAGGTATTTTTTTTTCTCATGTTAATTCTGGTCATGTTAAAAAAATGAAAACAAATCTCGGCCAGTAAAAAATTTGAGCTAAAAGCCCGAGAGTCTTGTGTGTTTTTTTTCGCTGCAAGCCTTAGTTCAGAAATGATGTCCCACCATGGTCTCAAGGTGTCGCTGCCGACCTAAGTTCAAGATTGTTGTCCTTAGTCCAAGGTGTCGCTGCAGACGTTAGTTCAAGATTGATGTCCCAACATGGTTTCAAATCTGACTAAACTAATCCGCTTTTTTTTTTCAACTTTGTAATGTTTTCGTCTTATAGCCCTTCACCAAGTGTGGCTTTTTAGCCTTGTTTGGGACAAACTTGCATAAACCAAATTAAAAAGAAAGGAACAAAAAAACATACAAAGTTTCAATTTATTCTTATTTTTTGATCTCTTAGGAACTACTTCGATTGGATTGTGTACTGTCTCCTTCTCATCTTCAATGGCATGTTTATCGCGAGCCAATTTATCATGGGTGGAGAGGCTCATGATGCTCTGGTCGGCTTCGCTCGGCGTTTCATGGCCATCTCAATCATCTTGATCTGGTTACGCTTCATGAAGACTGCGAGGGCTTTCAAATCAATCGGTAAGTTTTGTATCTTTTGTGTTAAGGTGATTGTCAAATCAATACCTTGGTGATATGCATGATATTGATAGATGTAGCATAACTGAAATTAGTTCAAGTTAACATTTATATCCATGTTTAAATCACATTGAACTTTGCTTGAAAACCAATGTGTGAATTTAACATGAAATTGTTAAAAACTATTTAAGGAAGGAAAAATATCTGACTATATTCAGCAGAGGTTGACCATAATGATAGTAATTCTACTACTACTACTACTAATGATAATAATATTACTGAATGATAAAGTGTAACTGGGTTCTTTAAAGTGCAATACACAACACACAGGACCTACTGCTTTACATCCCATCCGAACTTGGTGGTGTCAGTTATACAAGATTTATTAGAGGCCTTGGATTGTTTTATTTTATTCTTAGGTTTATTGATATTATTGTTACTTGGTCGTTTATCGTGATGTCGTGACATTGAAGTGACGATCGTAAAAATGTCTTCTTTGCTTCTTGACATAGGACCATTTATCGTGATGTTGGGGCACATCTTGGGGGATGTCTTCAAGTTTGGTTTTCTCTACTTGGAATTCTACATTCCGTATGGTGAGTACCTGAGATTCCTCTTGAGATCATCTTGGGGTACCTGAAATGCAATTGCCTCCGTTGCTCCCTGGTCATTGCCTTGGTGCCCCTTAAAATGTTCCAGTAGAAATTTACAATTTCCTCATAGAGTTGCCCTTTACCGAGGAGAAAATGCCTTGGTGTCTTGCCTTTTCGAAGACGAAGCATCAGGCCTGCAATTTGTGCTTATTATAAATGGTGTTAATTGGCCTAATCCGTCATGCTAACATAGCAGACAAATTCGCCTAAGTGTATCTGTATATCACAGGTTAGCAAGAAAATCAGGCAGCCAGCTTGCGCGTTCACCATGGATTTGCGTTGTTACGGCATTCATTTTCATACAGTAAGCAACCGGAAGGTTAGCATGCAGTTTCATGTGCTTACAGCGCTGTCAAATGGAAACTCGCGCAGTAAGCACAGAATCGGCCGATAAGCAGCAGCTCTTTGAAATTGGGTCTTGAGTTGTCATACCCATATTAATTTTGTCACGGTGCTTTTTTCTTTATTACAGCGTGTGCATTTTGGATGATCTTTGGTAACAACGAAGGCATTCCATCAATGAAAACAGTAGACAGCTTACTGTTCTCTCTCTTTAGGATCACTCTGGTTGATGAATATGATTATGAAGTAAGTAAAACAAGAAAAGAGGGATTTTACAGAAGAGAGTTTTCCCAAAATAGGTGTTTAATTTGGGGTTGAACAAAAATTTACCCAGTCAGTTTCCCTTGTGGTTTAATGATGTAAGTAAAACAAGAAAAGAGGGATTTTACAGAAGAGAGTTAAAAAAGAAGTTTAATTTGGGGTTGAACAAACATTTACCCAGTCAGTTTCCCTTGTGGTTTAATGATGTAAGTAAAACAAGAAAAGAGGGATTTTACAGAAGAGAGTTAAAAAAGAAGTTTAATTTGGGGTTGAACAAACATTTACCCAGTCAGTTTCCCTTGTGGTTTAATGATGTAAGTAAAACAAGAAAAGAGGGATTTTACAGACGAGAGTTAAAAAAGAAGTTTAATTTGGGGTTGAACAAAAATTTACCCAGTCAGTTTCCCTTGTGGTTTAATGATGTAAGTAAAACAAGAAAAGAGGGATTTTACAGAAGAGAGTTAAAAAAGAAGTTTAATTTGGGGTTGAACACAAATTTACCCAGTCAGTTTCCCTTGTGGTTTAATGATGTAAGTAAAACAAGAAAAGAGGGATTTTACAGAAGAGAGTTAAAAAAGAAGTTTAATTTGGGGTTGAACAAACATTTACCCAGTCAGTTTCCCTTGTGGTTTAATGATGTAAGTAAAACAAGAAAAGAGGGATTTTACAGACGAGAGTTAAAAAAGAAGTTTAATTTGGGGTTGAACAAAAATTTACCCAGTCAGTTTCCCTTGTGGTTTAATGATGTAAGTAAAACAAGAAAAGAGGGATTTTACAGACGAGAGTTAAAAAAGAAGTTTAATTTGGGGTTGAACAAACATTTACCCAGTCAGTTTCCCTTGTGGTTTAATGATGTAAGTAAAACAAGAAAAGAGGGATTTTACAGAAGAGAGTTAAAAAAGAAGTTTAATTTGGGGTTGAACAAAAATTTACCCAGTCAGTTTCCCTTGTGGTTTAATGATGTAAGTAAAACAAGAAAAGAGGGATTTTACAGAAGAGAGTTAAAAAAGAAGTTTAATTTGGGGTTGAACAAAAATTTACCCAGTCAGTTTCCCTTGTGGTTTAATGATGTAAGTATTAAAACAAGAAAAGAGGGATTTTACAGAAGAGAGTTAAAAAAGAAGTTTAATTTGTGGTTGAACAAACATTTACCCAGTCAGTTTCCCTTGTGGTTTAATGATGTAAGTAAAACAAGAAAAGAGGGATTTTACAGAAGAGAGTTAAAAAAGAAGTTTAATTTGGGGTTGAACAAACATTTACCCAGTCAGTTTCCCTTGTGGTTTGATGTATAACTTGATGTTTGAAATAAAAATGTTGTATCCCCTTAAGGTGATCTCCTGGCTGCCGCATCCCCAGGTTGTACCAGAAACTTGGGTGTGATCCCTGGCTACACGGCAGCTAATGGTTGAATGTCTGACTGGCACCCCGAACAAAGATATTGAAAAAATAGGGAGACCGCCAATGTAGGGTTTGATAGCTCAGTTGGTACAGCGCCGGCACATTAAACCGGACGTTGGTGCCTGAGTCAATTTTTCTTTGTTCAACCCCCAAATTATTTCAAACTTACCCAGTCAGTTTCCCTTGTGGTTTATAACTTGATGTCAAAAATAATTGTGTTACTTTTTCTTTTGTTTAATCCCAAATTATCTTAAAAAAATTTTACCCAGTCACTTTCCCTTGTGGTTTAGTACTCGATATTTAAACTAAAGAAATCGAATTCTCATTTATTTTTCCTGAATGCCGCTCCGGTACCATCTTTTTTCGACAGGGAATGCATCAATACGATACAGTTATGGCTTACATACTGCTCAGCACATTCCTCTTTCTATCAGCGTTACTGTGTATCAATCTCTTGATCGCTCTGCTGTCGGACACGTTCCAAAGGTTTGTAAGAGATGTTTCTTTAAAAGGACGCAAAACATTTAGGTTTTTTCGGAAAAAGGAAAATCATTCAAGTTATCTATTTTTAAAGAAACGCTGCCCTGAAGACGATCAGAGCATACTGATCGAAATGAGTAGAGAGATTATTACATAGGGGTACTGCAAACCTAACTACTAGAGATACTTTAAAACAACTTTAGAAAGAACTAATGAATGATTAGTTCCTGATTTTGAGAAATCGTTGTTGTATTATTACACCTTGTTTTTCATGAACTTCTCTTACTTTTCAAGGGAACAGTTGCATCCATAGTAAACATAGTTTTCTTATAAAAAGAAGGAAATAAAACCTACTTGATTTATCTTTAAGCAATTGATGCCAACACTGTCTTTAATTAAACCGAGTGAGCTTTTAGATTTTAAAATCATCCTTTTATTCCGTTCTTATCACCCAAATTTCTACCACATTCCTACCTAACATAATAGAGTGTATGACAATGCCAAATCCAACGCTGCAATGCAACAGGCCTCTATAATCCTAGGAATAGAAGAGGGCCTCACCAGCAAGCAACTGCGTAAATTCCGCCACCACATCCACAAAAACGCTGGTCCCGAAGTCCTTTACTATGATGACGACCAGACAGTGGAAGGGGAATCAGACTTGAAGAAAATTACATTCCAAATTAAGGTGAGTCCATAAGTAAGTTAAAAAAAAGCTGCCGCTTCTCAGGTTGTGTTGTAAACTTGGGTGTGATCCCTGGCTACGCGGCAGTTTACAGTTGAATGGCTTCTGACTGGCACCCCCGGAACAAGGAAATTGACTAATAGGGAGACCGCCAACATAGGGCTGGATAGCTCAGTTGGTAGAGCGCCGGTACGTTAATCCGGAGGTCGTTGGTTCAAGTCCTGCTCCAGTCAATTTTTCTTTGTTCAAACCCAAATGATTAAAACCCAAGTTTAACAAGGGTAGCCCCGTCAGTTTTCAATGAACTGTTCTCCCTGGGGACCCAGGGGGCCTCGGAGAGAATTTACAAGTTTGAAACTTAGCTGTGAAAACAAAATATTTTGTAGACCAACAAGATCTTACTCTTGATAGCATCGTTACCTAGATACATAAAACTATAGCTGCTGAATGTAGATTTAGTTGTACAAACAAGGTGTCAGGCCATTGGGATTTAAAAGTTTCGCTCCACCATTCTGGCTTTTCTTTGAGTGACTTTTTCTGCTTTGCATTTTTAGAAAACAAAATTAATTGCCTCTATAAAGCTCATTCTATCTCAAAGGGGAAACAAATCGGATTTGTTTGCCATTGGTTGTTTACTTCCATTCTGAGTTTTTGCATTGAGTGACTTTCGCATCGTAAAAAGAAAAATATATCTTTAATTTCTTCTGAACCTCGTTATCTCTTGTCCAGATTATTGTTGATCTACATGTATTAGACAATTTAGATTCCCAATGATTTTTAGCAAGTTTCAACACCCCTTTTTCAGTGTTTTGCAAATGCCCTTTGGTGATCATGCATAAGTTAACTTCATTTTGCCTTGTTTCAAAAGAACGGGCATGAAAAATGAATATACAAAAAGGAAAATGAGATTCAGGACATGGTTAATAACCTGATTATGGTTTTAGCTTTAATAGATTGTTACATAATAAACTTACTGATTTGTTGAGGTCAACAAAACCGGAAATCAGATGAAGTAGCAGGCATGGAATTTCATCTTTGTGGAGGCAAGGCCATTTTCATTTTGCAAAGGGCACTTGGGAAATCTTAAAGTCTATGGGAAACTGTTGAAGGGGCACCAAGGCCAAGATGAGGGGCAACCGAGGCCATGGCCTCAATGGCCTCCACTTAGTTCCAGGCCTGAAATAGCAAGAATAGCATGCCTGTACAAACCACCTTTAACTTGCGGGAAAGCTAATGGTCTTGACTAATCTTGCTAACTTTTTTTTTAATAATTTTTTTTCATTGGTTGTGGTTATTGCATGTGTTTAATCATTTTATAATCTTCATGCACACGCTGAAAGGACGAGCTGGACGACATGAAAGAGCACCTCTTCAGCCATTTAAATATTGGAGGATTCCGCAAAAACACTGGGGTTCGTTTTGCTGTAGAATGTAGAGCTTTGCTTCTGAACTTTGGAAAGTATCTCAATATGGTTTCCAATTACGGGATGAAACAAAAGATCCAATCAAATTTTAGATTGATTATTCAATCTGAAGGAGATTGTATCAGAACAACTTATTACACCTTTGGAGTAAATAGCACTCTGCACTGAAGTTAAAAATGGAAGCTCAGTACAGTACCTGTACCTCATCAGACAACGTGTGAAACTTCGCTAACGTATGCTCGCATACATGTCCAAGCGTTATGTTAACTCGTGTGTACTGACTAAACTACTACTATAGTCTGGTGCACTGATGTGGTGATTGCGTTAGTGGTGGAAGGTGTGTCTGACATATGGGTATTTTGAGCCAAAATGACATCATTATTGCGGAGTGCTATTGTTTGAGTTTATCCCATTTACCATTATTCTTCAGAAATAGAATTGTGAAGATATTTTGAATTGAGATATTTTCCATTGAGGGCTTCTCTAACGTTTGTTTCTTCAACCTGGAGGAATTTCAAACAACTTTTCTTTCTGAATTTTATTCTACTGGAATCTTGCTTTCAAAAAAGCGATTTCTGAGTTACATTTGAATAACGTCTGGTACAGTGACTTGGTCAGTCACAAATTAATGCTTAAGTCTGAGTTCCTCAGACTACAGAGACAGTTGCTACGTCAAATTGTTTGGGGCAAGCTTTTGTATAGCAACCACCAGATGAGCAAAAGCCTGGTACCATTGTGCCAAACACATTTATTCAGAAAATTGTGCATGGGCCTTCGGCGTCTCTTACGTAACTACGCAAAAGCTTGTCTAGAATCATTTGACAAAGCAACTGTCTCTGTAGTCTCAGGAATTCAACTTTAAGCGGTAAGTTGTGACGAAGCTAAGCAAATTGTCGATCTAGACATTATTCAAATCCAATACACAAATGTCTTGTCCATCAGCTAGAAGTGTTTTGAGTCACGTTAATTGACTTGTTTTGAATAATCAACCTAACTCATTGAAAAGAATTGAACAATAATGTTCACTGTTGTTTGGAATGCCTCAACATTATATGATCTTCCATGCATTACCCAAATGTTTTTGTTCTTTCAAATATTGCACACACAAGAAGCACAAGTTTGCTTAGCTATTAACGCAAGCCTACACATAAGTTGCATGAATATTAACTTAGTATCTCGTGATAAATTGCTGCTTCTGTGTAAGTTTTTTTCACAATAGAAAGCAACACTTCTTTGCACACTGACTTTATAATGCACCTAATTTGCTGTGTACAACAACTTTTTGGCGCTCCAAAGTAAAGTTGTGTATATTTGTGAAGTCGGATTACTGGGAGGAAAGTCTGAAGAATTTGTCCGATGCCATTTTTTTTGCACTGAGGATTTGCTCCATCTTTAAGCCCTCTTAGGGTCTGTTTCATAGAGCTGATAAATACTCAAATTTGCTAAGCACAGACAAACTCTGCTTTATAGCAGAGATCGGTTCCCAGCCAGAATACCATGGCCAAATTTTATAAAGCCTGTAAGCACAAAATCTTGCTAAGCACAAAAAATATTACTTAGCAGAAACAGGTTACCAGCCAACATTGCAAAAAGTTTACATTGATGTGACTGGTGCCACACTCATTTTTTGCTTAGCAAAGAAATTTGCTAAGCAGTATCTTCTATGAAACAGCTCGATGAAATTGGGCTCAGGTAAAGTTTGTGAGTGGTTAGCAGCCCAGCGCTGTTTGCTGCTAAGCAGCTCTATGAAAATCAGCCTGGGTATCTTCAATGTCTCTGGATATCTGTAATGTGTTAGGCACACAGTACTGTAGAGTGCACATTAGTGAGGACAGACAGAAAATATTATAAAATCAGATGGACGATGAGAATTCCAGCATTAAAATTTATTTGCTTATTCATTTTTATAGAGAAAAGTTGGTTGATGCAGTGGAAATAAACTAAAGTTTTTTGTGTTTCAATAGTGTATGATCTGTATATATATATCTTAAGTGCAACTATTAGTTCGTGAATGTACCAAATGCTCTGATTTATTAAACATCCCACTTCTGCCACCAAAGGATTCCCTGGATGAGCTTGCTGAGCATCTCCATGAGAACCCCAATCATCTTGAAGATTCAGAGACAGTGAATGTCAGGTCTGTACAAGAGGAGTTGACAAAGCTAAGCGAGAGGCAGCACAAGTCAAATCGCAATGTTCAGAAGCAGCTAAAGACGATGAGCGAAATCTTGCAGGCCCTCTTGATTACGCAGTCATCACAAGGTAATCGTCGATGAGAGCAAGTAGATTTGATTTAGCAACTGTCCGAAAGATACAATCAAGGACCGGAAGAATGAGACGACCCAAATAAATAATGCTGAAGAAGAAAATGTCGAAAAAGATTGCACTTCACTGCTGTGCAAACTGCCAACACCCTCTTCCATGATGAATGTGCTGGGTTCTGAAACGAGCATTACACAACACAAGTCCCTACACAACCCCTAATGGTTTCAGAGGACATGCCCTGGATTTGCTAAACTGGGCAACTATGCCTATCTATTTTTTTCTTAGTATGTGTAGTGAAAGGCAGATATTAAAATAAATGTTTTGAATTAAATAATTAGTCTTATTTAGCGCACAGATCTACCAATGATGTATTCAAATACGATTGCAAGTTTTGATTTTTTTGAATTATGAGAACAAATTATGTAGTAGTGTGTTTACAAGGTGCTGTGGTGCACTTGGCAGCCACTGCCAGAAACACCGGGGCAAACCCTTTCACTTAGCGAAAAGTGTAACTGTTTGGGTTCTTTACGTGCACTACACAACACACAGGACCTGTGGCTTTACATCCCATCCAAAGGACAAAAGCAATAACAATTAAAGTGTTTTGCTTAAGGACACAAGTGTCAAGACCGGGACTCGAACCCACACTCTGCTGATCAGAAAGCCTGAGTTCGCTGCTCTTAACCGCTTGGTCACGGCACGCCATCCTACATACATTATAAACCTTCCCTTCAGAACAGAAAGAGTTGTGAAAAGTTTCCTGAGCTCCCAAAATGTTTGTTCTTTGCACGGTAGGAGCCCCTGGGCCCAGCGACCTAGGAGGAGGAATAAATCGGCCTCCCATCTACGTCACCCAGCCCAGTTTTCCCACCGGTAGAGTTGGAGGTGGAGACTTGGAGGAGGATGAGTATGAGTTGTCAAGAATGCCGAGATATGTCGGAAGACATCGACCCACACTGAGTCCAGTGATGCAAGGGTCAAGGAGTAGTACTCAAAGGTGAGTCATCAATGAGTGTTTGAGACTACAAAAAAGACAAAATGTACCTTCAACCCAATCTTGCGCCATTTCATTTAGAGTCTTATCTTAGCTCCTACAGCAAAGCAGCATTCTCCTTTCACAGTGGTCCACTTGTCTAATTCGAGCTAAAACACAAAAGGACCTGTTGGAATTCTCTCCAAATTGTTCAGCTGGCTAGTTCAGTGTTGAAAAGCATCAAATATGAAATATAGACTAGTGAAAAAGTTGATGGACTATAGTAAAATGACAAGCTTATTGGGTTCCGCCGGCTAGGCTCTGAAAAAGTTGAAGAGTGATTACAATGTGAGTGATTTAACAGTGACAATTTCCTTTCTGTGTTGTACTTGTAGCTTACTGAATAACGGTCTTGCCACGCAGCGAACATTTCTTGAGTCCAGTGCCCTTCAGCCCACCACAGAAGTTGATAACTCCGTCATGGAAGGTGTCAATAAGGAAAGGTAAAATCAGTGTGTAGACTCTCCGTGCAGAAATCAGCTCTCCATGGAAAATAGTTTACTTTATTCATAGGGAATACAAAGTGAAGTAAAGTGGGATGTCTCAAATTTTCAGATTTTGCATGTGGGTTGGAAATGAAATGTCCTGGATATATATGTAAAATTGAGAACATGGAATGTTGCTGTAAATATTGCTTACATACTATCCTTTATGTCTATATTAACCAAAATAATTTGGGGTTGAACAAGGAAAAATTTACTATGAGCAGGGTGAGAAACAGTTGGTAGAGCGCCAGCACATTAATCCGGAGGTCGTTGGTTCAAATCAGTTTCTCTTGTAGTTTATTAAATTCTGATCTGTCTAGATTTCTTTCCGTAAAGGTTGTAGAAATTTTTAGGTTATCCTCCTTTTAGTGTTACATTTTCAGGTTCAATATTTAATATTATGTCAACTACCAGTTATGATCATTTCTATTCATTGCTCTTTTTCTTAAGACTGAAAGTTTTCCGTGAGGATAAGAAGAAGAAACTGAAGCAGCGGAAACAGCAAGAGGACTACTTGCAGCAGCAACAGAAACAGGCAGAGGTCATGATCCCAATGTCAGAGGTCAAAGAGGGTCAGGAAGATCATGACATTACAGCACCAACTGAATTGAGTCGGCAGATGACCAGAGAGGAAGATGAGTTGTCAGACTTGGTCAAGTTTAGGACTATTGATAAGGTAAGTGTTTAGTTGCCAAATTCATATTGATAAATAGATTTGTGTTATAAAATGTTTTTTTATTGATGGTTCGAATCCAACCTGTATGTTATACAGTGCTTATCAATTGGCGTGTCGTAGCCCAGCGGTCACGTGCACTGGACTAAGACTCTGGTGTTTCTGATCAGCAGAGTGTGGGTTCGAGTCCCGATCTTGACACTTGTGTACTTGAGCAAGGCACTTAACCAATATTGCTTCAAAGTCCTTCAGATGGGACTTACAGCTGTAGGTCCCGTGTGTTGTGTAATGCACACAAAAGAACCCAGTGACAAGAGAAGGAGTTTGACCAGGTTTTTCTGGCAGTGGCTGCTGAGTGCGCCACACAGCACCTTGTAAACCCTTACAAGGTGCTACATAAATGGGTCGCATAATAAAAAAACCTGTCTTTAAAAAAATACCGTAGATAATGCATTACATAAGAGGGTTATCACTATCAGTATTATCACTCATCGTTGTTAGGTTTAAAAAATGATGTCAGCTCTGAGTTGTTTTCCTGACTCTGGAAGGGTAAGAAAAATTTTCATCGAAAGAGAGGGCTCAAATGAAGAACAAGTATCCAAACCTTAACACTTGCTTGAGAAAACATTGGAGTCAATTCCTAAAAAATATTCTAGACAATTAATTTCATATTTAAAACGTAAAATGTTAGAATTTCGGAATCAGAAATGACGCTGATCGTTTACCATGTTAGATTGTATAAATCACTCTAAGCACTTTGTTTTTGTATAACAGTTCAGTAAAGTTTGCTCACAGATTCACCGATTTGTAAATGTCCATTAGGTCGTTCAGACACAGTACTAAAGTCGGTTTAACTCATGGTTAAACCCGATCGAGTTCAACTCTGTGTGTCTGAACGGTTTTAAAGTTAGACCGAATCGGGTTTAACCCGGAAAAGTTAGACCGTCGAGCTGGGGGGGTTTATCTTTAGACCGCTTCGGGTTTATCTTTTAACACTGTGTGTGGACAGAATAAAAAAGACCACATCCGGTTTAACTCACAACAGCTCGCTGGTATACGGTCAGCAGGCACTCGGCAGCAGTATCTCGGCGCACGGTTTCCGCGAATAAACCGGATGTTAGAGTAATGGGGTCGCGTCTGCTTTTGACCTCGTAAAACCGAAGAAAAACCGTATCGGGTTCAACTCAGTGCTGTCTGAACGCAAGGGGAACTAATTTTTACGACAGCCCCCCCGCTGCTCGTAAAGTTAAACCGGTTCTGTCTGAACATACCCTATGTCGTAATGTTGACTTTTTCTTTTGTTTCTTAATTTTTCAGGATGTTGAGAAGCAAGAGATGTCGGATGACAGTGACACCAAAGCGTAGGAAAAGACAATTCCTCAACAACGATTCCGAGAGGCACATTTTTTTGTTCAGGAAAGAAAACTGGTGTGACACCGTCCATGCCGAGCTTTAACCAAATTGTCTGGATATAGCGGTCAGGGGCCATTCAGGTTTATCAATAATTACACAATTTTGATCTCTTTTTGAAATTGTAGGTGTGTAGAAAATCGAAATTCAGTTTATAATTAAAATATAAAAGAAAAAAAAACAACTCACAACATTTTAAGGGGGAAAATACCGAGTGGTCTCATCCAAGTTGTCTGTGATTTCTCTCTCTGCCTGTCTATTGTTATGGGTCAACCTTGTTTGGATAGCTGACCTCTGTGCCTGGTGTGAGATCGCATAAATGTCCTCAACTACAAAGTTGCATCTTTGAAGCCAGGAAAAGCCATTGAAAACTCCCGAGCTGGGAGAGCATTGATCTAAATTATCTGCTTCATTTATGAGGCATTGCTTTGTTCTTCAGTGCATTATGGTATATTAAAAAGTCTGTCAATATTTTAAAATCAAGAGGCTTTGAAGTGGCTGAACAAAAGTTTTTGTAATAATTTTTTCATCAGGTCCATTTGCATCATGCCATGATTTTGTTAAAATTTAAAAAACCCCAAATTTTAACCATTGATTACACAGAATGCCTCCCTTATCAGAAAAAGACACTTGTGTATTATTCATTATATGTTTTGTGGTAATTTCTAGCTATGATTCTCACAAACGGCCCTATTTTTTTTTACCGATAGTTTCTTTAAATGGACCCAGCATTTGGACTCTCATTGCTCACAGTGGTCCATATCTGATAATAGATTTTCCGCAGGAAAATGAGTTAATCCGGAAGTCGCACGTTCAAATCCGAATCTAGTCGATTTTTCTTTGTTCAACCCGCAATGAATTTTCATTTCTGTAAAGTACTAACCGGAAATGTTTATGCAAGAAATACACGTACTTAATATCATTTGATATTTTTTTTCACTGTAAAATTTTTATAATAAACCATATTTTGTACATACGTGTAAAATGTTCCTTTGTAATCGTGTAAATAAGTGTAATTGGTGAGCTTTTGTAAAAATGTGTTCTTTGTGAATGTATATATTAATATACAAAGGTATCATGCATTGGGGGTCAACCTTAAATAGAGTCATCCTCCACCTTGCGTCAACGAGGCCTTTTTTGTATATATTGGTATAAAAAGTAGGGTCATAGATTGGTTTTTGTCAACACAATGCAGATTTACAGGCAAATTTATAAAGAAATATACAATAGTCACCTGTGAAAATTTCAGCTGAATACAGTGTCTACTTGCTTAGAAAAAAATAGTCATCGTATTTTCACAAGAAGTTTGAGTCCATCCATGTTTATTAGTGAGGTGACAGCGGGTACCAACCGCATCTCTGGTCGCAGCATTCGAGAACGGACACCAATCCCTTTGAAAACTAATCTGAGAATCGAGACACGATTATACTTTCAACAGCTGCAGTGCTTGCTGCTTACCAAGTAAGTTTTTATGGTCATTTATTTTTGGAGTATTTACCAATCTATTCCCTACCATCAAATAGAACAAAACCCAACTAATTCTTAAATGTATATTTATATGAAAATGTGTTGATAAAATTTGTGTGTACTTAATAAACAAAGAGGCTATGAATAAACATTTATGAATAACTGCATAATAATGAGTCGTCCTCAATTTTGGTTAATAACTTTTTATTATTTGCTAAATGTAATTAAATTGTACAATTCTTCATGGTTTTTCTAAAGCAATCACAAGAATTTGGCATTGTTTAAGGACTTTTTAAAAGTCTCTTTCAGCAGCACGTACAAAAAACCAAACGAACAATATAATCATACAAAAATTTGCGTGCCGCTTGTATAAACCTCAACACTTTAAAATGCCACATTATTCGTATTGTCAACACAAAACATGCATTTGGTTGCTTTCAAGCTATGTACATATGATAATTTTGTTCATAAATATTAAATGTTCCCTCCCCCCATTTAGCCATGTATGAAAAGGGATGAAAGTCAGCTACACAGATATATTCAAGAGTTATGTTAAGGGGGCAGGGAGGTTTAAGAAATAGTTACCATCCAGTCTCCAAAGGATTTTAGTAACTGTACTAGGCTATAAACATCCGTACAATTGAACCAAATAAAGTCAACTCCAACTGCAAAGAGCTCTTCTGATAGGTTGGCCATAAACAAAAACACAATCTTAACCCATACCCTCCTGACCAGTCACTGTACATTAACACCGTGTGAGGTGGGCATGTCAGGAGAAAATGATAGGCACTGCACTCTTCACCACACAAAGCACTCTTACTCCACAGGAATGTAGTTCATGCCTGATTACACCAGGCTGCTCAAACGTGGTCCCAGCAATCGCAGTCACAGTTTCTCATTATTATCTTAGTCAACAACTGCGGGTTGCAGGTAAACACATCTACCACATGTCTTAACAAGAGGGCCGCTAATCCCAAGAAAAAAATACCCCAGCTTTGACTGGGTAATATTATTTAAGCTTCCCCATGTAATCACTCGACTGGGAAAACCACGCACAATTCTCTGCAAGTAAACACATTGTCCTTATTGAATTGTAACTGAAATCAGCTGGTGTTTGTTAAGGCCTTCATTTCAGAGGGAAATATTTCACAGGAAAACCAACACTGGTTCTAGTATGAGCTTCATAATCAGTCAGCTTCCAGACTAAAATTTGTCAATGTTTTTGATCCTTACCAATCCTGTACAATAACCTTTAAATGAAAACAGATTTATATAATTGACTACTAAACTTTTCAAATTGACTCTTCAACTGTAGCAAAGCATTCAATCTCTCCATTGGATCTAAGCAAAAGTACTAAGCAGCCTCTACATGGAATGGACTATTTTGCAAAGACCGTAAAAAAAAACACCACAGCACATTTTAGGATTTAGAATGAAGTCATGTGTAACGTTTATAAAAGTTTCTGGCAGTGGTAGAGGACCATCTTTGCTAGAACAGAACTCTGGGCTCGGTTTCACAAAACACTAAGATTCATCTTAAGACGAGTTGTCATTATCACCATAGTGATTTGTAGTGGGACATCACACTCTGCTTAGCAATTAAGATTGGTTCATAATTAAGATCAGTCTTTGTGAACTCAGCCCCTGATGTCATAAATCATGGTTGATCATGCAAGGAGTTGAACAAGACAGTTGGGTTTTGTAGCAACAACGCTAGAATGTCCATTTGGCAAATGTTTTCTGCTTTAAACTTTAGAGATGTCTTTATTTTGTTCATCCTAGAGTGATAATGATGTTTTCAGTTTTTTTTTTAAGTGTGCGCTTTTCCTTTCCTTACTTCAATCAGGTCGACAGATCCTAAACTTTAGAGATGTCTTTATTTTGTTCATCCTAGAGCAATAATGATGTTTTCAGCTTTTTTTTATCATCTTGTTCATCCTAGGCCACTTTCGAAAGCACGTGTTGGGCTTAGGCTCCGTCAGTTATTTTGAAAATTTGCGCTTTTCCTTTCTTTACTTCAATCGGGTAGACAGATCCTAAGCCCAAGCCCAAGCCACAGTCGTGGTTTTGAAAAGGCTGACAGCGTGATGTTGATGTCGTAATCTTGATCATCCGAGAGTGATGTTTGCTGCATGGAGGTATCCTTGAAGACACAGAGCAACTTTTGGATCCATGCCGGTCTTGATTGATTCCATCAACTGAAGGGAGAGAGATAATGGAGAAAACAAAAGTTACAGCATTTAAGAAAATCATGCTTTTAAGCAAGAGCTATGACAGCTTGTGATTGGTCCTGCATCATATTGTTCTTCTTTTTAGAAAATAAGTTTGTTTTCGAATATTCTTAGCTAAGCCAAGCTTTTTAATGACATAAACAATAACTAAGCATACTTTGTCAATCGTGTTTTCTATTTAGATTAGAGCAACAACCTCCAAATTATTTTATTGCACATTCAACAGTGCAAGTGCCAATAATGGGATGGGGATTAGAAAACAAGAAGAAACGCTCAGTTTTAGATGTGGGAGGGAAAACCCCAATGAGGAAAACCCACACAATCAGGTAGGGACTGAAAACCCAATCTACACGCAAGACTCCGGGTCCGAGGCGGGATTCGAACCGGGGTCCACAAAGGTGAAAGGTGAAGAAAGATACAACTGAGCCAATCCGACCCCCCAAAACGTTAATCCTTATATCCTCACCTTTGGATGGGTAGTGCAAATCTTCTTAAGTCCCTGAGCAAGAAAGATCTTGGCATCCGGCACGGCGCCTCGGAATGGGTCCGTCTCGTGCTTGCCAGCAAACGCCAGCTGAGAGTATGCGGTCTGGTACCCAGGGGTATCTTCAACTTCTATAAAGTGTTCATCATCTGGTAGACTGTCATCCTCTGGGAGCTCGAAGAGATGGACCAAGGCTTGCAGTAAAGGTATCCTGGAAAGATGTTGAGGTCATCAGTATTAATATTATCGCCAATAATCAATGATTTAAATTATTTAAAAAAATAATATTATATCTATAGTACATTTATTTCCACACCTCCATAAATAAAAAATAGTGATAAAATATATGCCTAATATTGTTTTATATAGTAATTTGTTTTTTTAAACATATACTTTGCTAGGCTTTTCAGGCTACCAATAATAATAATGATATAATAATAATAAGTTCTTTTATCGCGCATTTTACAATAACGCATCAATGCACTTTACACTAATGCCCTGGTCATTGGGCAAATAATATTCCTTTAATCTTTCTCAGCTCCCTGGGGAGCATACAGCCCCGAGCTGCCAGGGCACTCCAAAGGCTTTTCCAAACACAATATCAACCTCTACCCTCACAGGTACCCATTTATACCCCTGGGTGAAGAGAAGCAATTCTAATAGTAAAGCATCTAAACACAAATTTTGCTGATTTTTCTGAGGGGGGGGGGGGGGGGAAACAACACTGACAAAACCAACAACAAAAACCAACAACAACCAGAAATCAGATTAAAGCAGAACGAAAATCATGCCTGCATAAAATGATGCAAATTCTGTCAAATCATGAGACAGAATTGTAGAAAAAAAAAGACTTCAACAAACTAATGATATTTAAACAACAACTATTCAATGGGAAGACAAAGAAGCAATCAAACTAGAGTAAATACAATCAAATTAAAAATGGTTCATAGATAAATAGACGCTAGTGAGATAAAACGAGTTACAAACAGCAGTAAACAAAACACATTTTATAAACAAGTAATTATTTTTTTTTAAACAGATTAATAACAGATCCAAACAGGTAAGCTGGATAGACAATGTGACAAAAAGTGGAGTGGTAGAAGTGTGCAAGAGCTGAGAATAGCAGGGATTGAAAGAGAACAGAGTCCAATGTCATGGCTCTGCTTTGAAATGACCCTTACGGAAGCAGGAAATTCCGCGCTTACGTCAAGCGCATTTCACGTGTTACCAGGGAATTTCTGCTTGTGCGCGTGCATAGTCCGCGTTACCATGCATTCTTCGCTTACACAGCTAGCGCAAACATTCGGCGCTTGGCCTGTAACCACAGAATGGTGATCGCAAGAGCAGAATTCGGCGGTTAGCAGAGCCATAAAATTGGGGTCTCTGGTGATGGCAGCGAACCAAGGAATGCGCCTTCATCACAATCTGAGGACGAGGCGGCCACGGATGCAAGTCTCCGATGATGACGACATTTAGGCCGAAGCCGAGGTTGAAACTCACCAGTATCCGTGTAGCGTCGGTTCCAGCACTGCAGGGCACTCTGTGAGGATCTTAGTGATTCCGACGGCACAGATCTTCCGCTCGAGGTGACCAGACACTTTCTGCACTTCAGGAATGTACAACTTCTCAAGAACCATTCCGAACATTCTGAGCAAAATCGCAAATGCAACTTTAAATTTCAAATTTCAAATGAGGGAACAACAGAACAGATTTGTGAGGAGTTATGGTTATGAACGACCAATGCCCTTTAGCCATTGTTAAACAGCTCCTGCTGTCTTTGTCGGCTGTTTAATACCAGGTAAACATGGTCACGTGACCACCTTTCAACCATTAGGCCGCCCTTAACTGTCTAGGGGTGTTTATGAGTAACAAATAAACATTTTAAATGTCAATGAAACTTTCCAAAACTCTTTTTATGAGAACAAAATATCCAGAAGAACTACAAAAATAATGATCATCCTACAAGAAACTAAATTGAAAAAAAGAAAGAATTTTTTTCAAAATAACGAGTGGCATAGAAGTGTTTTTGAGCACGATGCTTACTTTGCTTGTATTTCTTCGATCATCCTAACGAGGGCATCAGCTCCGTGTTTGACGGCAAATAGACTGAAGAACACCAACAAACCTGCAAGAGATGTACATCAAACCCTTGTCTCAATGCCAAGTGATCACACACAAAATTTGAAGGCTCAAGGAAGTTTTGAGAAAACCCTGAAGTCAGGAACAGTCCTGAGAAATCACACTCTGGCCACTAGACAATGGGAACTACAATCCCGGCCAAATCTCATTGGGCCTCGCCCTCGTTCAATGTTGGCTCTCATTGCGCGGTCTGCGCTCCAGCTGGGGGTTAACGGCATTGAGAGGGGGAAGCGGGGGAACGGGGGAGGGTATGTTTATTGTCACGTGGCCCATGCGTGGGGCCCAAGCATTTTGGCCGGGATTGTAGAGTTAATGAGTGCTTTAGGGAAACGGCTTCTTCTTACCTTTGACAAATTTGGTTGTTTTTGATTGTGTGAGTCTCTGGAATAGTAGAAGAAAGATCTTGTGGATATAATCCGCCAAGGCTGTCCTGGAATCAGAAAAAAACGCCATATTTTAAAAAACCTTGAAAATATATAGAATAAAAGATAAAAGTTTGGGAGAAGTTTTCAATCTTATATCTTAAATGAATCTCATGAAGAAAAAAAAAAATATAATTAAAAAATTAGTGAAACTCCAGACATGATTTTAATAGTTATAAATGATGATTTTGGGTTGAACAAAGAAAAATTTACCAGAGCGGGACTTGAACCTGCCACCTGCGGATTAACATGCAGGAGCTCTGCCAACCGAGCAATCTAACCCTAATCATGGCAATCTAACCCTAATCATGGCAATCTAACCCTAATCATGGCAATCTAACCCTAATCATGGCAATCGTCCTACTTTGTCAATTGTTCTAGAGTGCCAGTCAGAAGCCATTCAATCTGTAACTGCCGTATAGCCAGGGATCGCACCCACGTTTACGACCCAACTTGGGAAGCAGCAGCAGAGGGATCACCTTAAAGGGTTCAAATTTTTTATTTCAAATATCAAGTAATAAACTACAAGGGAAACAATAAACAATATAATAACTCTTACGTTTCCATGTGTTCAAGCAGACTCTGCATGAGGTAAAAACCCTGGTGATCGTTGGCTTTGGAGGATATGAGTTTCTGGAACACACCGAGGAGACCGAGCTGAGTAATAAAACCGAGCAAAGAAAACTCACTCAATAAATAATGTTGTTCAAACGCCATCGGTGAATATTCAGAAAGAGAGTTGATGTCTGTGAAAATGACTTGCAGCCTCCCACCCCCCCCTGTTTTAGACCCCACACTTTCCTGATGTTTACATGTTTACAAACTCTGTCCTCAAAGACGATTTTAAGAAAATCCTGAAATTATGACAAATCCTGAAAAAAAAACCCACCCCTCATGATAAGAAAACCTTAACAGGAAAGCATTGAACTCACAACTTTGCCCTGTTTGATGATTGCGGCTGCTCCTTTCTCAATGTAGGCTTGGATGAGGCGGACCAGGGGCGGGACATTGCCTAGTTTCTCCCATAGTACGGGCATCAGGAGGTGAGGAAACAGAGCCATGTAAGCATCTGGACAGTCCGAGTGCATCTCAAGCATCAAGGACATGATCTGAAACACGTACGGGATGAACTCTACACAGTGGGGGATAAAGAGGACATACACATGAAATAAAGACTTAAAAAGTCGCCGTGTTAGTCTGATGGATAAAACAAGGAAGGTAGTGGTAGCACTTAAAGACTAACTAATTAAGATAAGACTTAAGGCTACGCATGGTGGAAAAATACTAAGTAAGTAAGGTTTGCGGTGACACCATGTAAAAAAATCTCTTTTTGTGAGTAGTGGTGGCTCTGAGAAGAGCCGGTTTGTTCTGCTCGACGTTTCGGTCAGTGTGCTCTGACCTTTCTCCAATGTCATTTTGTGATCATTTCATCACTATGAATATTAATTTCTCCGATAGAAACTATGTTAGTGTCTATTTCTTTGTCACCCGACCTGCAATATCTGCTGAGAGGATGTCTTGGAACGGTGGAAACAACGCCATCTCGAAGATGGCCACATTGGCCGCATCAGCCTGGCAGCCTGCTCTGACTGACAGACTCAACGCCTCAAATAAGTAGTGGTTGAAATGAGGCTTGCTTGGATTCTGAAATCAAATAGTTCCATTTAGACTTCTTAAATAATCCTAAAAGATATTTAGAGACTGGAGGAGCTGACAAAATAAGGAGGCAATGGAGGCAATTGCCTCGGTGCCCATGTCCTTTCAAAAACGATGCATTATGCCTGTTGACATGGTTAGGCATGATATTTGGCCTTTGAAAAATAGCAGGAAAATTTTGTTTTATGATACATGGAAAGGCTTTTTCAGGCTATCTAATAACAGGTTTGCAGATTTGTCTGAGGGCCAAAAACCGGAAATCAGATTTAGATTAGGAAGAAAATCATGCCTGCATTATTTAAAAATAACTTTGAAAATAATAACCATGAACAATGTGGAGTAAAAAAAATTAACAACATGTAAGACATGATATATAAAATGTCAGAGGTAACACAATGTCAGATTTTTGTTCTCTTAAAAAACATTTTGACCCCCCACCCCCCCCCAAAAAAATAAAAATACCAGAACAAAACAAAAATAAAACAAACAACTTCAATGAATGTCTTGAAGCAGTTTACCTTGCTAACCAGAATTAATTTCTCCGTCAGCTTGGCGACAATAACTTGCAGGTAAGGACCAACTTCTGCTTTCATCAGAACCAGCGATCTCATGATAGCTGGAAGAAAAAAGGTTTATCCATCTCAGGAATTGTTTCAACTGTTCTAATCAAAATTCTGACAGAGCAATCTACGATTCAGCTTTCTAAACTATATTTGGGAGAGGCCAAAAGGATATGACTTTCTCAGCTATAGCTAACACTTTAGAAACCATAATGGGCGCAAGCGGCTTGTACCAAAACGCCCAGGGCTCCATTTTCATAGAGCTGCTTAAGCAGAAAATAATGCTTAAC
This sequence comes from Pisaster brevispinus, assembly GCA_023634235.1. Taxonomy (NCBI): domain Eukaryota; kingdom Metazoa; phylum Echinodermata; class Asteroidea; order Forcipulatida; family Asteriidae; genus Pisaster; species Pisaster brevispinus. Next base: position 2,389,498 of record JAMKCF010000017.1, read on the forward strand.
AAACTCCTGCTAAGCAGAAATGAGCAGGATACCACTCAAAAATTGTACACGTGATATGGTAGTTTGGCTGGTAACCTAATTCTGGTAAGCAAATTTTTGTGCTTAAGCAGCTCTATGAAATTGGGCCCAGGCTCCAATTTCATAGAGCTGCTTAGCAGAAAATAATGCTTAACAATTTCCTGCTAAGCAGAAATGAGCAGGATACCAGTCACAAATTGTACATGTGATATGGTAGTTTGGCTGGTCACCTTATTCTGGTAAGCAAAATTTTATTGTGCTTAGCAAATTTTTGTGCTTCAGCAGCTCTATGAAATTGGGCCCAGCTGGGCTCCAATTTTATAGAGCTACTTAAATACAAAAAAATTGCTAAACACTACAGAATTAAACTTACTGTAATGAGGTTACCAGCCAAAATACCCCCAAATGCCAGGGTTTGATTTCACAAAGGGTTATTATTGATCTTAAGACGTGTGCCAAACTTAATTGCTAAGCAAAGTGTCATCTCACACCACAAATTACAATGAGGACTTGACAACTCATCTTAAGGTACAAATCTTGGTGATTTTCAAGTACTCACCTTTCATAACGTACTCATTCTCCTCGGATCCAGAGAGTTCAATCGCAGCAAACAGATTCACTAGAAGTGGCTCAAGGTGTGGCTTCACGCTCTCTACTGGTATCCTGTAAATAGACAAACAAAAATAAGAATTAGTAAAGAAACAGATGAATGTGCTTGATTGGGCACTCTGTCCTGACCACAAACCCATTTGAAGATGGACACTCTTAGACTCAAAATATAAACCAGAGAGCTGCCAACATCTGCATCTTGCCATTAGGGAGATTTTGTATCAGAAAGATATTTAAAATTAAAGTCAAACTTACGTAGGTTGTCCTTTGGCTAAATTGAAATAATTTATTTTTAAAAATCATAATCGGGGAGATTTTCAAACTTTGTTCATGAGAGCATGGAAAGATTGTTTAATTATCAGGGAACTTTCTGCAGAATCAGTTGACACCTCTGAAACCAGACTTGGAAGGTTTGCACGGTGAAACCACAATACTGTAAGAAATTTGCGGTGACATAATGTGGTTCATCTCTCTCATGAGTATACGTGGTTCCAAAGATTCCGGTGGCCTCAACATTCAGACAGGAGACACTAGGATAAACCAGTTGTATATTGACGACTGTAGTCACCTAATAATATCACGATGCAGGTTGGTGTTGCACTTCTATCATTTAAAACCATTCAATATTCAATGGTCAAACTGTAAGAGGGTTAAGAAAACTTACGCAGGTTGTCCGTTGGCCAACTTGACAGTGAAGAGTCTCTCTAGGGCGTGAGCGGCGTAAGTATGGACCACTGTGCTCTCAGCCTTCAAGAGGTTAATGAGGCAAGGTATAGCAGCAGCTAGAACCTCGGCAGGGATGATCTGACGGAAGGCCATGACGTACTTAACGGCATCAGCTTTCAGGACTGGAAGGTCGTCAACTGAATGGAGTCAAATCAAGAAGGAAAAATAGCGTAACGGGAGAGTAGAAAATCAAGAAAATTAAGAAGCAGGTATGATGTTCGATCCTCTAAAACATCCGTTGAGGTTTTTGCGGTACCCGCTGCTAAAACATAGGATCGGAACTGCCGCTAGCTACCGGGGGGGGGGGGGGGGGGGGGGGGAAACTCGGTGGTCTAGTGGTGAGACATCTGCTCTGGAATGTCAAAGGTCATGGGTTTGAATCCCAGCCGAGTGATATGCCTGTGGATTTCTTTCACAGGCCTCGGGAAAGTACTCAGTGTACAGTGCTTTACAAATATCAGTGTAAGGGTAAAACAAAATATTAAGCCTACCAAGAAATAAAATGGAGAGGCATATTGGAAGGGTCGCAAGGTAAGGATGTGTATAGATAGGGAGAGGGATTGTTGGCGTTTATCTGTGAGAGAATTTTAAGCTTTATTACCTTTATCTGATTTCAGATCCGCAGCGATGTGTGCACTGAAGAAATCATTAATATTGACTAGTTCCCTGACTTCTGTCGTACCATGCTGTAGGAAGGACGGAAAGATGTTCATTTGTAACACATCCAACGGCACAATTAGGGCCAATGGCAGGATGAATAGGAAACGAGAGGAAATGTTCAGTTTTAGATGTGAGAGGAAAACCCCAATGGAGAACCCCCACGCAACCAGGCAGGGACTGAAAACCCAATCCACATGCAAGACTCCGGTTCGAGGTGGGATTTGAACCGGGGTCCACAGAGGTGAATGGCAAGGAAAGAAACCGCTTAGCCAACCTATTCCACCCCCCCCCCCAAAAAAAGAAGATGCACAAAGCTGTCCCGATCTGACACTTGCAATTAATATCTTAGGTCTGCTAAATAGCTGTTCATAGATGCTGTTGGTATCAACTTTGAATAAAAGAGAGTATTTAATTGTACACTTGCTGCCAAGGTCCTTCCCTGCCAACCACTTTATGCAGATCTGATGTGGCACCTTTCGGTAATGATATAAGTTCTGGTGATAGCATTTTCAAGTATGCTATGCCCAATATTTGGGGCGCAGGGTGCCCCCCAAATGTTCCTAAACTTTATCACGCTATTTTCCTCTTGTACAAAAGTACCCCCCTCAAATCCTGTTAAGAATTTCTGAGATTCCAAGCACACAATGAAGACACAATAGAGGGAGGGGGGGGGGGGGGGGTACCACCATGCCCCGTATCGAGCACCAAATGTTTTCAAGCTCAAGACAGCAAGGAAGACCATTCAATCATGACTCATAATTTCAAATTTACGTGGTCCCTTTTCTAAAGTACCTTTTGAGTCTTTGACTTGGATGCCAGGGAGGTCACCAGGTAGATGGCTGCGTCTTTGCTCTTCCAGTTGTTGACAGGGTGTGAAGCGTACAACTGTCGGACACAATCCAAAGATAAAAACTATTAAGATGACAGGAGAAACTTAGGCAGCGTCTCAAAAGTCACAGCGCTAGGAAAGCTGTATCAAGTAATAAACCACAAAGGAAACTGACTGGGTAAGTTGTGAGTTGTAAGTTTGTAGGAAAGTTGTGATTAGATTTGATAAGTATTCCAGCGTTCAAACGTTCAAAACACTAGTGGGCGTATCCACTCAGCGCATTCAGCAGCCACTGCCATAAACACCAAGGCAAGTCCTTAGCGATAAGGGCAACTGGGTTCGTTTACAGGCACTACACAACACACGGGATCAACGGTTTTAAATCTGTTCCAATGATGAATCATTAATGGTTAAGTGTCATGCATAAGGAAACAAGTGTCAACACTGGGACTCCAACCCACACTCTGCTGGATCAGAAACACCGGAGCTTGAAACCAGTGCACTTAACTACTCGGCCGTGTTAAATATAATAATACACAAAAATAACAGAACGAAACCATAAAGGATTATTCAGATCATATAGTTTAAATTCCTAGTATTTAAAATTCTGATGAGTACAATACTTTACCTGGAGCATGGCCGTTACGTAATTTGAGAAAATTTGCGTTACAGTTGCCTCAAAGAATTTACAAAGAGATCTGACCAAGTCACACGCAGCACGCCTCCTTGTGTCAATATCTGAAAGAGAAAAAAGAAAGAACTGTTATCATTGTCAAAAACAAACTTTATGCGGTCGTCTGATAATTTTGATATCTATGTACTCGCGACTTGTTTTGATTAAGATATAATATTAAAAGGTAGGAAAGAAAAATTTTGTGATCCTCTCATTGTTTAATAAATAGAGTCCTTACGAAAATGGGGGAAAAAATTAGTCGTCTCTAACCTTACGACAAAACAGTGTAAAATGACAGTTTTTGCTACCATTTAAGTGCAACTTTTGTCAAAATCGAAGAACGTTCGATATCGTCACTTTTCAAATATAATGGTCTGTACATTTCTGTACAGAAATTTGTTAGTTCAGTCCTGAATTTCGTACTGAATTTCGACGAAATTCAATCAAAGTGGCACTGAATTTGACTTTTAGACATGCGCAAAAATTCCCCTTTGAATTGTAAATACCCATTTGATTTTGGTATTCGATGGCGTCACGTTTCAAATTTCTCTATGAGAGAGCATCAAATAAATAAAATTTTACATCGTTTTAACACGAGGTAATAGCTACTTGTGATTTTCTCCACGACTTTCACAAGAACTCTTTCCATTGGAAAATGATTGCATAAAAAATAAAAAAAATAAACTGCATTTGACCATGGAGCCCCTCTTTCAAAGAAACCAAGCAGCTCTAGATAAATGACAATGAAGTAAAGTAAGGTTTTAATTCATCATTTGTTTTACCTGATCCTTCTATATCTCTCCTAATGTACTCCTCGGGATTGAACTCAAACAGTTCCTCATCAGAAGCTGTGGATGAAACCAACGCATTATATACTTTAAAACGAACAATTTGCTTTATTTTATCAACAATTTTTATATATATATAAACAAAAAAGATGAAGTTGCCTTCCCCCAATCATTGCAAGGTATGTTCTGAAAAAATGTCAAATGTAATGGATGATTTGTGAAATTTTGTGTTAAAATACACAAATGAACTTATAATAGACGATTCTTCTGGCAGCATGCATCTGAGCGACAGTAATTCAGTTTTCTTTTGTCATCCCTGATCCAGATGATTTGTTGATGTTGTTTTTTTCAACGTTTGGCCTTTCCTTACCCCCCCCCTTCTTGGTTTTGTCCTGCATGCTCCGCCCTCATTCACTCAATCCGTTTCTGCTCCTGGTTGCATTCTACTCTCGTTTAAATTACTTTCCCCCCAATTATTTATTAAATTCATTCAATTTTATTACATGTACTTATTGATCTGTTTTCTTATTTACTTGTTTGGATAGACCCCTTGCACAGCCACAGGCCACCAATGCCGAGGTCAAACAATGGAAACGTACAAGCGTGTATGCGCCGCGCACGACTCTCAGCCAATGATAGGTCTTCCTTTGACCTCAGTGAGGGCGCTGTTTGAGTTTGTGACACCATATGCGAGGGATGTATTACTTTTTCTTTCATTTTTTTTTTCTTTTTTCATGTACTTGTTTCGTTGTGTTTTTTGTCTGATTTGTCTGAGTCAAATAAATATTAATAATAGTAACCTCTGAACTCCATATTTGGAACGATGACTTTCTCACAGATGCTGGAGAGAATCTCTGGACTCTCAAACAGACTCTTGTAGTGTTCACGGTCGGCCACCGAGGCCAGGAACTGAATGGCATTACTCACCAACTGAAAAGAACCAAAGAAAAGGAAAAAACGTAAACGAGTTTTAATTTAATGAACCAAGAAAAAGAAAATTCCATCATTAAGTGGAAGGGGGCCGTGTCGTCGTCATGATCAAAGTGGGCCTGTGGCTGTACATGGAATAATGAACTCTCACCCATTTACTGCACGTGCGGACACCCCACCCCACCGTATTGTACCTATGGAGAGAGAGAGCGCATGCTGTACCTGGATAAGAGTTCATAATTCCATGTTTTCCGCATGCCTGCTTTGATCACAGCCCCTTTAAGTTCACAGTGAAAAAAAATTTACATTAAAAAAATATATAACTATGACTTTAAGGTGTAACCTTGATAGCGAGTTTTCTTACCAGGTCGTATTTGACTTGGGTACCCGTTGTGATCAGAAGATTCCAAATGGCTTTGACAAAGTCCGGTAGGAACGGCCCAAACTCTTCATCATACTTCTGTGCGTACAGAGCGACGTTATCACAGATCTGTGACTTCAATCTCTCCAGGGTACCAGCTTCCTCGGTGTCCTAAGAGAATCATCAATGATAACGATCGGTAGGTCAAACAGCAAGACAAGAAAAAAAAGGAGTAAGTGTTTGGTTATTTTTGAGATAACAACAATGTTATCAATTTGTCATGATTTAAATATTGAGGTACACTATCTAAGAGCTTTGTAACTGGAGGCAGTACAGTTTGTTAACTGTAGTAGAATAATATGCAAAAGACTTTATATTCACAAATTATTTCATTTCTTCTCATTTCAACTTGGTTTATTGTACAACTAAAAAACAACCGCACTATGTCAAGTAATACAGATGGCATCACCAGAAATACAAAACTACAGGTTTTGACACAATGCGGACTTTTTGAATCTCCCTGTGTTGACTACTTTTCTTCTCAAGGAATTTTTGAGAAAATCCTGAAATCATGAAAACTCTTAAAAAATGACGAAAACTCTTAAAAAATCACATGCCTGTATTTACATACCACAAACTTTATGAAAAGGAAAAGACCAATACAAATTACAATGCAATGATAAATTTATAAATTTACGCAAATTGGTTTTTTTTCTAAATCAAAATAAAAAGTCAAATCACCTTTGTATGCAGAAGGGGTACATCATCATGGACTAAAGTCAGAAAATTAGTCATCCATGTCTTCATATTGTCCTCAAAATATTCGGGCAGGTCCTAGAATTAAGTTAGAAAGAACCGTCAAGCAAGCAAGTAAAGTAAATGGCCTTCAACAGAAGTCTCCCGAGACACCTTATAAATCTCTAGTGTGCAATGGAATTAAATCTATTCTTTCCGACTACTACATGCTAAATTCAAGACGAACTCCAGAAGTAAACGTCCTCCACAAAGAAAGATCAGAACACGGCGATATGGCAGCTCATTTGTTCCGGCAGCTATCCAAATGGTTCCATGAGCAGTTGAAGAGCAATGAGCCGTCAGGCTGCTGGCTGGGATCCCTAATTACCAAGTTGTCTTCTTGCTGTTTTATGTGAGAATTTCACTAATTCTGTGTGTGACGTAAACTAAATTGTAAAAGTTTGCAACATTTTGTTACTGATCGTTTGTATTGTATTTGTATACAGTTCTTTGTCAAGGCCATTTTAATATTTCCCCAGTTAGGGATAATTAAGTCTTAATCTATCTATATATCTAGGAGCGAAAAACACCAACTCAAACAAACAGCAGTTTTAAACCAAGCTGGCCATCTATTAAGACTGTGTTATTAAGCTAACAGATAATGACAACCAAGTTAACAAGAGTGAGTTGAAGTTACTCAGGTGTGAAAAGGACACAAAGGAAGAGGAAAGGCTAAACCTGTCATGACCTAAGAAGGAGCACAAAGGGGGTTTTAGGGATTATCTTTTGTATTAAAGAGCCACTCTTTTTGACAGGGGTATCATTAACATGTAACTGTTACAGGGTTCTCTCCTGGACTTTTCAAAAGTGTGCAGCATCCTGTACCCAAGTTTTGGAAGTTTGGCCTGAACACACCAAATTGAAACAAGGTCCTTGGAATGTTGTTTACTTGGTGCTTATCTTTGGTTTTAAAAGCCCTACCATGCAATCTGAGGCATTCTAAATAGTTTTACTGTTATGTTTTTTGAAAAATAGTATTAGCTGTTGCAAACTGCTTACCAACCAAAAGGACCTATGGTATAAATGCAAAAAAAATAGTTAGTGGCCTGACGTTTCGAGCCTAGCAGAGTCTTTCTCGAAGGCTAAAACCTTTTAGCCTTCGAGAAAGACTCTGCTAGGGTCCAAACGTCAGGCCACTGACTATTTTTTTGTTATGTTTTTTGTGAATTCGATCTGAATTATGTGGGTTTTGAGGCATTGCATGGTGGGGTATCAATGTATTCAGTTTGCGGTAACACCATGTGTATATATATCTACTCCGCTGTGTAGATTTGTTCTATGAGAACTTGTCTTGCTGTTTATTCCACTGCCGTTGAGTACATTTCAGAATTCAGGAGACAACTTAGTTCTGGAAAGCATCGTCTTGTTTATAAAATACTACTTCGGCAGGAGGTAGGGAATCGGCGGGACTACTATTTTCACTTAGGTGGACCAAGGGGTCTTCTCGTTATTAACTTCACTGCCGCGGATTAGTCTCAACGTTTGGACTAGCCTGCTCTAGTCATCGTCAGGAGACTGACGATGACTAGAGCAGGCTTGTCGAAACGTTCAGACCAATTAAGAACTCACTCCGCAGTTCCTTATTGACGTAATGAGAATCAGTAAACACTACTACTATAGACATCAGGGAATATGACAAGTGTGGTCGACTAATGGTGACTCACCTGGTAGTTGAGACTGTAGAATACTTTACACATTAACACCAAGGCATCGTAGCAAGCTTTGATTGAGATCACATTTGGGACGGATTCTTGTTTCTTAACTTGTGCAAGGTGCGCGGTTTTCTGGAATTCATAACAATCACAATCAGAAAAATTAGTTGAAGCTTAAATGGTTGCAACATCAATTAAGCTTCTTTTCAAAACCACCTCAGGGGCATGGGCTGTGGTGCCTGATTGAAGCCCCGTAAGGAAAGCAAACATTTTCTAAATAACCCGACGGAGCCCAAGCTCAAGCTGTGGTTTTGAAAAGCACCTATGAACTGTACATGGGGTTAAAAACCATCCCGTAAATTGCTGCTTCTACACCATGGAACTGCGAGTTCTTAAAAACACTTCTTCGCTATAATTCATTTTGACACTGGATTGCAGTTCTAGTGGGTTCGAATCCCACTCAATGCGCCTCTTGAGTTATTTATATATTTCTGGTAATGAGCCTGACGAAACCTGTAAACAAGGGTGCTTGCTATTATGAATGTATGTGAGCCAGAAACACCAAGGTTAACCCTTAACGTCCCATCCGAAGGACAAAACAATTATGGTCAAGTATCGTGCCCAAGGACACAAGATCAGGACCTGAACCAACACTCTACTTACTGACCAGAAACACCCTCAAGTCCGGTGCTCTTAACCACTCGGCCAAGACAAAACCAGTGTAGGCTTTATCTTAAAATGTTGTTCTGTCCTGGATGCGACAATCATATCAATCAAATAGCTTAGCTCTTTTTAATTCTTCGGCAAAAAAAGAAGAAAAAAAAAAAAGAAAAAAAAAAAAAAGGCAAACAAAAATCAGCTTACAAACTGGGTATTCGTTGGTTTACAAGATTTCTTACCTCAAATAGTTTGGTGAGGGGTGCAGCCAGCGTATCAAGGACCATCTTAATCTCCACCCATAGTTGTTGTGACTTGAACTCATGACGGTACCTGAAGAGAAAACAGTAACTCTGGGTGAAAAATCACAATTTGTTTTCCCCAGAGTTTACAATCATTTGATAAAGTCACTTCCTCCCCTAGAATAATGGTGCACCCCTTTTGCCCCCCCCCCTCTAAATTTGGCACAGGCCATACTGTGATTCATTTACTTGCAAAGTTAAATGTCATAAAAAAAACCTAAAAAAAACCAGGAGATTTTAATTTCATCCGACCTTTTGAAGAGCGAGTGCCCTGTTCTGAGGATGCCATTGATGACGTTGATGTCGTCACTCTCCAGTTTCACCTTCATTTGCTCAAGGAGCTTCGGCCATTTATGTGGGAAGTCTTCTTTACCAATGATGCTGATGGAATCACTCAACTATTAATCAATAGAAATAAAAAAATAACAATAAAAATGACAGTGGAGTAAAAGTTTATTCAATTCTTTTGGGAGCAGCATTAGATCTCTTCTAGGAAAAAGTGAGGGCTCTGAGCCAGTTGGTTTGAGATCTTTTTTTGACAACTCGTCACACAAGTCACCACGTTGAGAACCAACAAACTGGTTCTTTTCAGAGCTAAACACTTCTTCCCATGGTGTATCCCAATTAATCTCCACAATGCAGGGCCACAAGTTCAAGATATGGAGTGAAAGGTTTACAGTTTTCTGGGAAATTGCCATGAAAAATATTAAAATTAATAAAATTGATATTAAAATGTGTCAGCACACGCCGACAGCGACCCCCACTGCGAGTTTTCCTTACCTGCCTCTGTAACTGCTCAGGCATCCTAAGCATCAACTCAATTATCTGATCTTTGACGACGTTCCTGTCTGCCTCGTTAATCTTATTCGCAACATCTTCAATCTGTACAAAAGAACAAAAAAACAAGTTCAAATCTGGGTATAAATGCTTTTTTTTTATTTGGTCATTTGAAATGTAGAAGTGACGGTCTGACTCAGCAAATTTTCCCAGAGTAAAATCTTTGGTTTTCAGAATAACACTCAGTACTCATGCTCAAAATAGAAGCGAAGTAGCTGGGTCTCAGATAAACGCATCAAATTTCACTAACATATACCAAATACATACACGTCCAAGTTTTACTCGCGTGTACTTGCTATAATTAATTTTATTGTAAATTTACTTGAAATTCGGGTGATGCCGCAATTTGTAAATTTGTTTTTTAAAAAACCATTGATGAATGAATGAATGAATACTTCTGAGTGTAGTTTCGCATGCCAATGATGCGGTGATTGCATCTAGGTGAAGGAATGTTTGTCTGACAGCCGGGTATTTTGAGCAAAAGTCAAGTCATTAGGTTAAAACGTGTGTGAACTAACCACTCTCCAATTACGCCGCACAAAGTTCTTAAACGTGATGGCTGCTGAGACGCGGATGGTGATGTCGATGTCTTCCTTGCTAACCAACTGAAGGAGGAGAATGGAGTAGTTTGCACTGCCCTCAACAGATTCCAAGTAAGACTCCGCTAAAGAGATAAGATATCACGATTGACATTTTCAAATGTAACCACAGGGTTCAATTTCAAAGTTAAAAATACAATGTTAAAAGTAATTTTATACGTTGTTTTAGACTTCTCAAAGTCCTCCTTTTGGTTGCCGTTCTTTACGGTGCAAGCTGAAATCATTAAGCTACATGTTGGTTGTGTCTACCCACATCTTAAAAATAAAATTGCTTGGCCTGTACTTTCTTTTGTACACATTGCGCACTACTCATTTTTATATACGCACAATCATTGCACTACTCATTACACACAACCATGACAACAGATATGGATTTCCGGCCTGATGTAACGAAGGCAGTGTTACACTTGCACGTTTTCATGTACATGTACTACTATTTTTAATGAAGCTTGAATCTCCCTAGTGAAGAGAGGACTTGGAGAAGTTGAATACAGTGCAAGGCAATGATATTAATATTATTACTTCAAAATATTTATTCATTTGTTAGTTAGTGCTTGCTTGCCATATTGCCCAGTGAGTGTTTTTTGTTGCTAAGTTTATCCAATGTTTTCCGCCCAATGGTTTTCCTTTGCTGTTCTGTAGTTTTCCTGTATTTTCCCTTGTTTTCCAGCACTGAGTACAGGAGTAACAGTATCAATCACTATCCATTTCAATATTACAATAAACTTAAACTTAAAGTTTATATTAAAGTTCGATAACATTCACTTCAGTCAAGACAAAAAAGTTCAATTGATCACAATCACTTTTAAAATCAATAATCATCACCTGCTCGTCTTTCAGTGATATTTGCTGACAATGTCTGCTGCAATGAAGTTGCCAATGTCTGAAGATTCTGCGGAGTAGACTCCATTTTGTCTGTTTGAATAATAATAGTAATAGTAATTTATCGAATTTGTAATTATTGCGCTCTCTCCAGGACCATCCCCCCATTATCATGATATGAGGCTGGTGCCTGTCACTTGTCTGCTTGTTCGAGGGCGCAACTGGCAACAATCTACAAAAATTCCAGTAAAATAATTACACAAGAAAAGTTTAAGCAAAAACACACAGGTAAAAATAAGCAAACTTGAAATCAAGTACATTACACTCGACCTCTAAAAAATTCGAATTAGTGAAAATAATCAGACTGAAATAAAAGTGAAAACTAAAATAAAAAATATCACTCAGGCAGACTTGATCTTGACTGATTTCAAAATTCGGTTACCCGACAATGCATACCCGACATTTGGAATCGATTATGCGCCATTTGATTTGAAAACACAACTTTTGTCTGAACTTTACACATAAATTGAGACTATTTAACTATTCTAGCCTTTCAAACTTACGTATCAACGGATCAATTACAAAAGCCACTCGTAGTCAGCACCACGGAATAATAAAAATATGAATTCAATCGTCTAGTGACGTGATTATATCGTTACAGTGTAGGTTTACCATTTAAAATTCACGCACATGTGTATGCCAGATGTATTGTACAGTACATGTGACGTATGTACGTGCACACTTCCTATGTGAATTCAACGGGCGGCTTATTTTCAAAATCTGCGCAAGCTCTATTTTTCCTCTTTCACTATACTTTTATGTGACATATTTAAAAAAAATAGTAAGAATTTAAAAACTTTAATAGTTTTTTAATATAAAATTTATAAAATCACTTTTTTATTTTAGTTATTATTTATTGTTAAAATTTGTATTAAATTATAAAGGTTTTTCATTCAATAAAAACAATTGAATGTTAGAGTATAATTCGTCAGGATCCACGTGACTTTTGACCAATCATCTTCTTTTAAAAAGTCCGCCATCTTGACTTGTACTGCGAGTGAAAGAGAGGAACCTCGCGCGCTCAACAGGATATATTCCGCTCGAATTAACCACTTTCTTCCGTTGTCCCGTGTTCCGTGGTTGTCCTCCACATTCTTGAGAAACCATGGCAAGCACGGGTGGCGGTAAGATGCGGCCAAAACGTTCTCATGGGGCTAATAAGCCCTATCAACGAACTCGTCCAAAGGTGAGTTTAGCACCTCCACACGGTGTCGTCGCCACATGCCGTATTCATTTACACGGCATTTGTACTGACCACCGACGACGCGTCGGCTCGATCCGCCTTTCCATGTCGACTGTGTAACATTAACAATGATTATTTATATCCGATTACTGACTTTTTTTTAACAAAAGCACCCAATATACCTAACTGCCTGTAGGAATTCAGACCTGGCATTAGTAGGTTTACATTCAAGAAAGTTGTGTCATAAACATGTGTGTTTGTTTTGTTTGTATGGTGATCACCACACTAGATCACTGAATAATCAGCATGGCCATGCTGGCATTGCAATGGATGACGGGGTGGGAATGGTTTGGGGGAGGGGGAAGTCTTTCTGCCTTGCTTGGTTGCATGTAACTTACATTTAACAGAGCAAGGCTTATATAAATAACAAGCAAGCAAGGCAGCAAGACTCGGAAAAATTTCCATATCCAGCCACCACTTTGTAGGTAGGGGGTATATTTGATTTTTTAATGTATGTTTGACTTTATTTCCCTTTTTTGATATTCCTCTTGAGGAATTGGTAGCTTAAACTCTAAATTTTGACCTTTAAAACAGTAAATTTAGGTGCAAATTTCATCGCGTGGACGGAACTCTCGCACATTTGTGCCCGGAAAAGTGTAAAAATAAAGAAAAACAAGCAATTTTCAGGACTATTTTTATGGTGGTTTTTCAACACTGCTCAGCTCGCTATACTCCAATGGAGTCTCCTTTTTAGTTCCTTCTGGGAACTTAAATGGAGTACTATAGCGAGCTGAGCAGTGTTGAAAAACCACCATAAAAATAGTCCTGAAAATTGCTTGTTTTTCATGATTTTTACACTTTTGTTATAGTTCAAAGTGCCTGTGCCTTTTTACTAGTTCAGTTGCGATAATCATAACCCTCCATCCTCCCAACGGTCGCAGACTGGAGTGTTAATTACGAGACATCCACAGGAGTAAACCACCGTACATGCAATTTCAACCATTTTTGTCAGACTAGTGACCAGATTTGCCCAATTTTTTTACCACTTTCAAAAATCATGACACACATTTTTTCTTAAGAACATGGATTTAAACTTCAATGTGTAATAAATCAATTTAGAAGACTTAAAACATCATCGAGGAAATATTTTAAAGAAAATAACGACAACAACTTACCAGAGATTGACCAAAATGTCCTTGAATCATGGAGGCCTGGTTGAGGTTTTAAATCCCGCACCTAGCAACATCTCAAACAATCAGCGAAAACCAAACCTTTGTGTAGGTGTGGCGCTCGTCTTTATGCACCCAGTTAATGTATTGAACGGATTTGCACAGTCTGCAGGTTGCGCTACTGGTTCAATACCATTCCAGAATGCGCGCTCAATTTGTAAATTGTTCCTCATAAATAAACTTTGATTGTACAAATCAATGAATCGCGCTTCATGCGGCAATGATTTTGGTTTACGCTGATAGATCGAGATGTTGCTAGATGTTGCATCCACAGCTCTCTCAGTCTCTGGTAGTTTTTGTTTTCTTCTTCACTTGTCTGACAAAATGGTTGAAATTGCACATACGTTGATTCTTTAACCGGGGTTGTCTCGTATCCCTCCGGTCTGCGACCGTTGGGAGGATGGAGGGTTACAATTATCGCAATGATGCGACTCTCTGCATACATTCTGTTAACCCTTCTGGACAGGTAAGGATACAAAACCTAAAATAATGGAAATAAAGTGGTGGCCGGATTTTAGCCAGACTCCCACCCCCCCCCCTCCCACAATGTAAGTTGTAATAAACACTTCCATTGCGCCATCTTGTTCAAGGGGCAGTGTTTTTATTTTGAACACCGATGATTGCCATCTGCGACTAAGTTGGAGTTTGACACGTGTGTCACGTGTCCAAAGTTTGTCTCGAGTACCGATTCACAGACGGCATCACTTTTTATTGTTTGAAATATTAAATACACAAATCTGCCCCTTGAATGAAAAAGATGGCGCATCTTACCGTGAAAGTGTATTGTTGTGTGGCAATTTGGTCAGGTCTAATCATTACCATAACTACTTGAACTTGTCTCTAACTTTACTATCTGCATACACCATAGTTTTACAGTTAAACCGCTTAGAATTTGCAACTTTCTTTGGCTTCAATTTAAAAGAAATAAGAGGTCATATGGGTCACGGCTTATGCTAGCCCCATAAATAGTGCCAATACGTTGGGCGTTGGGCTTCCTCTGCTTCTTGGCCCTATGCCTATACAGCATCAGGGTAGGAGGCAAATATTTTTTGTGGAATATAAACTTGCCTTTTTTTTGCAGAGATTTTCCCACCAGTTGTCACATATTATTGCTTAATTGTGGAGAGCACATTAAAACGAAAATGTGTAAGCTCATTTTGGTGTAATTTTATAAAATAATTGAGCAATGATAATAGTGAAAACGGGTAAAAACTCGGCAAAAAAAATACAGGTTTCTATTCTAAAAATAACTTCACCTCATGATGCTATGTAATGTAGGTGTTGGGCTAAGAAGTGGAGAGAGTCCACCATATTGGCACTATTTATAGGGCTAGGCCACAATAAAAGGCCATGAGAATGAAGTATTGAATACCGTCCTCCACTCACATGTCTAAATCAGCTCACTCACTCACTCACTCTACTGCATAGACAGCTGGGGTCCGTCGCGCTGATCTCCTATGTCCGCAGTTAGTAGCTAGGTTCCAGAGTTTGTTAACCTTGCTTGGTGGACCCGGTTGTTCAAG
Source organism: Pisaster brevispinus (assembly GCA_023634235.1). NCBI lineage: Eukaryota > Metazoa > Echinodermata > Asteroidea > Forcipulatida > Asteriidae > Pisaster > Pisaster brevispinus. The sequence continues at coordinate 2,404,751 of JAMKCF010000017.1, forward strand.
AAGTCCTTGGATGGCCTCTCGATCTTGACCATCTAGCTCCAACCATACAAAAACAACAGTGAGCATTTGTACTGCGCCGGTATCCAATAATTTCCTGTCCATGATCAGTTGGTTAACAAGTGGTTGATAATGTCTTGTACCGGACATGTGTTCTTGAGAGTGAGCACCAGGCAATTTTGGCATAAACAGGGTTTACCCTAAACTGTTTCAGTGACTAGCCAGCAGGACCAGTTAGCTTGTCATTTCACTGGTCCTCCAGCTTTTTCACTGGTCCATATTATAAAAGGTTTTGTTTCAACACATCACTGTCATTAGGGTGGGACTTGTAATTTGAACTAATATCAAGTAGTTTTACATGTAGCAATGGCAAGCAATAGACAAGCGAGCTGGACTAGTCAGACAGAATTCTGACTGGTCCTCCGATGTTTTAACTGGTATTTGGCCAGCGGACCATTGTTATTAGTTAAGGGAGAACTCTGCTTAATCTTTCTTGTAAGTACAGGGCTAAAAATTTACACTAAACTGCAGTCCCTAGGCCAGTGATTATACATTTTTAGCATTGGGCCAGTAAACTCATGACCAGATAAATCCGGCGGGCTGGTGTTTTTTCAACTGATTAATATTATTTCACTGTGGAATAGAGCCTATCTGTAATTTAAATTTTTGTATTCAAATGTTGACTTTGAGTCTGATATGCTATATCTTTCAATATTGTTGAGGATCAATCAATCAATCAATCAATCAATCAATCAATCAAAGGTCATTTAAAGAGCGCCAAAATCAACAGTTTGTTCTAAGGCGCTGAGGCACAGTTGAACGGTTAGTAAGATCGAAATATACTTAAGACAAATGAGATCAATCTTCTCTTAGTGCATGTTAAACTAAAAACATGTTAAACTGTATAGATTTCTGTTGCAACTGGTCAATTGTCAAAACAAATCTGGACCAGTTAAAATTCTGTACAATGACCCCTGCTGCCTCGTGGATTTCCCCACAAATTGGAGCCCTAAAGTATTAGTAAGTCTGACAATTTAGTCTTGTCTTTTGTTTATGTCGATCCAAGAGCTTTAGCTTTTGAAGTTGGCACAAGTCCTCTCAGAGTAATTGTTTTTTCTTGTAGCATGTATAGGGAGTCTAAAGACAGTCATCGTCGGTTGCAAGACCCCACTGTGAAACTTGTAAAGTCAGCCCATAGCCATTATCTGTTTCTGAAATTTGTTTAGTGTTTAGTTTAATCAGACGGTTGCCAAAAGTAAATAGCTAAATGCTTTCAGTTTCACAGAGAACTATTGCTTATTTAGAACAGTCTTCGACCTTACTTAGAACCCCAGTGAGTATTAGATAGTTCAGGCTGGAATTACTTGTAGGCCATGGCATCTGTTGCCCATGGTCTTGGCCTTGGTGCCCCTTCAAAAGTTTCCATTGACTTTAAGATTTTCCAATGGAAGTGCCCTGTGCAAAATGAAAATGGCCTTGTCCTCTCTAAGATGAAATCCAGGCCTGTAGATGTTAAACAAATTTCCATCTCAAGTCGGTACATCATCTCACCAAGCACACCACTTTTGTTCTTTTGGTTTATTGTATAAACCTAACATTCACTTGATCTGCGTAGTTTCAGTGAACAAGGTATTATGCTCATTATGCACGGATTAACTCATTGTTACAAACCCACAAGTAATATGCGTTATGACACAACTCATTAGCATTGAACCTAAGCTTCTGAAGCTGGCTGCAGAGCATGTGGTTTTTGTGTGTGTACTGCAGTCTGTATCGTTAGTTTATACAATAAAGGTTGCGGCGTTGGCTGCAATGCTGGCCGTGACGGGAATCCAAATTTGATGAGATATTCCCTTTATGATAGAATAGCAACATCACCTTAGAATTAGATGGTAAAATGATTATTTATAGTACTTTCAGTTCATTCAATTTGGACATATTTTTGACAAACTGGCATTACAGCAGGGCTTGAAATTTTCACGGGACCGCAGGCCCGAGGCCAGTGTTTTTAGTGTCGGGCCAGTAAACTCCAAACCTGACAAGTCCGGCGGTCTTGTGTTTTTGAATAATAATACCACACCTCATCTAAAATTTTACAAATTATGTTCAATTGATGACATTGAGTCCATATATCTTGAACTCTGTTCAGTATGAAAGTGTTACCCACAAGACAAATAAGATACTTACTCTCACTAGTGGTTTTTCAAATAAAAACAGTTTAATTTTGATATTGTATATTTTTTTTCTGATTTTGATTCTGGTCTTGTAACAAATTTTCTGGTCCAGTACAAATTTCAAGCTACAAGCCCTTTGATCTTGTGGATATTTTCCTCGAATTGGAGCCCTGCTACAGGCCTTTTTAAAAACAAAATTTATTAAAAAATTGTAAACCTGGTATTACACTTGTGAATAAAATCCTCATTTGCTACTCAGTATAAGCACTCAGTGTGCACAAAAAATGTTCAGTCAAAATATTTTGCTGTGCAAAAGTAGTTTGGAATTGGTACACGTGTTAAAGTATAGTTTTTTTTAAGAGTCTGCTTCAATGTGGATAAATTTACCTACTTTTTCCCAAAGGTGTACACTTCCTGAAAAGCACAGTAAAAGACAGGTTTGTCATACTTTTTGTCTGTATGCCAGAGACAGACGTCAGTGGACTATATTTTGCCCCATTGTGTGTTCAGAACGAGACCAGATCTTAAAGGGGCCTTCAGCATTGGTGTGGGAAGAGTTTCATTTGACGGTGAAGAAACTTGTTTAAACTTGAAAGTGTTGACCTTGTTGGTCAGAGAAAGAAAAGGGGTGGGGGAGACAGTCTCTGTGGGTGATTAACAGCTGCAATTAACCTCGTAAAATCAGCTCAATGATAGCTACGAAGTTTAACTTTCTACGGAGATCATTTCAAGAGAGGCCACGGCAATAACCAGGGGCATTGAGTTCATTGCCTCCATCAGGCATGGCATCTATGTGTAGCAATGACAAGATGATACACATGCCTCTGTCACACACTCACTGTACACGTGACTTGCTAATTTTAGGACAACGTGATGTCTGCGTAACACTAATCAAAGTCGAGACAGTCGAGTTACCATGGCAGCAATGACGCAATAGTCATATTGTTTTCCAATTAGTACATCTGTAGTCTGCTACAAGAAACCAACAATGGGACATCAGGCCTGGAATTTTATCTTTGACAGGGCAAGGCTATTTTCATTTTGCGAAATGAAAATTAGCCTTGGGATGACATATAACTTGTCTCGCCGGGTGGGATTCGAACCCACGACATTTGCACTGCTAGAGCAGATGTCTTACCACTAGACCACCAAGCTAGCCCGGTGGCTAGAGGCAGTTCGAATCCTATGTTTTAGCATCAGGTACCTCAAGTAGTTTGTTTAAAATGTTACTTATTGAGAAATAACGTATCTTACATTTGTTAAGCTCTAAGATTGTTACCCCTACATGTACATGTACTCATTATCCACTCTTCATTGGCAGACTTGGATGAATTTAGTGATTTGATACAGCAAACTTACCAGGCTTGGCACTGGGGTTGAGTTTCCATTCTCATTTTTAAGTTCATGTTAGATTCCTGATTGTATACATGTAGGTTCCCATCTTGCTGAGCTTGTCCAACTGTCCAATGTTTTAAAGAGTGTTTTGCTTCAATCTGTTTGTTTGTTTTCCTTTTCTGTTGTAGTCATTCCTGGATAAAGTAAAGGATCTTGTCACTCCATCATGGCTATCAAACATGTGGGCCAGCAGCTCACCAGAAGAATCCCCAAATCAACAACAACAACAACGTTTAAATCAACCATCTTCATCCACGAACTCCATCCCTCAGAGGCAAACTGCCTCCCCCGATGATCGATACTTTAACCCAATCGAGATAGACTTGGTGCAGGAACCCGAGCCGAGACCATTCGGAGCGGGGGTGCAAAGAGTTACTGAACAAGGGGATGAGGAAGTAGTCACCACACCGGTACTTACACCCTTTGCTGGGTTGTCTGTACCTGTGAGTGCATCGACGCCCGTAGATGTTGATGATGACGACGAAGTGATCGAGGTAGATGCTGGTGAAGGACCATCAACCCAAAAAGGTATTCAAATCTTTTTGATCAAGTACAGGGTTTTCCCTTAACTTTTTTTTTCACTCGCCCGCCGGACAAGTCAACCAAAATTTTGGGTGGCCCGCAAGTTTTTCCACTAAGCCCACATGTATTAATGCACACAAATTTTGAAGCCTCAAACAAACACAATTAAATCTAGCAAATATCAAGATTTGACAAAGCATTTTACAGACTTTAAAATAATCTCTCTTTGGGATTTTACCGCTGTACTCCTCATTTATTGTGAAAAGGAAAATTTTGTTTACTCACCCGGCAGACTAGTAAAGGAAGGGTTTTGACTCGCCCGCCGCTGTTTTCACTCGCATGTGGTGACTGCTAATTTCGAACCCTGAGATTTTCATATATACTATTGCCTATTCTCAAATGTTGACACTGCAGCCAATGGCCATAGCAGTATTTGACGTAACTTGATTCAGACAGGGGCCTAACCTCTGATTGTAAGTGAGTTCAAGGTACACGACCCTTTCCTAAAATAGTTTCTGGTTCTTTAATGAATGCAGTTTCAAATTTGTTGTACTAATTTTCTCCCAATAGATGACGTTTCAAGTGTCGTATCATCGCTTTATCCAAATCTGGATAAGTTGGAACACCAGTTGAAACTTTCTGATTCCAATCTGGATCGTCTCTCAGGTAAGTGTGAATAGTTTATCAGCATGGTCATGACGAGGCCTGGTATTCTTCCAATTTAACTCTGATTTCTGATTTTTTTTTGTTTCCCCCCTCAGACAAATTGTCAAAATCGTGCTTAAATAGCCTGAAATTGAAGTCTATTAAAGCCTACACCATGTGAACATGTACAGGGTTCTCCACAGGTTTTTTCAAAATTGTGGGGTCTGGACCAAATTTTTGTGATGTTTAGCCGAAGCACGCTAAATTGAAACAACATGTTCAGAATTTTTTTTACTTGGTGTATATCTTGGTTTGAGAAGCTCTGATGTGCAATCTGGAGCATTCTTTATGGTTTTATCTCGATTTTTTTTTTGAAAAAAAAAGAAAGAAATGTATAATGACTATTAGCATCCGTTACTGTTACTGGATACAAGGAACATGACCAAGATAATGGCCGCATCATACAAACCTGCTCTTTGGGGCTGTTCATGTTCAGATTGTATGTTTAACTCAATACACCGTACTGCAACAGGGCTCGAACTGGGGGAAAGCCCACAAGACTGCGGGGCTTGCAGCTCAAAAACTTTACCGGACCAGAATTGGTTTTTTTTACAAGACCAGAATCACAATTAGAAAAAAACTTCCTGACACAGTTTAACATGCATTTAACTGCTTTTATTTGAACAAGCACTAAGACATTGGAAAAGAAGTTTTTTTATCTCATTTCGTTTGTGGGTATTAAGAACACTTCATTACTTGGTAAGTACTTATCAGACTCACATTTGGAAATTTTGCACAGTGGAGTATTGTTATTCAACAGAAAAACACAAGACGCCGGTCATGAGTTCACAGGCCCTATGCTGAAATCACATGCCTCAGGCTTGCAGTCCAGTGTAACAAACATTTGAGCCCGGCTGCATGCTCCCAAAACAACATGGATATCATCGAGAGTCGAGACTGTTTTAGGCATAGCATAGGTCAAGTCTAATCCGTTAAACCATGGTTCTTTTTTATGCCTAGATCTTGGCCACAGAAGTACCCCAAGGCCGCCCTCCACTAGCTTTTGGTCTCATACACCCTCGGGCCGGCAGGCAACTACGCGGGCAAGGCCGGCGTCACCGTTTAGCAGACCTCAGCAGCCTGCGGTCAGTACACGAAAGCCGTCATTCAACACGAGTTACTTTGGTACTCCCAGAGGGGTAAGCACACACAATGAGGGCAGAATTTCAAAATACAATGTCCAATTTTTGCTCTTTTAACTGTAAAGTTGAGTCTCCATATTCTACTCGTAAAGGTATTATACAGAATTGGTAGAGCTTACTTTTGGTTGTAATAAACCAAATCAGCTGTTACGTTTTTGTTTTTTTAGGTTTTGAGATACCGTTTTCTTAAATATGACTTCATTTCGGAGGGAAATATTTTATAGAAAAGTGGTTCAAGTAAGAACTTCATAATCAGTAAGCTGTCAGACTAAAACTAAACAAAGATGTTTTTTATCCTTACCAATCCCGTATAACCTTAAATAAAGTAAAAACACCAAAGAGTTTAGTGAGGTGTCAGAATTCAAAATAGGGTGTTCAAGAGACACACTCCTCTTTCGTAAGCAGTGGGTTATCGCTAGACAGTAACATTGCATAATGGGAAATAATGACATAATGGGAAACACAGGCATGATATTCTTCCTTCTTCCTTCCTATTCTTGGCCAAAAAAACCCAAAATGTCCAGTCACATGCCATTTTAAAATAGGGTTGGTGGGTTGGAAAGTTTTATTTTGCGTTTTAAATTTTTTTATTCTGATATGGTATGTTAAAATGCCCTACTTGCCTGATTTAATTCAACCCCAAAAACCAGCGAGTGACACAAAACTGCTTGTCTATCAAACTTGTTTTTTCGTTTGTCGTTCATTTCAGAGTCTAAAGACAACGATGGACTCTTCTACTTCATCACCCTTCTACCCGGGGAGGACAACGTTTGGCGGTTCATCATCTCTGAGGTCAACAACCTCTAAGAGACCAAGGACGTCACCTTATGAGGTAAACATCTTAATAAGGCCAGTAGACTCACTAAATATATGAGAAGATGCAACTGAAGATGCTTAGCTGAAAAGAAAATGTTTAGTTGCAAATGTTGATGAAAAGCAACCTTGCAAATATTGGCATTTTAATCGCGGTGTTACTTTATCTCATCCAAGGTTCACCTCCCGATCAAGCGTTCTGTTCGTCCGAGGCTAGCTAAGCCAGCCGATGAGAGCAACACGACAATCACAAGCAATACTGCCAAGAGAATTCTAGACACCTTAGAGAAGATGTCTACTCCGCTATCCGACGCCAAGAGAATACCCTTATCACCATCGTCAACTCCGTTTGCTTTTACCGTAAGATTTCTTCCTTTTCAGTTTATTCAGAAAACTTTACTGCACAAGTCTTACTGGATGGGTTGGGTGGTCATTTTTGAAATGCCCCATTAAGCCATACCCTCCCTACTGGTCATAGTTTAAAAACATTGTTCCCGCCTAAGCCAATGAGACGCTTGTTGCTGCGTTACAGTAAACATTCATCAATGAACGCCTTGCAAATAAACTTACCCCAACAAAATGTATACCGTTGGAAAGAATATACATTTCTCTTAAATGTGAATATATATTTTGCCATGATGCCCCACTCATACCACTGGTAATGAGAAAGTAAGGAAAGACACTAATTTTGTTTTCATCTTTGGGTTATCCTGCTGTTGGGCTGTTTTGTATGTTCTACTGGAAATCTCGTAGTTAGGCAGATATGGGTTAAATGTGTGCGTGTGTTCTACGGGAAACTCCGTAGTTAGGCAGGCAGCCTTCTCCCTGAACAGTGGTCCGCTGGTCAAATGCGAGAAACACCTGAGGACCAGTCCGAATTCTCTCCCAAGTGGTCCGGCTGGCTAGTTCAGTGTTGGAAAGCACCGCATTTAATGTAAAGTGTTGACAAGTGCAAAAGCTGATGGACCAGTGAAATGAAAAGATATAGGTATTGAGAAATGTAAAAAGTTCCTTCTTGTTAATATTAGCTGAACTCTTAAAGGCCATTTCACACGGGGGCAATTTGTCAGGCAACTTGGAAGCAACCAACCGTACTGCACGCTCCAAGAACACTTCGGCAGAACAAAGAGACATTCTTCTAGCTGTAACTCACTATCCCCAGGAAAATGATGGGGAAATTGAAATGCGAATGAATTTTTCTTTTTGGAGAATTGCCTCGTGTGATATGGCCTTCAGACGTGTTTAGTTTGATCTTAAAATCATGTTTCTGTCACAGTGTTCAAATTCCACCTACTTGGCTTTATTATTGATCCTTATCCCCTCTACAAACAGGCAAGCCGAACCCCCAGGCCAAGGCCAAGGCCTTCATCGTCCCCACAGCGTTCCACCGGCTTGAGTTACAGCCGAGTTCCAGGCCCACCAGTCTCTGGGTATAACACTCCTCATTCAGTCAGCATCACGTCCAACAGGCAACCACCTTTGGCTACCTCCACTGAGTTACCAAAGTCGTCTCAGGGAGAGACCGTGATACCAAACCCACAGAGCAGCAGGCCGGTTTCGACTCCAGCATTCGGCGGATTCAAGCCCTCGCAGGGAGAGATTGTGATATCAAACCCACGGAGCAGCGTGCCGGTTTCGACTCCAGCATTCGGTGGTTTCTCTTCCAAGCCCTCGCAGGGAGAGATTGTGATATCAAACCCACGGAGCAGCGTGCCGGTTTCGACTCCAGCATTCGGTGGATTCCCTTTCAAGTGAGCTAGGTTTACTTAACTTCTTATATGAAGTGAGAAAACATTTTTGATCAGAGAAAATGCTACATAGAGGTTGGATTGTCATATGAAACCTCGCAACGGTTCCTTGCAAAAAAAAAAAGATTTCGGAAACGTTTATGTAGTATAAACAAAACTCACAGGGACCTTTAAGGGACCTCCGGCTGAAGTAACCTCATCTCCAGCCTTTTTACTCGCACCTATACATAACTGCACCTGACACCATTTTGTTGTCAACCTATGCGCACACACGCAGTGCGTACATCTTCAATTGTTTGAAAGGCTGCACTCAAAAGGAAGGAGAAGAATAATTCTCTCTCTCGCTCTCTCTCTCTCTCTCTCTTATAGATCGAATACACAAACCAGCAGCTCTTCAGTGCATGTAGTGTTAACAGTAGACAAGACGCCAGATCAGAGCAGTCCACTTCAGAAGACTAGCAGTGGGGGCAAGATGAAGGCGTCTAAATGTAGCGGAATGCACTATAGCTCTCACAAAGATGATGATGACGATGTGGTGAGTGTTTCGTACGCATGACCTGCGTTCAATTTCACAAAGGGCTATGAGTGATCTTAAGATGTGTGGCAATCTTGTTTGAGAAGTAAGGTCTGGCATGATGCAAAGCATTGTTTAAGGGACGGCTCATCTTAAGATGAATATTAGAGCTTTCGGAAATCGAGACCTGCTTTCATAAAATAAAGAAAATGTCACAGCAGATGGGAACAAACTGGAATATGTAACTGCTTCGTGTACTCTGGAAGAATGAAAGCATGGACATAATTTACAATCAACTTCCAAAACATTTATAAGCTTATCAAATAAATTTGATATTTTGACAGTTTCCAAATAATTTAATATTCAGGGTATGTTCTCAGGTGTATGATTAGTACTTATTCCTCAAGTCTTTTTTGCCTTCATTTCTATGTAGAATTGTATAACTTTTTATATATACCGAGTTGAAAAAAAGTGAATTTAATTTAAAATTCCAGATTGAAGTTCCAAACCTTCCCGATATACCACTTCCCCTGGGTGACAGCAAATCCCTGCCCTCGTTCAACTTCGGCAAATTGTTATTACCGGCGAAGGAGGCATCATCGTCCTCGGCAATAGCAGCTGCTGCATCTATCCCTAGCCAGGGTTTCAACATAGTTACCTCCACACCAGCCGTCTCGGTGCCTGCAGCTGAGAAGACTGAAGAGCAGGAATTCACATTTGCTTCACCAATCCTTCGGCAGTCTTCGTCGACAATATCAGCACCTGAAATCGAGAATACAGAGGTGAGTTAGCCTTTGTAATGAATGGCTGCGGAATGCACATATTTAAAAAGATCAAACTTTGCACAATCAAAATTTAAAATTAGGAAAAAATTAAACAACAACAACAATTTTTTCAAAGGCTAGCGGGGAAGTTTAGTTAATAGATGTGATAAGCTGAAAATGCATCTAAAAGCTGATGCTTTTGCTAAGATATGAATTTTGTATTTTGGGTTGAACAAAGAAAAATTTACTTGAGCGGGACTTGAACCTGCGACCTACGGAAATGTGCCGGTGCCCTACCAACTGAGCTATCTAGCCCTAATGTTGCCGGTCTCCCTATTTTGTCAATATCTTTGATGGGGTGCCGTTATTACTTGATATTTGGAAACTGCTGCTTCCTAGGTTGTATCGGAAGCTTAGGTATGATCCCTGGCTATTTGGCAGTTACTTGTTGAATTGCTTCTGATTGGCACCCCCGAACAATGATATTGACAAAATAGGGAGACGGTCAACATTAGGGCTAGATAACTCAGTTGGAGGTTCATGTCCCGCTCTTGTCAATTTTTCTTTGTTCAACCCCAAACTTTCTATTATGTTCCAGTACCAAATCTCTGCTAGAAGGAAATGGTACAGAACAAGTAGTTTTCGCTAAGAAGAAATAACTCGGGGGGAAAACCAGTCTTGAGCTGTATGTCTTAAATGACCATTTCACTGGTGGGACTTTTCTGTTCGCATAATTTGTCATTGCAAAGAGCGCTTCGAGTGGGTTGGAGTGGAGTCTAGCAATTCCAATCTTCAATCATCGACTTCCTAATCCATTTGTAATTGTACTGATGTGACTTTTACCTTTTCAGGCTTTTACGTTCAGCCTTCCTAAGAAAGCTGATGCATTCCCCTCCCCACCCCCACCTTCAAAGCCCATGAACTTTATGAAGTCGTCTTCCGGTAGCCTACCCCCTCAGACATCCTCCTTCATGGCTAAGAGTTCTGTCAAGTCTCCCCCACGGGATACCCAAGGTGATGAAGAAGAAGAAGAAGAAAGAGGAGGCTTTGGCATTAAGCCAGCAAAAACACTAAAGACTGGTAGTTGCCTAGAGGTCTTTGGACTTGGTGAGTAACTTACTTCTCTGAGACTCCTTCTTGTTGTTGTTGACATCTTGAGTCAAGTTTCTTTTCAGCTGAACAGGAAAGCTAATAGCAAACGAAGAATATTGTGGCTTTCATAGTTTCACAGAAGCTTAGGTTTCACTTTGCTGGACTGTATCTATCTTCTTCTTTTCTCTCTCTCTCCACGCATAATTACGAGTGATTCTTCTAATGTATTGTTACCTTTGCCCACTCTTAAACTAGTGGAGTGTTTAATAAGCTCTCCTATCAGTCTACAGTCCCGAAGTAATAAACTTTGGTCCAGTATTAGGAACAACAAGTGGATCATTTTGATGTACTGAGATAAATGAGGTGTGTACTTTTCATTGTGGTTGTTGCACACTGTATGGCTAGCTTTGGTATAAAACAATGCTTTACTCTTTTAGTTCCATCAACAGACTCAACGTCGATGGAAACGACGACAGAATCCTTGACGACATCCTCGAACAACCCGATTTCCGCTTTAGCTGAGAAGTTCAAACCTCCCCCTGGCTCATGGGAGTGCGACACCTGTCTCATCCAGAACAAGGCTGATGACAACAAGTGCATCTCCTGCCAAACTGCAAAACCACAAATGGTCAACTCGCATGCCATTCCCAACAGCAGCAGCAGCAGCAGCGGCGGCGTGGACGCTAACGCCATGAATGACTTACAAGCTCGCTTTAAACCACCGGAGGGATCATGGGAATGCCCTACGTGCATGATTCAAAACAAACAAGACGTTAATAAGTGTGTAGCATGCACGACCCCAAATCCAGACTCGTCTACAAAAGCGTCACATGTGACTACTAATTCTCTATTGGACGCGTTCAAACCCCCCATGGGTAGCTGGGAATGTGACACATGCCTTGTCGAGAATAAAGCAGATGCGAACAAGTGCGTAGCTTGCACCACAGCTAAACCAGGCGTGGCTGGTTCCAACAATCTGACAATGTCCGGGAATACTACATTAACAAACTCAAACGGTGGAAGCTGGCGTTGTGCATCCTGCCCAGAGAAGAACAATGCTGACGTCTTAAAATGCAAAGGCTGTGGTGTTCTGAAGCCTAGTTCGAACTCGTCTATCTCTACCGATTCCTTAATGGATAAGTTTAGACCACCGGTAGGGTCTTGGACTTGTGATACGTGTTTGATAAGTAATAAAGAATCAACGGATAGGTGTATAGCATGTACAGCGCCAAAACCCGGTAGTCGACCCTTGCTCAATACGCCACCAGGTATGTACAAAAACATTTCTGTTTGATGATAAAAGTTGGTCACTGCTGGAGTGAGTCTCAGCCTTTCTATCAAACCAACAGATTATCTTAGTATTGTCTTTTCAGGTTGTTTGTCAAGACTAAAACAAGGTTGTACAAGATTCGGGAAGTATTACTTTCAAGTAATAAACCATGACTGGGTAAATTTTAAATAACTTTGAGTTGAACAAAGAAAAAATGACCAGAGCGGGAGTTGAATCTGTGACCTTCGGATTAACGTGCCGGCACTCACCAACTGAGCTTTCTAGCTTTAATGGGCTAGTCATCATTAGGGCTAGATAGGTCAGTTAGTAGAGCGCCGGTACATAAACTGCTAAGCAAAATGGGATGTCACAATACAACTCACTGTGGTAATGCTGACAACTCGTCGTAAGATGAATCTTAGTGCTTTGTGAAATCGAGCCCTGGTCCAGTAAAACGTTTGAGCTACAAGCCTGCGGGTCTTGTGGGTTTTTCCAAAAAATTTGATACCTGTACAATATTTTTGCTGTTAGTTGTTACTAACAATGGAATGTCTCTTTGGGTTTTTTTTTTGCCCTCTTTTAAACAGATTTAGAGACAAGAACTAACTCCTACTTTCTTTTAATTTCTATTCCTCTACTATTTAGCATCAGTATTTAAACTTGGTAACCAGTCATCCTCAAGCACAAGCTTAACTTCTGGGGACTACCAATTTGGTGGGGCAACCTCAAGTGTGAATTTTGGTGCAGGGATGTCAAAGGGCTTCAATATACCTGCAGGTGGATTAACATTTGGGAGCAAAAAGGCAGACACCGGACTATCATTTGGTACACAAAAAGAGAGCCTCGCTTCTGGGTTTCAGCTCGGGTCAAATTCGGAGGTAAAGACGAACTCATTGCCAGCAGCCGACGCTGTACAGTTCGGTTTGGTCAAAACAAGTAAAGCAGACAGTGCGTTAACATTTAGTGCACCGACACTGAGTGGGGCCTCATCACTAACTGTGGATAAGCCAGCAGTGAGCGCTAGTTTCCAATTCGGCGCTAGAACAACAACAACAACAACAACAGCAAAAGTTGACCTGACACCTCAAAATGTGGACCCATTCAAGTCGGTAGAACCAAGCAAAACTGCTTTTGGAGCTGGAGGACTAATGGTGAATGCCACCCTTGCATCAACCCAGGAAACGGACAACAAAGCACAACCAAAGGCAGCTTTTTCTTTCGGCGCAAACAAGGCTGAAACCTCAACAACACATTTTGGTGCTGCTGTCGCAGAACAAAAACAAATATCCGCATCTAGTACCACTTATACGTTTGTCGCAAAAGCACCAGCTGACAACAACCCACCTAAAAGTCAAACCTTCAACTTTAGTGCTAGTTCCTATCCACCTTCGTCAGAGTCGCAGCAATCAACTGAAAAAGCAGTCTTCAAATTCGGTGCCACACCAACAGACAGTAAAGACGAATCCAAACCATCAAGCAGTAGTGCAGGGTTTAGCTTTGGGAACACGGCGAATGCTGTTAATAAGACAACGCAGCCAGCACCTCATCAAAACAACATGCCACCTTCGTATCAGTTTGGCCAGTCCAATGCAGGCTCTGATGAAGCTGGGACAGGTGGTCCACTTGCTAAGGGAGGTGTAACATTCGGTTCATCCATCAAACCCACCCCAGCTCCAGAGAGCAAAGCTTCCTTCTCATTTGGAGGTACCCCAAGTCAGACTGAAACCCAGCCGGCCTCTTCTACCTTTGTGTTTGGTGGCTCTGATAACAAAGGTTTGCTCATTTATTTAATTGATAGACAATGTAACCCGTGATATCACATGTTTACAAAAAGGCCATAGAGCCTGGACTTCCTGCTGGCATGGTTTTTACACAGGTCAATGAGAAAAAAAACCCATAAATCTGTTTTTTATCAACTTTTGATATGAAGAAAGGGGTCAATTTTTAAAAACATATATAGCCGTTATTTTTTATAACTCTTGAATTTAGGTGCCAATCATGACACAAAATCTTTTAAAAAAATTCCCATATGACCAGTGCTTTATCTTGCCTGCCAGGAAATGTCCAGGGCCCAATTTCTTAGAGCTGCTTAAGCAGAAAATGTTGCTTAACAATTTTCTGCTTAGCAGAAATGGTCAGGACACCAGTGAAAATTTTTCCATGTGACATGGCAGGGAACGATTTGGTCCCAAATTTTTGCATAGCAAAACTGCTATGCAATTTTTTTTTTTGCATAGCAATCTCAAAATATTGCATAGCAGTCCATAAATTTTGTATAGCAAATTTTAAAATGCCTAAATATTGTTGAAAATTTAACCCTGTGACACAGCCGTTTGTTTGTGTGTTTTTTAAGGCTTAATTTCAGGCCAAGGCTACTTTCAGAATGTCTATAATTAAAGAATAAGACACTCCAAAACTTAATATGAAAAAGGCCTATTCCCTTAACTTTTTTTTCACTAGAGACAACTTAAATGTTGGGTTGCCCGCAAGTTTTTCCACTAGCCTACGTGTATTATTAAATGCACACAATTTTCGTAGCGTCAAAAAAAAAAAAAAAAAAAAACTTTACGAAAATTTTTTTTTTTTTTAAACGATCTTACCCCCTATTTTCTGCCCTAAATAGTACTTGTTTTCATCAACAACCATTTTCATGGATTTGTAATTTGAGAATCGGTTTTATAGAACTTCTTTTGCAATGAAATCTTCGTGTTAACGATCGATCGACGACGCACATTGAGAAAAAATTCAATGAACTTTGCCCTGCAACGCCCTCTATCGGCAAAAGTTGTCGATGCTTGAATAGCCTGAACCCAACGCTGTGTATAGTACAGAATCCACGGGCGTGCGCCGCGTTGTGCAGCAATTCTTTACTCGACTCGTGAACGTGTATGGAGTTGGAGGCTAGCCAAGCTTCCTTATGAATATGAATTTATTGACGGGCCAATCACAGCGTGCGCAATGTTGGTTAGGATGGACTTTGGACCTGCTGTTGTACTGAACAATAATACACCATGTGTTGTGTGCGTGCGGGCGAACGTTGGCTACCCACTACCATGTGGTTAAGGGAAGTGCGTGCGTGTTTACTATGAATTGAACGATCGCGATCGCGGTCACATTAAATCTAGCAAATATCAAGACTTGCTAAACCATTTTATGAACTTAAAAATAATCTCTCTTTGGGATTTTACAACTGTACAATTTTTTGACTAGCCTGGCGGGCTACTAAGGGAAGGGTTTTGACTCGCACGCCGCTGTTTTCACTCGCATTTGGCGACCGCTAATTTCGAACCCTACCGATGCTGCTTCCATCGACCCATCATGTGTGGGGGAATGTGGATCACAGCGCGGCGTTGTGCGCGATATGATTGTTTCCCTTGCTCTAGTCTTAGGTTGTCGGACGTCACGCTAAATAAAAGGCAATTCCTCAAACACCCACCGCCACAGCTTAGGTAAATGTGAATCCGAAACCTTGTGGGTGTAAACTTATTTTTATAACTATACAATTTAGTAAAACTTGCATCGCAAATTGCATCGCAAATTGTGCGATGCACTTTGTAAAATTGCATCGCAAATCGCTCCAATTGCATCGCAAAATGCGATGCGATACAAGGGAAATCGTTCACTGCATGGTAGTTTGGCTGGTAACCTTACTTTGGGAAGTATAATTTTGTTGTACTTAGCTTTTTTTGTTGTTGCTTAAGCAGCTCTATGAAATTGGGTCCTGGAATGTGCGAGGTTACTCTTTTTGTAAACAAAGGTTACATGGTGTATAAGAAGTTCAGGAAGTGGGAGATTTGCCCTATTGACCCGTTGAATCGACGTCACAAGCGGATACTGGCTGCCATTTTGAGAGCCAATTTGCATGTATAGAGCGAGCGTGTAAATATGACACAATATGACACAGAAACTGACTCCTAAAATGGCGCAACCAAGATTAATTGTGGCGATGACATCAAGCGAATTGGGTAAATTTATGTGTGTTTTTTTTTTTTATCATGTGAGGGCGTGTGTAAACCAAACATGTACTTGATGCAAATCTGTGGTTTTGATATGCAAGGAAAATTCGCCGTTGGAAGCGCCCTCACACGGTCAAAAATAAGTGAAGTCATTGGTTTAGTTGAGACTTGATTGCCTCAACAATTGAGGAGAAAAAAAGTCGGTTTGTGTCATATTGTATAGGCAAACTATTAGTGGTGTGTCCAATCCAATGTCTTCCAATACGTTCCTGCAATGTAAACTGAAAGTATAGTGAGCCCTTGATCAAGTTACCAAGCTTCCTGAAGGGAAATGTGCCCAGACTCGCAGTAGACCGTTCAGATTAAAGCATGTATACAACACCTTGGTAAGATTGAAAACTAAACGTTCACAGATTCACAAATAATTCACATGGTTTAAAGAACCCTTCAGGTGTTTTTGCCTGAAATGCTATAGCCTTCGAGAAATGGGTAAAAGAATTAGTTTTTATCTCCGGGTCTGAAATCCGATGTTTAAAACCTGAAAATAAGTGACGGGTATTTTCACTACTATTCTCATGACTTCGTTGACAGATTGAGCTTTAAAGGTTTCACAGGTTATTTCATGTAAATGTTGGATCAGACAAAGTGTGGGTACTGGATTTGCACAACTACCAATGTTGGCTGTACGCTTTAAAAAAGGCAGTGTATACTATTGAGTAGTTGTCAAAGACCAGTATCCACAGTTGGTGTATCCCAACCTATGCATAAAATAACAAACCTGTGAAAATTTGGGCTCAGTTGGTCATCGAAGTTGCAAGAAAATAATGAAAGAAGGGAAAAAACTCCCTTGTTGCAGGGAATGGTGTGCTTTCGGATGCCTGAGGAGTGAGAAAGGCTTTGTCTCGAATTCAAATTTTGGGGTGAAAAATTACCACTTTCTTTTAAACTACATTACTTCAAAGGGTGACGTTTTTAACAATCTGTTATAATAGCTCTCCAGGGCTCTTTACCAAGTAAGCTCTGGTGATCATTAATTTTTGGCATAATTACCAAATGTACACCCTCATTTTAAAAGGGGTATTGTTGTCGTGATCATCGCAGGCTTGAGGCCAGCTGTACATGAATTTTCACCAAGTTACTGCACATGCCTTCATCGGCTGTTTCAGATCTCTGACAAGGGCCTGCACGTGTCCAGTAACTAAGTGAGAGTTCATAATTCCATGTACAGCCCACAGGGTCGTCGATGATCTTGACGGCATTCCCTCTTAAACCTGACTGTCTCATCCTCAGTAGCCTAAATGTGCATATTAGATCATTTTCTATTATGTTAAAATTAAAGGCTTTTGTTGCAACTGAATTTCTTTTAACAGTTGAAACCCAGTCCAAGCCCAACGGAGGCATAACCTTTGGAACACCGAGCCAGAGTGCTACGTCATCTCAACCACCAAGTGATAGGTTTGCATTCGGAGCAGGTAACTACGAAAACAGATTCTGTACATTAGTCTCATCATCTCCGTTGCCTCCTTTCTCTAGCCCTTGCCCAAAAACAAAGGCTGCTTGAGTATTGTATTGTGGTCTGGTGTATAAATAACCCTAACAGACCTGGGGTCGATTTCACAAAGAGTTAGGACTCGTCTTATCTCGAGTTAGGACGAGTAACTTGTCCTAACCTAGGACGCATCCTAGGAACGATTTCACAAAAGATAGGAAGGGTTCAACGCCTCGTAACTTCCATGGCAATGGCGCTGAACCCGTCCTAACTTAGGACGGGTCTGAGGGTCGTCTTAGCGGATGATTTTGCGTTATATGTGTGTGTTGCTTACAATGCGCTGCTACTGTTGGCTGACTGCGAAGAGAGACGGGCGATACGAGAAAACGACTATAGTCCGTCACACACTGGCCCATTTCCGGTGTGACATCATTGTAAAATAAAATAACGCATTAAAAACTGTTCGTTCACTAACTCATAATTAATTAAATTTACAATTTTGTCCAAGTTTTTCAATATCACAATGTGCAAACCATTGATCGTTACCGATGTGACCGACACGGCAGGGTCGCGACGACAAGGGGAAATTCATCACACTCACGGCACGTTCTTACACAGTTTTTCCACTCAATTTGAGTTTGTTCCCCTCCTTTTACTCAACAACCGTACAAAACAGCTTACATAGGCTTTATTCAAACACACACATTGATTGTTCACCCATAAAGGTCTAAAAACAACCATAAATTTTTGATATTTTGTCGCCAAAGCGGAAACAAAATGGCCGACGATCTGTTTTTTTCTGAAGGAGAAGAACTCGATCACGTGATGTGCTAATGTTACGACCGTTTCATTAACTGGGCAATACACGCATCAAATAGCCGTTGCGCTAGCATTTTTAGCCTCGTCCGAGAATTCGTTTGTGGTATTATATTAGTTACGACTCGTCCTGCTTAAGACGGGTTTTGTGAAATCGATCCTAGGATCGTTCTTAGCTAGGATCGATCTTAGGGCTGGGACTCGTCCTAAGTCCTAGGATCGATCCTAAGTTAGGAAGGGTTTTGTGAAATCGACCCCAGGCCTGTTTGCTTTCACATAGCCCTAATCCTCCTATGTCTTTCAGAAGTAGAGAGTTAAAAGCTCAAAGGGCCCCAAATCCTTGTGAAACCTCCTTGTGTTGCTCAATAAGTCCGCCAGTCTTACTCAATGATGAAATTCAAGAAGTTCTTGAAGACAGAACTACTCAGATCTCAATGATTTGTATAGTTTACTTCTTCTTTGCCCAGCTCTTCTATCTACGAGCGCAATATAAGAACATTTGATTATTCAGCCAGTGGTTTTGACAGCTTTTCTGTTTGTTCCTCAGCAACCAACTCTAACAAAGCTGGGACATTTAACTTCCCAGCATCAGTAAACCAGACTGCTGCCCCAGTCACAGGTAGTTTCCAGTTTGGAGCAGGAGCATCTGCAACGAAACCCAAGGAAAATGCTCCACCAGGTTACGGAGGTACAGACCTTTATCTGGATTTCACCATCTTTGTCAAAACTCTTGATTCCTTATTTCTCAAATTATGTTCTCCGTTTTTGTATTTTAAATGTTGGAATTTAAGCAAGTGATGATAACTTCTGTAGACTTTGAAGCACTGAAAGTTTCTCTTACATTTGTGTATCAAGTTGATGTTAACCCTAGTACTATTAGTGTACTCTCCTGCCCAACGGTGTTTTGCCCCATAATACCACAGGAGACTGTGGAGACAAAGTCCATAGTACACAGGCCATGGGGTTTCCACATAATACCAGGGCCAATTTCATAGAGTTGCTTAAGCAGAAAATTGTGCTTAATATATTTCTGCTAAGCAAAATTAAGCAGGACACCAGTTTTATTTTGTACATAGTAAATGGTATTTTAGTTGGTAACCTTGTTCTGGTAAGCATAACTTTGTTGTGCTTAGCAACTTTTTATGCTTAAGCAGCTCTATGAAATTGGGCCCAGCTGTATAAACAGAAGAAACCCATGTACCCAATGCTAGCCTGGAAGGTATGGTACTTTGCGGCAGTCTGTGGTAAGTCCACAGTACACAAGCCATGGGTTTTTTTCACATGCTATCAGCCGTACAAGCAAGAAACCCATGTACGGAATGCTAGCCTGAAATGTTTGGTACTTTGTGGCAGTCTGTGGTACCTGTGGTTGCAGTGTAGTCCATTCATCTGACGAGGAGAAATAGAAAGAATATATTGTCAGTAGGTTCAATATGTGACCTGGGGCTGCTATTTAGACACAAGTATGTAAAAAACAACTGAATAGTTTCCGAGTACTTGGTTTGTATGAGGTTCAGTTCATGTTGACATTATTCCCAAGTAAAAAAGATATTAAAAAGTGACTCTTTCTGATTTGATTTTTTTTAGCCTTCGGTAGCTCTAACCCAGCACAGAGCTCTGTTTTTGGAGCATTTGGAGCTCCGGTAACAACCAACTCCACTCCCAACCCATTTGGAGGTCAACAGCCATCGCAAGCAGTTGCTCCTGCCTTCGGCACCCCAAGCAGCTCGAGCGTCTTTGGCAGTGTAGGTGCCACCCCAGCGTTTGGCTCAGCAGCGTCGGCGAACAACTCCAGGTCATCTACACCTACATTTGGGGCCACGAGGGGAAATGCGGCACCTGGATTTGGGAGTTCTGGGACCACTGTGCCCGCATTCGGTGCAGGTGCAACTAATTCTGGAATAGGTATTTAGAACTCCTTTTTAGGCGACTAATTCCATAGGGATGGGGGGATGTCTGGAGTTGCTTACAGACATGAGAAACTTTGGCTTAAAGGCAGGGTATACCTTTGGTAATTGTCAAAGACCAGTATTCTGACTTGGTGTTTTTATGGTCATTAATATTTTAAGTAATTACCGTAGGTATACCCTCCCTTTAATTCAGAGAATTTCTAAAATAAATTTCTAAATAAAAAACTTTCAGCGAGGCTTCCTATTTAAACTATTAGTAGACAGTCCCTGGAGATGTAGATGCTTTTGTCACGAATTTGTTGTATCAATGCAAAAACGCTCCGAAAAAGAAGAAAAAAGAATCTCCTGAAATAGCACTTGCGTTACGCATGATTTTGAAATTGTCAAAATGTTGCCCAGTTGTACACATACGGCTGCATGGAGCATTTTTGTTTTTGTTTACTAGATATAACGTTTGCAAAATTGAGATTTACCGTTTTTTGCCCTGACGTGATGAATTAATCTCTTTTCAGTTTCCTTTTGTTGTCTTTCGCATTTGTTTGCGTAACCAAATCAGAGGGAAGAGGGTAGCATGAATGTCAGGTGGGATTTTCTGCCCCTTTATTGGTGCCCTTTTTTTTTGTTTTTGAAAAATGATTTCTTATAAAACTTTATCTTGCCAGGATTCCAAGCAGAGGCAGCTCCAGCAGCGTTTAACTTTGGAGGAAACAACACTGCCAGTGCAGCACCTGGGGTGTTTGCCTTTGGAGCAGCTAACAATAACACCGCACAAAGCACAGCAGCTCCTCAATCAACTTTTAACTTCGGCGGACAACAGCAACAGCAGCAGCAGCAGCCGCAGCAGCCGCTGCCTGGCTTTGGTATGCAGGGTGTAGCCCAGAATGCCACAGGGGCTGCAGGCTCAGCTCCCAGTGGCTTCACGTTTGGGTGAGTCACTTTTCTAAGTCTTCACAGTGTCTCCAGTCTGCGTAACATGAGGTCGATTTCAGAAAGAAAACCAGCCAAGCGAGTCTTTTCTTGGCACCTATTTAGAAGCTCAATCTTCTTAAAAGTAAAATTTTTCTGAATCCCTGTAAGTAGACCAACGTGTCTCACACTCTTCAGTCTCCTGACGATGACTAGAGCAGGCTAGTCGAAATGTTGAGACCAACTCACTCCTCAGCATTGTAGTTAATAACGAGATGTCCCCTCGATCCAATAAGCAAAAGTCGTAGTCCCGGCCGATTTCCTACCTTCCGCCCCAGTAGTAATTAATCAGTAGGACAGTTCTTTTCAGAACTAAGAAGTCTCCCCGAATACTCCGTGGCAGTAGAATAAATAGCAAGACAAGTTCTCAAAGAACAAATCTAGACAGCAATACACACACATGGTGTTACCGCAAACTGAATGTACATTCAAATCTGTCTACATTGTAGTATCATTAAGTCATCATCGAAAAACAGGAATGTGGCTTTACGAATTTAAAATTGAACAAATATGGTCACTCTTTAATCCTAAAAAAAAATTAATCGTGCAAATACCCTGAAGTTAGGTACCTGTTTGGTTTCACTGCACCCTTGGTACATTGTCAGCACAAGCTTCCAAGCTTGTTCCATAGGTTAAGAGGGTTTGTTTGGCATTTTATCAATGATTTGTTTTATCTCAATGCGATGTTTACATGTCTAGGTATTGGCTGGGTTAAACATAACCTTATTTTGTTTAATTAAGTTTTTTAAATTTGGTTTCATCTACCGTTGACATTTGAAATACCAATTTTGTACAAAAAGGATGCTGGCAGAGTTTTGCCTTCCCCCCCTCCTAACCAAATGACTGACCCCTGTTGATTGACGCCCCTTTAGGAGGTGTGGAATGGTCCAGTTTAGGATATCATGGCATATGAGCTGACCATGGTTAAGACCAATGGAAATATACAAAGATTTCGACACAAGTTGACAGCGGCCCTCACTGCAGGCTTTTAAAAAACCTTCAATGAAACGGGCATTTTTCAAGAATTAAAAATTTTAGTCAAACATTTAAAATGGTGGTTCGTTATTGAAAAATGTCATTGCTCACGGTTTTCTTTTGTGATTTATTTTTAGGGGAAATCAATCACCTGCCCAAGGTACCTCCTTCAGTTTTGGCCAGGGAGGGCAGCAGCGTAAGATACGGAAGGCTGTACGCAGGACGAGGAAAACGTAGTATCTCCCAAGAAATTAAATCCTTAGGTAATCTTTCTCCTTTCAGACGCTTAACTTTTAATCACTGTAGTCCTTTAATCCTATATGGATAGAATCCTTCATCATGGCACAACCATTTATATGTCCAATCATTGCAACCCAAACCGAGGCTGGTAGGCAAAATAGCCAGTCCCCTTTATCAAGAGTCAGTGTTCAGTGTTCTATTCTATAGGCATGAGTCTATGGAACCTATCAAAATCAAACATGGTGTGTGTGTGTGTGTGTGGGTGTAAAATGACATGGGATTACAAAATGGCCGCCGCGGTTTCCCAAAACACTCTCTGCAATTTGTTTCCAGTGTTAAAACAGTCTGGTGCCTTGTTTGACACAATTAGTTTCCACCAATTCTAGCGAAAGGTAATGAGGGGACTATACCATAACCGTTTCAGGGTTGAAAACATTCTCCGAAACGATTGACTTAAAATGAAGTAAACGAGAGACAAAGGAACAGGAGTTAACATTTACCTTTTCCTTTGGGATTTTAAGAGCATAAAGCCGTATCCCAAGTTGGCGGCTACAGCTACGGCTATGACTTTTGCAAAGGATGTTCTGTACTTAAAAGCATGATGATGGTGAAATCTAGCCGTAGCCACTAATTCGGAAATGGCCTAATACCAATCCTGGAGGGTGGAGCATATATTTAGATTTATCATAGGAGAACCCCTGCACCTAAGGATTGATGCACCGGCCCAAATGGGTTTGGCAAACTTTTATTAACAGATTTAAGACAATCCCTGCAATTATACCTTTGGTTGTTGGAACCATTCGATTTTTTAATCCTATATAAATGTAGATTTAATACAATTCAACTAACCTATGAACATTTCATCTCACAAGATGGAATTGTTTTTCGAGATTTCGTCGAAAATCTGGAGTGGTTGTTTTCGCGCAGGAAGAATAATCCGTAATTGGAATACACAATCTGAGAAGAGTTTCATGCAGAAACGTTTCTCAGATTGACAATCTTTTGAATCCCATTCTCTGCAACCACATTCCTTAGAAGTGAATCGTTTCTCAAAAATGTTATACACTATCAACAGCTGCAGTGCTTCTTACCAAGTAAGTTTTTGTGGTAATTAATTTTTGGAATAATTACCAAAGGTATACTGGCCTTGAAACCAAGTCTTTAAGCGTATACTAAATAAGCCCTCCACATTCTTATCATTGGTTGATTTGTTAAAATTTGTCAAAACAAATCTTTTGGTATTTTTTAGTCTACCTTCAAACGACACTGTATGCTGTCAGGAATTTCCCTCTTGTACTCCCTAATAACTCTTAGTCATGCCAACAATTCATGAACTCTGCAGAATACTTTAGGTACTAACTGATTATCTTTAGACAATTTCCAAGAGTAATGAACCACAAGGGAAACTGACTGGGTAATTTGTTATTTTAATAGTTTGGGTTTGAACAAAGAAAAATTGACTGGAGCGGGACTTGAACCAACGATCTCCGGATACGTCAATCCGGAGGTTGTTGGTTCAAGTCCCGCTCCAGTCAGTTTTTCTTTGTTCAAACCCAAATTACAAATTCCAAGAGGTCAGAGAAATGCAGAGTAGTCTTCACAAGAAATAGTTTGAATCAAGTATAAAGGAAATATCCAAGTGATTGTACCATAGACTTGGCAAATAGTTATCAGAATTCCATTAGAAGACATTATGCACTGTGTAGACATCAATCTTTGTGTCTTCTTTTTTTCTTCTTTCTTTCTTCTTCTCTTTGTTTTTAATACCAGAATTCCCTTTTTACAAAGTTACAGAATCGGCACCTATCCCATTTGTGATTTTAACAATTAGGCCTGGTTGATTCCAGAACTTCTAATTGAATTTAGGTATTTTAAGTCTGATAAAATGTATTTCTTTTTTCTTTTATGCCATGATTTTTGTTTGTGTCTCTTTTTTTTTTATTGGCACTTACTGGATGTATTTTTGTTGTGTTTTCATCACCTTGTCTGTCATGTTAAGTTTTATTTATACAAAATTTGGGTTCAAAGCTCATCCACACTTGATGTAGTTGTGTTTTGCCAGGGTTAAAGGCAAGTGAACACCGCTTTACGAATCGGAGGTCATGATCTCGCTTGTATTATTTTTACCCTGGAATTTGCATTAAAGTCAGGGTATACTTTTGGTAATTATCAAGACCAGTATCCTCACTTGGTTTAAATTCAAACCTTTGAAAATGTGGTCTGAAGTTGGTCATTGAAGTTGCAAGAAACAAACGAAAGAACAGAACCACCCCTGTTGCTATAGAATGGTATGCTTTCAGATGCTTGATCTCAGATTCAAATTGTTGAGAGAAAAATCACCACTTATTCAAAAACTACATTTTTTCAAAGGGGGTTGTCTCTAACAACAGCTCTCCAGTGCTCTTTACCAAGTAAGTTTTTATGGTCGTAAAGTTTTTGGAGTAATCACCAAAAGTACACACTGCCTTTGAAGCATAAACCTTGCAGAATTCAAAACACATCAAGTATGTAAGAAAGCTGCGGTGTATTTCTCTAATTGTAAATAGAAAATGTAGAAATGTGGCCAGTTTATTTTGATGTTTTCGTTCATTGATGGATGGGAATCGAGAGGGAAGGGGGGGGGATAATATTTTTTATGGTTGTTTATTTTCATTGTAAAGCTGAATGTAAACAATTATGGTAAAAAATTGATAACATTAGATTATGGAATCCTGGAATATTGTCAAAAAAAAAGCTGTTTATGAACATTGGTTGAAAATTTCAGTCTGTATGTAAAGCTAACAACCTGTAGCAAATTCAGATATAAACCTGATTAGGCTGAAATCAAGTTTATCCATCATTGTACAAATGTACATCTCCTTTTATACCATTCAACACTAAGTGTTTTTTCATTGTCCACATTATTGGTTCCTAAATTGTTTTAGAATTATTTCTGGAGGTATAAACACATAGATAAACAATCCATGCATTGTTGACCCAGAAAATTACTTTACCCAGAAAAATACATTTCAACCTGAAAAGGATCATTTTCAAACTTAACTGAAGTTATCTGCTAAATAGAGACAGTTAATTTGAATGATGTACCAGGGAATAGTAAAATGGGATTCATTTTGAACAACACTTGAGACTCAATATCTCTACAGTAGACAATTGTGCATGTTGAAACCAGCTAGTAATCTTTAGATGGTGAAGTGTACCCGAAACGTTGTAAATGCTGGGAAGATGAAGCTTGTTTTTAAAGGAATTTCTACTCTGTTCACTATTTGAGGACATCGGACTGTGAACTTTGACCTACTCTCATTTTCAGTGAGTTGGCCAACCATATTTTTCAACTAGTCAAACTGCACAGGTTGTGTATGGTAGAACAACTGTGCACACAGAACTTTCTACATTCACCTCATGATTATCAATATGAGATATCATTGATAGACTGGCATAGTCTCTTTACAAAACCATTTGAATGACATTATAGGTCGGACAGTAGGAGGGTATGAAACAAGACAAGTGTAGTTTATTGTTATACAGTGGAAGGTTTCCCTTAGGTACAGCATAGCAAAGTGCTACACAATATGAATCACTTGCTGTTGCTGGTGAAAAAAAAATGAGTTTCAAAACTGACAAAAATACAAAATAAATAAATGTTGTCAGTTTGTATTTAATGGATGCAAGTATGCAGATTTGTAATTTGTACACAATGATTTTCACAATTTTTTAAAGCCAAATCTAGGTTAGTTTCAGATGCAATAGTGCTTTTTTCTCTTGAGAAAAGTATTTGAAGATTTAAAAACGAATAACATATAGAAATGCACTGAGTAGATCGCTGACCAAAGCAAGAAAATGTCAAAACTCATTTCTGTCTGTAGGATCAAAGGGAAAATGTCACTGGCTCTGTTGGAATAGAAACTGGGAAGTTTGACATCTCAAAGTCTAACAGTGGCACACAAGAAAGTTTAAATAAAACCAGCTTCTTTATCAGGGAGAAAATTTATTCTGCTGGTAGGTGATGGTTCAACCGTAGGTTTGCGTCCTCGACTAAGTTCATCAGGTATTGTGTTTGTTAATAAATAAAATTATATTCACCAGAATAAAGTTACCAGCCCAAATGCTATGTGACACGCACCTATTTGTAACTGGTACCTTGCTTAGTTTTGCTAGGAAGAAAACTGTTAAGCAACATTTGCTGCTTACGCAGTCCTATGAAATTGGCCCTGGGTTTGTTTTCCAGTTCAACATTCATAGTTGGCATTTGTTTCTGCCAGTCCCCGCTGTAATAGCCACGCCGGCTTTGAATAGCCCCATGCAATTTCAGAGCCACTTCAATTTTGTCCATTTCTTTCGGGTTGATCCG
This sequence comes from Pisaster brevispinus, assembly GCA_023634235.1. Lineage (NCBI taxonomy): Eukaryota > Metazoa > Echinodermata > Asteroidea > Forcipulatida > Asteriidae > Pisaster > Pisaster brevispinus. Next base: position 2,431,587 of record JAMKCF010000017.1, read on the forward strand.
ATCCACTGCCATTCTGTTTTAAAAAAATCGGCCAGTATTTATGCTTTAAATAGGTAATAATGAAACAAATTTAATGTAAACAATTTATGTTTCACGTGTGCAAATTCTGTTGACTCTCTCCAGGAGAAACTGAACAAAGAAAGGCAAACTTTCTGTTGCTTTCTTGGCTATTTTGTAGATATGCATAAATTGTGATAATTTAACGACAGGGTCTTGTCAGGAATAGTCGGTCTTAAAGAGCACCTACAAAGAATTCCTTAAAACTTGCAAGGATAATTGTTCAGTGCATTGATGATGTTTTTTAGTGTAATTTAAACCATACTTGAGTACCATGTTCAAGTGTGCTCCATCATCAGGCTTGAAATAATTGGAAATTTAAGGACTTTCACAAAGCATCGGTTATACTATGGATTTATTCTTGCTACATTTTCTGATATACTCTTGAGCAAAGAAAGATTTTTTTTTTTAGTAAATCAAAATAAATATCCTGATTGTTTTATACTAGGAAACTAGTTATGATCATTGACATTTTAGGTACATCAGTGAGTGGTTTATGTTAGTGATTTCAATGAGCATTCCTAGAAATAATATTATGTCACATACTTGACCCCCTTTTCAGGAATTATTTATTCTCGATACTAGCTTGAATTTTAGAAAAAAAATCCCTGTTTGAAAGTTCAAAAATTAGTAACTGTATATTCACAATTGTCTTGTTAGCGATACGATGCTACCAGGGCCCAATTTCATAGAGCTGCTTAAAGCAAACAATAGTGCTTAGCTTGGCAAAAATAAGCAGGAAACAGTCTCAAATAGTTCTTGCAACTGGCTCTTTTTGGGCTAGTAACCTGAATCCAGTAAGCATACTTGTTCTGCTCTTAGTTACTTTTTGTGCTTAAGCAGCTTCATGGCGTTGGGCTGTGGTCCTACTTGAAGCTGTTGAGTAGTAAGTAATAGTATATCTTCACAAATTTTTCTGCTAAGTTAAAATTATCATGGAACCAGTCCTAATTAGTCTAAATGACACAGTTATTTGGCTGGTACCCTGTTGCTGCTAAGCAATAATCTTCAGTGCTAAGCAAAGATTTGTGCTTGCCATCTTTAGGAAACTTGCTCCATCTTGAGCCTATTCCGTGGGTGACTTATCAATCATGAACAGTAATTCCCCCATCCAGCCTTGTTTTGGTTGCACTGCTGTGAATACAGAAATCCAAGATGGCTGCACTAGTACAGAGGTCATTAACGATCCAAATAAAAAGAAAACTCCACCAAAAAGTTTTATGAAGTGGAATTTATGAGGTTTTTATGGTATGGAAGATGTAAGCCAACGTTTCTTAATCTTTAAAGTCAAGGTAATTCAATTTTTATTCTGTTGCAGAAAGTGTGTTTGAAAATTGTTCCCTGTGGCAACCTGTAGTTTCAAATGACCTATTGCTCTCTTATGGCCCACGATGTTCATTATTTTAACATATTCTTACCGTCTTCAAGATTTATTTCTAGAATGGAGGTGCCATTTCCAAAAAGGCTTTGCACTTTTGAAAGATGTAATTCCAGGTTTGCTTGATTTATCAGAGGAGTCAAAAACACGTTTTCAGCAACACACTTTCAGAATGTTTTAATCTTAAAGGCATACATGGAAATGGATGTGTGCACCAAACTCGTCTAAAAGGTATTACCATTTTAATCTTGAACTTTTAAAATATCGTTCTGACACATCGTCTGAGAATGATTGTAGTTGTATTGGGTTGTATAAAATTATTTGCAGCATAGGAATGACAATTTGCAAGCCAATCTTGAAATTTGCATGTACTTGTGTATTCTAAATATAAAGGTATGTGGCTGTAGAAACTAATGCATCAACACTTCTCGCTCTAACTGCATCATGTTTGAAACATCTTTGCTTTTTATCGCAAAAAGAAGCTTTACTTTGTTTCTTCCATTATTCTTACTTTGCCCTTCTGTTACCGATTCAATTACCTGTCTAGCTTTTGTAAATCGAGACATCATGTGTTATAAATAAAATGCCTTATTTTTTCCTTTTTTGTTTTGTTTATTGTATAAATATTGTAAATAGCCAACTGAGGTCAGAACCATTTTTGTAAAGGGGATTTTTTTTTACTCGGTGCAATTTGTTAAAATGTATAATTTAAAATGGCCTTTATTTTCAAAATCGGACTTTCTAAGACTAGTATTTTGTACTTAAGTAGGTAAAAAAAAAAAGTGCTGATATTCTATATAATGTTTGCTGTGTTTGCACCAGTACACAGTGAATAAAGTGATATATTTTCAAGAGTAAAAAGAGTTGAATAACCCCTGTACAGGAATGGTCTGGCCCAGTTTTAATTGCTTAAAAGTACACAATAATTATTACATAAGAATAACACATAAATGAGTTTGTTATGAATTGTGTATCACATCAGAAACCAATGCCCGTTCTTATGTGTGTATTTATATCTGAACATGGACAAAATATGAGTGACATTTAAAACAAATATTGTTTGAGAGAAAAGTTCTAAGAGCTACTTTACAAAAGAAACGTATTAATATTAGGGAAATTTTGCTTTTTGTGTGAATGTAATTGTGAGTTTGAAAACTTGAGAAAAAACTTTGTGAGAATGCGAGAATTTAAAGAGTTGTTAGTGTATTGTGAAGAAAACCACTTATATTTAACAACAAGGGCATTTATTTCTGGTGTGGTGCAGGTTATTTGCAGAATTATTGTTGTATATAGTTTTTATGGAGCCTGATAATTAATGGATCCATTCTGAGCATTGGTAACGAGGAAAAACAATAAAGAAGGCAGATTATAGCCACAAAATGGATAGAAATCTCTATTGATGTGCCTGTTTTTTAATAGCTTGGGTATTAAAGAATGAGTTTATGAATATGGTAATTGCAGTGACGTATAATGAAAGAAGAACCAATCACAGACTTGGGTGTAAAAACTTTTTGATGCCCAGCTAGCTGGGAGCTCTTTCTTGCTGCAAGAGGGCGTTCTGAAATGGCGGAAATTCAGACAGTACATTTTAGAATTTGTTGTCTAAACAATTTGTTGTAATCCGACTCATCTTAGTGAATATTCAAGATGCAGGGTGACTGGTGGCACCGTGGATGTCCCAATAAACCCAAGGAAAGCCACAGTTTTCTTTCGAGCTCCTCTCGCGCCTGGGAAATACCAAAAACTGAGTCGGGAACTTCTCCGAAAATTGTCACTTTGACTGTGCAGCCGCTGTTGACGGAGCATACGGTAAAGCAACATTGCGCCAGTCGAAGTCGTCATTTAAGTATGTCATCTACGGAAAGTGTTTTGGCTCAGCAACGAAGAAAACTTAGCTTTAAGAACAAAACACTTCTCAATAACACAAGTAGGTATCCTCTCATTATAATTGTTGGTCTTGAATTTTTTTTCAATAATTTGTTTGAGAATACAAACAGTCAGTCAGTAGTCTACATCTATTGCACAATTGCAGCAAGAGCAGTTTGGCAGACGATATCGCTTTGTTTCTGCATCATGCATGCAAAGCAAAATTTTTTTTTAATATTTGAAAAAATATGTTTTTATATAGTCCTAATACTAAATACATGGATTTCTATTCCAGCAACGGTTAACATCTTTTATTGTTACAGCAACAAATAAAATAATTTAGTTTTATTTAGCCTTCTTAATCTTAGGCTACAGTCATTTGACCAGTTCGGGATCATTGACCAGTTCGGGATCACTTCAACTTTGCAACAACCCCATAATTAAGTTACTTCTCACATTACCAATTTCTGTTGATACATGTGAAGAATAACATGCAATAAACCAACAAACCCAAAATAAGGTTCCAAACTTCATCAACAAATAAATTATGGCCATTTTCTTGAAGTTTGTCTGCGATTTTGATCATTATTTAAAAAAAAAATGTTGGTTGAAAAACGCTGTTAAAACTTCTCACCTTTAAAATTTGAACGCCAGGGCGAATAATATTTATGTTAAATGCTTAGAATGTGTAAAAAATATTTCAGGTAAATACTGAGCAGTCGTCTTGTTTTTTTGAGGAGACGAAAATACCGAAATCGTCTTTTGGGGGGCATCGTACCCTTGACCAGTTCGGGATCACTCACTACTCAGCATCTCTCATTGCGTCAAATGGTACCGCACTCAGTGAGGTAAAATCTTACTGCTGCAGTTGAAAGTTTATTTGTTGCTTTTAAGATACATTTCTTCAACAAATTCTTGTAGGAATATTGTTTTTTTGTGAGAAAATGAAACTTGGAGGAGGAAATTGCGACTGTAAGAATAGATATTTGGGTCAATGTTGCTTTTAGTCGTGCTTCACCTTTTCATTTGCCATTGCTGTTGTTTTGTGTTTATGTTGCTGGATTTTTGTGCTGCTGTTGAATACACTTGCATGAAATTCTCTGGAGAAAGGAAGTCCATGTCCATGCCAACACACTTGTGAAGTTTGTGTCCTTGAGAGACAGTTTTATGAATGGGAGTATTGGTTTGCAATAGAGGGCAAGCTACTGATTCAGAATAGAATCAACTGATCCTGAACTGGTCAAACAGGTGACAATACTTTTCTCAAAGCCTCTTCAAAAGTACTAATCTTTTTTTGTCAGTGGATACTTGGTGAGTTTTATAACATGTTTAGGTAAACTGATAAACTTTTTTGTTCAAAATGTCAAAGAGATTGCAACCAAAAACAATGTGAATTCAAAAAGTGATCCCGAACTGGTCAAATGACTGTACTTCTGAAAAATGGATGGCTCATATTTCATTACTTTAACTCGAGTCTCACTCTCCCTGCTCTCAGTCTTACTCTCACTCTCAGTCTCACACTCAGGCTGATGTTGATGATAACATGTAATTGTATACACCTTTTAAGAAGTAAACTGGCATTTAAAATTTGAAAATTGGGTTTAGTTGCAAAGATATACCTCAAAAATATGTAGGTTTTTTTTTTTTTTCTTTTTTGAAAACAGAATGTTCTTGTCAATGACAATAAGTTCCTGATTTTAGCTGCGGTGGAGAATGGGGAAACTGGAAAACAAAACATGCACAGAGAAAAACATTAACATTGACCCAAGTCCCAAGTGAGACTTTCGTCCTTCTATGTAAACATGCAGGACAAATAATAATCTGTCAAAAGTCTCGTAATGAACTGTGACTGTACATGGAATTATGAACACTTACCCAGATACTGCACATTGTTGGCCATCAGCATCAGTCACATTTTTTTTATATATTTTTTTTTAGCATGGTTTATATTTTATACTATAGGGTACTTTAAAAAAAGCTATTGCATGTGTATTTTTTCGGGCAGTATTTTATTCTATTGGTCTTTTATCTTGATTTCTATTTTGCTTATTTTTACCGGTGTGATTTTGCTTTAAGACTTTTCTTGTTTAATTTTCTTACTGGAATTTTTATTGTTATTGGCCCTCAAACAGGCTTGTCCTGGAGAGAGTGCAATATAAATTCAATAAATTATAATTGTTATTATCACAATAATGACGGCGCTCTTTTTGATGTGTCGACCATCGCAATAGACCTTATCGCCAATCCGCCTGGTTGATTTTTGCTGAATGGCTGAAAGGCATTGTGGGAAGGGAAAAGGGGCATACTGTGCTCCCTTTTCCTTCCCACAACACCTTTCGGCCATTCAGCAAAATCAACCAGGCGGATTGGCGATATGACAGTACAATGTACCCCCTTTAACAATCATTAAAAAACAAAAAAGGGGGGAGGGGGAAAGAGTTGAATCTAAATCTACTAATCTGCTTCTAATCATTGATTAATGATTATTAATCATTGTCATTATCGTTGTTTTAATGAGCTTAAATTTAATTATTTATTTCTGTACTGACAATTACAATATTATTTGTTCTGATTTTCATAATGTCAGGCATGGGATTTCTCAGAATTTTTCCTGGTTACAGGATTTTCTCAAAATCTCCTCGAGCCTCTAACATTTCTTGAAAAGAAGTAAAACAGTCAACAACAAAAGGGAGAAAGAAATAGTGCACATGGTGTCCAAACCTACGTTTTTATGTTTCTGGTGATGCACAGAGTCTGGAAACTTGAATTGTTACATTTTAGGGAGGTTCTGGGTCTAGAATAAGAGGGAATCCAGGCCTGTAATTCATTTTGAGGAATGTCCATATTTCTCATCCCTAATATGTTCCTCAGGACCAGTTAGTATGTCTGGTTGCAGGGAGAACTTAGAAGTACAAGATCTCACCTGGACAAGTTTCTTTGAAAGACACTTTTGCGGAAGGTAAGACTTTTTCGTCCCCTCAATGTTACAGGTTTATTACATTCTGCAAAAAACAAACAATGTTCAACTTTTTCTTATTTTGGCTTTGCTCGTTTGAATTAGTTAGCTTTTTGTATATTATTTTCACTACCGATAATCTTTAAAAAAAAAAACTAAATGTAAGCATCTTGAGCTTGTTTTCATGTGTGTCAACTCTTCCACTACATGTATAACCCCCTCTGTTGCCGTCCAGGACCAGTTCCTAAAACCATAAATCTATTTGATATTTTAACCTTTGACATTTAAACAAACCTGTATTGTGTGTTTATTCAAGCCTTTGGGAATGCTGTGGTATTCACAGTTGTTTTTGTTAACCATTTAGGCGTTACCTTTTCTATGAATTATACTCTCTCCATTTACATCCACCTGAATGAGTGACTTTCTAACAACAAGCACTTCACTGTCATGGCAACTGTAACTGTTATTATTTACTCGTTGTCATAGATATGAAATTAAAAATAAATGAGTTTTTGTCACCTAAAACTCACCTTGCATATAGTGATATGATTATAAATTGTTTTTATATGAATACATTGTGGGACATGCTTTGGAAGACTGTGTGATAACACTATAGACTTGATGAAATGCATTGCTGAACATAGTTTTACCAGAGACGATGGGGTTACTGCAAAAGAGAAAAATGTTTCTCATAAAAGCAGTAGTTTAATCCAGAGCCCATTATTTATATGAATTTAGACAGCAACCCTCAAGCTTGAAGGTACAGTAGTGACACCATTTTAGAGGTCAATCGGGTAATTCATATTACACGTTGTCAAGAGAATGATAAATTGAAACAGTTTTCACAACTGTAGGCAGCTGTTGTCACATTTACCTGCAGCTGCATTATGATCATGTAGTGTGATTCCTTGGTTGCTAATACCTCAGGCATGTGTCAGGTGTCAAAAGCCAGTTCCCATGCTCCATGTGTAGTTTAGTGGTGACTTACTTTGACTTGTGTGCTGTGAGCTTTCGTCTCTGCTTAGACTTGTTGTGAGCAAGATTGTTTCTTTATTTAAGCTGTTGTGATCTTCTCAGGTACAACATTGAGTTTTTAAAGGAATGCTGAGTGCTCGAGAGCCCTGTGGTAATTATTATTTGAAAATATGTCCTTGCAAAACAATATTGCTCATATAGACCAGTTTGTCAACAAGTTGCCGCATAAACTTTGTCATGAGTGTTTATCCTGCTTCTCCAGTACAACCAAAGTAGATTCCTGTTATTGTCACACAGTCTAATGTGTAAGCTGATAATCTTACATTCAACCACTTGAAATATGGACGTCAAAATATTTGTTATAATGTGGTGATACAAATATTACCAGAACTACCATGGCATGTGTGAATCTAACAGACACTAACAAATACATTGTCAATGGGGCTTTAATTGGTGAGTTAAAAAATATATATTTCATTTCTTTACCCTCCCGGTCACCATTGAGCTATGTTATCACTGATTGGCTGTAAGAATCTTCATTGATCATACAGGCACTGTTAGTCTCATTATGATCTATACGCACAACTCTTGTCAAATCAGTGAACCTTTTCATCCTAAATACCTACGAGGGGGTAATGAATAGGTCCAAATCCACATGCAGTGCCTTGAATGCCTCCAACGGCCTTATAAATAACTTAAGGGGGCTGGATCCCCATGGGTAGTGGGTGGATTTCACCAGGATTATTGTGTGCTAGGGATTGGTATTAATGCTCTTTGGAAGAGGCTTTATACCGATGATAATACCTCTGTGTTAAAAGTATTGGAGAGTGTGTGAAACTTCCGCTGCCAGTGTTGCTGATGATGATTAGGAAACTTGTTCGCGGCCTGCCACTGTCGGCACAACAGCAGCCATCCCTCATGTAACTTTACGCTGATGATTGGTCATACAACTAAAACGATATTTGTATAAGTAGCAATTGAAGGTATGTGTGTTAGTTTTACAAAGTAGCCTAAACTACGTTCGGTGGGCACAAAGTCTATACTAACTACACAAATGTTTTAGATCGATTTGCCTGTTTATATTTCTTCAAGGCAAAAAAGAGATTGGTACTATTTGAAGCGAGAGTTTTTCAACATTTGCAAAAACATTTTGGAAAGTATAAAAAGTTTCCATTCCACTGGTCTGAAGCAGTGGATTTTCTATGTATGTGAATTTCTTATTTAGCACAAAAGAAATATTGTTAGCTGCAGCTTTATCACTGTAAGGCATACAACTTATTTGTAAGCTGGCTTTTGTAATTATTTTTTTATTCCTTCATTAGTGCCATGAAAAATTGAAAACAAATTGTACATTGAAAGGTTTTGTTTGCTAGACAGTTTCCTCTTTTCTGCAGATGTTTTTACATGTCTGCATTATTAGAGAGAGCTTTAGATATCAAATAAATTCTTTGAATGACAGTTTTCATCAAGTTTCTGAAAGACCAGTTCTGGAAATGATATAGATGAAATGTTTAAAAAAGTGTTGTTTTGTTTTTTTGGCAGAAAGAGCTGAGTAAGTCTGCTGAGTTACACTTAAAAGTTGTTGATAAAACTTTCCCTTTCTTGGAATATCGTCCCATGATCTTTGTACCCTTCACGTGGAGTGTTCTGTTTTTGTTGACCAAAAGATTTTCCTGATTCGCAGCACTCCCCCTTAGGCAAAAAGAAGAGCCAAGAATCTTAATCTGTTGGCTGAAAGCCTTGAGGCAAACCCTGCAGTGTTGACATGGATGTCGGACGCTGCTTTACAAGATGAACCTTACAATTCTTATAGGACTGTCACTGGATCAACATGCAAAGAAAGCAGTTGCTCATCATCCTGTCAGCAGGGTTAAATGAATCTTGTATGTTCCATGTGATTGGATGTTGGTTGGACTGTCTAGGCACCATTCGCCAGCAGCATCCCTGGACTTTTCAACTTTGACTGTTTTCTTCAAGTGGGATGATTTTATGTACACATTTGTAATATTTCAAGCATTGATGGGCATGGCTCTTCCTAGATATTTCTGGATCATGGTCATCAGCTTTCAAGCATGCGAATTCAAAATGGCCATGAACATGGTGAACTCTGACGGGATGATTAAACCACTTCTTTAATGTTTATGAATATATGACTATCCTTGGAAGCTGTACCTGTGTGTGAGCTGATCTACAACACGCTTATTGTAACAATCTATAGTAAATCCTAAGGCTAATTGATGATGACTAACATCTCCAGTTTATCATCATGGTAAGCAAACAATATTATCTCATCGGACTGAATGGATTAAAATTATCTCAATAAAAAGATTTATATCGCATCGGGTTATTCCAAAATGAAACCCATCAAGGAGACGGCAGGAGTTTACTTCAAGGGATTCTCAGTAAAGATAGGGGAAAATGACATCTCAATTAAGAGAAACCTGTCTTCTCTTGAACCACGGCAAGATGCAAGAGGCGGAACGATACGACCTCGGCTTCGCTACACTCAGCTGAAACAGTCCCATGAGTCTGCTACTCCTATGGGTTACCCAAGAGCTGCTTTTGTTGAATGGTCAAACAGAAAGTAAGTTGTAAACTTTTGTTATTACCATTAATTGCAGTGTAATATTGCAGTGTAATGAGCTGATGTAAGTTAATGGTTAGACTTACAGGTGTGACTGCTTTCAGTAACCACTTCTTAAAAATTGCTCTATTAAAGTGGTGTTGTTTTTTTAACTGCATCTCTTGGGATTAGCGATGCGAGAGGCATCAGCAGTAGAGTGGGTAATTTGCACCCCCATTGCACATGCAGCAGTGCAATTGCGATGCACGCCTCTTGCTGTGCTGTGCTGTATTGCGGTGCACAGCAATTGCTGCGCTGCAATGGGGGCGCACATTACCCACTAGACACTACTGATCTGCCTCTTGTGTTGCAAATTTACTTTGATGGCCGGGCTCCTTTTCTTCCGATGATTTCCCCCTTTTCCCCCTATTTTTTTTCTGCTATAGAAATTTTTCTTTCTGCAAAACACTACAGATGTGTGCTATTTAATTGTTGTTCTTTTTTCAAACACTGCGGTTACATGGAAATATCTGCTGCATGAACCAGTTTCTCCTCCTTTTGAATAATTTACTGTGGAGTTGTCAATGCCTGAGTTGACTGAACACCACAGAACTTCATTTGCATACTACCCTGAAATCAAGAATAAAACAAAATTTGGATGAGTCAGTCAAGATTCTCTGTACTCATTAATTTATAATATTTAATTTGAACAGTAAAATTAGCTTCAGGCTGAAATCAATTTTACTGACGCAAAAGTGGAGCTGTATCCATCCATCATGTGATTTTTTCCCTCTTAGTTTCACCTGCGCTGCTAGAGCAAACCCATCCATTCATATCGTCCCTTCCTGAAATTGAAAATGTAAAGAATATGTCCCTGGTAGCCGTCGTTCTTGTAGAGGAAGATGGTTGCAATTTTATCACATGTGAATAGGCCTGAGTGTAGAGCTTTGTCTGTTAGTGAGATTTTCTGATTTTTTTTGCGAGGAAAAATTACATATTGATGCAGACAGTTGCCTTTTGATGGAGATGGATCTTGTATGCTGCGTCATTGTTCTTTCATGACAATAGGCCTCCCATTGTGCGATAAGATTATTTTTAGCTCTGCTGTTGACAGCATCCAAGTACGGATATTTTCAGTGTTTTCCAATCACTGTCTAGTCACTGGATTCAGGAGCGCAGCTTGAATTGTCATTTTGATCACAGTGGTCTGATTACAGCTTCCCTCAATCTTGTTATTCATTTTATATTCAGCAACATGTCAGATTTCTCATTTGCTCGAACAAACCTTGAATAAATTTAGTCGTACGATGAAGCGTAACAGTACTGAACATTTCATCTGCAATTCTTTGGACCCTTCTCCATCTAACTTCTCCAAGACGTCTTCCAGTAAATCCAAGCACTTCTTGAGGTATTCTCGTTACACGAGACCTCAGGGTAAACCTCCCCGGCCTCGTACGTGTGGACATGTCAGCCTGTCTCTCTCGGATGTAGCTGATACAGATGATAAACTTCATGTCAAAGGTCATCCTTGCCAGATCAATGAGAAGATGCTGTTTTTCAGACGAAGGTGGGATCAAGCTTGAAGTTTGCGCATGTTGAATGCATGAGCCGATTTGTTGTATAATTGATCTTTTTAATTCTTTGTGTTTTATTTGTAACATTTTTAAAAGTATGATCCCTGGCCTGAAATCAGAGAGACTGTGCCTTATCATATATTCTAATAACGAATCATCTGCTCTTCTGGAAAAAAAGGTGTGTTCCTGCGAAAAAAGTGACAAGTAGGCTTAAAAGATTATTAGCGGAGGGCCCATAAAACATGAATTAATTTGTTCATGGCCTGATCTGCAGCATGTACATATACTTAGAAAGAACTTGCTACATCTTGTTCTACATGTGCCAGAGGTCGGACGCCTAGACTGATAGGATTGTCCAAGCCTTTTCAGACCTAGTATTCTGAAGTGTTTTCCCTATTGATTAACTGAAGTGCTCCGATAATGTATCAAGACTCCATCAATGAAATATTGATCTAGATCCCACAGAGGGCACAGCAGCAACCGGAACTTCTCCCCCTTTTTGCCCAAATGGAGCGTTCCCGTTTGAATTTCTCAATTAATATTTAATGAGATTTGGAGCAAACCCGAGAAATAAATGTTTGATGGTTTTTATTCTGTGAATGACTTTCAGCAAAAGGTTTGTACTTGTCTGATTTGATGTCAGAATGGGCAGTTTTAGGAGTGTAAACACTTCAAAAAGGATGATGTCGGAAACAACCACTTGTGAGTAGTTGCCGATGTGTACGCTGTGATAGAATCGGAACATAGTGAGATACACATGATGTTGTTGATACCCAGCAATATCAAAAGACACCATTATGGAGTCATTTATCACATTGGAAGTGTCGATCTCGCTACAAAAAATAACAGGAATCTTACGAGGCAAAGCAAAGCATGACAAACAAGGCATACTGTAACATGCTAAATATATTCCAGCTGGTGATGCATATATGGATTACATTTTTCACATGCGAGAGGGCCGTCTGAAATAATGCCTAGAGACTCTGACGGTGATCTTAAAGTTGAAGGAATCAGCGCAAAAACTGGGAAAAGAAATATTTCTCCTCTGGCTCTTCCTAAAATCAGCTCCAAGTGGGTGTCTTTTGGAGCGATGATGCTCAAACGCAAAAAGAAACGGTAAGTGAAGTTGGGGCTAAATAGTTGGTATTTGGTTACCGGGGTAAGTGGGATCACTGACAAAGAACCAGAATCGTCTTGGGAATCGTCAATTTGTTTACAATATGATATTACTAAAGATACTTGATAACTAAAAGGGTAGTTGTATAAAAATGGTTGAAAGGAAATTTTCTACTTGGCGTGCAGATTATTATTTTTTTTACTTAGATTCATCAGGCTTGCTTCATCCAACAGTCTCATAAAAAGTTTTAAAACGCTACATAATTATAACATACATATTGAAAGCCACAGTAAATTGTCCATAGCTGGAGAGCTTTTTTCTGCAAAGTTCCCACTAAGTGAGCCTGTCAAAATGTTTTCACTTGGGAGACTTTCTTTCTGGTTTAGAGACCTTTGACTTCTTCAGGTTTTGATATCCAATCCAAGCACAGTAAATAAAAACAAATAATTTACAGGCCACCAGAGTATAAAATCAATACCTGTTTCATCTGTTGTAATGCCAGTCGAAGGGTCACCTTGTATTGTCTGACTATTGATTGTTATTGTTGCTCAAAACTAAAGGAAACTCTCATGTTGAGTGCGGAGCACATTGTGTTATTGTTGTTCATCTTGATCTGTCTGGTTTGCTCTTTTGTTGTAATGATTCCGTAGTTACTAATATCTCAGAACAGACTTTGGACACTTTTCTCATCAAAGTTGCATTACAAGACATGAAACTGCGTGGTTTGTTATTCACAACTGAGGATTATAATCTGGGCGATGGATAATTGAAAGATGGGCGAATCCAAGCTGGAAGTTTGAAGTCTGCTTATTTTGTGATGTGACCACCGACTGTGTATAAGATAATGTCATAAAAACAGCTAAAGAAATGGTTGGAAGTACATGTAGTAGCTTAGTAAACATCCAACAACCGGTAACTGGTTTGAGAACCAAAACTATGAAGAAATTTAGGACTCTTGGTTCCTGCTTGGAATATTATACATGTAAAAGGTAAGGTATTCGATATTTTAATCAAATCCCTCTTATATTTCTTAACTTTTTTTGTATATTTTCATTCAATTGTTCATAAAAAAATAGAAAATGTAATCAATTGTTGCATTTGTTTAGCAAATCGGCCTACACATGTGTTCAATTTAATACTGGATCCAACACACTCATCTGTGGTTTGTAGTAAGTTGAAGATGTTCCAATGGACTTTTGTTTAGCCTTGCTCATTTCTCAGTCCTGAAACTGAGGGGCATGCAACCCCTCCCCTTCCCGAGTTGTAAAGTGCACTTTTGTAAGGAACAAGTCAATTTCTAGGGGGCAAGTTTAAGACCCACTACTATAAATACAAGCTGCTCCTTTGCTCTGAGATGATTTGGGAACTGGGCCCAGATTCAAAGCAGACAAGATTGCTTAAGACGTTTTTGCTTAGCAGAAATGAGCAGGATACCAGTTATAAACTGTACATGTGATTTGGCAGTTTGGCTGGTAGTCTTATTCTGGTAAGCATGATTTTGTAGTGCTTAGCTACTTTTTGTGCTTAAGCAGCTCTATGAAATAAGGCCCTGGTGGAGATGTATAAACCGCCGACTATTATTATGGTGTGTCTTATCTTTGGCATTGATGCTCCAGACTGTCTATTACTTCCTCAAGGCTAATCGACCATTATGGCATAAAGACTTTTACTAATTAGCTTGTAACTAAACATCAATTAAGGTAAATGACTACCATTCAACAAAATTAACTTTATGAAACTTTAAGCAGATAGGGACAAGTGAGTAGAACTCCTAAGAGTCACTCTTTATTTTGAGTTATATGGAGTTTTTCCTTACAGCAATTGAGCATCGGGAAGAAACTTTGCAGTTTTCCATTTTAACAACACTCACCATCTTTAGAACAAGGTGATTTCATGAGCATGCAGAAGTGGATGAGTGATTAGTTTGTTTTTAGTAGCCATCCAATTACAGTTTACACAGTTTTATCGGCACTTTTATGGTTTTGATCGTTTGCCTTGGAAAGGTTCCTCATTTTTCCCCACATTCTCTTTATTTAATTTCTAATAAGCATATAGAGCAGAAATGATGGATGAGTGATAGGTTTGTTTTTAGCGGCCATCCTGGCATAGTTACATTTAAATGTGTTAGCACTTTCAGTGGCTTTGAAGTTTGCCTTAAAGGTTCACAAGCTTCATCTTTCCACACTTTCTCTTGCTCTCTTTCTTTCTTTCGAGCATTGCATCATTTGGCAATTTTTGGCTCTATTAATATCCAGTCTTATTATTGTGTACAAGTACAACTTATGGCATGCAGAACACCCAGAAGTATTTATTGAAAGGTTCGTTTCACATGGATTTTTACACAAATCCTCTGAGCTTCTCTCCCCTTCTTACGGACTTACATACCCAATTACAAATCCTTCCTTTGAACAAAAATACAGGTAGTTCTTTCTCCCCATCCTCCATGGTTCTACCTGACACAATGAAGAAACAAGAAGACTACATGTTGAACCTTTGATGAGCAAAAAGGAATTCCATTATGACATGTTATCTTTTGCATTAGTGCTAAACTCTGAGCCCGTGCCCCGTGGCTATAAAAAACACAATCAGTTGATATGGATTATTTCTGCCCAGAATAAAATCCCATGTTTGCAGAGGAATTTACTTACACCCAGGGGGAACAAATGCAGTTTTTGTCCTTGGCTTGCCTTCCTAATGCCTCTACAAATACGCACAGTGTATCTATGCAAGAGTAACAACTGTTTACAACCTTTTGGCAAATAGCAGCTGATAGTATGCAAGCACACCATCATTAGAAAAACCCATGTGGGCTGCTTGAAGGACAGCATTTACCTGTCCACTTTTCAAATTATGAGAGGTTCAATTTTGTTCACGCATTTGTAGAGTACAAAGTTACACTCAGTGATGACTGAATCAATATTGTGAAGTAGGCAGTTCCCTCATATTCGCTCATCACGAACAGGATGTGATCGCCTCCCAGAAAGTGTTTAGCTTCCGAGATGAAATTTAGTAGTTGTTTTGGAGGTCGGATTGTACTACATACATCTTAAATGATGAGCTATCCGGAGAGAATCCATGCATCTCTCTATGCCAGTATTGTGCTGCAATTGAGGAGGGATCCATTCTATGCTCGGGTGCCATTGCGGTAGGTGTCTACAGTCTGTTTTCAGCCTAAGTCGTAGCCTAGTAGTACCACATCTCTTTTCTTTTTAGACCAGGGAGAGCTGACCACGGATGAGACATTTAAGAATTTTATCTAAATATTTAAAGTCTGCCTGGTAAGTTAAAAAGGCTGTATTTTTCTCCAAATGAAATAAGTCGGGTTGATCTACTTCTCTAGTGCTGCTGATGCTGCAGATGTTTCCCAAAAGCTCCTTGGGCCTCCAGGGGTTATCAAAAGGTGGAAATGTCTTCATTTCAACACACCTCCTAAGATGTGCTCCCTTTTTTAGACATTTTTGACAGCAGTGACTCTCGCCCCTGCTTTAGAGTAAATCACATTGAAGTCATCTGCCAACTTAATGTGAACTGCCAAATGATTTAAATTGTTATTGCAATTTCTCCCTTTACCGCTGGAAGTGGATTTAAACTTGGTTTGTTTGTTTTTAACTCTTTTTTTTTTCTGTCCTACTAATGAAGCTTCGATAAGAGTCATTAACATTTCTACAACTGTCCACCTACCACCTCGGTGTCCCTTAAGGCATTTGGCCATTTTAGTTTTAAGTGAGCTTGCATTTTTCTCCTGTGCATATCGTTTTCTGGAAATTTTGTTTGCAATCGTGTGGCCAAGAAGCCAGTACTCTACCCTGCACCTGCCACCTCTGGCTAATGTACCTTGCAGTTTTTAGGTCTATAAATATAACCCACTTTCAAGTATGGATAGAGATTTGTTTATCATGCCACCTTAGAAGAGTGATGTCTTGATGCATGTATGGTCTCACCCCTTTAAAATCAAGATGTAGGTCTTTCTCAACGGGCAAAATCGACCATCCATTAATCTCATAGAGATTTATCCTTAATTAACATAAATAGCTTTAAATGGTATGCAATGATCGTTGCTGATTACACTTTGTAGGCGCTTTATGTTCTGCAAATATTTAGAGTAAAGAATTTTGATTAGCTTTGTGTCACTACATGTTTTATCGACATCATATCTCTTTACAAAATATTTTATCTAATTTTGACAAATCTGTAACCTCATTTAAAAACAAAACCTCATAAAAATCCCACATCTTATTGTGTCCACATCAAAAGCAATTTATTTCAAAGTAATGTGAAGAAAATGTGTCTGCTGAAAGGTAACACTCAGACCTTTGTGTGTAACAATACCCATTATAACTCCTGGCCCTCCCCTACCCACCCCAAACTCAATATCTGTAAAAAGTGTTGCAGGTAAATAAAAGTATCAACCGTCTGTATTTATTTGCCTGTTTATAAGATACCCTCAGTTCAGTAATATGATTCTTTGTATTTGTAAACCAAGTTTGTTTGTCATAAAATACCTCTTCATTGTGACCAGAGCGTGAATTGGTATAAAATACCGACCCATTTTAAAGTCAGACTGCATTTTGCAGCATGTATATCACCGGTTTAAGTCGTTGGTACCTTGTGAGGAATTTGACGATCAAAGAACCGCTGCCACCCATTTCATGGTAAGTAATGTGTAGTTGGCCAGAATGTGAACATTTCTTACAAAATTTATTTAACAAATAATGATCTTGCGTGAAAATCATCAATAAGAATAAATAAACAACAGCAATATAAATACTAGCTTGCATATTTTTTGTTGCACTGACTCAAGATTGATTCTGTAGTTTCTATTAATTTATAGAAAACGATTAAGGAAATAGTAGTCAAAATCAATTGCTCTGCAGAGTCTGTAGACAAAGTCAATTAACTGTCAAGTTTTAGTAACTGATTTCTTGTCGGATAGTTGCAGGTTTCTTTCCAATAATGCAGTCACTGATTTCATATTGGACTGGAAACTCTCTGTTTATAAACCTCAGTGGAAAAACTTTTGGTCGGGGGTCAGGTGGTGATTTGTGAGGGCGAGACATGCATTTTTCTGAAACGGAAAACCACAGACCCTCCAATAAGAAGCATTTTTCAAAAGAAAGTTGTCCTATTTAGCCTTCTCTTCACACCTGGGGCTAACAAAAAGTGCATGAAAATGGGTTGACTAATCGAGGGCATGATTCAAAATAAAGTGTTTATAAATTGCAAAATATTATGTTAATATTAAAACTTATTGAAAGTAATTCAAAAATTAAAGTTTTTTTTAAAGTATTGCCATTCCCATGGTCAGAGAGGCAACTTTAATTAGCAGAAAAATATACCTTTATTAATAATTGGAAATTCAAATACCCGAGAGTCTCATTTCCTCTTTAAAGACACCTAAGCTTACCACACTCCTTCTGTAGACACCTGCACACAGCACCTGTTGGTGCAAATTAATTAAGCACAACCATAAGAAAACCGACCATGGACTGTTCTCTGTTGCACACAACAGTGCCCTCCTAATAAATGCCAACACACCCTCCACAAATAGCTACACCCCTCCACACTGAATGAATGAAGCCATTTTCTATTCATGCTGGCTGTGTGTGTGTGTGTTTATTGACTGCTACACAGCCCCTGAACTATCCTTGCTCCCATACATAATACACTGTAATGTTTAGGCCTATTGCATGTCTCTCCCAAGCTTGTCCTGCATGAGAGTATATTGTGTAGGCCTGTGCTTGTTATCAAGCGTTCTGTGTTAGGCACACATGGGGCATACAGCGTCCACTTGGTTCTCACCATTTTGTTGCCTGGCCATGCTCTAGTTGCATAGGGCTTTTTACACAGCTTTGTAGTCATATCCAACTGGTTCATGTTAGTCCAGTGTGAACCTTGGTTTAGGACTAGCACTATACTAAGACCTGGCACATGTTTTAACCTGTGAAAAATAGGTGTTGACTCATCCAGTGTGAAAAACCCATTGTTACTGCACACAGTCTGAAGTCCAATCAGTGCTTGTTGAGTTGTGTGTACAGTTACAGTAAACGCGCGCTGCCAAAAAATGATTTCAAGTAGACTTTGCAGTATGAGTGGGAAGAAGACTCGAGCAGACAACTTCAGCGAGGAGGACAAGATGCTGCTGCTTTCGCTCATCGCGGATTATGTCGGCATCTTGGAGAGTCGTAAGACTGACCACAAGAGCAACTCGGATAAATATAAAGCCTGGGCAACGATCTCCAAGAGGTTTCATCGTATGGCATCCCATCCACGTAATTTCACTCAGATGAAGGTATAATTAATGTATGCATGTAGTCTCATGCATTATTCATAGAAATTTTCTGTATATTGACCCCTTCCATGATCGCAACGCACCTCTGCACAATGCACGTCTACCATTTCCACCATTTTGAGAGTCAAATCCTTTGCATGCATTTTCACTCCCAAAATGGCGGACAGGAGAAGCGTGTCCAAGTGCGCTGAGAATTAGGCAAGGGGTCAATAGGAAGTCTACACGGTTAAAATTCATACATGTATCATGGTAAAGTCAAGACAAAATTGCATTTTGGGTTCCCTGATTAAACAATAAATCCAAATGAATTTTGTAGCAAAAGCAAACAGTCAATAAATCAATATATTTATACCTAAGCTATTATGATGTTAATCAGATATAATTCTCAAGCCCCGCCCACTATAACCAAGTATGGTACTGAGCAAAAATTGAGAATGAATAGAGAGAAAACAGGTTACCTGGTTACCAGCCAAATTTGTAGGGTTTATACTTCATTATGACTGGTACATAGTATTTGTCAATAAATACATTTCCTCAAACATAAAAACAGATTTGAAAAATTAATTCTCAATTAATTTTCAGAATGTACTACATTATTTTATCAACATGTAGTTAAAGGGACATCGTCTTTTTAGTCATGAAGTTAAAAATTACTAATAAAGAAAGCAGATTGTGTATTAAATCCAGCATGCTTTTTTTTTTTTTCTCAAAGGATTTGTATCGTCGTCTGAAATTAAAAGCGAAGAAGGAAGTTGGTATTTGGTTAAAGGCTTGTGTGGACTCGGGAACAGATGTTCCAGCTCCAGGCTCAAATGTCATCCGTCCGGATGATACCAGTTTCCTTGTGTACGAGATGATTAAACCTTACAAGGAGGAACTCAATCCAGACGATAAGGAGCATGAACGCCTACTGGCAGAGGCTAGAAAAAATAGGTGCGCTTTCATTTCTTTAGCCTTGTTTGGGGAGAACTTGCCAAAAACCGAATAAAATTTTTTATGTTGCAATGTGGTTTTTTTCTGTGGTTCTTTGCCTGCAATTAACAGCACTTTATGAACTGAGCAATTTTTCGCTGTGGCTGTTGGTTGACAAAACTGATGAATAGTAAATAGATAAACGTATTTTTGACGCAGTCTAAAAACAAACACGGCAGCCAGTTAAATACTTTTACTCTAATGTTCTAGAGAGACTAATAATAACAATAATATATGGATTTATAAAGCGCACATTCTGAAATACACTACTCATAGTGCTACAGCATAAGATGAAAATAGACCAACACGGTAAAGAATAAGTTGTACGAAGTTTGTTCCCACCTGAAATTAGATAAGTTTCAATAACTAATTTATTGTTGTAAATTAATCAAACTGTGGGTCTTTTGGTTTGAGGTGGAAAAACTTTATAATTAAAAAACCTTTTTCAACATTCTTTTATTTTAGGGAAACGAACGAATTCACAGTCAGCATTGATCTTGATGAAGAAATTGATGTAGACGAGCAGTCAACGAAATACGACGAGGAAAACGAAAGCGAAATTGTACACTCATATGAAGGTGATAACGAGCCGATACCAATCAAAGAAGAACCAGATTTTGACTATGTTCCTCCTAACATTGTTGAATCAACACCAGAAGAGTCTGTGGAGAAAACAGTCACCCCAGTGGCAGTCACCCCACTGAGGCCAAGATCTGAACGTGTCTTAGCAAAGAGAGCTGCCCACGATAACCACGAGTCTGTGAGCAGCAGCATCTTCAACAGGAGTGACGGTCAACGCCAGAAGAGTTCAAATCGACCGTGGAATTCAGCCAAAAGGATGCGCACATTTCCCAGTATGGAGAGACATGAAATGCCGAGAAGAGGAAGATTCTCGAGTGTGTTTGCGAATCATAGGGACACCTGGGGGGATTTCGGTAACGGTGGAAGTTTTGTCCGTGAGCCTCCAGCGGAGCGGCACAGTGATGTAGATGTAGAGGGTATGCTTGACGGCATGTCTCCGTACGAGTCGGCCATGTTTCAGATAGCGCAGACAGAGCACAAGGCTAAGATGCTGGTATTGCAGACCAAGAGGAGGGCGGAGACTGCCAAGGAGGAGGCGTATAAGATGATGTGGCAGAATGCCCAACTCCAGAGAGACCTGCTGCAGTTACAATATGAGAGCATCTTGTAATCCTTAGCGCAAAGTGTAATATTCTCCTCTCTGTTTAGCTAAAACTGTATCTAGAATCAACCTTTAACCTGATGGAAAGAAGTCTTTTGGGAAAAAATCAACGTCCAGTGAAGAAGCTAGAACTTTTTTAACCTGAACTGCTAATGTTTTTGCAGTGTTTGTTTTTAAAATCATACATGCTTCACAAAAAACATGTCATTCTTCATTTGTTGTGAAAATTGTAACTTTTAAATTTTGAGGTTTAATGAATTGAAGTATTGAAGTTTTGATATTGAAAAAAAATGAGAACGGTGTGACACTTTTATAAAAAATACACAAGGCTATTTGCTTTTGGTGATAAACACCTAAGTGCTCTGCTTTTTGATCAGAAGAGAATCTTAGTTTAGTGGAAAACAATGCAATTCAGGAGTGAATCCAGTGATTTGATGGTCCTTTTTATTAGCTCACACCCAGGGACTTTCTGCTCTGACTGATGAGTTCATGTGTAATTTAGTACATTCTTTATGTCGGTTCATAATTCTCGTCAGCTTTTGTGATATTGACTAACTGTCGATATCAGCAATACCGGCACACCAGTGTTTACTATAGACTGCAAGTCCTGTGCAAATTAAAAGGTTGGGACCCATGCATTAAATTTGTTTCCTTCATGCATTGTATTCCTCAACAAAAGCTCATGACTTCCTTCCATGGTCTTTTGTTGAGGAAATGGACTTCACTTTGCATATACATGTAATCACAAAAAATTAACCTACATGTACATGGGCTTTAAGTTGCATAACCCCCCCCCCCCACACACTTGACCCCCAAGTGAGATTAAAAAAAACAAAACACAAATAAATGATGGTTTGATAGATTAATTTGCACCCCCCAAAAACAAAACAATTATAATAATAAAACAAAATAAATAAATTCTTTACCTTTGCTTGCCCCCCCCCCAATGAAAGCGTCTGGGTACGCCACTGGCTTGTAAGTGTGTAAGGTAAGTCTACATTGTTAAGTGAGTCAAGTTTCCTATTTCAGGCCTTGAATTACACGGAGGCCATGTCCTCTGTTGCTCTGGGTCTTGGCCTTGGTGCCCCTTCAAAAGTTTAGACTTGAACATTTTTCAATGGAAGTGCCCTTTGTAAAATGACATTGTCCTTGCCCTCTCCAAGGTGAAATACCAGGCCTGCTATTTTTTGTTTACGCTTTTACGTCAAATTATGTAATTTAGGGTTTTTCACAGACACAAACAATCGTTCATCTTTGCTGAGTTTAATAGTTTCGTGTCTGAAGTTAGTCTATACCAAGAGAATCAAATCAAAGTAACATTTTCACAATGTTGTAAGAAAACAGCTTTTTTTAATAGTACATTTCTTTAAAAAACTAAACGTTTTTTGCATGTTCTCAGTGACATTTTCATTACCTTTCTTTTGTTTTCTTCCAGTTAATTTTGAATATGGACAATAAAGTTTTCTAAAATAAGCAAAGAAAACCAGTGTTTCATAGTTTTGTGTTCAATGGGTTTTTGAAGATGAAGTTAGTAAGCACCATGCTTAGTTAATCCAGAGGTTATACATTTAATAATGCCTTTTTTTTCTCTTTTTTTAAAACTAGGATTATCAATATTTTACCCCATAAATCAACTATTACATTAAAATTGGTCAATTGGGCTTTTAAAATTACACACATGTGACTTCAGATGTTGTTGTTATAATTTAATAGTTGAAATAATAATAATCATCAGCTTTACTATTTGTTTAAATACTTCCATTTAAATCTGGAATACAAGAATGACATAAGAATTAACTTGCCAGTGACAGGCCTGTAATTACAAGGAGACCATGGCCTCTGTTGCCCCTGGTCTTGGCCTTGGTGCCCCTTCAAAAGTTTCCCATAGACTTTAAGTTTTTCCAATGGAAGTGCCCTTTGCATAATGAAAATGGCCTTGCCCACTCTGAGATGAAATTCCAAGCCTGCAGTGAGGCTCAGTTTTCAGTTTGAAAATAACACATTTTCAGAAAGTACCATAGATACATGTGTTTTGTTCAAATGAGTTTTCATTTCAACTGGTGCTTTTATGTTAGTGCTTAATATTCCTGAATGCTTTCCTAGGTCTGCTCATCAGACTATACATGTATCATAAGCTTTGTGCAAACCTTTCCTCCTGGCAGCCAGACTGTTATGAATATTCATGAGTATGTTTGTGTATCAACTCACCATAGCAGCCACACCACTTGATCCCTCTCATAGGGTCATACAGGTGGCTCTGTTTGCTTGAGTGAACCATGGAGGGTGATCCATGTGGACTGTCCTGTCCATTTACATGTGTTTGAGAAGAGTGTACCATTGTACCACCACTACATGAATGAATGAAGGCCAGCCAGCAGAGTGGGTCCCCTTATGAATAATGAAAATCTTTTTGGCACATAGGTACCCACACTGTATGGGATCACCTCCATGTGAGCTACACAAAAAGTAGCTGGTGTTTGTAATGGACAGTATAATCTCCAAGGTGTTAATCATTGGATACCTGAGATCTTTTGTGACTGATAGTGCTTCATATTTAAGATGTAAGACTCGATGACAGAGTAAGCAGACTTTGTGGGTTGTAGGGTTTACAGTTATGTGCCTGGCCAATGCACTTGTGGAATATTGTTTACTGGTGTTGGATATGTTTATTTTTTGGTATTTTGTTTGCTACAGTCAGTTATTAATAATGCATGTTTGAAGATGGAGTTGATAAACTGTGAAGGTTGTGAGTGTACAACTGTTTGGTGTGTGTTTAACTGAAGAAGACAGACTGACCATTGAGGCTTTTACACTTTGGTTTTGGTTCTGGAAATTCTGTTGGGAGGTTTTGTTCAGTTACTCCATTTCCTTCCTCCATGTGTTCCAAACACTGATGTTTTAATATCTGTGCTTCAAGTGAGTGTTTACTTGCCAGCAAGTTTATAGTTTTAACTGAGGACAGCTTTGAGTGACCAAAGAATATAATGAGAGGAGAGCTCTAGTCTTACAAAGAATTTGAGGGGTTGAAACTTTCAGCAAATTGCTCTTTCATCATTTCAAGTGCATCATCAGTGGAGGTGAATGCACAGCTAGCTGCACGGTTGTAAGAACATCATTTTGTAGGAATTTACTGCGAGCTCTCCACCAACTTATTTCATAAGCATACTTAATTTACATAAGTGAGAAAGTAGACTTGTTTTTGTTAGCAAAAAGAAATGCATCACTGATCAATGGTGTCGTGCACTCCCTCACTGATGTTTGAGTTGAGGCCAGGCTTTATTCTTAAAGTGCATGTGAGTTTACATAAGGATCGGCAGTGTAATTGCAAAGTGCACGAGATCTTTTGAAGTGTGTTGTCAATTAAGGTACCCATGAGCTGCTACTATTGACACAGAATTGGACAAGCAAATTACTGTTTGTGATTCACACTAGCATCGGTATTTTAACAATGCAGTTTGTGCATGGTTCAGCGTTCTCGCAGTAATTGGACCAGAACAGAGCAGTTGGACGTTCACAGCAGTGCGGTGCTCATTCGATAGAATGTGTCTTCCATTTTGGCATTTCAAACTGCCAAATATTTTGCTTTGAATGTGCAGACTGTGGTGGATACTTGGCACGCCATCCAAGCTTGAGAGTGCAGTGGAGTGTCAGACTACGGTCGTCTGAGTTTGCAGCAGAGACCATAGAGACTCGTTCATCCATCAAAATGAAAGAGGTCATAGTGCAATTCATAACCACTCTCACATGTGTCGTGTAGTGGAGGAGGCTGGAAATGCTTTTGCCTTGAATCAGTGCATGAAAGCAACATGAACTTGGTGGTTGAATGCATGGAGGACTGCCTGTGAAATGGTTGGAGTGTTTACTTTCATGTTGGACTTGGATTGAGACTGTAAGCATCCATGATAATTTTGTTCTTTTTGTGGACGTGTTGTTTGTCACTAATCCCTGCATCATATCAGACCTGACGACTCATTGTACAACGGCGACAGTTTTATTGATTTCTGGAGCCAGTTTCTTGTCAAGTCAGAGGGTGACACTAGGAATGTCTACATCCACCATCAACGTTTGGTCCGACACTTTCATCAGAGGATCTTGAAATCTTCGCAAGTCTCATTGCTGTGACATCCAACAAGGAAGAACTAACTGCAAACAATTTAGGCATCAGGTGTTTCAGAAAAAGAAGTTTATTGAAGCCGTTGACTGAAGCATGGTATTTTGAGATGAGGATCTTCACGAACTCCCTTTTTACTTCACCAGCATGACTCTTAAATTGCCTGTGATTAAACAGTTGTGGTGTTTAGAAGCTATCGAGGCGCAGTATAAGAATTCCCTACATCGGGAAAGACAGAGGTCAAAGTGCAGGTATGTCTTATTGAAGAATGGGGTAATCTTAATCATTTTGTAATTTTCATGCAAGATCAATATTTTATGTTACCATGAAGACCTTTTCAGAATTGAAAACCAGTAAAGACAACAAAATTCCACATGTATTTCTAGGTTTTTTGTGTACAGTGATCTTAAGAAAACTGTGATGGAGTAAAGTTGTTGTCTTCAAAAGTGATGAGGATCACAAATTCGCTAAGTCTTTTTGTCTCAAAAACTTCTGTGGTGTAACTAGGTAATTGTGGACTGCTTAGGACGTGGTAATTGTAACCCATACAAATAAATTGCCGTGATCTGATTTAAGAGTGACTGCTCTATTCTCAACAGAGTCGACACCCCTACATGTATGTTCCGACACCTCTACATGTATGGTCCCACACCTCTATGTTGCCACACCTCTATGTTCCCACACCTTTATTTTCCGAAACCATGTTCCAACAACCCTGTTTCGATAACCCCTCATGATCTACTTGCAAGGGTTAAGGTTATAGGGTTATAGGGGTAGGGTTGGGGTCAGAACTAGGATAAGGAAAATACATT
Source organism: Pisaster brevispinus (assembly GCA_023634235.1). NCBI lineage: Eukaryota > Metazoa > Echinodermata > Asteroidea > Forcipulatida > Asteriidae > Pisaster > Pisaster brevispinus. The sequence goes on from JAMKCF010000017.1 coordinate 2,457,440, forward strand.
AGGGGAATCGGAACATAGGGGTGTCGGAGGGGTGTTGGAACATAAATGTGTAACCTGTTTAAGATTAATCCCTTGATCGCTGTAGTAGTTGTTATGACCCTCATAACCCTCCTCCCTGATCAGAGACCATTGGGTGAAGGGTAAGATTGCAGCAATCATCTCTACACCTACTGTTGAAAATATATGGGATACATGTACCTGTCAGATGTACTGTGAGTCCGCTAAGTAATGATCATTGCAACTTTTATCAGATTGATAATTGAATTCAGTTAGTAAAATTTAAAATTTAAAAACAGGATGGATTTGCAATGAACAAACACACTATTCAAGCATGAATCCTTTCTGCATCATGTTTGCTGGAATGCTGGCCTTTAGGCTGGCTGTGCCAGCTCTTGTCTACCTGCTATCTATAAATCAAATGTTTGTAGGTAGTACGTTGTCATAGTGATAGTAAACAATACATCATGGATTTACAGACCACTTCTGTCTTCATTGATCTTTATCCGGCTTCATTGAAAAATCATCATTAATGTTGTCATTTGCCCCACGTTTGTTCACTGCAAGAAAAAAGCAATATTTACTTGGCAAACAAACCAGTGTGATAGCCCCACGTCAGTGTAAATACAGGGCATTGTGGGCTAGCGTTGAATTTATATACGTTGAATATACCTTAAGGATGATGGGCAGCCATCTTGACTGCTGTACATGTATAAGTTCTATACACAGCGTAAGTACATAGTTTGTAGAAGTTTTGTGTAATGCGTAGTTATTTTAATCTTCATGGTTTGAGATCTTCATTATTGCTTAAATGTTCACGTAGCTATTTACAAGAAGTACATGTTTCATCATGCCTTTGTACATTATATACTTTGTTTTGTCACGTGTGTACACTTATGTCTAGTACCAGTTGTGTTACATTGTACAACTCAACCCTGCCTCCACCCCAACCTGACTCCCACCCCAACCTGACCCCACCCCAGCCTCACTCTACCCCAGCCTCACCCCACCCCAGCCTCACCCCACCCCAGCCTTATCCCATCCAGCTTCAACCCCACTCTAGCCTCACCCCACCCCCACCCTATCCATATCACCCATCCCGAAACCTCTTCATCTTTGAAGCCAAAGTGATGTCAGTGATGCGCCATCCATCCAAAAGACCATTGCACTTTGTGATGAGTCAGACGGTCCAGACAGCACCACATGTTAATTTATCAACAACTTAATTTATCAATCTTTTATGAAAATGATTTATGAGAACCAGGCATATGTTTAAGGTGAAGTTACATGAGAAAACATGCTGAGTTATGACCAGGTGCGGAGACTTAGTATTCAATAAATGAATGATCTACAATGTAGCGTGCGTAGTGACACTTGAAATTGTTATTCCGTCAAGTACAGCATTTTGCTTTTCTTAATATTATGTGGGAAAGGATTTTTGTCAAAACTGTTTCCAGCCAGTCTAACTAGACCAGTTTTTAATTGTTGAAATGTTCCAACTTTATGAACTAATTTGTTGAGTAATTTGAGGGTTAATATTAATTGGTTTGTTTTTATCAATTAACTCTGGCTGGCACTTAAACTAATTGGCAGAGCGTGTGAAATGATCCACTGACTCCAAGATAATTCCTCGGTTATTGGCATCACATGACAACATTAACCTGAATCCAGTTTTCTAAATGTCGTTGAGATTTGCTATTGATGGTATTTGTATTGATGGTCCTTTGCTATTCATGTTATTTGGTCACTGTAACATAACCCCAGAATTTCCCTGCGCCTGTAATAAATAATAATAACAATAGTGGCTTCTCATAGCATTCAAATCCATCACACAGTTGGTGCTCATGGCACTCGAATGCTATTACCCCAATCACTGGCAATATTATATGGTTCCTTAATTAAACCATCTCGGCTCCCTTGGGAGTAAACAGCCTGCGCTGCCAAGTATTTAGCGCACCAAGCTACTTCAATCACAAGAACAATCTTTGCCCTTACAGGGTCCCCATTTAACCCCCGGGTGAAGAGAGGCACTTTAAGTGTCTTGCTCAAGGACCGAAGTGTCTTGACTGGGATTTGAACCCACATCCGAATGACTTCGCCACCTGAACTTGAGTAAGGTGCACTGGACTGCTCGGCTATAGCACCCTTATAAGACGTCTATGCTATATGCATACGGTACATCATTATAAATGCATCATGTTTATGTGGGTAGCGTTTTGGAGGGGCTATTTCGGACCAATATCTCATAGCATGAGATTCTTCCTTTGACCCCACCCTGGTTAAAAAAAAAATTAGAAGGCTAAACAGCTGTAATCTTTTCAATTAAATTTACAGTTCCTCCAACTCGCCCTATAATGCTGGCCAGGATTTGAATGCCAGTGGTAGTTTCAGCTCATCTCAACAGGAGAGTGCCACCACCAACAACAACAGACCTGTACCATCAACAGAAAACAGCTACCGCCTACTGGAGAGGAAACTAGAACGAGAAAGAGAGAAGAGGACACACGGGGAAGTACCACCGCAACCAAGTAGATTGGATTCAAAAGGTACCGCTTATAATAATCCGAACCAGAAACTTTCAAAAGAAATAATAATAAAACTTGTTGAGTTATCCAGGTCCCTGTTGAAAGGTGTATTGCAGGCCTTGAATTACACGGAGGCCATGGCCTCTGTTGCCCCTGGTCTTGGCCTTGTTGCCTCTTCAAAAGTTTCCCATAAATTTTAAGATCTTCCACTGGAAGCACCCCTTTGCAACATAAAATGGCCTTGCCCTCTCAAAGATGAAATTCCAGGGAATCCAGGGCTAGATTTCACAAAAGAGCTAAGATTGGTCTTAACTGCAAATCGGTCTTAAATGCTAAGCAATGTGTGATGTCTTAATACAAATCACTGTGGTAATACTGACAACTTATCTTTAAAAAGATGAATCGTAGGTCTTTGTGAAATCGACCCCAGGCCTGGTGTTGCAATTGTAACATACCTTATACTCTTAGACAGTCCTGATACTTCATTCTTGTCAAGGCAAAGTTAGTTTTTCTTCAGTAAAAGCTAGGCACCTCAATGAGGTCAATTAACATTTCTACAGGAACATTTCATGGGGCACCAAGGCAATAACCAGGGGCATTGTGGTAATTGCCTCCGTTGCCTCCATGAAGTGTCAGGCCTGTATAGGTGGTTAAGAGTTGATTAGTATGTAGTTGAAGTGCACAACTCACTCTGATGCGCACAAATGAAATTTCGCCTTTGTGAAAGACTCTGCTAGGGTTGAAACTCGAGGCCATTAACAATATTTTGCATATACCATAGGTCATTTGGTTGGTAAGCAGTTTGCAACAGCTAATTCTATTTTCTTACAAATGAAATTGCACAAAATTGCCGCCGCCTTAACTAAATTTATAAAAATGCAAGATAGTACAACACAAAATTATCAAGTATGTGCCACACACGCACAAGTTTGGAAAAATTATAACTACTATGTTCTTGTAACCATGTCAAATGTAGATTTTCCTGTTCTTCCTGCAAAATGTTTGCACCACACATTATTGTCACATGCATGAGTGTAGTGCCTTCTCAAAATGTATCTGTTTTATTTTGACAATCTTTTGTTCTTCCTTGCAATTAGTGCTTCGGGACCCAGTGTTTAAATAAGCACATTATTGATTAAATTCGTTTTTGTTTTAATGTTTCACAAAAACTTTGTTCCGAACAGGTCTGACACTTCGCAGGCTGGGGCTGCATGTCCCACCTGCCACCTTCATGCACTCTTCACACTTAAATCCACTTAAAACTTTGCAAATATCAGCAGGTATGAATTGTCTCTTTGCAAAAAATCACTAAGACAGGTTTGCCGTTGGACATGGTTTTCGTATGTTGCTGTGATCCCTGCACTGCTCCCATAATCCAATTTTCAGAAGGCTGGTTTTGCTCCAATATTGAAAGGAAAGTTCATCGGTTAATTAAATTTTAAGATAATTGTAGATACATGTGGGTATTAGAAAGCTTAATTGATGTAAAGCTGATTTACGTTTGCACTATCGCTGAAAAATGTTCTCACTTAAAAAAAAACCAGCAATAACTGGAAAAAATCCACTTTTTTCCCTATAAACACCCCCCCCCCAACAACAACAAAACCTTCCTTTTATTGGCAGTTTTTATTGACCACTTTTTGTTGAAGAATGCGCTAAAAAAATTCGCTAAGCTATTGTTACAGATTCCAGAACTTTAAAGTTGGTTTTGGATTAAATTATTTTGAAAACAGGTTTGAAGTGCTTTGTCAAATTCCATTTATTGCTAACTATGTTATGATGCATGATTGATAATGATCTTGAAAATTGTGCTTCATAACTTGGCTTTCATTTTGGTGCCAGACTCCCTTACAAAATATAAACTAATATTTTTTTGCGGTTTTCTCAAAGAATTTTTATTACCTATAATTACTTTGATGGTTTGTTTAAAGATTAAATTTAATGCACTCTTCCAAAACCGTTGATGCGCCCTACTGTAAGCATTAAACATCCTTAGTTTCAGAAAGATGTTAGAAGACAAAAATTTCCCCCAACTGTTCTTGTCAAAAAGCACCTTAACAGTTTTCTTTTAAAAATTTGTTACTAAAAAGTAAGGTGTGTATTGCACCAGAGCAATTAATAACCTCGTAAAGTTTTTATTTGTGCACAGGTATAATACGTAAACTAATTATTAAATGGTTTTGACTTTTTGCAGGGTAAGCTTTTAACTTTATCTGTTGTGGGGTTATTGGCTAAGGGCTAAAATTACTTGACACTGGCCAGTGGTCCAGCGGGTACTCCGAGAATGATTCTAAACATTCTGAGCACAATAACAGCTTTGTGTGATTTGTTTCAAACATTTGAGAAGCGATACTTTGTTGGTTGTGTAACCATTTACATGGGTGCATAAATGTACCAGAGGCGTTCAGAATAGACTTTGTGCACATGATGACATTTAGGGCGCCCTCAGTTAGAGGTCAAACAAAGGTTGCTCATTGGCCCATCCTGTGCCCCGTGCATACATGTACATAGCTGCATATTTCCATTCTTTCATCACCGCTTTACGTCTAAGATGGTAGCGTAATGACGCAATGCATATGGTCCATAGAGATTTCACTCACTTTGACTCTGTTTGACTGTTTTTTAAAGTTATTTTTGACAGGGCAATTATGAATAAAACTAGCAATGCTACATTAGATTTGGGTTTAAAACAATTCTACATGAACATGTTTATCTGAATGGAGTGACTTCTAACATTACCATCCATACCAATTCAATGTCCGTAACGAATTGCCTTATAAATAGTTGTCTTTTTTTTACTCAGTCTTGCCAGAAGAAACGAGTCCGTCAGCGATGGACATCCGTCGCAATGGCTTCCGCCTTACTGGCAAAAGCACCAATGCAACTCGTACTGCCGCTGATCAAAGCACCACTAGCAGTGGGTCTTACCGCACCGCATCCAGCAAAGATGTTCTCTCTAGTATGGGCACCCTGACGGTAGCGTCCACACCTTCCTCTGCAGCACTTAGAGGTCAGAGTATCGGGTTTGGAAGTCGTGACCTCAGCACCAGGTCACCGACGCAGAGGAGCAAAACGAGGGGTGGGATGGTGTTGCCTCTGACTGGAAATGACAAAAATAAGAGTAAGTATTTTTGTCGAAATAAGAATAACATCCCACTCTCAAATTACTCCACCCGCTCACAGAGCTGTGGATTGAGAGAGTTGGGACTCGGAGGGGACCAGTTGTCAACCCAATGTGCAGACTATAGTCTAGCACCCTGTGTGCGCACATGTGGTTTTTGGACTGGAAATGGCCTCTAATCGCAAGTTGTCGCATCTCTCTCAATACACAGCTCTGCCCACTCATATACCTCTATTAGCTATACCTGTCTTGTTCCCTGTGTCCTTTAACATCAATTAGTACTGACTCACATTATACCAAAGAGGGGTCAGACTTTGTCCCCCTCCTCCCTGTACATTTACAATTACCATTTCCTTTTAACAATAATTTAAATCTTTAATAATTTTACTTTCTTCTTTCTTCTGTCCATTTTGTAAAATAATTTTGCTAATTTTCTTGGCCATTTGCCTTACAACATCATTGTGCAACTTTTATTTTTGACACTCTATTCCACAATGTGATTAACCAATCTAACAAGTTTTGTAGAACACTTGATTTGTAATGAGTACCCCTGTGTTTTAATTCTGTTTTACATTCCTTTCTTATATCTTTGCATTTATCTTGGTGTATTTTTCATATTGTAGTCTCTGCATTATTCTGTAAGCCGCATATTATTGAAATTATTAATATTGTACTGTCTCTTGATACTCATGTCTAATATTTTGTATTTCTTCTTTCTTTTTTCCATGTTTGATGATAATTTGTCTTGTGCCATTTGCCTTATAACATAACATGTATGGCAACCTGTAATAATGACAAATGTGTTTATCTTTGGATATTTTTTATATTGTTCTGTACACATTGTGCTGTCACTTTTACATTGATAAAATCATTCACTTTTTCTTGTCTCCTGATACCCATTTCTAAATATACTCTTCTGTCTTCTTTCTTTTGTCCGCATTTGATGATAATTTTTCTTGTGCCATTTGTCTTACAACATAACATGTATGGTAACTTGTTTAATGACATTATTAAACAATCTGTTTTCTTGGTATTTTTGATATTTTGTACTGCAGCCATTGCGCTGTCACCTTTATATTTATCAAATCATTCACGTTATATTGTCTCTTGATTTGATACTCATTTCTAATATATTCTTCTTTCTTCCATCTTTCTTGTGTACAGAAAATTGTGCCTTTTTTTCTTGTGCCATTTTTGTTTGGTAACTTGTTTAGGTGACACTATTATACAATGTGTATATCTTGATGTGTTTATGATATTGTTCTGTAAACATTGTGCGATCAACTTCACATTATTACTCTTTTGACAAACTTGTTTTATTGTCTCATTTTCAGTGCTACATATCTTGCTGATATTTTTGTAGAATGGCCTTTTGAAACATATTGTTAAAACAATCATATTATGCAAAGCACTTTGTGGTATTGTTATTCAATCGATCAATGCAAGATGCAATACACGGGGATGAGAAATTTCAGACTTGTGTCTGAATTTTTGTTTCTGTCTGGTTAAAAAAAGTAGATGTGTCTTTCTTTGGTCATAAAGAAGTCCTGCTCTTTGATCTACTTTTCTGATGCTGGGGATACCGTTTCCAAACGCTCCTAGGAACCTATAACTCATGGGGTTACCAAAAGTTGGAAATGCATTGCAACATACCTCCCCAAAAAACTGGATCCCAGTTTCAGACTTTGTTGTCGGCAATGTCTCTGACCTCTGAGTATAGTTGTAAGTGTTCATTATTACATCATCAAATTAAACCAATTTTCCCCTCTTTTCTTAACAGATGGCAGATATCCCTATGTTGACCCCGTACACAGTGCCTCCCCATCCTTTCAGCAAAGATTGTCTGAACTTGCTGCATTAGAAAGTGACACTATCAGATACGAAAGAACTAAACGGATTAAGAAAAGATCAAAACAAGAGAACCAATGACAGAGAGTCTGTGTATTATCCTCAACTGAAATTGGTACACTCTGTGATGAAACCAGAATGTTCCGTTTAGCGACTCCAGTCAAGATATCTATGGAAGAAAGAACGAAGAAAAGAGACCAAGCGATGATGGTCAAACTGAAATCTGGATTCTCTGATGAACTGAATTTGGTAATCTGGGAGTCAAAATGGAATCCGCTTTTGTACAACATCAATAAACTTCCTTGAAGAACCCTCTTGTGGATTGCAAAGACAGTTCATCCATTTGTATGAGCTGCATAGCTTCTTGGGTGCTTAGATGCCCATCATGAATGAACTACAAGTTTCTCACACCTTCACAAATGTTTAAATTTCAATCATCTGCTTTCAAGATGTTTTTCATTTTCACGTTGTTCAAGTTTTCGTGCCAAATTTACACCATGGACAAATAATAATGGAGTACTGTTGCATGCCCTTCTCTTTCCGGTTCACATCTCACATATTTCAAGTGACAGATAGAGAGCTTCGCGGAAGAGTATTTCAAGAAGCATTGTGTTCTGATTGGGACAACACTCGCATTCTTATGCACATTATGTTTGGTAATGTGTAGTGCCCAGTTTTGGTTAGTGTTGATGTTTGTCGCCCTCTAGTGCTGATAAATACAAAGTATTTATGTGAGAACAGTGTAGCCAGCACTCGGTTGCTTCAGAGTGTAACTAACCTCTCAGATTTGAAAGAGGAAAGTGCTTGTATATTGATGTCAGATTTTGTTAATAACACTACACTCTGAGAGTGTTTTCTGCAAGGTGGTTTGTCTGTCTTCTTTATTTGCTTGCGGTGTGCTTGAAATTATAACTTTACAACAATTTAGAGTTTCTAGAAACATTGTCAAATCAATTTTTTTATATAGTATTATCCGTGTGTGTGCACTATCAAGCCTATATAGCGCCCTCTTGTGAGGAGATATTTACAGGTGCTCTTAAAGACTTTCTTGACAAAGGTAGCATTTCCCCTGTGACACATTCAATTTCCATCCGATCATGGAGGAAGAAAATTTAAGAGGACGACTCGACTGCTGATGATAGACAAGTCCCTGCAGGCGCTGTACATGAATCATGCTAACCGTGAGGATATCACGCGGTCACATGGCAATGTTACATTTGACAAACTTGTCAACCTCGTTTTTCAGTGATGGGCTCGTCAATCAGTGCCTGGGTATGAGGCTCTCGCGTCTGAGCTTTGGGAGGAGGAGTAGGAGGGAGTGTAGTTGCCTATCCTCTATTTCAATAAAGAGAGTAATTAGGTGCTGTCAGTGCACTATGTATCTCTCTAGACGTGACAATGCGTTGGCGATTGACTTCTGACTAGCCCAAGTTATTCTTTGATGTACAAGATCAGTTGCAGTCATCGTTTAGTGAGTGTCAATCGAACAAACCCTAAACTCGTCAAAGTGTTTGTACTATGGTGACATGACATTAGTGTGACCTTGAACCTGGGCTTGTGAGGTTAACCCTTACTGTCAAAACCGTGGGGAAACTTCTGCCAAATTCTGAGGGCGTCATCGGTGAGAGGTTAAATTACAGAAGGCGTACCCTTTTTTAGTTTTACAATCGAGGCGTAATCATCGAAGTGCTGAATCCTTTGCAAACTGGCCAGTTGACCATCTACACCCTTCTTAATTGATTCAAATTGCTTTAGTGTTGAAGAAAGGTGGACACATTAATTGTGTTAGTGTACGGTATGTAGTAGCCATGAGAGCATGCGCTAACTTGGGTGGGTTGTTGCCTACCATCTGTTACCTGTGGTCTCGGCTGTGCCTAAAACAGTGAGCGTCGTTGCGTCAATAAACGCAGAATCTCATTTTTTGTTACGCCAATCTCGTCAACATCGTCAATCTCTAGTAGTGCCTACCTACATAATCTCCTTCGTCCACGGAGGGACTTACTGGTACATTGTAAGGCCGTAATCTTGCACTAGGCATGTGCACAAAATGTACCTTTTTGTTATAACGTCGTATCTCAAAAAGCTTTGTACACAAACCTATCTCCGATTTTTTTCGAAGGTCTTAGCTCAAAAAGCATCGTACACAAACCGTTTACCTGTTTTTTACTGTAACGTCTTGTCCCAAGAAGCTCTGTACACGAACGTATCTCAATGCCAGAATTATCTTCTTTTACGAGCATGAGTGTCCCATAAATTGTTGAAGCTATACAAAACCAACATTTAAAAGTGCATAGATTGATAAATACTTTTTAGATTTCAAAGTTTGCTGCACCATTTTTGCAGGAGGCCCCTTCAGCTTCTCCCAATCGAAACCAAGCTCTGTCCCCCCTCAAACGGATCAAAATCTAGCACAGCCTTGTGGTTGTAACATTGACGTCAGTACAGTTGTTTGTGTCCCCCTCCTAATCTGCTTCTTAGGTTCTCCCTCATCAAAGTCCCATCCTCTTGCAGACCGCGGAAGAAAGGATAGATGAGCGACTTCCCTCCGCATCGATTTACCACGTGCAATTGTGGTTTACCCACCCCATTTTCGAGCCTGCACTTGTTTATGCTCACAATTAGAGCGAGTGCAGGTTTATCAGCTGTTTCTTCAACATGGGGGTGTAGCTGAGGGGTAAAAGGAATGGGAATGGGATAACATTTAGGTGTGGTTCTTGATGGTCTCATAAAGGACACAGTTAGGTATGATTAAAAACATGAGTTTAATGGATATTGAATTGAGAGTTCAAGGGGGTTCTTTTGTATGTCTTCTTTGCCCCCCTTCCCCCCCGTCACGATTCAGTAGCTGCTGTCACTCGCTGTAGCCCCCAGATCCTGTTTATTTGTACTGTGGATCTTGTGGTCACCAGTCATAATCCCGTCTCATGACTCACTGCTCACTTGATGTTCATTTGACGGTAGCGATAGGGGGGAGCTGTGTGTCACATCGCCGAGTTAATGCTTGGTTGGCGTCACGTGACAGCGGTTTAACGAGAGATCGTTTTGTCACCGGGCAGATCAGAAGAAAAACAAGAACTGCTTGCGTTCAGTTGTAGGCAATGCATTTCAAGCTAGTACACCAGTAAATGGAACTTAAGGTCTCGTTTCTTATCGAAAGCAATGGAGCTCAAGAGTGTGTAAAAGATTTTCGTAGAACTGTTCACTAGAAGGACACAGTCTGGTGTGAAGAAGGTGGTTGTACGTAGTTGAAACTTTTGACGAAAATCTTGCTGGGGAATTTTATTTGGACTTCTTCCAATTTATTCACTTCAACACTCGTCATTTGTGACCTTGTAGTCCTCACAGGTTGACACTGTATTGGTAACTGTCAGAACTGTTTGTATGCGAGTGTAATCATGCAAGCTTATACCCTTCCTGTCCGCGGTGATGGGGAAATTAGGGAGGGGGTATAGTTAGACCAATTCCACTTCAATTGGTTCGTGTTCCACTCCTGTATGTCACACTGGCCCCTGTCATACCTAAACGAATCTGGCATAGCGCATTTCTTTAAAAGGAACCTAGTCAGCGGTTGGGTGAAAAGTTTATATCGAGTAGAAAGTCGATATCGCTATGTACCTGAGATAGGATAGTATGTGACTAACAATATCTGGAGGTTTGGGAGAAGCCATCCAAAAGGTTGATGTAGGACATGCCCCAATTTTCAGCTTTGTAGTCGGAGTGTCGTCCAAAGTAATTATGCATTCTCTTCCTTAAAATGTAGTTTCACGGAGATTCAAACCATAAACTATGAAATGAAACTCTCTTATGTGTAGAAGATCCAACTTGATGTATGTGTAGAGGATCCAACTTGATCTTGTAATGTATGACGTGGTCGCAATAAAGTTAAGACGCGACTCCGAGGGTAGATCTAAAGTAGGACGTAGCCGCAATAAGATGACAGACTATAGTAGATCTGTAGGACATGATCGCAATGAGGTTAAGATGACAGACTAGAGTAGATCTGTAGGACATGGTCGCAATGAGGTTGAGACTACTGTAGTAGGGTGGGTCTAGAAAATGGGTTGTGGTTGCAGAGGTTAAGACTAGGGTAGTTGCAATAAAGTTAAGACTAGAGTATAAAACTCTATCGTAACGCAGGACGTGGTCGCAATAAGGTTCAGACCAGTCTAAGACTAGAGTATATCATAATCATATAGTATCTATTGTGAAGTAAGACTAAACTAGAGTAGATCTATAGTATTTGTGAAGTAGTACGTTGCAATAAAGTTGAGATCAGTCTAAGACTAGATTAGATCATATATACATGTAGTAAGTCTACTATTTGAGTAAGACTGTAATAAAGACTAGACTAGAGTAGATCGTGGTGTAAAGTAGGACGTGGTCTAAGCAAGGGACTAGAGAGTAGATCATGGTAGATCTAAATGTTTGTAAAGTAAGACTAGACTAAAGTAGGACGTGGTTTGACGTGGTTGTGATAAAGTTAAGAATAGTTAGTAGATCTATTTGTAAAGTAGGACGTAGTTGTGATAAAGTTAAGAATAGTTAGTAGATCTAGTATTTGTAAAGTAGGACGTGGTTGTGATAAAGTTAAGAATAGTTAGTAGATCTAGTATTTGTAAAGTAGGACGTGGTTGTGATAAAGTTAAGAATAGTTAGTAGATCTATTTGTAAAGTAGGACGTGGTTGTGATAAAGTTAAGAATAGTTCGTAGATCTAGTATTTGTAAAGTAGGACGTGGTTGTGATAAAGTTAAGAATAGTTCGTAGATCTAGTATTTGTAAAGTAGGACGTGGTTGTGATAAAGTTAAGAATAGTTAGTAGATCTAGTATTTGTAAAGTAGGACGTGGTTGTGATAAAGTTAAGAATAGTTAGTAGATCTATTTGTAAAGTAGGACGTGGTTGTGATAAAGTTAAGAATAGTTAGTAGATCTAGTATTTGTAAAGTAGGACGTGGTCCCGTTAAGGTCGATGCATGTCAGGGAAGTCCCCGTCATACCGTGAGCTGTCATAGTTGTTTGTTGCTAGTTTGACTCATCCATGTGGGTAATGACTTAATCGTTCGCTGTCTGTAAATGCGGTCTACATGGCCGTCACAAGGTCGGACTAGAAACTTTTATAATCCTTTTTTTTTTCAACCCGACTTTTTTCCCACAAAGCAAGAATACGGTTTAGTTCTTTCTAGTCCGTTCAATAAAAATGCATGATCATTATTGAGGGAAAAAAAAAATCGGCATTATGCAAATAATGTGGCATAAATCTTCCAGACAGGACTCGGGTTTGCCTCTCGTCATAACGGACGCCACCTGGGTTTCATTATTTAACACTAAAGACATGTGCTTGGTCATGACCGGAAGGTCGTGGGTTCGAGTGCTACCTGAGGCGCCTATGGATCATTAGCTAGTGTGCCACCAACGGACGGCAGAGCTAGACCCAGCACAACGGTCTATTGTCACACAGAGCCAATGATCGGAAGTTATTGATAATACACTAATTGATGCTTTGAAGCTATGGAAATTAATTTAGCTTGATGAAGTGCTATGTATGTCAACAATGCCTGACCCAATGACACATTGAAAAACAAAATTTCCCAAAACACTCACCGTGTTTTTTTGAAACGTTGATGCCCGGTGTGGAATGAGATTCCGTCCCCACGAAGATTCTGCCCCAATGCGGCGAATTGTGTAAAAATTTCGTCTGATAGCGCCCTCTTTTTAATCAACTTCCTTCAACATCCCCTATGACACTGGCCATGCGCCCTAACGCCGTAAATTAAGCAGCCTTCCGAATTAAATTGTTATTTCTCGCAAATTACCTATCATGAATAGTTGGGCACCAACAGAGAAATCTTGCTCAGCAGGAAAAAAAAAAGGTTACCAGCCAAAATCATGTAAAATGTGTTTGACAGGTTGCTTGCTCGTTTTTGCTTCGCAGAACTTTTGTTAGCATAATTTCTTATTAAACATTAATTGGGCCAAGATGACAGCCAGGAGAGCTGTTATTTTTCTCCAGATCGGCAACAAGAACTGTCTCACTTTTTCCTAGTTCTCCCCATCATGGACACATCGGGAAATCCTTGTCGGGATAAACGTTAACTTGGAAGGGTGTTGGTGGCTCAGCTGTTGCCCTAACGGCGACCTTGTGACTACGTGGATATTATTCTATAACAGTTTCATAATCACATCCATACCCACACGATGAAAATAGAAACATACTTTCGAGGCATCTTTGTCATTCTATAATGTTCCATGACCGGTGATGTATATTCATGTGACGTGTTGTGTTAATTGGTTGTTTTCGAAGATGTTGGAAGGCCGTTTTCGTCTGACATTGGACGGCTTGGCGCCCGTACGCTAATTGTTACGCACTGTTCACCGTTTAACAGATTTCCTCTAAGAATTTGAAGACAGGATAAAAGGATTTGTTGCTGGATACAAGAATAAAAAAACCACTCTACCCACTGGACGGCCTAGACTGGATAGAGAGCATAGTGCACTGAGTGTCTGTAGGAAATGAGATAATCCTGGTTATATCAGAAAATATAACATGCCTGTTTTGTTGAATTACTGCCCGAAAAAGATGTCACTCAATGATAGCCTTGTCATGGAGGCTTGGGATTGTGAAGTTTAAACCTATTTCAGCTATGTGGGGCGGATGATGAAGAGTGTGTAACTTACCCCCTCCCCTAAACTCCAACCTTGGTCACACTGGCCTTGAACCTCGTTGGGCTTAACCGTTGCTTTTTTTTAACGCTCGGTTCAGTGCCTTCCCAGCTAATCAGAACGCCCCCTCTTTCACAGTGCCGTAGAAAGAAGAGAGTGGGAAAGGTAAAGCATAAAAAAATTCATGGTAATTTTCGTATTAATAGATAGTTCCCAATAGACGCCATCTTTACGGGCAAATTGCATTTTGGCTTGCAGGCGCGTCAAGCGCTCAAACTATTAACGCAGCCGCGCAGTTTACTAACCAATCCTGCAATGAGTTTTGTCAAATGTGCGCGTGCTGCACGCCGTTCTCGCGCAAAACGCATGACTGTGTGTTCCAAATTGCCCGTAAAGATGGCCGATTTACGTCATATTGCAACCTATCTATAGTCTTTTTATTCAACCTTGCTACGTTTCACATCTTGATAATGCCTGCCGTGTGGGAACACTAATGGCGCAGTTGTCTCATCAGATATTATTTATTAAAACAAAAATAAACAGACGAATTTTGGTGGATGATGGGGGGGGGCGTGGCTCATTTTAAAAATTTGTATTTTGTGTACCTTCGCTCGTCCCTCAGTGATCGGGTACGAGAAAGTTATGTTCCGTAAGAAAATAATTTATTCCGTGAGGGCGCTGTTGCATTATAAAACCCTTGCCCGTGGTGTGTATTAAGGCAAGAGATGCGTCTAGCGATTGGTCTTTGTTTTGCAAAGGTCTGGATCCGGGATCCGGGATTGCTTTCACAAGATCACTGATCCGGATCACATTATTATAACGGATCTTGGATCCGATGTGAATTTTGTGAGACTAAAAATTGAGACGCCAACAACAAAGGAGTGTTTATATTAACAACAGTAAAACGTGCCGAATTTCTTACAGTTTACATGAGAACTAAACTGGGAAACGGTGAGAAGTTCTAGAAGAAAATTTTGATTTTGATCTCGCCTGTTATCGCGTCCTGTGCATAGCAGCATCATTGAATTCGACATCTGTATTATGTCTGTACTTAGATTCGTTTATGAAAACTTCCCGCTTCGTTTTTACAATACATCAACCAGCCAGAATGGATCACAAGGTTATTGTTCGTATAGCTCTTTGAAGTCACTTTGAAGCTGCCCTTGAAAACCAGCGGTACTACTGTGATAACGTATATCGTGATGAAATTCGCATTTCAACATCCGTTTTCCCAGAACTGTCGTCACATTTGGGCGGAGCTTTTGTTAATCATTGTCGGTGAAGGGTTTGGATCACCGTTACAACCCCTTTCGAACCCAAGGTCTGTCGCCAGCCTCGGTCTTTTTTATATGGTATTTACATGGAAAGTGAGCCGCCAGTGTGTCCGACCTGGCTCCTCCTATCGGGATATTTGAGCGTGAAACCAGGCGTTCTGCTTCTCCCTTCTCACCCATGCACTC
The DNA here is from genome assembly GCA_023634235.1 of Pisaster brevispinus. Taxonomy (NCBI): domain Eukaryota; kingdom Metazoa; phylum Echinodermata; class Asteroidea; order Forcipulatida; family Asteriidae; genus Pisaster; species Pisaster brevispinus. The sequence goes on from JAMKCF010000017.1 coordinate 2,473,051, forward strand.
TTGCTTTGCTGAGATGTAGAACTAAGAGCCATTCCAACAGCTTAATTCCCTGTGCTGCATCTCTTTGGGACTCTTTGCCTGGTGCATGTTTCCCTCCATCCTACTATCGAGACTAGAAAAGTATCAATTCCTCCCTTTAGCTCCCCTGAGTTATTTTCATCATAAATATCTTCTTCTTGTAGCCTCTTGCAAAGAGTGTCTTTTTAGCCTTGTTTGGGGCGAACTTGCATAAAAAGATATAACAAAATAACCAGATGGTCATTTTAAGCTTCCGTAGATTATCTAGGCCTGCCTGGAAGAATGATGGCGAGCAATGGGTAACGGGAACTCCATTTGGTTCCAATTTCCTGGTAACCGTGCTAGAAATAGAACACACGGCGTTGGTATGGAACGCCAGATCTGCCATCGACCTGTAACCTTGCACGCATGCAGTAGCCCTGGAGGACCACAGAGCACCACCCTGAAATTCCATATCGTCACAATTTTTTACTTTCATTTTTGTTATAAAGGATTCAATAAAATATGTTTCTACGAAATCATCAAATCAATACTGGTTAAAATAAGGCATGTATAAAACACATTTCATACTCGATGGATTCAGAGTCCAGCTGAATACTGATGACATTTCGCGGCTATGATAAATCATGCAGTTTATGAATAAGAAGTGAATACAATACGACTCATGGCTTGATCTAGTTTTTTTTAAATGAAAGCCGATGTACTCTTATGGCTTCAGATCGTTATTAATTATCGGCAGACACAGGTGACTTTGACAGGTGTCCTGTATACACAATGACAATAATAGTTCACACTCCCCTTTTTCAACGAGACCGGACTTTTTTTCTTTCGGGTTTGGCAATGAACTGCAGGATGACGTCACAAGGATTAATAAATATCATTCGTGTAGCACTGATTGTTTATCATGATGTACAGCTATCCCGTTTCCTCTCATTCAAATCAATGTAACTAAGTCGAGGCTGGAATGACAAATAGTCTGGTTCTTTTTGTTATCACGAGACAAATCCATTGGATATGTCATGTACAAGTGTTTTCTGGCATTACTGGAACGCAAAGTACGCCCAGCGTAAAAGTTGTGTACGCACCACGGGCATCTCCATGCCAGTGATGTTGACGCAATACAAAACGTCAACACGACACGAGTGAAAGGCTACGCCTAACGCGTAAGCGAGCTTATAATAGTATTATCGAAACCACGGTTTGAGCTTCGGCTTGGGCTTCGTCCATCAGGTTGAAACCCGCGCGGATTTCCCAAATAACTGACGGAGCCTAAGCCCAAGCCACGGGTTTCGAAAAGGGTCACAGTAATGGTGGAAAACTCTTTCACAGGACATGGGCCTTATACAATGATTTGATGCGTATGGATTGGTCTATACTGAAAATCTGTGCTCATCGTAAGTAAAAAATGGACAAATCACCAAGACCGAAGTTTGATAAAAGTTCTAGTTTGTAATATGATACCGCCGTGATCAAACAGTAAATTCAAAACGTTATCACGGCAACAATGAGCCGCGAACTCTTAACACTGAGACAACATGGGGCATAACTGCCTCGATTTGGTTGCCATAATTTGTATAGGAAAATATCAACGATGGCTGCTTTCAGACAAGCAACTAGACTAATGTGGAAGTTAGCCTCGAATTGTGACTGCGGCCGAAGTTTACCCGGTATTTGTTCCGTAAATAAAATTACAAAATGGCAGGCATAACTCTTAACGTCATTTGTCATTTTTCAAGAAAAACAAATCGTACTTTACGAGAATGAATATTATATCCAGTAGACATTCACGTAAATAAAACTTGCCATTAATAAACTCTGACTTAAATGAAGAGCAATTGTTCATTCTAACCTTGGTGCTTTTAAATAGTCGCCTCAGAAAAAAGGGTATCACAACAAAAAAGCGCTGAAATAAATCCCATACATCTTTCTAGTTAGTTTGACTCGTGTACAAAGAAGTCCAAGCTCCGCTTGGCTTGATGGACTGAAAAGAAGCGTTCATCTAAAAGAGAATCATTGTGGTGGATTTGTTTGATATAAATGGCTACAGGAACCGGTGAGAGTGCAAAGCCCTGCATTTTTTGTGTCAATAAACCCTCCTGTCGAACAAATTGTTTGTCTGATGCTAAGAAAGTGAGAGAAACCACCGGCGAATGTAAAGCGGGGAGGTGCAACAATCAATAACACGACGACCTAAACTGCACTGGTTAGTTGACGGGGTGACGACAATAAATTGGGAACGTTGTGTAGGAATTCGTGGGGCAGATTTATCAACATTACCTTCTAAGCCTGCAGGCTTAGTAGTATCACCATCTAATTTATTAATATTCTAAAAGGGGGCCAAACCTTTCATAACAAGCCCCCCTTGGTTCATTCCATTCAGCAATGTTGTTTGTTGCTCAGCGTAGCCTCCACATCGACAACAAGCCAGGGCAGTAACTGAAACGCAGCGATCTTATACAGCTCGGACCAACTTGTCTACGAATAAAACTTTGTACTGGAAAAGATGACTCTAGCAAAGCACTGTAGTGAAATTGCATTTTTTTTCAACAGTGTCTTAATTACAGTCTTCAAGAACATTTAATGTAGATGTATTTTCTTCCAAATGAAGCTAGTGTCAGACTCTCATCTTTATGTACAGGTGTATCGTGTTGTTCGGGACCACTGTGCAATGTGACCATGCCGAGACTAGAAGACAAAAACGGTCTGGTACCTTACCAGGACCAAAATGAGTGCAAGAAATGACCACGAGGCTCGGGGCCTTGTATAACTGATTTCCAATAGTAAATACTAAAGAGGGATACCAAGGTCAAATAGAGCTCTTGTATGTCACAAACTCAAAACAGCCCCCCCCCCCTCAATTGAGGTCAATGAAGAGAGCCACCATTGGCTGAGAGTCGTGCGCAGCGCCGTACACACGTGCATGTTTCCATCGTTTGACATCAAAGATGGCGGCCATTGCAAGGGGGTCTATTCAGTTTTGTGATGCAATAAGTTTTCCAATGGAGTAAAATGTCTTTTTAGTTTATATTAAATTTGAAATGTGACGTCGTTGGACAGATGGGTCTGTACATTCCAAAGATGACATTCATGCGCCAATCAAAGGGTCAATTTCAATGCCATTTTGATTGAATATGATCCTCCAAAAAGGGGGGGGGGTAAGGGGATCAACAAAACATCTCTCTTTACAAAAATGTACAGACCATTATATTTGAAATGTGACGTCACTGGAAGTTTCTGGATTTGGACAAAAATTTCACCTGAAGGGCATACAGTACAATGGCATTTTACACCGTTTTAAACACGGGGTTAGAATGCGACTTGTAGTGACTTGATAAGGATCTTTAGACATACCTCTATCCTAAAATTACTTCCATAATAGCAGTCCGCTCAATGTCCAATATCTGTTTCTCTATTCATTACCGGTTTCCGGTGTTCTGTCATTAAGCAAGGATTTGTCGAGAATTCTGCGCCAAATCAGGTCACCTCTCACACAGCTAAATAGGTGATTGAATACAGGCTGGTGGGCAAACTGTTTAGTATGCTCCTTGGTACGAGGTGGTTGTTTGCACGGCTGTCAATGGTTGCTGTGCGACTGGGCTGTGATACTGAAGTTTGCCTCAGTAATCCGGCTCGCGTTATCATGCCCTTGTGATTTTAATAAGCCGTGCGGCTATCATGTTAGTGGGGAAATATAATTACATGTCATATTACGTTTGTGAAACTAATTTGTTGGGGAACTGTCACCCGGTGCCTTTGACATTACATACCCCACAGGCCAGACTGCCAGAGTGCATGCACAACGAAAGTGAAAAGTAGGTTGGCGAGGCCCACAAGCTAATGTCTTCAATCGCTGAAAGTTTGTGAGGTTTAAAACATCGGGAAACAAGTCACGTTTTTATATTTATTACAACACAATTTTGAGTTCAGATGGAGTATTTGCCCGTTGGCATTTGACAGCTATTGTTATTTACTGTTCATAAACCGAGTGTCACACTTGAACACTCTCACGTTTTCACATTATTTCATAACACTCAATGTGGAATTGGATTGAATTTAAGCTGAACTTTCACAATGCATTTCATTGGATGGAGCACCAGCATGAAAGACTCAGGTTTTGGCGCCAAAACTATACAACCAAAATGAACGGACATAGACCCAAAATAGAGTACAGAGCTTGTCATCCATGGAGGAATTGACTCAATAGTATTTTTTTTCAATGGATTTTATTTCTGTGTGCACTGTTGCCTGATATGAAGGCAACTGTTGTAACCAAAAGACAGGTGCAGTTCACGTGAATTCTCGTGTATTATGTCGGGATTATAAACGTGATAATGACAAGTTCATGCTCCCTGAGCTTTTCTAAGGTGTGGTGTGCAACCGGTTTAGCAACCACCATGATGACGTCTCACATTAAAACCACTAATATTAAACCGAAGCTCGGAGGACAACATGAACTGGTACCTAAATTGGTTTATAGGAAATCAGCATTATAAACTGCTATTACCCTTAGGGAACCCGACAATGTCTATCATACCACCCGTTTTTGACAATTAAAGTTATAAAATATATTTATTTATTTATTTATTTATTTGTTCATTAATTTATTAATCTGTTTATTTAGTTATCTGTTTAGTAATTTATTATTTATTGTTTTTATTTTTTTGTATTAAATTTTTTTTTATTTGTATTTTTTTAAAGAAAATTTTAAAGTTCGACGGTCGATATGGGCCGAATTTCATAGATCTGCTTAAGCAAAAAATATTGCTTAACGATTTCCTGCTAAGCAAAAATGAGCAGGATACCAGTTACAAATTGTACAGTGTGAAATGGTATTCTGTCCGGTAACCTTATTCTACTAAGCATATGATTTTGTTGTGCTCAGATACCTATTGTACTTTAAAGCAGGTCTCTGAAAGTGGGCCATGCATGTCAGACAATTATATTTATGAGGTAATTGGCGATGAACTCATGTATGTACCGGTAATCTACAAGTAGAATCCCACAACAGGAATGGGTAATTATCACCGTTTTTATCTGAGCATGCGGCTGTCGTTATCCAAACGGATGACTATCAATCAACAGTTATTAAAATAAACAAGTATACTCCTTTCATAAACTGTTTTCAAAGCAAACAAGTACGAACAGACCCCTATAATAACCCAAATGCAGATGTTGTGGACGCACAGACCCCTCAATCTGACAAAAGGCGGTGGTTCTTAGGAAAAGAAAAGGTAAATTCTGTTTTCAAAGTTTACGTTGCAATCCATCTGTAACGAATGTTTACATTGGCTTGACATTGTTTTGTGGTGATTCAAGGTTGGCTAACCATTTAGAGAAAGGACCGTGTTTTTTCCTCGATGGTCTCACGGATACGGTCATTCGAATCATGAAATTGTGAAAACAATACACAATAATTGAAACTTGTTCCGATTCTTTTCAACGGTCACATGATGTCATGTGCAATGAATTTCTTTGGATGTGCAACACATGTTAAGATAAAATTGTTCAAACGTTCAGCCTAACAAAAATCGACTCAAAAGGGCCTTGTCACACGGCGGGCTACTTTTTTTCCAGGCAACTTGGGGGCAACCAACCGCAGTGCATGCTACAGGATCACTTTGGCAGAACTTGAGTTATTTTTCAAACAATGTCTTACGATTCCTTAATAAAAATATGTGAAATTCAAAATTAATGTGAATGCCTTTACTTCTTGGAGATTGCCTGGAACTGGTTGCCTGTAAATTGCCCGTGTGATATGGCCCAATTAAGTTTTCGTAATTATTACAGGGCCTGGCATGGGATTATAAATTGTCATTTTCAGTCAGTAACGCAAGTTATGGAATACATCCGACTGCAAATTAAGGGAACAAAATGAAGACATGGAATATGGTATATACATAGTATTTTATTTTTCTAAATCCAATATTGTTTTCAAACAGAGACGGTAAAAATAACAGTCTACAAACTCAGATATATTTCACAAAGATCATTCTTCTAGATCTAAAAACATATTCTAAATCACAAAACCAGACAAAATTGAAAGTGTCAAAAAAGGAAATAATAGATATAATTTGACTTTGAAAATAAGCAACTTCATCAATAAAAAGAAAAATTCAAATTGGATTCATTATTGTACAAATTTTAAACAAGAAAAGAATTACACAGCTATTATTTCCACAAGAATTACAACAAAAGTCACTTTTGTTTTCCTGCAAAAGTATGAAATATTGATACAAATTATCAGAGGCAGCTTGTCAGTTTGGAAAAATTATTGCATAATTGATTGACACAATCAATTTCTGATGATTTTTAAGTCAATGGAATGCTGTTCTTGCGTCTCATGGGGTAGAAACAAAGCCCCGATCTACCCCATTTTGTTGATTGTACATAGAGGAGTAAAAAAACAAAAAGCCCCATCTACCCACATGTTTGACGCAGTAGATGAACAAAATGTATAGCGATAATTGTAGGTACACTACTGTACAAAGTCAAGTTTGCGTTTCTGAATTCATTCACCTTTATGAATATCGGTCCTTACTAACCTCAATACGGCAAATGCAAAGCAGAAGGGTACATTTTGATTCAAACTTGTCTTGATTCCTGACGCCATGATAGCCCTTGCAATCGCTACGACCAGTTAGGGGAGAATATCTGACTGAGGTATAGAGGCACCTTTTATGAAATGACATCAAATCAATAGACGTTTTCTATAACTCCTAAAGCACCATCGTGTTTTTTTTTTTTTTTTTGTAACAACTAGAGGTAGCATTCGGGACGGGACGGAAGCTGACAACGAAGGACCGGTCAGTTACTTTGGTTTACCTTCAATCGACATTGTTTGTCTTCTCATTGTCCCGGAAATCTAAGATCGTAGCCTAATTTAAATAAGCTGCGTAAAGCACACAAGGCTGCTGCATTGAATAATCTTGTTACCAGCCAAACTACCTTGCAACGTTGTTGGTTGTCACGGGTCCCGTGCATTTTTTTTGGGCTAAGTAATTATGAATCAATATTAGAATCTGACCCAATAACCACTTAACTATTGGACTGACGAGGGGCCGAGGGGGCCAGCTCAAATCTCAAAGAGCAGTTGCTGGTAAAGTATAATTTATTGGGTGACTTCAAACATGATATTTAGCCAACAAATTGTTTTGTCAACAGAGAAACTATATTGACTTGACAGAAAGGCACTTGACGTGTAGATAACCACTTAAGGGTTGGAAGGCTTTTTTGGACAAAATTGTTTTTGGTGGGGCAACCAGGCGAGGTCATGGAAAATATTATATATATAAAAAAAAAACCAGTGCACTGATTTGGTACTCATTGGACCTCATTCTTATTTGGGTCAGAGTTCCACGTTAACTTGAAGAAGTACAAGTTGTTCCTCTTCTTGAGTCTGTCAGTTTTAATTGTAATGCATTCTGTTATTACGGAATAATATACAAGGAGACAACCTAAGATGTCCATGTAATGTCATCAGTTTCAGTATTGTCCTTCAGTTCGGAATCAGGATTGTATTGGGCACAATGTGACCGATGTCACAGTCCCTTGTTCTCCATTATTGGTCCCAAATATACAGTGTCAGGTGTTTGTTTTTTTAATGAATGAATATCACAGGCACACAAGAGCTTGGTTGAAGTGACCTGAATGGGGCACCTGTTGCTCACATTCTCGTCTCGATATGGCAGCATCCACCAGCATATAAAACCGACTGAATGTATCGGTCTCCATCTTAGTCGGCGGTGGTGAGGGGCGTAGTTGGGGAGAGGGGTCCCTTGGAGGAGAAGGTGGTGGGGTTTGGGAAGGCAGCTGGGACGATGGCACGTGTGCATTGTTCTGACCTGGAAGTTTAGCGCCCTCTTGTGCCTGACTTAGGTGACGATATAACTCGGTGTGTTGATGAGACAGCGGCATGCAGGGAAAGTTTGACCCTCTCGATAAGGTGAGGTCCAGCGGCGCCCTGATGTACTGGTATGCATTTGGATAGTTCAGAGGGGTAGAGGAGGGTAGCATTGTGAGAGGTGATGAATGGTATTGGCTGGGTTGTGCCAACACGGGGCTACATACTCGACCTGCACTCGTGGATCCCGCATCGCTTAGAGATGGGCTGGACACATCCCTCTCCATGCAAACGAGATCATTCTGAGTAAATTCTGTGCGTTTGTTATGCTCATGAATATAAGGAGATGGGCGTGGCGATGGGGCACCCTCTGAATACCCATCAGACTCATAAGGGGGTGAATCATAGCCACTGGCACTCATTGATGATGTATCAGCTTCATTACCACTGTCAGATAGTCTGGATTCATCTAAATTAATACGAGCATGTGCTTTGGCTTCTTCTGGACTTCCTTGTCCCTCCTCTACACCATCTTCATCGGACTGCCCGTTGATCTTTCCAGGTGAGCGTCTGCTGATGGTAAACTTGTCCGGGTCTCTCCCCTCTCTTCGGATCATATCAGGCAGGATCCTCCTCCTGGCGTTGATAAACCAGTTGCACACCTGCAGAAGGGTCAAGTTGGCGACTCTAGCAAGGTGTAGCTTCTCTTGGTCGTTGGGGTAGGCGTTGTAGCGGTGTTCGTACAGCCACAGCTTCAGGATGTTGACCGCTTCCTTTGGGAGATTTCCACGGCGTTTCTTGGTTGCCATGCTGGTCGAGGCCGGGGCGATGCCGCCGGCTGGACGGAATTTCTTGTGGTGGATCACGCCGGCTCCGGCAGCGGACATATCTGATGGGGTGGTGTTTCCGTTGGAATGAATCTTCACAGTAGCTGTCGAGTAAAACAGAAGAAGATGACGTATTATTCTACACTGTTCAAAAGACCCCAAGCCAAATAAAACAAAAATTCTCTGATTGATTATCATAACAATACAACAGTCCAATATAATGAGCGTAGCCCATACATGAACGTTAACTTTACCCTTCACATTGTTTACTGACACAATGTGATGTTTTACTGGTCACCATACTATTAAAACTTTCTCACGATTCCACAACTGAATTTAAACTTATCACGTGGTTTTTAAAATATAACTGATACAACAGAACAGAACTGTTTGTTTCCGAAGTGAACTGAATTGTTTGTTTTGAAGTCCAGCTGCAAAAAAACATGAACTCAGCACTAATGAAAATGAAACAAAAACCATTACACACTACAGTCATTCAGGATACTCCATGTTGGCAACTATATTGGAGAAGCAATCATATTTACACAACGGCAATATTATTTCGAGTCATTTCCTTATACAGCTAGCTCATACTCTCCAGCTAAAAAAAACACGGGTTAAAACCCAGACAAGTGCCTCCCAAGGGATGGAGGGAAGTACGCCAGTATCAGGCCAGGCCATCGGGGTCTCCAATCCCCAGGCATTCGGAAGGAACCGTGTTCTCAGAAGGAAATAGCTTTACCATCTTTGCAACTCGAAGGACTTCCCACAGGGCCTCTACTAAGAATTGGGTATAGTTGGGAAATCGTTCAGCCTGCAAGCTGGTAATGGATTTACAGCTCGTGTAGTGGATTTGAATAGGGGTTAGTATAGGATCTCAAAGAGGCCGCATTGAGAAACGAATTCGGGCGGGGGGGGGGGGGCATGACACCAAGATAGCTCGGCCAATGATTATGAAGACCTCAGATATGGAGAGTAAGTTTGGCTGATTTCAACCTAGTTAATGCCGACTACCTGGTAGTAATAGAGTCACAGAGTCTCACTAATCAACTAATTATGCAATTGTGATGTATATAGGTGTGCCGTAACCACAGTAACAAGTAACCCGATTAAAATTGCAACTCGTATTAATTACTTTGGATTTACGCGCAGAATCCCTGAACCGTACACAGGCTAGAGGAACACATTGTCTAGAAACTTGACCCCCTGATACGCGCGTGTAATAAATAACGTCTTATACTTATATAGGTACATGGTTGAGGACAGACAGACGTCACAGGAGGGCTTGGCACCTTCAGCGACATCCAAGGGGTGCCCTAGCGACGCTTCGTCCCCCCGGTTCCCACGTGCCTTAATACGGCGACCCTTCGCCACTGGACATCTTTTTTTATCATAGGTAATACGACCGATGTTTTATCAATTGCAAAGCTTGAAACCGAATCCACGCTGAAGGTTGTATTAATATTTTGTCAACAATGAATTTCATCCAGGTTTCGAGGCTGTGTATAATTGTAAGGTGCGGATGCATGTTGGCTGCACGCTTGGTTAACAGCGTGTGGTTGTTGCGCAGCAGTACGAAAGTAGCTGTCCGGAGTGTCCACCGTTTCAACTCCGACTCCGAAGATAATCCTGGCTCAAGCCGAGCAAATTAGGCAGATATTTATTTTGTATCCGCTGCTAAATTATGTATTTGAAATCGTGCAGCATTCAATAAGGTGCTTGGTGGAAATGGACTACATATTCAATGTTTACATAATTATTTTGGAGACTGGCCAATTTCTCATGGTAACGCTTTGGCAAGCTAGACAGTTTGTTTAGTACGGCCCTTCCCAATTCGCCGAGTGTTAGTGACCGTAATGGTCAAACAGTTAAGTTCATCAACATAAATTAGAAATTATTACACTGACAACAATGAATCAATGGCAACTTAGTAATACGCCTACATATTCGATATATCCAGAGAACTCCATCCGATATGTTTAGTGTCGTATCGTTAACAATGTGCTATAAATAAACTCACTTAACACCCATATGGTGACCCATACGAGTAGTCCTCATATATTGCCATCAAATAAATACCGTCCTCGAAAAATGACGGACAATAAATTTCATTTAAAAAACCGTTTTGCCTTGTTTGATTTCAATTACAGCGGTTTGAAATTCATCTCAGTGTTACCTCGTGCGTTGACGTATGCAAATAAATAAATAAACAAATAAATAAGTAAATAAATAAATAATTAATTAAATGTATTAATACAAAAAAAAAATTGAATGAGATGCTATTCGACGACGGCCGCAGCTGGCCGTCTCAAATGGGTCATCTCATCTTACTGAGACGGGAGAAAGTGTCCAGATCCAAATCCAATAAACACATGGTGGGCAGAGTAAACCATCCAAGCACGACTAGATATCCGTAATCAAAACAAGTGTATTGAAAACTTAACAATGGCCAGCCAGACCACTGTCTCAGTTCGGCCAAAGCAAAGGCGTCCACGACACCTTGAAACGTACGTGCTAAAAAAATACAATCGCCCATCAAATTACCACTGGCTCTTCCGAGTGTGGACGGATAAATCTATATTCAGCGAAATGAGAAAAGTGTGAGAGCTGTCGACTACAGCTGCTGCCATGTTGAATTATTGTGCAATTACATTTCGAAAACGGGCATTTAATTTTACACAACCGCATATGGAGAAAACACATGTCGTGAAAGACATGGCGCTGCATACGTTATGTCATTGGTTTAAACAAAAAACTGATATCCATTCTGGCTCGATTAAGCTTCGTTAAAAACCACCGTCTTTGTCATGTTTATTTTTGTGTGATAGTAGTAACGCTCGCACATGTTCTCAACAGTGGGTCAGAATATTTTACCCAGATTCGGTTTGGACGCATTGATTTGAACAGACAAAACAAAATGAAAACAAAGTCAACATTTTGACAAGTGAATATTAACCACTGCAGCTAAAAAGAAACATAAGCCTAACCACTACCTCTTCGCAAGGCAAGTGCACCCCTTTTGAATTATCTAATAAACGAAGACGGTGCTGACTCAGACAAGGTAAAATTATCCCCGAAACGCCTAGGACGAAACGTCACATTGATCTGCTCACGATGTTCTCCCCATGTTCCGCTCTTCCCCACCTATTTATAACAAGACGTGTGTATTCCCGCCACCGTGATTAAAGTGTCCACACATATGAACTCAATTGCAATGGAAACAATATACTCAGTGTAGATGTATGCCAAGTGATAATAAGGTTTTCCTGATTCAATTAGGTGTGATTGTTCCCATCAAGTAGGGGGTGTAGTCTTTCAGCTTGTCTGGGATTTCGGAATGAGGACAATGCGCGTAAATCGTAAACTCTTATCAGATTTCCCGGTCAATTCATTATTATAAGTTGATAGTCATTGTGTCACTTCGTGTACACTATTACGAGATGATGTATTACAATATTACATTTTGTCCAATAAATAGATTATGTAAAATTAAGCCTTTGAGAAAGACTATGCTGGTTGTCGTGACGTCACACGTCAGGCCCATTACCAACCTTTGGTAACCAGTGTGCAATGGCAATTTCTTTGTTGCACTATACAGTATTCAATGTTGACACCCTTTAGATAGCCTACAAGTAATACCAGGGTCCAATTTCATAGAGCTCCTTAAGCCTAAAACGTGGCCAAGCACGACAAAAAAATGCTTACGAGAGTAAGGTTACCGGCTAAAATACCATTTTACATGTACAAACTGTAATTGATTTCCTGCTAAGTTTTGTTTTTACGTTTTTTTGCTGCTTAAAGCAGCTCTATAAAATTGGGCAAAGGAACTTATATAGTGAATGGAGAGACGATGAGGTATTGAGAACAGGGGTAAGGCCTGCGGGTGTGATGCTCCCTTAACCACACGGATCCGTGAAGGGTCCGTGAACCTCAGTGAGTACAGGGGAATGGCTAGGGGCTTCTCTTCAATTGAATGCTTATTTTGTTGTCGACGAAAACAGACGAGTGCCACGCTCTGTCCTTTTCTCAAAATTCCAACAGATATCAAGCAAACAAATATTGTCCATAACCAACAATCCTTTGAAATGTGAAACCACAACGCGCGTGTCACCTGCACCTGCTGATGCTTTCAGAAAACGTGCCAGAGAGTGAGAGAGAGAGAAAACAAGAAAACAAAAAACAAGAGCCGAGAACGGCGACTGCGTTGCCCAGATATGATAGAAGAGAGCCCAGATTCTTTTGTGTTCAGACATGATGCTCCGGAGACAATGAATTACCTCTTGTCTACCGTAAGGTTGGATGATTTTATTTATCCAGTTATGAGTGGCAGTCAATGGCTTGGGATACCACGACAGTGCTCATGTGTGTGTGTGTGTGTAGATGCAGGCGTGAACCATATTGAACCAGCCTTCGGTATATCAACAAGTGGAACTAGACGGAATACGAAAACGATTTATTAGTGATTTCGTTTTGCAACCCAAATGAGTTTATGCTAATAGCTATAGCAAATTCAATATGTTATTGATTTGAGCCAATTGCCAATCTGCAGCTTCTGGGTCATTGACACTTCGTCTACAGTGGACGTCACAACTAATGCTGATCATATTTAAGCGAGTCTAACATTCTGTTTTGCATAAGCCTGGTACATCTTTAAAATGTATCTTTGCGATGCAGATTCACACGTCCAAAAGCAGAGAGACTCGATTTGCATTTTAAGTTTAATTTTGCCTCATCAGATCGCCATTCGCATCAAACAGCACAGAATCAAATGGTGTCACTGAACAAACCACACATCTCTATAAAATGCCTACTTGTTTCACTGTTTGCATTTCCGTACAACAAAACAATCCTCATCGGCAAATAAATACGACTACGGGACGGCAAGACGAGCTTCCCGGATTGGCCAGGCCGCGATGACAGCCGGTGCCGTGAGAACAATCCTCCGGATGACTGTAACGGAGTAACAATAACACCGTGAACGTGGCAACACGTGGCACGCAAGAGGTTTATAAAACATGGCCTGGAACACGTGTCAAAGCTCCAACTATCTGTCTCCTCTCTCCAACCATGGAGCTCCATGAAACTGAAACCAGGGAGACGTGGGGATGTTGTACGGGTAGCAGCCGATTAAAGTACCCGATGTGAAGGGATGCAAAAGAGAGGCTGAATCTAAAAAAGACCAAGAAACACCCAAACCGAATCAAGAACAAAGGTCTCTCGAACAGGAACGGAACACGTGTCTAAATAATTGATATTTTCAATTCAATGACTGGCTGGTCGAAACCGAAATCAAAAGAACATTGAGGAGGATGGATAAAGGACCCTTGTGTGAAGGGGTCGAGCTTTCAGAGGAAGGAAGGACAAGCGGCCAAAGAGCGGCCGCTAGTCCAAAAAACTGGTGACAGAATAACGTATCTACCTCATTGTGCAATATTGATCCACGTTTAGAGACAAAATACACGACAGCGCAGTTTAACCAATATGGATACATGGGGTGGGTTTTACCAGTGAAGCTGGCAGGGGTGTAGATATAGAGACGGTTTTTAAAGCGATGGAAATGTTAACAAAAGAGAAGGGTCGGTTTTAACCCAGTGCATTCGATCACAATTGACACACTTCAACAATCATTCAACGGTGTTAATTTACAAGATGAGAATTATTAATAAACAGTTAACGAGAGCGAACAAAGTAAACATCTGATGACACGTCCATTATTATTTTCAAGTCGCTGTCATCTCCACCCGGAACTTGCCATCACAACCACAAAGTTCAACTCTATTTGTATTTCCTTACAGGCAAACTGGATTATCAATGAAAGACAACGGAGTCTATTGACTGTAGTTTACAACTCCATCTCACCAACAGCTGTTGTCAACTCGTGCCCAGTCGTTCGGCACGCGTTACCAATTTGCACAAAACAATAAAGTATACCAACACTGTCTGGGCTGAAGCCGTGGCAGCGCGTTCAATAATTAGCACTAGTTGATTAGTAGGCTGTAGTGTATACCTAGCGGGGTAAACAGTGTGTCACCTCTATTTGTTTCAATCTCTGTGGCCATAATACTATTTTGACAGATACCCAGAGTGTAGTAGTGGTAAATAAGAAGGTATGCGATAAGGAACCAGACTGTTTGCCCCCTTGCGCACGCACGCAGTTAGCTTCGGCTTGAAACATGGCGACAAGGTGCATTTTACATCCTGCATTCTCACCATACTTGACGTTTTTAAGTTGATGGTTTAAATATGAAATGAAAGAACACTGACATGACGATAAAAATCCGTAACCCGGATTTAATGCTAAATAATAACGGTAATTCCCAATATTAGTCGCCAACAGGTGAGGTTGTAGTTGGCGTTTCACGGAGGCAGCAGCCCTTGGGGAGATCTCTGGATCCCCTCCGGTGTCCCATTGTCCTCGCTGATAAACACTCTCGCGGAAGTTACAATTGCTGGTGTTAAGGAAAAGCGCGGAAGACGTCATAAAACAGTGGACCGGACAATCTGGATGCAAGTCGAGACTCGTGTTTTGTTCATCAAAGACACCTATGCCCTTGTCGGGGATTGGTTTATGGTGATGCAGACTGACACGTGGTTGAGTCTTGACAGGTAGATCAATTATAACCACTGGCTGACATTATTATTATTGCAGAAATTTTCCCTAAAACCTTCTTAGTCATTTCAGACCATTGACAAAATGAATACTTTTCCCGGTCCCCTTCCTTAACCACATTAGAAGCTCGTTGGGCATGAATCAATGCCGCTACTAAAAAAATGACCAAGAAAACCCGAGTTCGGTGACTGAAACCAGCGAGATAATCTGATAATTTGTTCATCCGGTGGTTTGACGTACGGAAGTCAAAAACATATCTACGGCGACCAGACTGTATTTGTACGGAGTAATTCAGTCGGAAGTTTTCTCCACTCCCGGTGGAGCCGAAAAACACCTTGGGCGATGGTCTTTTGGAAGTCCAAAGAAGTCCAAAATCCCCCTTTTCCCCCAGGATTGGTGAAGCGATTCATTTGCCCTTTCCCGTGTCCTTGCGCCGTCTTGTTTTCCACTTAAGTTCACAGTCCCACATACGTGATTGAACGATTGAACCCGTTCCAATCATTTGCTATGTTTACTCCTATTTCTCGTGTTTCTCATATAACTTAACCAACTTCCACCCTTCATTAGAGTTTGTAACCTGTGTTTATCAGAAACGACTGGCATTGTTTATTCCAGTGCCTTTCTGGCAGGCAAGATAGTGCACTAGTCATAAAATTTGACACTTTTGGACTTTGCGTCATATTATTTTCAACATAAACTCGAGAGTAGGTCTAATCCTAAAAGTAACAGCTGTACAAGTTTTATAAGATGTGCCTCCTTTATTCATTTCAAAAGGTTACACAAATCAGAAAGTGCGATCTCCATAAAAAATAAGATTGTTTTCTTCCATTTCGCTGCGTGCAAGTCGTGCCTGCAAGAAGTCCAGGCTCTGTGGCTCTTATGCTTGTTTGTGGCACTTAGTACAAAACTTTTATTTTATCGCTACGGATTTGCATTGTTCCACGTGGTTATCATTTATGGGTTTTGTCAAAGAAAACAACATATTTTATTGGCTATTTGGTTTTAAGATTGATAAGAAAACAACCAATTTCAGTTTTTTCAGCAGCTTTGACGGTTGAGTCACCTACCTTTTGCTTTTAAACTCGTCTAAAAGCGATCATGACTGACATTTCAAAAACCCAACCGTTCCGTCAGTCACAGATTTGATTCACACAGGAAGCATTTGACAGCGTCAGAACAAAACATGGCGGAACCATCTGCAAACACCATTATCTTTCTTCCCAAACTAAAATGAAAAGTTCTGTACTATGAGGTCGTCACATGAGGGGAGTTTTCTGTTACCACGAGTTGCTGCTTCGCTGAAGGCGGAAATGCATGTGTTTCTATTGATAAGAGACGAAGTGACAGTAGGACCAGTCAATGACATGCGCAGTACTACTACTACGAGCACAAGTCTAAACAAACTCAAGGATAACTTAGTCTGAACTAGCAGAGATATGCAGTATCGGCACGGGCACATTGCTCACGAGCATTATATCGCTACGATAATGTCATCTGTCAACGAAAGGCGCAGGTTTATTGTGGCTTTAATAAGCATGTCCCCACATGGCAAAAGCATAACTTGGTTTCAGACTGAAACTACACACAGAGCATGGTCTTGAACTAAACAATGACACCATAATCACATAATATACAGAAATAATATCAGTGTTTTACAGATACCTCGACGGTTACGGAACGGCCAAACTTTCAAAAAATATCAAGGTATCGCTATCGCCAATTTTACTATCGTGTGTCGTTATGCTTACATACAAACTATATCCCATTCACAAGCTAACACGAAACCAGTTCATTTATTGGTCCTTCAAAAGTAACAGTTCTTTTTTGAAACTCTGCCTGAGACCATACTACGGTATTTGATTAATTTCAACAGGTCCACCGCCACGGTTTATGCAATTCGTTTGTCCAAACAACAACAGAACTCCTACTGGCATTTAGAAAAACGCTCCAGGCTATTACCAGAAAAACCCGTTTTAACGATCCAGAATCACTGGTCCAAAAACACACTATTTTGAAAACCACCATACAAGGTCACAGTCAGACGACTGTACCATTTAACGGTATGAAATGTCCCGACATTAACGCCATACAAGGCTAGAGTTTTGTTAACTAACGAGCACCATTGCGTGCCATATGATCGCCGCCACCCCTGGGCCCAATTTCATAGAGCTGCTTAAAAAAAAGAAAAAAAAAGAAAGAAGCTCAACAAAAAAGCTACTTGTCAGCCAAGAAACCATTTCACGTGTACAACTTTTGACTGGTATCCTGCTCATTTCTGCCTATATAAAACAGAAAACTGCCAAGCAAAATTTTCTGCTTAAATCAGCTCTATGAAATTGGGCTCTGGCTACGTGTCAAGCTGGGCGCAGGGCAGAGAAAACCAAAACCAAGGATTAGCTCTACCCTTGTGCGTACCAAATCAATATGGATGATTAATCAAACTCTTTAAAAAAAAACCTATTTACGTCGAGTGTGTTAGACGCGGTTTCTTTATTAAACATTATCTGGGTACCAGCATTAAACCCATCGCGGCTGATACCACCGGACTGTCACAGAAATATCACAATTAATGATTCGCTTTGCACAAAGTAGCAGGAGGGCCAGTATACGTGGAAAGGTGTGTGTTGCTCTCACATGGGTCGAGGTTGATGGTATTATTTAAACAAACAATATTTTCTTCTTTGTTGACTTCCTTGCGAAGCGCTTGGAGTCATATATAACTTCTCAAGTTACTCTGTGCCTTTTAATTGAGATGTGCGTATCAAATAGTATCCCATCGAACAAATCAGTGGTAAGTAACAATCAATTGGATGACTTTAGGATTGACATGTGCTTTAAAATTGAAAATACCCAAAGTTACCTGAAAGGTAAATACAATGGTGGTGAATGTATCAGTTTGGAAAACAGACACATTTGATGTGTCGTCAATTGACCGCCGGCTAGAGGTGCATTTCGCGAAAAGAGCAAATCCGTCAGATCTTTCGATGATGTAGAACAACCGATAATCACCCAGACCAAGATGCTTAATTGCCATTTTAGAGTTAATTCATATTAATACCGACTATTTTTCACGCCCAGCCTCGAAATTTGCCCCAAAGTACAGGGTTCGTTGAAGGCCGTATAGTGAATCAAGGAAGTGGCGCTGTAATCCATTGACACACGTACACATAGGTAGGAAGCACGGGTCATGTTGACTGAACTCATTCATAGGAAAAGCTTAAGGAATAATGGAGCGAGTGATTCCGGCGTTAGTACTTGATCGATGACACCTGATAATATTACAACTAAAGCGTAGCCTTTCTGATAAACAAGGGGACACATTTTTTGTTGTTTTTATACCGAGTATCAAGAGGCGTACACCCAATTGAATAGGCCCTTTTGGCGTATAAAACAAACTTGACACGTACCCTCACCGACGTTTGAAATTTTGTGGCTAAACGGCTAAAAAAACACAGAGAGGATAGAATATGACCGAAACGTCACGTGGTAATCAGGTTAAGCACATGGGTGCTCACGGGCAAGCAAGCTAACACGCCCCCTTTTCCACTTCAATCTGTACGGAGCTTGAGTTCGCAGTTGAGTTATTACAGGAAACTTCGTTTATGACACACCGTACAAGTTGTAATAATACGGCAAACCGATCGTAGTAAAAAAAAATATGACAATGTAGGTTTGCATTTGCGGGCATGGCTCCGTGTACTCAAGCGTTAACAAACATATACTGAATGAGAAAACCATATGGTGTGCACTATCCATTGACTGCAGCGAGCCTCCAGACTACGAAGATTTAATTTGACTCTCTCCCCCCCCCCCCCCCCGTATCATCCTGAACGCGGTATGAAACATGCTCCAGTGATGACGGTAGGCTGCATGTACTAGATGAATATACCCGCATCGCCAGGCCGCACAAGACTTCCTACCGATATTATATGAGGGTTAGTGACGGATGTAATGAAATCATTTGAAACCTGAGAAATTGCTTCGTTCATTATTTTGCGAAGTAGTAGCTATTTCACGATAAATTAAAAAAAACCTACAACAGCAGAATTAGGTTTCCTCCTCGCATTACACTGCACCCAAAAGGCTTTTCTGTGAACACCTTGTCTCCCAGGCGTGACAGGATATCCTGTATTTACTTTCTCATAGATCATCCCCCACGGGTACCAGTTTGTCCTCCTTGATACAGAGGAGCCATTAATGACAATGGTTTTCCTTGGGCTACAAGGTGCTTTAGCTTAAGAAACACAAATTTCATGCTCAAAAGAAGAAGAAAAAAGGTTAAAATCAAACACGACAAACACGCCATTATTATTGCACAGAGAACTCAATTGACAAACACATGAAACAGTCGTATGTAACAACATACAATGTCAAGATTGGTTTGAATGCGGCAAAATGGTTCAAACCAAGATATATTTATTGAAAGGCGATACCTTAACATGAAATGTGCGGTTCAGCTGATTTATGAATACCATTCTGGAAACAAAAATTTAAAAATCATAAGTTATGTTAAACATGCATGAAATCCGCTGCGCCAGTTTGAATTGGGAAAACTGTCCGATAAATAATATAATCAAGGCTGCCGGGAAAAATGAGCTTCAAAACCGCGCTTCAAACGCTAAATAAAAAGCACATTTCTATCTAATTCAATGAAATTTTGAATCGCAACAAATTTCCATATAACTGATGGAAATTATGAATGAAACATGAATTGGCGGGCGACAGCAGACTGGACTATTATACGCAACTGGCGGCATTGCTCGTTATGTTTGTCTCAACTCATTTGCATTTTTATGAATGAACTGTGGGTAGGATCAACATGCGGGTATGCCTAACACAGCGATCAAAACTAGAAGGTTTCATTTGCACTGACTATCTAGACACCGGTAATGACTGAGTTTAATTATGCAGCACCCATTTGTAATGATGACCAGCAGAAATGCAGACCGACTCGCTGCTTGGAGTGAAATAAAATAAAGTGGGTGAGCTGACGGAAGAAGTGCGTATGCCATACCAGTATATTTCTACCACACAACCTCCTTTTCATAAACTATTTTGTCTGCATCGTGAAACAAAGAGACCTTTAGAAGGAACATTGAGCTTGCCGCATAATTACATAATGAAACTTGATGTCGACATGTCAATTCAAAAAGAAACTGACCATACTACTTGTATTTGTAAGCCATCAGATCTACCAAGTCCTGTCCACAGAGAGAAACAGTGACCTGTGCAATCAACCACACTGTTATCAGATTTACAAACGAAAACTCAAAAAGGACATCGTGTTCAAACACCGACACAACGGGTGGTTTAAATAAAGTAGCCCGCCGCCAACGGTGCACTTACACGGCCATCGTCATTTTGTGAGTGCACAGACTTTTCCGAGAGTCTAATCCCAACTGACCCGTGAATTAATTTGACAAGAGACACCATACTTCTACCACCCGTGTCATTAGCTGGTGCAGCTACCCCCAGACACAAAATGTGTCCAAGACGGGAAATCGACCCGATCTCAGGTAGCCTTTGTGCAGTGCATTGTCCGAGCTGGACCACGTCATGAAAAATAAGGGCTACTACTACTACGCTGAAGGGGCCTGAAAGAGCTGGAATTAGTTTTGGGATGGTGACCGCCTGGAATTTGCCACCAATTGAATAGGGGAGATTTTCGATTTTTGTGTGTACTTTGTGTGCTCTGGAGAAAGAAACCCCATACGGCATGGCAGGAACACTAGACACACAGTAGTCGTTTTGTCTGCAGAACCGTTCACCACGAAACGCAAAGTTAAAGATACCAGAGTATAAGTTTTGGGTTTTTTTTCACCCCAAATAAGTGGCTCGTAAACGAACGGTTCAACATCTCATTTCTGTTTGGTTGGTTTGATTCGAAGTAAAGGTCCAAGAAAGTGATTTCCAAGTTGAATGACAGAAGTGATGCTTTGCTACCCTACCCTTAGAGACGACAAATTTAAAATATTTTGGCAGACAATTTGTTCACGTCATATAATGAGTTACGCATACTTTAAGCAAGGGTCATCGTATAAGGGTCAGGCCTTTTCGAAACAGACATCTTGATGCAGTCAGCAGTTTGGTAGGGTGAGATGTTGAACTTTCGTTCATCAGCAGTACGAGTCACTTAATTAACAGCAAACATAATACTCCATGTAGCTTTAACATGTGCTTCGTGACATGACAGCCACGTTTGAATTTAAGAAAAAGACGAAGAAAACAACCCATACATCTTTCCTGGAGAGAAGATTGGTACATTATTGGTGCTGTAAAGTACCTTTAATCACTGGTTGTTAGGACCCGTTTGGGGGAGTTGCTATCCCCCATGCAGAGGTTTGGTATCACCCCAGTTGGACAGCGTTATAAATAGCCTGACATGTCAAACCACAAAGGCGGGTAGTGAGTTGCATTTCTACTGAAGGGTGAACGCGTTGCATTTTGAATAATCAATTCCAAACAAATGGCCCCCCCCCCATTCATCAGGTAAGATACCAGATCTTATCATCTTATGACAAGCAATGTACACTTATCTCCCCCGTAAACGATTTGCTTTTCTGCAACGTCGTGTCCACCATGAAACAAAAAAACGGTGTTCCCAACCTAAGGTACACTTAACGCCCTACAAGAACAAACAGGCAAATATTTGCTGTTGTGTTTGTAGACGGGCGAAGTTAACACTACACTAAATCTTTCCATAAAATCATGGCTCCATGATAAAACTCTAAAAGTCTAAAGTACTGTATAAAAATGCCCCCAACAGGTAATAGGCCTATATAGCCGTTATTTCCTCGAACTTCAAATGGATTTCCAATATGGTGGCCAACTGACAGAAGTGTGTATATTCCTGGAAACGTCCAAAATTACTTTTTTATAACGTTGTTATAAGAGAGCAGCAAAACAAAGAAACACAAAGCAGAAATGAGATTTCAGAATGTTCTCTTTATAGAAAGAACCGTTTTAAAATGCTCTTTATAACGACGATTGATTGTAGTTGTTTCACAGAGGGATGAGACGTACAGTTCTGCACAACAGAAAAAACACACACTGACAATGAGAGTTGGCATTTTTTCAGAATATGTTTCCCTTTAAAGTTGAGAAAGTTTAAAGAGACGTTAATCCGTTCTAGGGTCGTGCAACCGGACGGGGGATATAAACCCTTATTGATTTGCCTGAAGATGACTTCTCTTGAATGCAACCCAGTTTAAAAAAAAGGGGGATTTGCTTCACTGCCTGACAGTTCTGTCATTCTATAACTCCCTAGACGCGTCAATAGAAATGTAAATCAACTGCCTTGGGGGGGGGGGGGGGTTTACAACTTACGGCAAGCTTAAAAACCGTGGTCCAATTGTGTACACAATGAGGGGTAGTTGACAATGAGTTCGTATGGGATAATGATAGCATAAGGTGTTGTCTGGTGTGCCGTGGGTTAAGGGGCATTAAGCTATCTTATGCATACACTGCAAGGGGCAGAAAATTACAAGCCATTGGCGCTATCTCCCTACTACCAGGTAAAAAAATGGTATCGTATTTAAATGCTATTGTAGCGACATGTGACATAGGTTTGACACACTGTGCTGTCTTGTACCACTACGCTTGTATACTGACCAGTTCAAGATTACAAAAGATCGACAAAAACTGACACTTGTGTTTAAAGGTCGATGCTGGTAATAATTATACATGCCTAGATTTTCGAAGTTGAAAAGGCAAAGCCATTTCTATTCTGCAAAGGGCGCTTTCATTGGAACATCTTTAAGTCTGTTGGAAACTTTTGAAGGGGCACCAATGCCGCGAGACAGGGCACCAGGGGCCGTGTCCTCTTATGTTAACTCCAAGCTTATTGGAATGCTGAATTAGACTTAACAACAACCAAGCAGTTGGATTCATTGGACATTTTACTCAAGTAATGCACCTTTAAGCCCAGTGATATTGAAAGATACACGCATGTACTGCCTCATCGTAATGTAGAGTAACGTTTTTATCAAGCAGCAGAAGGTACAAGCACGTGTTGTAAAAAGACACGCTGTGTCAAACGCCAGACTCATAAACCCATGAGTCCATCACATCACGCTGAGTGGAGACCTTGTGGTGTTGTGTCATTTTCCCGTGCACCACCCTCGCTCCCAAATTGGACCAGATACTGCCGTTTTTAAATATGCTTTTATTGCGTCCCAGATTTATGGGAGATCGAATTATGCTGTTTCCCCGGGTGTCGCTAGGAATGTGGGGGCTTTGCGCGCAGTCTACTCCGGGCAAAATGACCTCGCAGTTTGCGTACTGGGGAAGGCGATCGTTTCTCGTGCTTGAGAGTCGTAAAAAAAGAAGGGCATGGTGTGTGCCGCATCGGTTTATCTAAGTCATTAAATCTTGAATGATTCATGTTTCAACTTGGTTTTTTGTTGATTCTCTGTTGCTCTTGATAAATGCAAACAGTTGCTGGTACACCCCCTATAGAGCGTTCATCATATTTTATGTCAGAATGAAATAATACGTTATTGCTAGCACAATGGAGAATTATACTGTACTCTACATGCATGTATGCCAACCGCTGTTTTAGAAGTGCAGTAACCAGAAGCCAACACACAAGGGAGTTGTCGAGAAAACCCAGGTTTTTGTAGTGGACCAAAAAATGTCACCATAGTTAAGTCAGAGCCTGGTAAACACAAACAGAAGTGTAATTTGAATGTCTAGGAGCTGGGCAGATGTGCCTTGATAATTTACGACCGTGCCCGTTTAAAGAGCTACATTTTACCACATACACACAACTCGTATATTTCCTTGATCCGATTTCAGTGTGTCAAAATATGATAACATTTCCACGGCATCAACAGGTATGCGAGGGTCAGTACAGGGTTACCCACAGTCCTGCGACGATGATGGACTTAACTTGCATTGAGACCAGGGTAACACTAGTTATCTGAGTTATGTATCAGTCCTGATGTTTAAACAAGCCTTCCCTGTGTAC
The DNA here is from genome assembly GCA_023634235.1 of Pisaster brevispinus. Lineage (NCBI taxonomy): Eukaryota > Metazoa > Echinodermata > Asteroidea > Forcipulatida > Asteriidae > Pisaster > Pisaster brevispinus. Next base: position 2,497,314 of record JAMKCF010000017.1, read on the forward strand.
AGAATGGATGCAACATGCGATCTTGCGTACCTTTGTATATCGATCTAGATTATAGAACCGTAAAGCATGACATTATGACGTAATGCAATGGTAAACTGCACTAAATTGACTACAATGTTCATGTCCCCCAGGCTGCCACTAAGTGGTTTTGCAAACACATTCAACTTGGTCATACTTTTGGGTGACGTTCCGAGAGAACATTGGCGACAGTTTCAAATGACGTTTTTAACACAATATCCGGGGAGCTCAGCGCCAAATCTCGTTATGACTGTCCGCCTCACATAAAATGGTCTCATGCCGCAACGCCCAGGCCATAAGGCTTCAGTCACAACCTTGTGGTTCCATGGGTTGACAAGTAACAAACCATTTTGTTGATCATGTCTAAATTGGGAACACACACTCCATGCTATGACGCACTGCTCACAACGGCCAACTAATATTAAAACAAATCTACACAGCTTCTACATTAAACTGATCGTGGTGACGTCACCACATCATAAATAAACTTAAAATTGACAACTAATCATAACTATAACCTAATGTATCTAACTATAATCATACTTTACAATACACATTCTACATTCTACATGTACATGCACAAAGCAAACTGATCATCGGTATTCGAATGTATTACCACGTGCAAAACCATGGTCAGTAGTGTTACCAAGGATCTCTATTGTTAATTCACAACCAGAAGTAAAAACTATCGACGATAAGGAATAACCAGAAGAATTGAAACAGTTATGGCATTTTGAAAAATGCTTATTTCAGTCAGACGTCCAACTGCCCCTTTCAAATGTAAAGGAATTATAAACACGTGCCCAAAGCCACATACGTGTGTGTCTACTACACTAGACGCTATAGACCGATCGGCTGACCCAACCATATTGTCTGGAAAGCATGGTGACCAAAGTGGAAAGCTAAGCAACAAAAAATCATCTCACAAAACTCACCTTTTTTGTTGAAAATACGCATCATGGACGTCCCCACTCTCCTACCAGTAGACTATCCAGCGGGCTAGTGAAATCCGGCTGGAAAATTTTCCTAGATCCTTTGTTGCCACAAAAAGCTGGCAGCCAAATAGTTTCGGTTTTAACGTCGGTTGGCAACGTGTTGTGTGCGATAAACGAGGAGCGTGAGCTTTCAGCGTGTTGAAGTTGTATAGCAGAATGAATCGACTGAATTCACGGTTTGACAGTAGTGCGAGAGAGCGTGAGTCGCCTCACAAGCGATCCCAGAGCTTCAGCACGTGGTCGACTAAACCAGCATCATCGAGGACACTCCTCACGCACCACGGACCAATCACAGCCCTCCAACGCTTGACAGCCATTCACTTAAAATGATAATGAGCTTACAATTCCTTTGATATGTTAATCGTATTTACAAACCCCGCCAACTGGTGAATGGGAGTCCGTGCGTGTGTGGCACATGTAAATGAGTTGTTGTAGATACGCCATTGACGCGACGGCTCTGAGATCAGTGTTCTGACAGTTGGCCAGTTTATTTACAGTATTTTATGCATTCCTACACGTGGTGTGTAGTAACGCCGTCTTTGAAGGGTTGTTTGAACTGGCCCTTCTTCTCAAGACGGGCTCTCGTAAGCTCGACTATTCCTCCATTGTACGACCAAACATCACTGAACTTTTAAGTTTACTTCCATCTTTAAGTTGCCGTCAGGTTGTAATATGTTAGAAGTGTGAGCCCGTTCTCTTCGTTAACGTAGTATAGTTCAAACTGTATTCCATGGTGAACAATCGGTTTAATAAGAATTCCTATGTTTGTAACTCTAAACTCTCCACTGTAAATAGATCAATGAGTTCACCCAAAATAACGATACGGATCATCACATCTTTTCAAAATGTAGGAAGAAAAAGCAAAAAAGCAAAAGAAACCACACACAAATCTCTCTTCGTTCTCTATGAGCAAATCTACAATTTGGATTGTTTCCAGAGCGTATCCTAGTAAACCAAGGTTAACAAATAGTTCACAAAGCCTGGGGGAATTCTTTGGCTTTCTATAAAACGAGAATTGTAAGCGTTTCCGGTGCAAGATTTACGGTATTTCAAACAAGATTTATCTGATCAGAATTACTTGACCGTCTGAATTTCTCCCGAATCATCTAGCATTTCCTGATAGCGGCCTAGATCCTTTGTTTGAAACGGGAACTTAAAGAAAGTCACTCCCAAGCAAGAAAATTAAATTTTGCAATAGTTCCTTGTTCGTGGGTTGATCTATCGTTTCCTTTTGCAGACCGCAGATCATGTTAAAGCTATTTCATGCTTACATTGTCAACAATGTCCTATAAGACAACTGATTGGATAATGGCAGAACTCCCCTAAACGAGGAAACCTTTCGTTTCCTGTTTCGAATTCGTAAACGAGTGAATTCCGCTGGGGACGAGGATGAAGTGATCTGGTACCGCGGCTGCTTATGCAGTTAGAACAACACGAACCTGGTTGCTACGTGAGGCGTGAATTTGCTGATTTTTTAGTTTCCCCAAAACATCTGCTACGGTGAGATTTGAAGATTGGGAACAAAAAGAGGATGGGTTTATTTTGTGCAGCAGCCTTGAACTTAATTTTCAAGTCACTGCTGCAGTCTTGAAGTCACGTCTTCTTGTTGCAGAATTTCCTAAGTCTATTTATCTATTCACTTGACGTGCGTTAGTGTCTTGTATACTTTTGGGTTTTTGGAGTTGTTCACTAAATACAACCAATGCAAACGCGAACAGATAAAGACAGCTTTATTTTCAACGCAGATCTTTAAACTCCTACAATCAATCTACGTTCTAATAGTCACATTAATTGAACTCTGACATGCTCTCTGCGGAGTAGGGGCACCCACATCCCCCTCTCTTTGATTACCGTGGTAATTACAAAAGAAATCTTAATACCCGGGTTTGTGTACATAGAGGGATTAACGTTAATCCGGTGGAGTTGGGGGTAGAGCAATTAGGCCTATCTCCCGTCCACAGACTGCCCAAGCACAAAAATAACACCGTCGTGTACTCATATTGAGCGTCAAAATTAGATACAGATGATCTTATGGATCTGTATCGCAGCGCGGCCGTTTTGTTTCCGCGTTTTAAAGCAACAAACAAAGTCACCACAGTGAGGCTGAGAGGGGAAAAGATGGGCCATTGGGTAGAAACGGCGTTTATTACTAAATAGAAATGACTGTGTGGTCACGTGACCTCCTTAAGTTATGCAGCTACTGCTTGGTGCAATGTCTTTTTCATAGCCTTGATATTGGAAAGTTCTGTTTTCGATGTAGTCTTGATTTAACTGTAAACACGTCAAGGCAACACCAATCGCACAGAGAATCATTTCTCTAAAAATGCTTTAGAGATTAAGCCAACAAATAATATTGCATAAAACATCATTTGTCAAGAAACAATCGAGGAACCTATCAACAGCAAGATAATGTTACCACATTCAACTGGTCAGTTCCTGCTTCTGATAAGCAATTCAGAAGCCAAAGATAGTGTGTATAGCTCAAGTAATTTTACTCAAATTTTCAGCCCAGAACTTATTAAGAGGCGTTGTATTTATAACCAAGACACCGTTTCAAAAAGATCAAAAAGTAGGCCCTACTGCTTATTATTAGTTTCTGTGAACGAAAAACAAGCAGGGAATCAGCAACAAACACACATCGCGTTCTACTGTTTTATCTTGTAATATTTTTCTGGTAATCGAAATTGTTTCGTCAGACAGAATGCATTGATGATCGCTGCACAGTGCAATAGTTCCCATTTTGCTAACTGTCGTTTCAATATATCAGTTATACTGCCATGATCCCAGCCACTTTCCGTCAGTGAAATATCCCCAGCGGTTTTTTTCCGTCAGCTAAAACCTAGTTAAGCACTTAATCCCACGATTATGATATGATGGCGGGCCTACTGTATTTACTCATTCGTTCAGTGAATACTATCTGTCTAAGCCGATTATGGATTATCACGAAAGATCTTTAATAATAAGAGTCTTTAGTCTATCAAGAAACAAAATATTGAACTACTGCCAATAAGTGGCAAGGGCCCACGCATGGCCCTGCGGCCGGCCCGGGTTCAATCGAGACAACAATTTGTACTCTGCTATTACAATATTTGCTTAGAATATTTATACGCTTAGCGGATATTTGCGGGAGAACCGTGAAGTGTATCGTCTAAAAACAAGAAACAAAAACCAGTATTGAAATACTGTCACCTAAAGTGCTGTTATATATTGTGTTTATACGTGGGCTATAGGTTTAATTGATACTTATAACTCTTCAGCTGAAGATATTTCGTAAGACTTCACTTTAAAAAGCAGATATTTGCGGGGAACCAATATACAAACCTGCAACATCCATTCATATCACGTCGATTTTCGATGGTATCCAGTTTCTGTTCGCCAGTTTTCACTTTTGTACTCTCAGAAGGCGTTTTGAGTGAGTTGTGAGCTTTTAATTTCGTACACGGATAAACATCCATGGCTACTGATTGATGACAAGAAATCTCGAATATAATGTGAGGATGATTTTTTTTCTTCACTAAATTAAGGGTCGTCAGGTTTTATAATAAAAGTGGAATGACCCCCCCCAAAAAAAAATAAAAAATAAAAAATAAAATAAAAGGACGGTACGCAATCGCCCAGGGACTGAAAACAACTCAAAACAGGCCCCTTGCATCGGCTGCCATCGTGGATGAAACGTCGTGCACGCGTGAAAGGCTATCATTGACTGTGATTCGTGCGCAGCATTGTTTGTCATCAAAGATGGCGGCCAATGACGTCATGTGCAATCCATCTTAACCGAAGTCGGGATTGGACAATGGTCCAATGGAGAACGGAACAACCTGAAAGGTAGTCCTGCGCCACTGTGATCCCCCTCCACTGGCGAAATGGACAGCGTTACCGTTCCACTAAGAGTTTTATTTTTGGTTTGCGGTCACATTTTGTGTCAGTGGTGGGTATTTTTAGATTTGATATTCCACAGATTAAAAATAAACCAGTCTATATTTAGACAGCTACTGCCCCAGGCTTCTACACCATCGAATATAACTTACATCCGCCGTACGAATAAGACGGAGACTTCAGACTATAGTCACTAAACGAAACGTTAAGTGGGGTTCTGAGATCCCGATGACGCCCATTAGTCGAAACGTAGAGAATAAACCAATTGGCTCGTGTTTAGCTGCGCGATTTATTCCAGAACAGATTACTGCAATTGTTAAAGTATCTGTAACAATTTAGATGAGATCTCGATAACAATAAATGCTTACTCCTCTAGAACCTTTTGATACTTTCTCAGTAACTGGATGCGGGACGTTTGTCTTATCTGTCCCAAAACTTCATCTTGCGTTTTGATAAAAAAAGAAGAAAAAAAAGAGGACAAAGTAAAAAAGAAAACAAGAAAACAAAAGGAGACCAAAGAGCAAAGAGCAGATTTATCTCTGGGAGAACGGGGCTAGTTTAACGCGACCTTTGTAGTCATAACTCCAGTTACCAATAAATAATAAATGAAGGACTAAGTCTACTTCCTTTCAGAAACTGCTTTCTATTTTGGGAACGAGGCTGCTATGATGACTTTAACCTCGAAAAGGAAAAAAAATGCAATGAAATAAAACTGTCACGATGCCCAGGGTTCAAATTTATCCAAGTAGGCCTACGTGAAAAGAATAATAGATACATCATCCTCCTTGATTTGGCGGTTTTTTACTTTACACATAAATATTGGTCTGGGAAATAAGCTATTAAAAATTTAAAAAAATGAAACCACGATGATAATGTATTTACGGTGATGGTCACGTACTTTATTTGAACGACAATAACAAAATGTGCTGGCAACAGCAGTCAAGATAAAGTACCCGCGAAAATAAGAAAGTTCTTTACAAAGTTGCATCGTCATGCACGGTCAGGACTACCCGCTGTGGTCATTAGTCGTCTGGTACCTGCATATACTGGTATGATTATTGCATTGGTAATGAGTTGTACAAAAATGTCAGCTGGTTTTTCCACCTTTTCTGCGCAAGATATTTCAGTGCAAAGCTTTACTAAAAACTGGGGGCAAATGTTTAAAAGCTAGGAACTCCCCCCCCCCCCAGTTTTTAGTAAAGTTTGCGTAGCGTCAGCATCGCATTGCTGAGAACGACACCTGTTGTCCAAGTGGCGGTCCTTTGCGTCATTTTTACCCGTAAGCTATTCCGAAGTGCCACACGTGAGGATTAGTAACAGACCGGGCATTAAGACCAGCCGATTTATATAAAAAAAACTTCTTAATGTTTGACAGGTAAAAGTAGACTGGTCTCCAGTCGGCAACTCAAGCAAACGGTAGACTGGTTACCAGTCGGCAACTGAACCACACAGTTACGTAAATACTACTCGCATTTGTGCCAATAGCTGTAAACATACTATTTGGGGAGTTACAGTCGGGAAGAACAATGGTGAAAACATCAAGAGAGAAGACACTGTGCCCTGTACGTTTCATTTTCAATCAGTGTCAAAATGCGTCTAAGTGGTGCTTTCCCGGTAGTGATCAGCCAATCACGCCGCACTTTGTCAAGCCATAGTTTATAACCAACCATTCCCAATGGCCAATCTATTAATAGCTCTTAAATACAGAAGTGGTTTGCTGAGTACCAGCTAAGGTGCAAGGTACATGTAGACAGGTCAGACAATTAATGTAGAAAGTTTGGAACAAATTATGTTTTTTTAAAAGTATGTTTACACATGAGGTAGAGTAGGCTATAATGACATCCATACAAGTAGACTGCGATTAAACCAGTTGCGTATTCGTGTGTTTGTACACATCCTAAAATGTCTGTAAGCCCCCCAACGGAGCTAAAAAAAAAAGTGCACGTTACTAAAATCAATAATGCAAAGAAAATACATCAATAGGCCTTAATGAAATGGAAAGGCATTAAGTACACCATTCCAAGAATCCAAAATAATCCAAGAAGGGTGACCAGTTGATTATAAAAACAAAACCAAGGTTCCATCCAGCGCAGATTAAGATAATGGGTGAAACACACATCCATAATGAAGGGTGAAATGTAAAAAAACCGCAATGGTATTTCCATGGGGATAAAAAAAGGGGGGCATTTCCTTCTTTCTCGCTTCCGATGAAGTGTAACACAATTTCATCATGAACGACTCCCCATCTAAACCATCCCATGCAACAAGCGATGAGTTGAGCTGAGACGATCCAGGTAAGATTGGCATATTAACAGGCAAATTTGTTGTCTTGTGATGGGGCACAGTAAAAACAGAGGTAAAAGTTGCTAAAAGAACAAAATTAAGAGGCTTTTTGGCAAACTAGTGCTTGTATCCTACGCAGTACCTTTATTACCCCCCGTCGTCACTGGATGTAATCGCTGGAGTGGGAGGGGGTAGAGGTTGATTTGGGGTCGTGAACGTCCTTGCCTTGGATGTAAGGGTATCTGAGGTCGGATTATCTGGCACTGAAGGTCACTTTGCTGTCATCTATAAAGAGAACCCCGATTGAGCACAGTCGATATCCTCATTAAGGCAATAGGTCGCAATCAGGATCAAACTATACCCTGTTCGGTGTAGTTTTGGCGTTAACTATCCAGTGAGATTAAGTAGGGTACACTGATTATGGTAGTTTCAAATAGTTTCTAGTCGGAGCAATTTGGTTGCCGTCCATTTCGTGATCGCGACGCTAGCGGAGGGACGCGACACCCTGGTGAGGGATATACAAGGTCGAACCGGGACATTAGCTCGGGTAATTTTGGCATGATTAAACCTCGTTCCCATGATCTTGTTATACACATGGCTGGGTGTTTGAAACCATCAGCTGTATTTGTTGTCAATTTTGTTTCTCTCTTCATACTGTCCTCCACAAGGACACAAGCCGGCTAGACTGAGAGGGTAACGACTTCGACAGTACCCCATATCGCCCTAAATATGTGGCCATTAGTTTATAGCTCCATGGCTGAAGTAAAGAATCAAACACAAGCGCTAATCTCCAACGAGATCTCAGCTTTAGAAAATAACCCCACACTCAGCGGACAATGCCTTGGATACGAAAATGACAGTCATTACGGTTTAGCATTGTTGTTTGCGATCTGCAACCGTGCACTTATGAGAAGGTTGAATCGTTTGTGGCTGTCAAAAACCAGTCCCGAAACTGACATTTCAACAAAAAAATATTTCAGAAATGGTAAAACTGGGCTGTGCTAACAAGTGGTTGCAGCCTTGAGACTGAGACATTATGGTCGCACCATCAATAGGAAACACACCTGGATGGAAACCAATCAACGGGCGGGCCCTCCTCTCCACAAAAGAGGAAGTAAACAGAGGAAATACACTCCCATAAAAAAAATAATAAAAAATACAAAATGGCAAAAAAGTGCACTTATTTCTGGATGACATAGTGGAATACACACGGCATCACGTCTTGTGCTATTTTATTGAAGTCGCTTCAGTTTCGAGTTTATGTTCGCGTAAAATGAATCGCAACCGAAACAATGTGACCAAGGGGACAGTCGATCTTTCGAAGAAAAGAAAGAAAAACAAAATCCGTGTACTTTAAATAATCAAATTAAGGATATTTCAATAAAACCTTTCCCCTCATAAACTACTAGACGAAGCAGCCCAGTTTCGCACTTTTTTGAAGCCTCAACAGTTCGGGAGACCATGGCCTTTTCGAAACCAAGGATTGGGCTGGGTTCAGGCTCCATCGGCTATTTTTTTTAAAACGTGCGCTTTCGGTACGGGACTTACAAAACGGGCGCGCGGAGCTTGAGCCTAATCCCAACGCGAAGCGGTGTTTCGAAAAGGGCCTATGCAGTGAGATTGTTCGTTTTTTCAGGTTGAGCCTGCCGGTGAAAAACTCACGCACCTAAACATTTTGCAGGAAATATAAACAACAAGAGATAACATTTTGCACTCCCACTTCCACTATTTCCTTGTAAACAAAACGACATGACGGATAGGTATGATTACAAATTGTACACATTAGTTTCTGAAAGAATTGTAACCACTTTGCGGGTCAGCCTGACACGAAAATGGGTCAACCCCCACCCCCCCCCCCCCCCCCGGACCCGGAATCTGTGTTAATTCTGTCTTGGGAGATTTCAGAGTTTAGCTTTCAACTGCAAAGACATTTTCTAAACCAGTCCAGGGTATAGTCTATAATTCAGGCGAGTTATTTAGTTTATCTTTTGAATAAATCGAAATACAGTAAACGCTTCTCCTCAACAACAACAAAAAGGCTTGAGCCATCATGAGTTATTAATTTAAAACCGAGAACTGTGCCCACGTGGTATTACCTCTGTCAATAATTATGATAGTGGACTCAGGTTGGAATCACCCTTGAGTATAGCGTCTGACGTGAGTAGATTTTAAGTCCCGTCCCTGGCTACGCGGGCTTCCCCCACATCGAGGGGTTTACTCCCACATCTAAAAATAAACAGGACATGTGCTTCGTCATCTTCCCTTTTAAATATGCATCATCAATCGAGGGCAAGCATGCTTTTAGTTACGGTCCAGGATTCCTTGGTACCAAACCAGAAAGATATTAATGAAATTACACGGCGGTGTCTCCCTGGAACGCCCCGTCGTGTGCTTATGACGTAATTTATAAGATAAGATATTTTTATCCTGTTATTGGAACAGTCTTGCCTGGCCGTCCCACATATCAAAGTCATTGATTTCCATGACCGCAATTAGATGCAATCAATCTTATTAAATGAGAAATGAAGTCACCATCATCAGATCAGGTTCATCGATACTTTGAACAGCAGTTTGGTGGAAGTGATGTTGTTGTCGATACAGTCCCTATAACATCCTCAGATCGGACTTGCATTCCAAGTATTTGTTTCCATATCATGGACTATGACGGACGAATATTGAAACCATCATGTTGAGAACACTTTCACTATAATGTTACTTTACAGGAACTCCTATTGGTTGGGTAACGCTATGTTAACAAATCTCCATCATGTGATGAAACACATGCGTACAGTGACATCATGCACAGTAGAGTTTCACCCGTGTAGTTGACGTAATATACGTAACCGGCACACTCGTCTGAGATCATGCTTAATTTTACAACACGCGGGCTAAGCTACACGTGTCGTCGATGAATCATCATTATCTGTTATATACGTTGTATAAGCGTCTGTGTTGCTATGTATGACACGTGACCTCCCTTGTTTGTTTTCAAAAATATACCCAACTTCATAGCCACATTGTGGTTGGTATAGTTGTGTGATATACTTCTGTTTTGAAATACGTGTTTTGATGACAAGGCTGCCAAGAATACATTTTGTTGTGTTTTTATGAGCGATTGTCATTTGAGTATGCTTGGGCATAACCAATATGAGCATACACAATTGTGAAGGTTGGTATACATTTGGGGTGTTCTACCGGTTTTAGAAGTGAAGAAGAGATGAACTTACTACAACAATAATACTTTTTTTAAAGCTACTACGCTGAAGGGAAATGTGGTAAAACACAGTGAAGCAGGGAGCAAGTTGCGGGGAGAATTGCTGTGGTATCTTTATGCTCATATAGTTCATGTGGGTAGACCGGTTTAGATGCAATTGCATTATTCGATTACCGGGTGGGTATAAGGTTCGGGTTTGGGGTTCTGGTGGGGGTAGTGAGCTCAAGTCTTCTCGATGTCTGCCATCATTGGCCAAGTTATTTCAATAACCGAAACCTTTGGTGCACAGCTTAGGTAACAACGACCTTTTGCAATGCATGTTACTGATCATCAAGTGTTTCAAAATTGGGGCTCGGCCAGCAGACTCCCCGTATCTAGAGATACCAACGTTTACTGTACTACTCATAGTCTAAAGCTCACTTTTATTGTTATATACCATGGATTATTGATTACACGAAGGCACAAATAAACAGTAAACAACATACCCACTGGCAAACTGCTTTCCCAACATCTGGAGAATTTAGTTTTGATTTTTTACAAAATTATGAAAAACTGATCGGTTATTTTGTTCTGCAATCCATGCTGTTGGGAAATACAAACGTACACAATACAGAATATGCAAGTGCAGTGACTTTGTGTTGTTGTTTATAGCGGAAGTACCGGATGTACATACACGCCTCGGGACAGGTCTGTCTTTTCTGTTTCATGGTTGAAAATATTTAGATCTTGTTGCAACATGTGGAAATTATCAATTAGATAAATGTTTGCGAAAGCCTCTCACTCGGAAGTAAGCGAGGATATTGATGGCGTTTTACGAAACGCAGGATTTTACCGGCTGGCGTTGGACAACACAAAATGCAAATACAATACTATTTCTGGAGCCAATTAAACTCCAACCGAGCAGAATTTGTACTATCAAATGATATTTTTATGGAGATAAAGGTTGTATTGGCCTACATCCAGCGCCTAATGGATAAATTATCAAACGAGCGATAAATATTGTGTTACCGAAAATAAGGTATTATTTTTTTTATCTCTGCGACCATCTGTGTCTACCGCGATAGCGTAAGTCAACCCAACGGGGCGCTCCGGCGCTCCGCATCCCATGAGAACCCTCGCAGATGACACGGTCGTCACACAAGGGGCGGGTCCGTGGGACAGAACGCACACACACGCGTCACAATACGGCTAATGACATTTCCTTCTGTTTTTATTATAACGCTTCCTGATCAGTTTCTCATGGGTTTTCCCAACTTGCTGGTGTGGTGGACCCCATACGACTATAAGAGTGGTGGTGGGGGTAGGGAGTGGAGGCGGGGCGGGAGAGGAGGGGGGTGGGTAGTCCATAGCCCCATACGACAAATCTCTGTGTAAGACCCTCTTTGTTGAGACAGACCAACATTAGATCTGGAATTAGGCAATAATTATTATAACAATTTGACCTTTGGCTTTTAAGGGTTTTAGTGCTTCATGAACGACGATATGACATGGGCGTACGGGGGCTTTTTGCTTGGGAAGGGGCAGGGGCCAAAAGGGGTAATTTGTCCAATATTGTACACAGATAAAAACACAAGTTAATTTCTATAACCGGGTGAAAAACCTTTGCCTCCATTTCTTCTCACTCAGTGTATGAAATTTACACCCCTTTTTTAGCTCAAATTTGAGAGGCCAATTGCCCTCCCTCATGGGTCTGTATGTATTACACGCTTAGATATTGTCAACTCTCTCCCCAGTGTTGTTTTTGTTAAGCAATGCAACAGGCGTTTCAATCCACAGGCTGAAAACCCATGACAAAGTTTGAGGGGGGGGGGGTTGGATTCAAGGGTAGGGTGAAAATCGTGCAGAAGAATGCTGTGTTCCATAGATTCACCTCTCCAAAATGTAATTATTTATACGGCGAAAATGGTACAGAGTGGTACAGAAGAATCTACGTATGACGATATGTCAGCAACAAGTTTCGGTTTGGAATGAAAGAAAAACTGCAGCACGCAGTCGAAGCATGATCAAAATGTAAGTTCGGTACAGTATTAAGTTCGAGATACAAAGTAGCTTAAAAAACCCAAGTAGAGTGACAGCGTCTTTGGTTGGGACCAAAATATTGCAAACATCATCCAAAATGATATTATAGTTACGGCATGAGCCTATCTATCGATAGCTATCTATACTGCCGACCTCTGGGAAGGTGTGTGGCAGCCAACTTTGCTGGACGTCTTATTGGTGTTTTGGGGGCATGTTGCACTGCTGTGTTGGTTTGAGTCACGGTCAAGTCTTTGATATTGTCTTCCCAGGCTGCTTTATATAGACCTTTGTCATGCTGTCACCATCATAGTCACGCTCCCTGCTTCCAGTGACAGTAATGGATTCTGATATTCATTGTACAAAAAGGAACCGGACTATTTTTTACTTCCAGCCTCGGTTTGATTACATTGAGTTGAATGGTAGAAAAACCAAGATGGCCGCACCACGATAAAGGTCTATAGGTCGTCTTCTAGATCTTTTCCCATGGTAGGATCATTGCTCCAAACACCTCCAGGTCGCATCATGAAATAGTGTAGCTTCACTCGGCGATGGGATAAGAACTATAAGAATCATCCTGTGGGTTGAATCGCTGCTGTTTTGATTCATTAGTCCCTCCGTGTCTGTCCAAGTGACTTGAAAAATACAGCGGTCATTACATCTCAAGAGAAGCCCCCCTTCTTGCTCAGAAACATGCCCTCTCTCTTGCCCCACATTATGGGATGCAAACAATGCACAAGATGAGTGATATTTGTGCCTCCCCCAATGAAAATACTTGGTTTATCCGTCACTACTCTATCTGCGAGAAAGTAAGTTTTACACTCGGGTGCTGATCAACGATAACGGAGTACTTCTGTGGAGTAGTTCCGTATTAACAGAGTATCGATCCGGTAAAACAAACTCCTGATCCGTTGAGAATTGATCATTCGTGAAGGCGGATAATCGAACCTATATAGACGGATTAAACTACGACCCGTAATGACAGAATACTGTACTGAAATAGCGTTACGTCGATCTAAAAACAACAAACAAACAAACAGACAAACAACCAACAAGCAAGCAAGCAAGCAAGCAAGCAAGAAAGCAAGCAAGCAAACAAATAAACAAACACCACAACAAACAAATAACATGCAGCAGTAGCAGCAGCAGCAGCATCGTCACCATCAACTGCAGCAGCAGCAGCAGCAGCAGCAGCAGCAGTGGAAGCAGCAGCAACTGTCAACAGCAACAAAAACCATGGGCGGATTCGTAACAATGGATTGTAATTTCATAACGAATTGGAATTTAAGGTGATATTTTCGAGCTACAAGTTAACTCACCGGACCTAGTTTCAGATTGCTATACCTAGCTTAAAATTATTGCTTAAAAATGTAATAGCTGCTTAGTAAATAAAGTAGCGGGAACAAGTCACAAAAACACCATACTATACTGTACTCTTAACTGGTAACCTGTTCCTACTGTTGAACAGTTGTCTGCACTTAATGTGAGCGCTCAGTTCCTGGTCCCCGTTGTACAGGTCTATTTAAAGAAGGTCATCCAATAACCAACTCGGCTCTGTTATTATTTATATTTATATTATTAATTGTTATCGGTATGAATGGGTGAGAAGTCAGAAGCAATGAAACCGTGCAATATTTGTCTTATCGTAATTACTGTTTTATCTCCAACTTGCTGGCTCACCTACAACTGTCAAAGTTAAAGTGCCGAGTTTAAAGTCTAATGTTCACGCACGGTGCCCGTGTTTTGACCGGACATTAGTGTCCTGTTAATGAGAAATTTGCAATTACCGAGTCTCACGTACAATGTTGTTATCGTGGTGAAACATGTACAGTAGTAGAATGGCTGTCACTTTGTGGGTTCAGGTCACGTCTGTCGGCATTCCTTCGCATCTTCCAGTGCCTCTTAAGGACCTTTCTTTGTCTAGTACCCAATGCCTATAATGAATGAGTCTCATAACAAAAGACCATACTATTTTGTCCTCCCAGTCTCGGTTTCGTGCTATTGATTTGAATATGACAACAATCCAAAATGGCTGCATACATGATTTACTACAATGTTCGTTGACCCCCTGCACAACGTCACACGCGTTAATTTCGGGAGTCAGTGGTAAAAGTGTGTTAAAGGACCACGTTGCTTTGGATGGGGCGCTTTGGGCTATAAAAAGTGTTTATTCAGAAATGAATATAGTTGGAAAGATGTTTTAAAAGTAGAATATAATAATTCACACAAATATCCCTAGAAATTGTTAGATTTGTCCTTTTACTTTGTGAACTAACACTGTCCGCCATTTTGTAGAATCAACTTGTTGACTACATACATTTACACGCATTCATTGTTACCACGATTCAGATAGCAAACCTTTTCTACCTGAACTATTTAGAAAAGTTATTTGTCCTCATCTGCATGCAATGGTCCCGTAATTTGTTTTTTTTTCAACCCTCTCACAAACAATACAGTCCTGGCAATTGGACAATGTCAACATCACTTCCAGCTCGGCTAAGCGGCGCAAATTCTAAAGACAAACACTCCACGCAATGGACGCTTTCGAGGGCTGTTGACTGTCTATAAAAAATGTCAATATATTGGCTTGTAAATTTTGACAACAATATCGAAACTGAACTCGTAAACGTTTCAACCCTAGACCTGTCAGCTTTTACGGAGTCCTTTTTGACGGGAATCAAAAAGGTTACCAATGAATCAGAATAAAGGATCCCATAATCACTAAAACTGTATACATTATTATGCACTAAGGACAGCATAAACAAAGTTGAAAGTGTACTTCATACATCGCATGCTTGATGAAACGTTTAGGAAACGAGCAGGATGTTTGTGTAATCACAAGGGTTTTTTGAATGCATATTCGTATCCCACTTCTGACACCATTTTTATGGCAACCTTACGGGTTCTTTGTGATCTTAATATGGTCATCGTGGGATAGTATGATCGGCTTCTGAATTGAGTACTGGATCTTAGGCCGTGTCCGAAACGGCAACTTCGGCTACAGCTACAGCTAAATCAGCGCGTCTGCCAGTGTTGAAGAATAGGCAGACGCGCGCGATCTAGCCGTAGCTGTAGCCGAAGTCGCCCCTTCGGATACGGCCTTTGGCAGACTAGAAAAGATGGAGGGATGATATAAGAAACCTTGGGTGACCTGGTTTGGGATGACACAGGAAAGGACAACACGAAGGGTCTGTCGAATGAGGGCTTCAGTCTACAATGGATGAACACTGCCTAATGGACTTAATTTCACACATGTGGGCAATTGCGTTGAGCTGACCTATTAAAAGCACTTGTAAAAAGTTTGCCTTAGTTGATGCAGGTTACCAATCAAAACGCTATGTGGTGTATACTACTCATGGCTGGTACCTTGCTAACTTTTTCGCTCATGTAGAAAAACATGTAATTTATTCATTTATTTATTGGTCACATTGGTTGGAAACAACATAACATTCTTCATCCCGCACTGTGCACAAAATATAAGGGACCCCCAGTGTTATTAGGCTTTATAGTAGTAAAATGTTTATTGTTGTTTTTCGTTTTGTTGTTATTTATTTTGGTGGTAATGGGGCTTTTTGTGTCTTGGGTTAAAGTGGAGCTCAGTCATTAAGCTACTATCAGATGTTTGCTTTCAGTTCACGACAGTTTGGTCGGCCCTCCGTGGGAAAAATCAGCCTGCATAACATATTGACTCATTCTTACATCGGACAAATTTGTACATTGGACCCACGGATTGTTGGACAGATAACATGTAATCACTCTCTGTCAAAAACTGAGAAGATTCCAATCGATACAAATGACTATTAACGACAGAATGCGACATTTTGGGGGTTCCTCGCTGATTTGTCAGTTTGGTTTCAAAATGTGGGGTGCGTGGATCAAGGGGACTTTCGAGGACCAATGATGGGGTGCGTGGGTCGAGGACTTGTCAGGACCCGGTGGGTGATTTGGGAAGGTGTCTCGCCACTGTTGTTGAATTTGAAGGAGTGTAAGTTCAACTGAGCGGAGGGCGCCGTGCATCATAATACCGAATACAATATAATCTCCCGTCGTCCAGACTGACTTCTCTTGGCAATGAGTTACCGAGTTTAATACTTAAAAATAGTATTAGCTGTTGCAAACTGCTTGCCAACCAAAAGTACCTATGGTATAAATGCAAAAAATAGTTAGTGGCCTGACGTTTCGACCCTAGCAGAGTCTTTCTCGCTGAGTTGAATACTTAGAGACTTACCTAGAGAAAAGGCGACCCAGAATGCATTGTTTGTGCATGTGTTGGGTGGACCTCCTTGCGCTGTAACGATGAAGATCAGACAGCGCCCTCACCGAGATCAGTGAAAGATCTCCAATTGGCTGAGATTTGCGCGTTACACGTAACACACGAGCACGCTAACCAATAGTTGACCCCCCCCCCCCCTCCTCCAAGCGAGGGTAGCGGATGCAAGGGGTACGTTAGTACACTCCGATGACCCATTTCAGTAAAATCCTTAATGTTTGATCTTAGGTCATAAGTGTAACAAAACATTGCCCGTCTGTTGTAAACTAAAGTCGACTCACCGATCGTGTGTGTATATGTATACAATATAGGTCAGAATTTGCTGACGTGACAATTCCTTGCAATCCAAGGTTTTGAGATAACTTTGGTCTGGAAGACATAACTGATTACACACCAAAACACTTCGTCTATTTCATTCAAAAACCATCACAGTCGGTTTCGTCGAAGAAGATTATTGCAAGGCGACATTCAAGTAGGGACCTACTTTTTACATAAATACCTAAAGATTAGAATATTTCTGTTATGATTTGGATCCCAAATCGGATACAATTGAAGGGCTACTACATGGCTTTCTTTCACATCAGCAACGCCAAATATCAGCGTGACAAAATGAACAACGTTTAACGGTGCTCTTTAACCTTAACCCGGCCCGATGATCGAAATGTAGGTCTCACCCGGCCCGATGATCTACCCGACCCGTTGGTCTAGGTCTGACCTGGCCCAACTACCTGACCTGTTGATCTAGATCTCACCTGGCTCGTTGATCTGGGTCTCATCTGGCCGATAGATCTACCTGACCCGTTGATCTAGATCTCACCTGGCCCATAGATCTACCTGACCCGTTGGTCTAGGTCTCACTTGGCTCGTTGATCTAGGTCTCACCCGGCCCGATGATCTACCCAGTCCAATGATCGGTGCCGAAGGTTACGGAGAGCTCGCGGGTCAGTATTTATTTTCACAGTAAAACAACTCTAGTGTTTGGAGGTAGATGGAGTCAGTGTGTTTGCACAGGATGGAAAAAGTGTTGAGAAAATGTCACACGAGATACGGGGATTCCTGCTGAATGAAACATTTCTTGACTGAAAGAGTATCCACGGGTAACAGGTCGAGGTGTACCTTGTCTTGATTCGAAGAGGGTATCAAGTAAAACATTTTTTTTAATGCTGTACTTAATTTCTAGAGAGTGCATATCAGTAAGAACTGATTTTATTGCAGATTGTGTAGCTTGACTCAGTGAGAGGAAACCAGGAGGCAGCAGAAGTTTTATCAAAATCTCAAATTTGGTTGTTAGCTACTACATACCTTTGGATTACAATTGTTTATTTTAATGTTTTTTTAACAGGTGAAAGAAAGCCAATTTTTGCATGAAATTTTGTCATCACCACCTTGTTCTGTGCAGACATTAGTGTATGTAAGTTATTTCAGTTTGCGTGAACAGTCAGTTTCAATTTACAACCATTTTGTTGTCCTCTATGAGAACCTCACTTGTTTTTCGTACGGAAAGGTCTGAACCAGTGAGACATGGATTGGTGGCGCTATACCACAATTATAGGAGATTCCATCCAGCTTTGCATGCGCGACTTCACGTCCCCGTAGCGATGACGTCATCGATATGAGTATCCGGGTAAGCATTGTGAGGATTGCACAATACCAGTCCGAAGGTTTATATATTGTATTTTCGCTCGTTGAACTTGACGAGCCACGGTCTTGTGGGCATGGATCCATAACCCAAACTCTCAATAAGATGCGAGGCAATTTAGAAGCTGTAAATTGCTTCTTATCTTGTTTTCCTTTTTTACGTCTATAATTGTATGAATAGTTGTATTTTAAACTCATTTCAGAGTCAAATTATGACTTTTGATCCTGTAGTGTTTTATCTTTGCCAAATTATCGTTTTAACAAATATGTTCGTTTTAAAAATTATACGTATATATAACTCAAGTGAAAAATAGTTTCTATTTTGATGTTAATCGAAAATGTTCCAAAGCTAGTTATCTCGTCACTCCGGCTAACTTCATTTATTTTTGTTTTTTCCTTTTTTTTTTAAATTTTGTCTTTTGCTATTTTTCAAAAACCTTGTAGGCCCTATTTAAATTTGAAGGCCCACTGTCAGTTCTTTCTCGACTACAATTATTTTGTTTTTTTCAATTTTAAAAAGGGAAGCAATAATGATATACAAGAATGATTTTTGATGTAATAATTTCACTCCGATCCGAGATTTCAGAAAACAATTAATAAAATAACCAATATAAACTTTTAGTCAGTTTTTGTGATCTATTTTTAGAATAGGGCACTGTCTTTTTCAATGCCTCTGAGAGGGCTGGTGAAAATTTTTTGAAACAAAAGCCAGGAAAAGACAATGAAAAGCAAAAAACAAAGTAAACCTATCGGCAGATATTGCTTATGTAACGACGTTGCAATGGATTTGCAAATTAAGAGAAAAAGAAACTTAAAAACGGGAAACGGTAAAAAGGCGAGTATCGAGTTAACCCAACGGTTTCGTTCCCCAACTGTGAGTTAGGGTGCCGAGAGAAGTAGCTTTAGTCTCTTATTCCGATCCGCTGAGCCACGGCTCACCTCGATAAATATCCACTCCAAATCATCTTAAAAATATCATGGGAAATTGTGGTGCAATAGATTGAGTGATGCAATGTCTAGCAAGACCATACCGAACGAGATTGAACTTGAACAGCGCCATCGTGCGACAAAAATTATTGCTCCCATTGCAAAACTTACTTGTTAAAATTCTTTCAATTTTTCCCTTTGTAGGCCCACTGTTAATTCTTTCTCGACTAAACTAAGTTATCTTTATTTCAATTTTAAAAAGGGAAGCAGAAGCGATACACAAGAATGATGTTTGATGTTATAACTTCACTCCGATCCGAGATTTAAGAAAATAATTAATAAAATAACCAAACTTTCAGTCAGTTTTCTTTGATACGTTTTGAAATAGGGCACTGTGGTGTTTTTTCATGCAAAATTGTTGCTGTCTCTGAGAGGGCTGGTGAACAGTTTTGAGAACAAAGCGAGGAAAAGACAATGAAAAGCAAGAAACAATGTAAACTTACTGGCAGATATTGCTTATCTGTATGACGTACCTGTGGATTTGCAAATTGTGAGGGAAAAAAAAGACTTTAAAACGGGAAATAGGTAAAAAGGCGAGTATCAAGTTAACCCAACGGTTTCGATCCCCAACTGTGAGTTAGGGTGCCGAGAGAAATAGCTTTAGTCTCTTATTCAGATCCGCTGAGCCGCGGCTCACCTTGATAAATATCCACTCCAAATCATCTTAAATGTCAGGGATATAATTGTGGTGCAATAGTCTAAGTGATGCAATGTCCAGCAATAGACTGTGCAAGTCTCGCGCGTATTCGAACATTGGGATCCGTTATTAAAAAGCGCGTGAGTTTGTTTCTTTAACGCGTTAAAGCAATGTACGTGGGACCCATTGATCTCCATTAATATTAATGGAGATCCACGGTGGGACCACAGTGGTCCTAAACATTAGTTTAGACCGTTAAAACTAAAACAAATCAACAAAATAAGGGGGGAGGAATGAAAAAGGAAGCAGGGAAAGATGAAGTTGCAAAGTTTAAATAAAGCCAAAATGGAGGCACGATCGGAGACGGACGTAACAAAAGGGGCGGGGGGAGAAGGACAAAAAAGGAAAAGGTGAGTTTCGATTTAAATCAGTGGCATGTAGTGTATGTTGACAGGCTATTTGCCAGTCCAGGGACACGACTAAGAACAAGCTTCAGGCTCTTGATCAGTACCACTGACCTACGGCTCACCCGATTAATCATAGTGGAAATTCACACTGAAATAACATCTTGTTATGGTTGTGCAATATTATTAGTCATTCCAAAGCGCAAAGCAAGGGCGCCACCAACATCAATATCTTTATCTATAAATTTCACTCTGTCACAGC
Organism: Pisaster brevispinus; assembly: GCA_023634235.1. Classification (NCBI taxonomy): domain Eukaryota; kingdom Metazoa; phylum Echinodermata; class Asteroidea; order Forcipulatida; family Asteriidae; genus Pisaster; species Pisaster brevispinus. Next base: position 2,517,914 of record JAMKCF010000017.1, read on the forward strand.
GCCTCATCCAGAGGCGCTGGATTTAGGCTAGCTAAAGCATGCACATGCGCATTGACCAGGCCCCTTGACCTAACAACACCAGTCACCTTTTTCCCGTCTATGGAAAGTTCTATCGATAATATTAACCTAATGTAGCTCTGTTGTGTAAATCTATTGCAAGTATGTCTCTCTTTTTTTGCCATGTGCTTAAAACAGGGATCGATCACAACATAACTTTGGTTAAAAAAATATTTTACATTATCCGTCGTTGTGCATTCATGTCGCACGATGGCGCTGTTCAAGTTCAATCTCGTTCGGTATGGTATTGCTGGACATTGCATCACTTAGACTATTGCACCACAATTATATCCGTGACATTTAAGATGATTTGGAGTGGATATTTATCGAGGTGAGCCGTGGCTCAGCGGATCTGAATAAGAGACTAAAGCTATTTCTCTCGGCACCCTAGAGACACAACTGATTACATAACAAAACACTTTTTCATTCAAAAACCATCACAGTCGGTTTCGTCGAAGAAGATTTGCAAGGTGACATTCAAGTAGGGACCTACTTTTTACATAATTACCTAAAGATTAGAATATTTCTGTTATGATTTGGGCCCCAAATCGGACACAATATTGAAGGGATGCTATACATGGCTTTCTCTCACACCAGCAACGTCAAAATAATATCAGCGTGACAAATGAACAACGTTCAACGGGTGCTCTTTAACCTTTACCCGGCCCGATGATCTGCATGTAGGTCTCACTGACCCGGCCCGATGATCTACCTGGCCCGTTGATCTAAATCTCACCTGGCCCGATGATCTGCCCGTTGGTCTAGGTCTGAACCGGCCCAACTACCTCACCCGTTGATCTATGGTCTCACGTGGCTTGTTGATCTAGATCTCACCTGTCCCATAGATCTACCTGACCCATTGATATAGGTCTCACCCGGCCCGATGATCTACCCAGTCCAATGATAGGTGCCGAAGGTTACGGAGAGCTCGCGGGTCAGTATTTGTTTTCACAATAACAATAACTCCAGTGTTTGGAGGTAGATGGAGTTTGTGTTTGCACAGGATGGAAAAAGTGTTGAGAAAATGTAACACGAGATACGGGGATTCCTGCTCACGAATGAAACATTTCTTGACTGAAAGAGTATCCACGGGTAACAGGTCGAGGTGTACCTTGTCTTGATTCGAAGAGTGTATCAAGTAAACACTTTTTGTAATGCTGTACTTAATTTCTAGAGAGTGCATATCAGTAAGAACTTATTTTATTGCAGATTGTGTATCTTGATTCAGAGAGAGGAAACCAGGAGGCAGCAGAAGTTTTATCAAAATCTCAAATTTGGTTGTTTGCTACTACATACCTTTGGATTACAATTGTTTATTTTGATGGGTTTTTTTTAACAGGTGAAAGAAAGTCAATTTTTGCATGAACATTTTGTCATCACTACCTTGTTCTGTGCAGACATTAGTGTATGTAAGTTCTGTTAATTTACGTGAACAGTCAGTTTCAATTTGCAACCATTTTGTTGTCCTCTTTGAGAACCTCACCTGTTTTTTGAACGGAAAGGTCTGAACCAGTGAAACAATTTTTGTATGGGTTGGTGGCGCTATAACACAATTATAGGAGATTCCATCCAGCTTTGAACGCACGACTTCACGTCCCGTTGCGATGACGTCATCGATAGAGTATCCATGTAAGGCCGTGTCCGAAACGGCGACTTCGGCTACAGCTACAGCTAGATCAGCGTGTCTGCCAGTGTTGAAGAATAGGCAGACGCACGCGATCTAGCCGTAGCTGTAGCCGAAGTCGCCGTTTCGGACACGGCCTCAGCATTGTGAGGATTGCGCAATACCAGTCCGAAGGTTTATATATAATATTTTTCGCTCATTGAACAAGATCAGCCACGGTGTGGTACGCATAGATCAAAAGTTCTATAGAGCTTTACCGATCCTGCATGATCAGTGAAAGATGGGAAGCATTCTAGTAGCTGTAGATCGTGTCGCATCTTTTGATTTTTTTTACGTCTATAATTGTATGAATAGTTGTATTTTAAACTCATTTCAGAGTAAAATTAGGACTTTTGATCCTGTAGTGTTTTATCTTTGCCAAATTATTGTTATAACAAATGTGTTCGTTTTAAAAATTATACGTATAATAACTCAAGTGAAAAATAGTTTCTATACTTGATGTTAATCGAAAATATTCTATAGCTAGTTATATCGTCACTCCGGCTCACTTGTTTCATACTTTTGTTTCATTAAAAAAAAAAAAAAATAATAATTTGTCTTTTGCTATTTTTCAAAAACTGTGTATTTAATTTTGAAGGCCCACTGTCAGTTCTTTCTTGGCCAAAATATGTCATCCCCACGCCGCGGCGCGGGGACGATGTGGCCAAGCGCGGGCGGACGGGCGGATCGAGCAGCACCGCGGGGTGGAAGTTGACCCAGGCTGTAATTATATAGATGCACATTTCATACTTTATGAATAATTCTTTAAAAAAAAACGCAAACAAGTTGGAAAAGTCCCTCGTGGCTTCGCCACTCGGCTCGCGCTCGTGGTCTCCCATTCCAGTCGCTCCGCTGAACACCGAGCTGTCCAAGCCACGAAGGCCTTGACAAAACGCTAGTTTTTTTTTAGTGGGGTGCAACGTAATTTTATTCTGGTTAGTCAAGCTCGTATTGTTTATCACAAGACTTCACTTTCCAGTTGCGTTGACGTCGTCGATATGAATATTCATGTAGCATTGTGAAGATTGTGAAGATTGCGAAATACCAATGCAAAGGTTTATTAATCATTTTTTCCACTGATTTTGATGAGCCACGTGAAAGTGGGACTGGGTCACTAGATGCTTATCTAACCGAACCAGAATTAGCGAGGAGTCGCGGTTCGTAACCGGCCAACTCTAATCGTGGCTCGTGTCTTTTGTTTTTATTATTTTTTCAAGTCTATAATATGAATAGCTATTTTAATATCATCTCAGGGTAAACTAAAATAATAAATGATATATTCCTTTGTAGTATTTTCATCTTTTCAAAATAATTGTTTAACAATTACAGTCGACTCTTATTAATACGAGCTCGGAAGGTAGGGGCCTACGATACCCCGGTTGGTACGAGGTTTTTCGTCGATCCCGAATTGCTCATAGTCATGTGTGTTTCTAATATAAAACGGAAGATACGAGAACGCGGATAATACGAGATATTCTCTTGCGGCCTTGTGACGAAAAAATGTATGGTTTTTCATATGTGTATATCTTTTAGTGAGATCTGGAAATAACAATATTATTGTTGTGTAACAAAAGCTTACCTTTGTCAAGGTTGTGAAAACAAGTAGTCGTCCCGCTAAATATTGAGTTCCACCAGAAACATTTGTCTGGTAACCCACGCTTGAAATGCTACTTAGCTTGCACACTCGAACCATCAAGAATGACAATCAACGTTCATCACCATGCCAGGCACTACGCACGCAGCAAGTTTGACATTTATTTGCTATGACTTTTGTCATGAATTGTACACAATGTTAAATTTCTATGATTAATTATTAGTCAATAAAAATGAATTTTTCATTGATTTTTTTGTACAGGTTGTCGTATTAAGATCTGTTCTAGGAATCAAAACGTTCCGTTGTAGGCTACCATAATGCTGGTACGCTCAGGAAATGAATGGTAAACTTTAAGTTGTTGAAAACGTGGAGTAAGAAAATATATAATTTAAGTAAGAGTCATCGAAAAAACAAAACAAAACAACTGTGTGATTGAAAATTAACATGTTCTATGAGTAAAACGGGTAATCATCATGAGGTGTGAAACAGTTCATAAATCGAAACGAGTTTTAACACATAAGGTCAACTTTACCTAAGTGAGTGAAACAGTTAACATTACCGTTTGTAGTACAAGCTACCGAAGTAAAATTATTGCTCCCATTGCAAAATTTACTTGTTAAAATTCTTTCAATTTTTTCTTAGGTTTTTTCAAAAACCGTGTTTCTAATTTTGAAGGCCTACTGTCAGTTCTTTATCGGTTACAACTAAATAATTATATTTTATTTCAATTTTATAAATTTTAAAAAGAGAAGCATTAGTGGTATACAAGATTGATATTTGGTGTAATAATTTCATTCCGATAAGAGATTTTAAAAACATTTTAAAAAACAAAACAAATAATTTTATAAATTTCAGTCAGATTTTGTGATCTATTTAAAAAAGTGCACAGTCTTTTATTTTGAAATGAAATTGTGGCTTTCTCTGAGAGGGCTGGTGAACTTTTTTTTAACAAAAGCTAGGAAAAGTCAATTAAAAGCAAGGAATAAAGTAAACCTATTGGCAGATATTGCTTATGTAACGCAGCTGTGGATTTGCAAATTAAGAGAAAAAGAGACTTGAAACCGGGAATGGGTAAAAAGGCGAGTATCGAATTAACCCAACGGTTTCGATCCCCAACTGTGAGTTAGGGTGCCGAGAGAAATAGCTTTAGTCTCTTATTCAGATCCGCTGAGCCACGGCTCACCTCGATAAATATCCACTCCAAATCATCTTAAATGTCAGGGATATAATTGTGGTGCAATAGTCTAAGTGATGCAATGTCCAGCAATAGACTGTGCAAGTCTCGCGCGTATTCGAACATTGGGATCCGTTAAAGCGTGTGAGTTTGTTTCTTTAACGCGTTAAAGCAATGTACGTGGGACCCATTGATCTCCATTAATATTAATGGAGATCCACGGTGGGACCACAGTGGTCCTAAACATTAGTTTAGACCGTTAAAACTAAAACAAATCAACAAAATAAGGGGGGAGGAATGAAAAAGGAAGCAGGGAAAGATGAAGTTGCAAAGTTTAAATAAAGCCAAAATGGAGGCACGATCGGAGACGGACGTAACAAAAGGGGCGGGGGGAGAAGGAAAAAAAAAAAGAAAAAGGTGAGTTTCGATTTAAATCAGTGGCATGTAGTGTATGTTGACAGACTATTTGCCAGTCCAGGGACACGACTAAGAACAAGCTTCAGGCTCTTGATCAGTACCACTGACCTACGGCTCACCCGATTAATCATAGTGGAAATTCACACTTAAATAACATCTTGTTATGGTTGTGCAATATTTTTAGTCATTCCAAAGCGCAAAGCAAGGGCGCCACCAACATCAATATCTTTATCTATAACTTTCACTCTGTCATAGCGCCTCATCCAGAGGCGCTGGATTTAGGCTAGCTAAAGTATGCACATGCGCATTGACCTAACAACCCCGGTCACTTTCTTCCCGTCTATGAAAAGTTCGATCGATAATAGCCTAATGTAGCTCTGTTGTGTAAATCTATTGCAAGTATTATAATTGTCTCTTTTTTGCCATGTGCTTAAAACAGGGATCGATCACAACATAACTTGGAAATGTTGTCATCACCACCTTGTTCGGTGCAGACATTAATGTATGTAAGTTATGTCAGTTTGCATAAACAGTCAGTTACAATTTACAACCATTTTGTTGTCCTCTATGAACCTCACCTGTTTTTCGTACGGAAAGGTCTGAACCAGTGAGACATGGATTGGTGGCGCTATACCACAATTATAGGAAATTCCATCCAGCTTTGCATGCACGACTTCACGTCCCGTTGCGATGACGTCATCGATATGAGTATCCATGTAACTCTCTGTGACACCATCGCTAGCTTATTGAGTAACAGTTTTTAATTAAAAAGTCATTAGTACGCCATTTTTTTCCCCCAAAAAATCTAAAAAATTCCAAGTTCTACAACTGCACCTAGCCAAATAGCTTGCAAATGTCTTATCACTACCCGGGGTTTGTTTTTAACTAACACAATCCAACATTGACTCGCTCTCCAGGAATTCCCATAGAAATTGTAGAGCAATTACTCTGTATTGCTAAGTTGTGTAAACAAATGGCGTTAGTCAAAGAAATGGTTGATTGAGCAGAAAGAGACATGTGGGCTCATCTCAAAATGCAATTTTGCTTTCATTGATTTTATTTAGTCAAAAGGGTCTATATCTAATGCTGTGGCTGATTTAAAAGTGATTGGGTGATTTAAAAGTGGTTTGGTACTTCACAGAAATGTATTACACGTTAAAATCAAACTGTTACTCAACAAGTAAGGCATGGCGAAAAGGTGTGATTTTTGTTATTGTGTCACGCAGAGTTGTAAGCATTGTGAGGATTGCGCAATACCAGTCCGAAGGTTTTTATATTATATTTTTCGCTCATTGAACTAGATCAGCCACGGTGTGGTACGCATAGATAAAAAGTTCTATAGAGCTTTACCGATCCTGCATGATCAGTGAAAGATGGGAAGCATTCTAGTAGCTGTAGATCGTCTCGCATCTTTTGACTTTTTTACGTCATATAATTGTATGAATAGTTGTATTTTAAACTCATTTCAGAGTAAAATTATGACTTTTTATCCTGTAGTGTTTTATCTTTGCCAAATTATTGTTATAACAAAAAATAATGTGTTCGTTTTAAAAATTATACGTATACATAACTCAAGTGAAAAAAAGTTTATATCTTGATGTTAATCGAAAATATTCTATAACTAGTTATATCGTCACTCCGGCTTACTTGTTTTTTACTTTTGCTTCATTTTTTCTCTTTTTTTTCTTTTGCTATTTTTCAAAAACCGTGTATTTAATTTTGAAGGCCCACTGTCAGTTCTTTCTCGACCAAAATATGTCATCCCCACGCCGCGGCGCGGGGACGATGTGGCCAAGCGCGGGCGGACGTGCGGATCAAGCAGCGCCGCGGGGTGGAAGTTGACACAACAAGGCTTTAATTATATAGATGCACGTTTCATATTTTATCAATAATTCTTTTTTTTTTAAACGCTAACAAGTTGGAAAAGGCCCTAGTGGCTTCGCCACTCGGCTCGCGCAAGTGGTCTCCCGTTCCAGTCGCTCCGCTGTCTACACAGCTCTGCCACGAAGATCTTGACAAAAGGCTTTTTTTTTCTTTTTAGTGGGGTGCATTGTAATTTTATTGTGTTTCAAGTTCGTAATATTGATCGCACGACTTCACGCTCCAATTGCGTTGACGTCATCAATATGAATATTCATGTAGCATTGTGAAGCTTACGAAATACCAATGCGAAGGTTTACAAATCATTTTTTCCGCCGCCAGAATTGACGAGCCACGTGTAGGTGGGACTGGATCATAGAAATGTATCTAATCGAACCAGATTTATTGGACGGTCGCGGTTCGGGTCTGGCCAACTCTAATCGCGGCTCGTTGTTGTTGTTTTTTTTCTTTTCTCACGTCTATAATATGAATAGCTATATTCTAATATCATTTCAGGGTATACTAATGATATATGGCTTAGTAGTATTTTCATCTTTTCAAAGTAATTGTTTTAACAATTACAGTCGACTCTCGTTAGTACGAGCTCGGAAGATACGATACCCCGGTTGATACGAGGTTTTTCGTCGATCCCGAATGTCTCAGTCATGTGTGTTTCTAATGATAAAACGGAAGATACGAGAACGCGGATAATACAATATATTCTCTTGTGGCCTTGTGACGACAAAATGTACGGTTTTTCATATGTTTATATAGTGAGATCTGGAAATAATAATATTATTGTTGTGTAACAAAAACTTACCTTTGTCAAGGTTGTGAAAAGAAGTAGTCGTCCCGCCTGATATTGAGTTCCACCAGAAACATTTCGATGGTAACCCACGCTTGAAATGCTACTTAGCTTGCACACTCGAACCATCAAGAATGACAATCAATTCTATGATTAATTATTAGTCAATAAAAATAACTTGATTATTGATTTTTTTTATTACAGGTTGTCGTATTAGTTATAGGAATAAAACTGTTCCGTTGTAGGCCAGCATAATACTGGTACACTCAGGAAATGAATGGTAAACTTAAAGTTAAACTAAAATCGTGGAGTAAAATGAAAAAAATTAATTTAAGTAAGAGTCATCGAAAAAATAAAGCAAAACATCTGAAAAATAACATGAGTAAAACGGGTAATCATCATGAGGTGTGAAACAGTTCATACATCGAAACGAGTTTTAACACATAAGGTCAACTTTACCTAAAAAAGAAAAAGTTAACATTACCGTTTGTAGTACAAGCTACCGAAGTAAAATTATTGCTCCCATCGCAAAATTTACTTGTTAAAATTCTTTCAATTTTTTCCTTAGCTTTTTTTCAAATACCGTGTTTCTAATTTTGAAAGCCCACTGTCAGTTCTTTATCGGTTACAACTAAATTATATTTTATTTCAATTTTATAAATTTTAAAAAGAGAAGCATTAGTGATATACAAGATTGACATTTGGTGTAATAATTTCACTCCGATAAGAGATTTAAAAAACATTTTTAAAAACAAAACAAATATAAACTTTCAGTCAGAATTTGTGATCCATTTAAAAAAGTATTCCAATTTTTGTCTAAAGGAAGCAATAGTAATATAGAAGAATTATATTTGATATAATAGCTTCACTCCGATCTGAGATTTAAGAAAACAAATTGCAAAATAACCAATACAAACCTTCAGTCAGTTTTTGTGATATATTTTGAAACAGGGCACTGTCTTTTATTTTCAAGTAAAACTGTTGCTGTCTCTGAGACTGAGAGGGCTGGTGAACAGTTTGGGAAACAAAAGCGAGGAAAAGACAATGCAAAGCAAGAAATGCAGTAAACCTATTGGCAGATATTGCTTATGTAACGTAGCTGTGGATTTGCAAAGAGAAAAAGAGACTTGAAACGGGGAAACGGTAAAAAGGTGAGTATCGAGTTAACCCAACGGTTTCGTTCCCCAACTGTGAGTTAGGGTGCCGAGAGAAGTAGCTTTAGTCTCTTATTCTGATCCGCTGAGCCACGGCTCACCTCGATAAATATCCATTCCAAATCATCTTTAATATCATGGGAAATTGTGGTGCAATAGTTTGAGTGATGCAATGTCCAGCAGCAATACCATACCGAACGAGATTGAACTTGAACAGCGCCATCGTGCGACAAAAATGATTGCTCCCATTGCAAAACTTACTTGTTAAAATTCTTTCAATTTTTCCCTTTGTAGGCCCACTGTTAATTCTTTCTCGACTACAACTAAGTTATCTTTATTTCCATTTTAAATAGGGAAGCAGAAGCGATACACAAGAATGATGTTTGATGTTATAACCTCACTCCGATCCGAGATTTAAGAAAATAATTAATAAAATAACCAAACTTTCAGTCAGTTTTCTTTAATTAATTTTGAAATAGGGCACTGTGGTGTTTTTTTATGCAAAATTGTTGCTGTCTCTGAGAGGGCTGGTGAACAGTTTTGGAAACAAAGCGAGGAAAAGACAATGAAAAGCAAGAAAAAATGTAAACCTATGGGCAGATACTGCTAATCTGACGTACCTGTGGATTTGCAAATTGTGAGAAAAAAATAACAACTTAAAAACGGGAAGAAGGTAAAAAGGCGAGTATCGAGTTAACCCAACGGTTTCGTTCCCCAACTGTGAGTTAGGGTGCCGAGAGAAATAGCTTTAGTCTCTTATTCAGATCCGCTGAGCCACGGCTCACCTTGATAAATATTCACTCCAAATCATCTTAAAAATATCATGGGAAATTGTGCAATAGTTTGAGTGATGCAATGTCTAGCAATACCATACCGAACGAGATTGAACTTGAACAGCGCCATCGTGCGACAAAAATGATTGCTCCCATTGCAAAACTTACTTGTTAAAATTCTTTCAATTTTTCCCTTTGTAGGCCCACTGTTAATTCTTTCTCGACTACAACTAAGTTATCTTTATTTTCAATTTTAAAAAGGGAAGCAGAAGTGATACACAAGAATGATATTTGATGTTATAACTTCACTCCGATCCGAGATTTAAGTAAAATAATTAATAAAATAACCAAACTTTCACGGCTCACCTCGATAAATATCCACTCCAAATCATAACACCATGGGAAGTCGTGGTGCAATAGTCTGAGTGATGCAATGTCTAGCAATACCATACCGAACGAGATTGAACTTGAACCGCAGCGCCACCGCGCGACAAAAATTCTCGCTCCCATTGACCCATTCCTTCTCATTTAAAGATGATCCTTTTCACGACACTTCAAGAATATCCAATCAAAAGGATTGAGTTTTTTTTTCAAAACTGCATCAAGCCATTCAGTGTCTTCAGACCCCGTAGAACATTCGTTTCCAGTGGAATTATCAAAAGATTGAACCCTAATTTCGCTCAGCCCCACCAGTCTCATACAAGACGGCTGGTGTAGGCTGACGAGCTTGAAAAAACAAAACAAACACAAAACCCCTGTTTAGAATGTAATGACCATTGATCTCCATTAATATTAATGGAGATCAATGGTAATGACGCATGATGGGGACGCATGATGGGGACGCTTGTATCAGCGCAATTCGCACAGTGTATGGATAATGTAAACGATCTTCTTTAAAGTTTACGAATGTTGTGATCGATCCCTGTTTCAAGTTTATGGCAAAAAGGGGACAATTAATACTTGCAATAGATTTACCCAACAGAGCTACATTAGGCTATTATCGATAGAACTTTTCATAGACGGGAAGAAGGTGACCGGGGTTTTTAGGTCGGGGCCTGGTCAATGCGCATGTGCATACTTTAGCTAGCCTAAATCCAGCACCTCTGGACGAGGCGCTGGGACCGAGTGAAATTTATAGATAAAGATATTGATGTTGGTGGCGCCCTTGCTTTGCGCTTTGGAGCGAATAATATTGCACAACCATAACAAGATGTTATTTAAGTGTAAATTTCCTGTATGATTAATCGGGTGAGCCGTAGGTCAGAGGATCTGATGATGGGTTTGAACCATTTTCAGAGTCGTGTCCCTGGACGGCAAAGCAGTCAACATACACTACCTGCCACTGATTTAAATCGAAACTCACCTTTTCCTTTTTTTCTTCTTTCTTACCCACTCCTTTTGTTACGTCTGTTCTCCAATCGTGCTTCCTTATTTTGGCTTTATTTAAACTTTGCAACTTCATCTTTCCCTGTTTCCATTTTTCATTCCCCCCTTATTTTGTTGATTTGTTTTCGGTCTAAAATAATTTATCAGCTGGCAGTGATCTGTTTCTGTATGATTTATATTTCTTGGTTTTTTTTCTGTTATTGTTTTGAGAGCAGACATAAACCTATTCATACTGAGGACTTATGGCCCGCCCTAGTAGCAGAGTCAGCCCCCAAATAAATATTCCTAAACACCAGCACTCATCAAATCTCTTGAACAGAAGTACCCCTAAATTTCCATTCAAATTCTTCCTGAGATTCACAGAAACACAATGAAGACACAATGTGGGGAGGGGATACACCATGCCCGATACAATGTATTGTCAGGCACAGAATGGACGGGTGAATAAAAAGGGCCCCATGATATTCATATCTTTATTGTTAAAAGAAATGTATACTGGAATTTCGCAGTCTGTGAGAGTGCTTTGAACAATATTTGAATAACAAAAGGGAGGAAAAGACAATGAAAAGCAACAATTAAAGTAAGCCTATTGTCAGTTCTATCGCTAGTCAAAAGTTGAGAGCTTGCAAAATTATTAACAGAAGGACTTAAAATCCGGGAAAAGGTAAAAAGGCGAGTGTCGAGTTAACCCAACGGTCTCGATCTCCAACTGTGAATAATAGGGTGCCGAGAGAACTTGCTTTTGTCTCTCATTCCGAACAGCTCGATTAATATCCTCTTCACTTCAATTCATCTTAAATATTAGTTTTTAACCATTGCTGTACATTATCTTAATTCCCAGAGAGTTCGCAATACCACTGAGAGCAGGTTTTGTTTACACGTCATGTTGTATCTTAACTTTGTTCAAAGAGGAAACCAGACAGCAGAAGTTTTATCAAAATCTCAAATTTTGTTAATAGCTACTACATACTTTTGGATTATTGTTTCGTTTTGATGCTTTTTCAACAGGTGAAATCCAATTTTTGCGTGGAAATTTCTACCCATGCAAATTATTATGCACTGCTATTCAAATTCTGTCAGTTTGTGAGTACAAAATTTGAACTTATAATCATTTTGTTGCCCTCTGAACACCTTATGTTAACAAAGGCCACACTTCCTGTCTGAACCATTGGCCGTGTTTTGCATGGATCGGTGGCGTTGTAACACAATTATAGAAGTTTCTTGTCATTGGGGTTCAATGTCACGGTTGACTCCTCGTTTCGTTGACGTCATCAGTATGCATATTCATATACAGGCATTGTTGTAGGATTGCACAATATCGATGCGAAGGTATTTAATAACTTTTCCTCGGGGAGAGTCCGATGAGCCACGAAGCAGTGGGACTGGAACAGGGACTACTGTCTCGACGCTCCTTCTTGGTATCGGGGTTCGAGTTCACCTTAGGAACTCGTGATTCGTGTTTCTTGTTTTCACTTTCTTATTTTTATGAAGATTATATTATTTAAATCTCACTACGGTGTGAAAGTATGATTCATGGTTGTTGAACTGTTATCTTTGTCAAATATGTCGATGTTTTTTAAAATCATGTTCATTTGGAAAATATTGTACTGTTTTTTATAACTCTTCTGAAATTAAAAAAATTGTATCAACTTCAGGAGTAAGTTTATATCTAGATGTTTGTCAACATTTTCTGTCCATTTTTGAAATTGAAAAGATGTTTCCTTTAATTCATAAAAATCCAAAATTTAGTGTGAAGTGTCAAGTTAAATTTCACAGGGGGAGCAGATTATCACAGATTCACACTAGTTGGTTCTTCTATCTGTTATTTGAAACTGTAAAGCTTCCGATAGATATACGAGTAAAGGGAAGGAAGACAACTTGCAGAGCGTTCTTGATTATAAAAACATTTACAGATAAACAACAAAACCTAACTCAACAGGTTTTTATTTTATTTCAAATGATACAACGTGAGACATACTAATACGTGTACTAAGAGTTTCCGTTCAGGTTCAATGCTACATGAATAATGCATGACTTCGCGCTCCCGTCGCAATACGTCATCAAATGAATATTCATGAAAGCGTTGCACAGCATCAGTACACAGGTTTATAATATAATTTTGCGCTACGGTTCATCGAGTGAGCCACGGCTTGGTGGGACTGAACAAGAGACTAAAGCTAGTTATCTCGTCACTCCAGCGTCAAGTTGGGGTTCGAGACCGCCAAGCTAACTCGATACTCACTTATTTTCTTCTATACTTTAATTTTATGAGTAGTGGCAATATAGCTCATTTCAGAAAAATAATGATTAGCTGATTTGTTACAATAATTTTTATCTTTGCCAAATAACTCGATATCTCTCTTCTTCTTTTTTTTTCTTCTTTTTTTTCTTTCTCTACTTTGTTTTGAAACCAAACTCAACTATTTGTGATTTGTTTCGACGTTGAAGAAATGGTATAGAACAAGCGAAATTTTCTCGTCGTTATAATTATGTGAAACTGGAAGTAAATTTTGATTTTTTTTCCTATCTAATACCAAATTTCGAAAATTAATTGGGTGAAATTCAGAAGTGTTTATATGAACGGGGAAAAATAAGATAATTTGCAAAAAGAAAAACAAGAAAATTAATATTACAATTGACTTTAGTTTTTTTTTTGCAAAACAAAAGACTCACCAAGGAGAGAGGAATAAAAGAAAAGGGGTAAAAAGGGCGAGTATCGAGTTAACCCAACTGTGAGTTAGGGTGCCGAGAGAAGTAGCTTTAGTCTCTTATTCCGATCCGCTGAGCCACGGCTCTCCTCGATAAATATCCGCTCTAAATCATATTAAACATCTTTTTTTAAATGTCATTAAGGGGGTACTTCAGTTCAAGATGTTTGTAGCTATTTATGTTGGTCTTCCTCTGCTAAATATCGGGTTTAAGTCCTCATTATGAAAACGCCTACGTCTGCTGTCAAAACCATAAAAGAAAAGAAAACAAGAAATATAAATCATACAGACACAAATCACTGCCAGCTGATACATCATCTTAGACCGTTAAAAGAAAAAAAATCAACAAAATAAGAAAAATATTGAAAAGACACACAAACAAAAAACAAATATTTTTTTTTAAATAAAGCCAAAATGGAGGCACGATCGGAGGCGGACGAACAAAAGGAGAGGGGGGGGGGAAGAGGAAGGGAAAAAAAGGAAAAGGTGAGTTTCGATTTAAATCAGTGGCATGTAGTATGTTGACAGACAATTTGCCAGTCCAGGGACACCACTAAGAACAAGCTTCAGGCTCTTGATCAGTACCACTGACCTACGGCTCACCCGATTAATCATAGTGGAAATTCACACTTAAATAACATCTTGTTATGGTTGTGCAATATTATTAGTCATTCCAAAGCGCAAAGCAAGGGCGCCACCAACATCAATATCTTTATCTATAAATTTCACTCTGTCACATTCGCTCGGCCCCAGCGGCCTATCCAGGACCGCTGGGATGGGCTAATCAGCTTGCACAGATTCTTGTTCAGAAAGTACGTCATGCGTGCAGTGCTTGCTGTGTGAGTGTGATGCATGATGGGACTGAGCATTAACCAATGAGCGTGCTTGATACGTTTGCCCATCCCAGCGCCTTTGGTTTTAAGGCATGGCGCTGGGGACGAGCGAATCTGTCACAGCGCCTCATCCAGAGGCGCTGGATTTAGGCTAGCTAAAGTATGCGCATTGACCAGGCCCCTGACCTAACAACCCTGGCCAGTCACCTTCTTCCCGTCTATGAAAAGTTTTATTGATAGTTAGCCTAATGTATCTCTGTTGTGTAAATCTATTGCAAGTATTAATTGTCTCTCTTTTTTTGCCATGTGCTTAAAACAGGGATCGATCACAACATAACTTTGGTTTAAAAAGATCTTTTACATTATCTGTCGTTGTGCATTTATGTCGCACGGTGGCGCTATTCAAGTTCAATCTCGTTCGGCATGGTATTGCTCGACATTGCATCACTTTAGACTATTGCACCACAATTTTATTATTATCCGTGACATTTAAGATGATTTGGAGTGAATATTTATCGAGGTGAGCCGTGGCTCAGCGGATCTGAATAAGAGACTAAAGCTATTTCTCTCGGCACCCTAACTCACAGTTGGGGATCGAAACCGTTGGGTTAACTCGATACTCGCCTTTTTACCTTTTTCCCGTTTTAAGTCTCTTTTTATTATAATGTGCAAATCCACAGGTACGTCAGATAAGCAATATCTGCCAATAGGTTTACTTTGTTTCTTGCTTTCCCTTGTCTTTTCCTCGCTTTTGTTTCAAAAACTCTTCACCAGCCCTCTCAGAGACAGCAACATTTTTTTACTTGAAAACAAAAGGCAGTGCCCTGTGTAAAAATGTAATATCACAAAACCTGACTGAAGGTTTATACTGGTTATTTTGCAAATTGTTTTCTTAAATCACGGATCGGAGTGAAACTATTATGTAAAATATCACTTTTGTATACCACTATTGCTTCCTTTAAAAACAATTGAAATAATAGATAACTAAGTTGTATCTGAGAAAGAACTTCCAGTGGACTTATTAGATACACGTTGTTTAAATATTTTATTTCAAAGGAACAAATTGAAAGAGTTTAAAGATTTCCTGAGATTCACAGAAACACAAAGACACAGTGTGGGGAGGGTCAGGGTTGGGGAGGGGTACTTCATGCCACATATCGGGCACCAAATTGACGGATGAATATAAAGGGCTCGGTAATATTTAGGTCTATTATTTTTCAACTGGAATTTCGTAGTCTGTGAGAGTGCATTGAACATTATTTTTAATAACAAAAGGGAGGAAAAGAAAATGAAAAGCAACAAATAAAGTAAAGCTTAAGTCAGTTCTATTGCTAGTCTTACAAAGTTGTGAGGTTGCAAACTATTAATAAAAAAGGACTTAACCTGGAAAAGGTAAAATAAGGCGAGTATCGAGTTAGCCCAACGGTCTCGATCCCCAACTGTTCGCTAGGGTAACGAGAGAATATGCTTTAGTCTCTTATTCTGATCCGCTGAGCCACGGCTCACCTCGATAAATATCCACTCTAAATCATCTTAAATATCATGGGAAATTGTGGTGCAGCAATTGTTTGAGTGATGTATGTAATCTGTAGCAATACCACCATGACGAGAGCGAACTTGAACAGCGCCACCGTGCGACACAAATTATTGCTTTCATGTCAGGCCATTCCCCTTTATAAACCCCACTTCTCACAGAAGGCCTACGTGTTAACAGATGTTTTAACCAAATTCAACATTTTCGGCAAACTATTAATTAAATAAAATACCTCCCATGATCGGTTGCTTTGTTTCCAATAAATTCAACACTATTTTGAATATTTGTGTACCATTCTTACAAACTGTAGCTATCTGTTTTTGTTTTGCATTTATGGCTTTCCATGGTTTTCCAGCCTGGGTTGCAAAAGAAAGGTCTATAAATTCGGTGTCCGCTATTATTATGAGTAACTCCATGTGTACGCTGCCACTGCTCATTGAAATCAATCGACACAACAGAGGGCGCTAGCAGCAAGTATTACAACAATGCCCTTTGTCGTGCAACTGATTGCACAATAATTTCATACCGCACCTTTATAGCTGTAATATTTTCCTCTGTAGTACTGGGTGAGCCACGGCACAGTGGCTTTCTGTAAGTGAGCCTGAAGCACCTACCCAGAAGTCGGACTCTTGGGGCAAACTCAAGAGTTCGAGATTCGCTGTGCTAATTCGATACTCGCCCATTTTTACTTTTTTTTCGCTAATTGTTTTATTTTATTAAAATTGTTTAGAAATGCCACATTATTACTAAAAGGTTTTACATTTTTTGTTCATCTGTGTTCTCTATCCCAAATATAATGTTCCCTGAATTTTGCAGAATACATGAAAAAAGGTAAGCTCTGATGAAATTCATTCTATTTAGAAACTTGTCGAAGAATTTGCATCTAGAAAACTATAACAAGTAAATTATTTGTGTATTAAATAATTTTGTAAAAAGAAATAAAGTAAAAAGGATGTGTGTTACCAATTCGATTCTCGCCCTTTACTCGATACAATTTTTTTGTTGCTATTTGTATTTTTTTTTTAATAAATGATTTAGAACTACCACTTTATTACTAAAAGGTTTATTTTTTCATAAGCGTTTTCTCATGCAATATATATATATATATAAATTGCTCTGTTCATTTTGCAAAATATATAAATGAAGTTTATTTAGTGGATTCATAAAAATGTTGTGTCAACTGGCCGGGAAAGCTCTGCTTACATTGAAAACACATTAGTTCAATAGAAACTTGTCTAACAATTAACTTGCTTTTAGAAATAATTAGAACAAGTAAATCTGCGTATTATTTTGGTAAAAAAAATAAAAATAAAAAACCCCAATTTGTGTGTATCTAACACAATATTATTATTAATACTAAACAAAAACTTATATGTTTTGCAGAAAAATTATCCGTGGTAT
Source organism: Pisaster brevispinus (assembly GCA_023634235.1). Taxonomy (NCBI): domain Eukaryota; kingdom Metazoa; phylum Echinodermata; class Asteroidea; order Forcipulatida; family Asteriidae; genus Pisaster; species Pisaster brevispinus. The sequence goes on from JAMKCF010000017.1 coordinate 2,535,273, forward strand.
GTTTGTCTGTATGCAAAGATAGTCACCTTTTTAAAACTGTTGTATACTTTTAATAGCAAAATATTATTGTGTTGATTGTTCTTGCTTTGAACCAATAGAGGGCGCTATAAATCTAAGCGCGATTGCTTTGATTATGCAAATGAGGTGAAGCCATAGTTTTCATCGGTCAACAGTCCGTGACAGTCAGCAGGTCATCACTAGGGAAGTGTTTGGCTTACAATTTTCTCGTTTATCGCAGTAATTTCGGATTTTATTTTTCTGAAAGCCACCAGAGGGTAAGTCGTATGCATTGCTACTATGTATTTGTTCGTTTGAGTGTCTTCATTGAGCTCTTTTTGTGGTAATTAGTGCGTTTTATCCGCAACTGTGAAACGAAAATGGCGAAAATCTGGATTGCAGAGCATGCCGAGTAAACACATACAAACATCATCACAGACATTGGAATGCAAAGTCTTGTGTATTAAATTTTGGATGAATTCGTCGTTTTAGGGTAATGTTTGGAGACAAGATACGTGTTTTTTTTTTGCTAAGTTAGAAATCGTACCTTTGTATGTGTATTTTGTAACCATGAATTTAAGACTTAATTGTGTTTTTGTTAGGCCAGTTTTGAGCATTTTCAATTTAGTTGTTTGTAACTTGGTTTCTTACAAACACTAACACTAACAGCAACAACAGTCACAGTCGCAATGACAAGTCTGTTTCCCCACACACCATCTCCATCAGAAATGTCTACTGCGGTTTAACCACAGGGCAAATGTATTCGAAGTAATAATGTTTCATTTAGTTTCCATGTAATTTGTTATCACATAATCAATTCATAGTTTCACATACAAAATGTTTCAGGGACGTAATAAAACATTAATAATAAAGTGTAACTTTTGTTTAAACTTTGAATAATAATCAGTGATAATTAGCACTTCACACTATCAACACTAATGCTTAAAATAGAAGCTATGTTACCCAGATCTCAGACAAATATGTCAAATCTCACTAACATATGGACATGACGCATGTCCAACTGTCCAAGCAAGTTTACTGGCTCTAAATAATTGACTATAGATAGTATAACGTGCAGTTTGGCACATCGATGATGCAGTGATCACATTAAATTAATTAGAAGTGGTGGAATGTTTTTTCTGACAGCCGGGTATTTTGAGCAAAAGTGACGTCTTAATAGTGCGGAGTGCTATTGAGGATTAGCAAGTATTGGCTTTTTTTTACAAGGACATGTATTTCTATTCATGAGGTACTTCATACTTACTTAGTTACTTTTAAAGAAACTAAGTAACCTACTGAAATCATTGTTAAGGGCTGTTTAGAAAGAAACAGGCACTTGTCCTTTTCTGATGACTTCTGTATGATTAAACATTTATGTTCTCTTTAAGGTATGATTTTGTATTCATATTATTAATTATGAATTAGAAACTGGGCATGTACGTTGTTAGATAAAATGGTAAGTACTGGGAAATAATTTTGTTATTACATTGGATTTATGTATTGCCCAGTTACTCTTTACCTGTCAACATTTTTAATTGTAAATTTTAATTTGAAAACAAAACAAGTCCCATGTAATATGAAAAAAATTCAAGCTGACACATTATTGATTAGTTTTTTTATAAACTAATTAAATGCACATACACATTAATGTCTGCATTTTGAAGGAAAGCACAGGTCCTTCAAACTTATTGACAATTGTCACAGATGTTACTTGAAATGTATTAATTGTGAAGAAAAAAACCCAAAACAAAACATCGATCACAATAGGATTGTCTGATGCTGACAAAAAAATGACAAGGTCTTTTGTAGTCATCATGGTTTTGTTGACATTGCACAGTATGTCAGTATACATGTACACAGCTGTTGTAGCAAAACTGCTTTATTCTGGCAAGGTCTGTCCCGTTGTAGGTTATTGGATCTCTGCAAATTCCTGTCTCGTCTCTTCGTGTAACAGATGGCAAGTTGCCTTTGACATGTTTGAGGAAACCATTGTCCCATTAGCTGATGCTGTTGTTGTACATCGTAGGTGACACGCTGTCCTTCGGTTGAAAATAACCCTAGCTTCTAACAAAAAGAACTATATGGCAGGAGGCGCTTGTTAAAAACAAAATATTAAATTCAGAATAATTTGACAATGACTAGAATATTTTTTACCAAAGCCAATTATACACTTTTCATGTCACTTGCAGACTTTTTGAGGTTTGTTGAGAAAGACTAGGCTTGTAAAATGAGAAAAAGCTTTTTTTGTAACATTTTTGAATACCTGTACTTAGTATGTTTTAGCTTTGCAATAAAATGCTTATTTAAAAAAATTGTCTGCCAGTTGTCATTGGTTTACAGCTTTAAATACAAACTTTGTTCTTTCTTCATGGTTGTCGTTGATTTTTCAATTTGATTTATAAGTTGCTTATTTTTTCATTCATGTTTTCAGTTTACAAAGTCAACTTACACATCAGGTCGACTCGCTGTACAATGTAATCTTTAATGACCTCCGAGATGACCTTTGACACCATGATTATGGATGACCCAAATACGGAAGCAAATCACACAAAGAGTCCGAGATTTACTTTATGGATTTAGAGCTGTAGTGTGAACGACTGAACGTTTGTTGAGAACATTTCCGAAGCATTGTCAAACTTGTAGGACTGTCAGACAGGTCGCCGTGCATGGCTGTCGTCAGCATGAATCGTTATCAGATGTTGAAGCAGGTTGGTGATGGAACTTATGGAAGTGTCATACTGGGACGGATGGAAAATGGAGAAATGGTCGCTATCAAAAAGTAAGAAGTTTTATTTTTTGTAAAATGATTAATCCCACCTCTTCAGTTTGACATCCTTATTTTAACAACTTTCAAAGTGTAGGCTGCCAAACCTAGGCCCTATTTCATAGAGCTGCTTAAGCACAAAAAGTAGCTAAGCACAACAAAATTATGCTTACTCTAGAACAAGGTTACCAGCCAAACTACCATGTCACATGTACAATTTTTGACTGGTATCCTGTTCATTTCTGCTTAGCAGACAATTGTTATAAGCAATATTTTCTGCTTTAAAGCAGTTCTATGAAATTTGGCCCTGGTCTTGTTTGAGGTATCTTAGTATGAGGCTAGCACTTTGTGATGACTGAAAATATCAATAAAATGCTGTTTATTTGGCTCTGCCTCTTAAATCTACCATTTCCAAATTGCAAAGGAGGAAGCTGATATAGTTTGAATAGTGATTGACATCGTCCTGTTTAAAAAAAAAAAATACATTGAAAAAACATCCTGATATCAGCATTAGACGTTGGCAACACAGCTATCCCTTCATGAAATTGATTGCATGCACAGGACTAAGACAATCAATTGTTGTCTAGCATCGCTGGATATAAATTGATTAATTCGGCGTACGTGTAGTACGTGTACCATTTATATTTAGAATCTGTTTATTCATCGAATCTGCAATTCATCCCATACATGTATATTATAAGCATTATGATTGGTTGTGTAACAGGAATTTTTATAAAATTAGCTCAAAAAAGATTTTCTCAAAGAATGTCAAAGAATACTAAAAATAAAAACACAGCTGGTGCTCTCTGGGAATGTAAATTGTGATTATGTGTGTTCTTTTGTAGAATGAAGAAGAAGTACTACTCCTGGGATGAGTGTATGGATTTAAGAGAAGTCAAGGTACCGTACTACATGCGCTAGCTTTGCTATCCTTTGCTACTTTCAAAGACCACCTGGGTCATTTGTACTGGTCTGTTGTATTCTGTGCTTACCGTGCCATTTAAAGCACATTAGTTCGATAAGGCAGTAAGCACAGAATTCCGCGGTAAGCAGATCCATGAAATTGAGCCCAGATCAGCTGAGTCCCTCTTTTAGCGTGATTGTTTGTGCAATAGAAAACTAAAAAAGTTCCTCATTTTTGAATTATCAACTTGCAAGGTTTGTTTGTGGAGTGTCATATCAGGCATGCCGTTCTTTCTACTTTAATCTGATTTCCTTTTTTTGTGCCCTCAGAAAAATAATCAGAATTTTTATGACAGCCTGAGAAAATCTATAAAAGACTTATATAAATACATAAAGGACACGTATCAGCATTTGTACTCATTAAAATTGTCCTTTTTTTCCCCCCAAGGGTCAAATTTTATGCTTGATATACGTCAAAACAATCAACTAGGGAAATAAGACCCCATAGTGTTACTGTTACCATAGAAATCATAATTGTTTTTTTTCCCCACAGTCCTTGAAGAAGCTCAACCATGCAAACATTGTTAAGTTGAAGGAAGTGGTAAGGGAAGACAACCAGTTGTTCTTCATCTTTGAGTACATGAAAGAGAATCTGTATCAGCTTATGAAGGACAGGTAAGGATTTATTTATTTTTTTTTGCTCATTTTTTAAGAGGTTTAAAAGTGAGTCTTTCTGACTACGCTAGAATCTTGAAGCAAATAGTAACTCAGCACCCAAAATCGTAAACTGCAACCCTAATATTTGTCTTTATGTAATTTTGGGGTCCAGAATGTCCCACAGTTTTGAAAAAGAAAACCCGGGGAGAATACTGGGCCCAATTTCATAGCGCTGCTTAACGGTAAGCAAATTTTCGTGCTTACTGTAGCAGAAAAAATTTGCTTAAGCGTAAGCGTATTTCACACGTTAGCAAGAAAATTAGGCAGCCATCTTGTGCGTTCATCATGGATTTGCATTGTTACGTCGTTCATTTTCATACAGTAAGCACCGGAAGGTTAGCATGCCTTTTCGTGTGCTTACTGTTAGCAGCGCTATGAAATGGAAATCGTGCAGTAAGCATAGAATTGGCCGTTAAGCCAGTAAGCAGCTCTATGAAATTGGGCACTGATAATTCAGCATGAAATATTATGTATTAATGTATTTTTTCAAGCTCGGTAAACTGCAAGTCTTCGGTGATGACGTTAACATCTTGCGCGCACTTCAGCAATATGTTTTTACAAAATAAATTCCTTGTTTGTTTACATTATTTTGTTCACCGGCTTGACGTATAACCGATCTCTCAGGGTAACATCGTCTGTGTCACCATGGAGATACACTAATATTGTTAATTCACTGGCTCAGCAACTTACCTTTTCAGAAATGATCAAACTTAATATCAACAAATTAAATGAATAATTCACTGTAACATGGGGAGAAAACCTCGGGTTAAAAAAGAAGCAAACATGTTATTTCTCCCGTGCAGAAAATTAATCTCTTATCCATGGACAACATACATTTTGTGAGGGATACATATTGGTCGGAAATTAGTTATGCATGACTGATTCTGTTAATAATGTATCTTCATGGACTGTAACGCACCGTTGTCAGTCTGATATGTTTACTGTGGTATCGCACACGGTAGATTCCTGTTCTCAAATTACAAGCTCACTATACACCATTCTTTTTGTTTGCTGATGCAGTAGAGAAAAACAGGCTTGACGTTGGCATCTTTTGTAATTGTCTTGATTTTGGTTTCACCTTAAAGGATGGCTATACATACGGTAGTGACTCCAAAAATTAATGACCATAAAAACTTGGTCAAAAGCACTGCAGAGCTGCTGAATTCATAAAACATTGTTAATTTTTCACCACACAAATGTGAATCCGAGTCTCGGGCATCTCTGAAAGCGCTCAATTTTGCGCAACAAGGTTTTTTCTTTCATTATTTTATTGCAACTTCAAGACCAGATGAGCCCAAATGTTCACGGGTTTGTTGTTTTAGACAGGTGTTCGGAAACACCAAGTGAGGATACTAAAAGTATACCCATGAGTTTTTCAAATGGAAGTGTTTAGACTGCATTAAGTGACTTTTACCCAACAGGAATGACATTGCTGACCTGGGTGTAGTTTGTTTTCCCCCAAAATCATCAAAATGTTGAAAATAATGGACATTTTATTAGACTCACAAAAAGCATGTAGATGAGGTATTGATACACACGTTACACAGATATTGATTGCCCGTTGGACTGGTAATACAGTCTGACTAAACTATTTTGAAAGTGCTTTACTTTTATCCATACACCGATGTGTGTGTTAAGGACTGCAGGCCCGAGGCCAGTGATTTTAGCACCAGGCCAGTAAACTCATGACCGGACAAGTCCAGCGGTATTGAGTTTGTGTTCAAATGTCGCCTTTCTGTCTGATGCATGTTGATTATTGAAGAATACTTATCCATAATACAAAATGAGATCAACCTTCGCTTAGAGCTTTTTCAAACTCAATTGTTAATACAGGCTTTTTTTTTCCCCTTCTTTACTTCAATTGTGGTCTTGTAAACAAAATTCTGGTCCAGGAATTATTTTGAGCTACAAGCCCTGCAGTCTTTTCCCCCCAAATTAAAGCCCTGACTATCTGTACTTTCCCTGAGCAGGGGATTGCTGTTAACTTTTCTAGTGACTACCCGGCGGGACCAGTTAGTTTTTTTTATTTTACTGGTCCATCAGCTTTTGCGCTTGTCCATAATTCATATTAAATAGGGACGCTTTCCAACACTGAACTAGCCAACCAGACCACTTGGAGTGTATTTTGACTGGACCTCGGGTGTTTTGACTGACGTTTGACCAGCAGACCACCATTAATGGAGAATGCTGCTTTGGTCCTGTGCAAAAAGATTCGCAGGCATAATGGTAACAGTAATACAGTGCTACATTATTTGTTGGTATTTGGGCTAGTTGGAAACAGCATGAGGTACTTGGGCTACGATAGTTTGCAGCAATGTGAACGTTATTCAGTTGGTAGTTGCTGTCAAAGGGCGAACTCATAATTTCCCCACAAATTTCTTGTGGACTTGCATCTGTAAAGGCGTTGCATGTACTCCTTCCCGATCCGCGTGCGAAATCTAATTGTAGAAACATGGACACACACCCAGTGCAAGGGTATTATTAATTGGCATTTTATTACCGCAGTCATTATTAACTTTTTCTATTGACAACGGGTTATGATTGCCTTGTTGCTAAGCAGTGACGTGGGAATGCTCTCCAAAAGCTGACAGAAGATCAATTATTGATATTGAGTTCAGCCCCAAGGACAAGCCTATGGCTGTTCTTAGTTGGCGTGGCAACAGAGCGTTGCAAACAAATGATTAGCGTGGTTCCCTTACGACGTTGAATGGTACATACATGCAACGGTGAAGGTTTTATGACAGAAAGCGTCAATTCGCGTGAGCATGTCATAATGTATTGAGTCTGCCTGATGTACACTGGGTTAAAAGATTACAGGCAAAGTATACCTTTTTGCTTTTTTGTCGTTGACCCGTTTGACTTTTTCAATCCTATAAAAATGTAGATAGCTACAATAAAAACTAACCTGTGAAAACTTCACTTCAAAAAGTGGCAGCAATTTTGAGATATCGCCGAAAATTGTTTTGGAGCAGTTACGTCCACGCAGGAGGAATAATCCGAAATCCGAATACACAATCTGAGAATTATGTCATACAGAAACTTTTTTCACAGTTTGAATTTTTTTTTAAATCCCTCTCTCTAAAGCCACATTCCTTAGAAGGAAATCATTTCTCAAAAAGGTAAATACATTATCAACAGCTGCACTTGCTTCTTACCAAGTAAGTTTTTATTGCCATCAATTGTTGAAGTCATTATTAGTCAGGTATACAACTACCTTTAAGGTTAGCGTGCAGAAACATGAATCGGGCGCTGTAACTTTACATTTTTGCGGCGGGGAACTATAAGAGCATTGTCCCTAACACGGTTCTCGAGGCATTCTCGACCCAATTTGTTTAATGTTTGGCCAAAGCGCGCTAAATTGAAACAACGTCTTCAGAATGTTTTCTACTTGGTGTTTATCTTGGTTTTAAAAAGCCCTACTGTGCAATCTGGAGCATTCTTTATGGTTTTTTCTCAATTTGTTTAGAAATAAAACAAATAGAAGATTTTTTTATATTTATATATTTTTTTTTGCATATCTGCCGAAATTTGCGGATATTGGCAAGCAATTCACACCAGATACATGCACTTGTGCATGCGGAGAACCCTGCCTAAGTTGTGAGTGTGTATTGAAGTCAATTTGCTGAATTGCCACACTACAAATATTCTCCACTATATCAATTAATATTACACGTAGTTGTTGCCCGGCACAGAACCCCAATTTATTTGATAATGTCAAAGCAACAAACAGTTATGGCAAATAGTAGGCCCCCTAGGTGCAAGGAAAAATATAATGATGGGTCTGAAAAATGACTGAATTTTGGTCTGGATGAGTTTGTCCTACTTGATTGAGTTCACTGACAAAGACAAGGTCACGGTTGTTTTATGTTGGCATGGCAACAGAGCGTTGCAAACAAACGGGTTATTGTGGTTCCCTTATAATGCTGAATTGAACAAGAAGGTTTTTAATATAAAGAACGTTGGACGAGTTGCTAATTAAATTTGAGAATGGTGTACATCTCAATCATCAAAGTGAGACATGCACCGTTCTGCAAAATATATCCAAGTGCGTCAGGCAACAGTTTAAAAGAAATCTACATGTAAATGTTTAGGTACGAAACCTTTTGAAACGAAGTTGCTATAAAAAAGGCACATGAACGCCATCTGGCACTTTTTAGCTGAACAGCTTTGAAGTACATTTCTGTTGTCTCTTAGTAATTATCAGCAAATGGAGATGCAGTGTACACAGTTTGGTCAATATTTTGCAGAACCCATTCATGAAATGACAAGCAGCCGCTGAAAGCAGACAAGCTAATCGTCGATTTACCGCGACGGCCTTTGTCATGAACCCAGTATGCCCTGTATTTTGTAATTAACCAAATGACACATTATAGTTCCAGACTCCCAGACTCTATTAAGTTTTTTCCCTATCAGGCTTTTCTCGGTGGCTTGAATGTCAGTTATCAAAGCACTAAATGGCTTCCCTAGGCAATTTGTGAGACAATTGATGACAAACATTAGTAGGGACTCAAAATTATCAAGATTGCTTTTTGTTAGAGCGACGCAGTACCAACACAAAATGGTCAATATTTCTAAAACTAGAGTGACTCTACCCAGTCACCACGAATAAAATGTCGTCAGTAGACCCTACTCTACCATGTCTACCATTTGAAACTGTAAACTCACACAAACTTTTTGGACCCAAATATGAAGAAAAAAAAAGTTAAATGAAGCCTACAGATATTACAGTTTATTTTTTATTGAGTTGAACCATACAGTTGTGTACACAGTTTGTAGCTACACTATAAGTGTCAAGGGTTCGAAAATTTAAGCCGACTACAAACAAGATAATTGATGGAAGGATTTTCAGCAACCGTAAATTTGTTGATTACGAGTTTTGAATACTGTCACTTTCAAACAGACCGTGGATTTCTATTCACAAGTGACTGAAAGGCTATGTCCAAATAAGCCATTTGCGTGTTACATTTGAATAATGTCTGGTACAGTTGACTTCTTTAGCATGTTTAGTCACAACTTCATGCCTAAATTTGAATTCCTCCGTATCGACAGTTGCTGTGTCACATGATTCGGGCAAGCTTTTGCATAGTGACGTGAGAGACGGCAAACACCCATGCACAAATTGAATGAATGTGAATGGCACAATGGTACCAGGGTTTGCTCATCTGGAGGTTGCTATACAAAAGCTTGCCCCGAACCATTTGACATAGCAACTGTCTCTGTAGTCTGAAGAAATCAAATTTCAGCAGTAACTTGTGACTAAGCAAGTCATACTACTAGACATTACAGGCCTGGAATTTCATCTTTGAGAGGGCAAGGCCTTTTTCACTTTGCAAAGGGCACTTCCATTGGAAAATCCTAAAGTCTGTAGAAATCTTTTGAAGGGGCACCAAGGCAAAGACCATGGGCAACAGAGGCTGTGACCTCCGTGTAACTCCAGGCCTGCATTATTCAAATCTAAATTGCAAATGGCTTAGTCATGTTAGTGATATCTTCAGCAGTATCTATGTTGTCTTTGCTGCCAATGGTCACAGCGGAAGTCGCTTGACTCGGAAGTCACTCGACTCGGGGATGTTGCCAAAGTATTCAAGGTTGGCATTCAAGGAAAAGAATCCCTCGCAGACATGATGAGCTTCAGCTGTTGTTACAATAGCCAAGTTGCCTAATTGATATATGTATTGAGCTAATGTGATTACTGAATAAACTATTGCCCGGAATGCACCTGTCCAGATGCTGCCTATAATCAGTGATTCCAGTAGGCAGAGCAGTGAGTGGTGATAGGGGTAGACAGTATTTTCCTTTGTAGCGAATGAAATTAGAAGAAATTTAAACCCTTTCGCTGAGCTTCTCAGACTGCTACTGTAGTGAACATGGACTGTACCTTGTACACAGTTATGAATAAAATTATAGGCTCTCACTCCATTGTCACCAAGAAATGAGTTATTTCATTAATTACATCTGTTGATATCATAAGAATTATAGGAACTGTGTTTTTAAGCTACCCTGAGCAGTTTACTGCTTCAAATTCTCATTATTGAGAGGTATCAATTCTTACCTTCAGCTCTCTTGAGTTATTTTCATCTGAAATGTTTTCTTCTTGTAGCCCCTTACCAAGAGTGGCTTGTAGCCTTGTTTGGGGGTGATCTTGCAAGTTAACAAAATTGATGCACCCATCAAGTTCTCAAAACCAATCTCATAGTATTGCGTAAATGCATACATCTAGCTACATCAAATTGTTAACTTGAGTCCACACATGATCAGGAGTTTTTAGGAGTAACAAGGGCATCAGGACCCAATTTCATAAAGCTGTTAAGCAGAAAAAAACTGCTTAGCAATTTTATATGCTAAGCGAAAAAAAGAGTGAGGCACCAGTCACAAACAATATAAACTCTATGGAATTTTGGCTGGTAACCAGTTTCTGATATAAGCAATATATTTCTGTGCTTAGCAAGTTTTTGTGCTTACAGGTTTTATAAAATGGGGCCTAGGTTGGCTCTGCCTTTCACCTCAGTGGACCCCGGTTCCAATCCCGCCTCGGACCGGAGCATTGCATGTGTATTGTGTTTTCAGTCCCTCTACCTGATTACAATGGTTTCTCCCCATTCATGTGCCATTAGGGGGGTTTTCCCTCCCACATCTAAAACTGAACATTTCTTCTCATTTCCTATTCATCCTGTAATGACGTAAACAGATGCAATGAAGTACAAGTTTAATGAGAGATTTTTGTTTCAGGATATGAAGGCTGCTTGCTCGAAATGCCAGAGTGACGTAGCTTGGATTAATCTTAAAAAAAAACCCTAGCTAACAAGTTGGCAATGAAATGAAGCCAATAATATAGACTAGACTGCAATACACCCAAATATGCTCATTTAGAATAAAGATATTTGCAGATGTTGAAGGTCCTCCACCCACATACTAAATTCAAATATTTTCATCTTCCTGTACTTTCAGATTTCTAAATTATACCAATCTGATTCAGATTACCCCAGAGCCATCTTTGATTTCATGAAAATAAAAAATAACAAGTATCTTCCTCTAATTTCTCTTACAGAGACAAGCTTTTTCCGGAGTCCGTCATCAGGAATATAATGTTTCAAATTCTCCAAGGAATGGCATTCATTCATAAACATGGTGAGAGCTTCATACATGTAGGTTGTAAATCATTTTGTAAATTGTGCTGGAGTTATAGGAATATCTATTGTGTACTTTTTAATTGAAGATTTTTCTTGGAATTGATGAGTTTGACAAACTGAAACTGCTTCAAAATTCAAGATGACAAAACCTAAATCTAAATTTCGCAAAAATATTTATCCGAAACAAAATAATGATGTTGCCTTAAGTCAGGTAGTAAGAGTTATGTACATGATAAGTAAAAAACAGAACCCCAAAAAGCAGTTCTGCTATCAAATAATTTCCAAAATAAAACCTGAAATTCTACCACATGCATGAAATTTACACGTAAAATGCTGCAAGGATTTTGAAAAGCTTGAAAAGTTCTCGATCAAATTAAAATTGAGGTCTATTGCACTTTTTTTTTTTGTCATTTCCATTGGATTTTGCTTAAAATGCTTATTTTTTTTTAGGAAAATGTTAAGATCTTTTAGCGCTTTTGTGTCAGTTTTTTTTTTTTCCATCAAATTTTATTTTCATCTCTTTATTTGTCTTTGGTCTAAGCCCATGAAGCCTTAGATCTGTACACGTAGGCCTATAAGCCGGACGCACTAGCTGTTCATTTAATAATGAATACCATTTCATCGATCCCATTGTCCAATTGTTAGACGGCTTTATTGCTTTGACAGCAAAAATATGCATTATACTTTATAATGTAATTATCATAATTAAATTCAGTACATCAAAAAATCAGTCCCATGCATAATGGCCAGCTCTGATATAAGCAGACATTTAAATTAATTTAAGAAAAACGTTAATGAAATCAGGTACATGTTAATATGGATGCAATATGTACTGTACATGTATAATGTAAAAGTTATGAAATCACACTATTATCATGATTATATATATCGTATATAATATTTTGAAGAAGAGCAAGAGCATTGTATAACATTTCTTTGGTTATGTAAGTAAAGTTTGTGGTAGCACCATGTGAGATTTCTCTCTTGAGTATTACTGACTCTGAGAAGGGCTGATTATTCTGGAGAATTTTTTTTTTGTGAAAAACTTTTCCTCTCGGCTATGTCCAAATTGGTGGCTATGGGTATGGCTACGGCTTGATCACTGCCTCATGCGTTGAAGTATAGGACGTTCTTAGCAACACCTTTAGCAACAGCCATAGCCATAACTGCAAATTCAGATACGGTCTTACTAACACCATTTCTGTCGTGTTCCCTGTGTCAGTGGTGTAGCAATGACCAACACTGGTGCTGATCATGCCAAATAGGAGCCAGTCTATTTTCTACCTGTCCAGCCTTTTATCAGTTAGCATTATTTGCTCATTCCTGTTCAGGTTTTTTCCATCGTGACATGAAACCAGAGAATCTCTTGTGCCAGGGTCCTGAACTGGTCAAGATAGCAGACTTTGGACTGGCTAGAGAGACGAGGTCAAGACCACCGTATACAGACTATGTGTCAACAAGATGGTAAGAGTCAAATTAGAATCATTTTGAAATAGTTAATTCGGTTGCGAAGCCAAGGATTCTCGGAAAAGCGAACTTAATACTAGCCAAGAACCTCGTGGAGACAAAGGAAGGAAGTTTCAGTTTTAGACGTGGGAGGAAAATCCCAGAGGATTGTTTTAGGGAAAACGCCACGCAATCAGGTAGGGAGTAGTGAAAACCCAATCCAAATAGTGCCCGCAGCAGGAATCGAACCAGGGTCCCAACCATCTAGTTAGCCGCTACCGAACTACACCATGTGTGGAAAGCAATGCTTTTGACTTCATCCCAACAAGTGTAAAAATGTATTTGGATCGTAAGAAATTTTACCTTAACTAACTTCAGTTTTACACTACACTGTACAGTCGCTTTCCAAGTCTCATTGCTTTCCAAGTTCTGTGGGAAAAAAAAAATCCACCGGAACCTTGGACCTGGGTATCAAACTAGAGCTCAAATTTTTGTTTCTTTTTGACAAAACCACAAGACCACTATTTGGTTGAATGAAATTCTAACTATCTCCCTGATTGTTGCACAAAACCTCCCTGATTGCAAGATGCAAATGTTGGCAGCTCTGTCTGACCCCTGCAAACCCCAATGTGGGAGTCAAAACCAAAACCCCAAGTGCTGATCTATCTCTACTGCTCCTCCACCAACCCCAGCACCAACACCAGCACCAAAACCAACACCAACACCAACCCACCAGCCTCATGGTACCAAGTTGCCAGCTTATGTTTTGTAATTCCAGTAGCTACTGTAAACAATGATGTAGTAAACATATTAAACTGCTTTATGTTGACCAATAGGGTTTAAGAATGAGAGTAAATATGCCTGATATATCCTTACACAGGTATCGTGCCCCTGAAGTCCTGTTGCGTTCAACCAACTACAGCTCCCCCATAGATGTGTGGGCTATCGGCTGCATCATGGCAGAATTGTATACATTAAGACCTCTATTCCCTGGAAACAGTGAAGTAGATGAGATATTCAAGATCTGCACCGTGTTAGGAACACCCAAGAGGGTAAGACAAAGAATGTCCTAAATGTTGGCCAGTGATATTCAACATACAAATTTTTGATTTTGAGAAAATTTATATTTTTTTGGGGGGTACACTGCTGTTCGAAGTAGAAAAGTAAAGTTCCTAGGTAGTATACCATATATGCACAGAAAGAAAGACAAATTTTCTTTTTGCTTCTTACAGGATGACTGGCCAGAAGGCTACAAGCTAGCCTCTAACATGAACTTTAAGTTCCCTCAGTGCGTCACCCAGGCACTCAGGACGCTCATTCCCAATGCCAGCAATGACGCCTTGACGATAATGATGGACATGATGGCGTGGAATCCACAGAAACGACCCACGGTCACTCAGGTAAGGAGGGCTGCTCAGCTGGCACTAGTCTTAGTAATTGGTGAAGAGGGAAGATGGGGGTTGTGTGGTTGGGGGTTTTGCTGTTTGATAAAGAACCGAAAGAATTATTAGCTGATGAAGCTTATATATAGAATTAAGATTTTAAAAAGGCTGTGTCCAAAGTAATGGATAACTACAAAAGTGTATCCTTCAACATGGTCTGTGCAGCCAACAGCCACTGCCAAAGGTAGGGTCTTAGATTTGTTTTTGTCAACGTAATGCTTATTGACAGGCAAAATTATAAAGAGTCACATAATAAAAGTCACATGCGAAAGTTTCAGCTGAATGCACCGTCTACTTGCTGAGAAAACAGCAAAAAAACTCACGTTATTTTCACAAGAACGTCAAATCCACCACTGCTTAGCGAGGTGGCAGCAGGTACCAGTGGCATCTCTGGCCATAGCATTTGCGAACGGACACCAACTCACAGTAATCTGAAACACAAATCATGGATGAATCGTTTCTCAGCCTTGAAATGTTTTGGGGTGAAAATTGATCCAACCCATATTACTTCAAAGGGAATCCTTTCTCACAGTTGTTAGTACTATCAACAGCATCATAAAATCTCTACCATACTGTACCCCCATTTTGTCTGATCTTGAATGCTCAAGTTGTACTTTAAACTATCAACAGCTGCAGTGCTTCTCACCAAGTAAGTTTTTACGGTCATTAAGTTTGGGAGTATTTACCGATCTATGACCCGACCTTTAATTTACACACAGGGTAAGTCTTTAAAAAATCTCTACCATACTGCACCACATTTTGTCTGATCTTCAACGCTCAAGTTATATTTTCTGTGTCAGTATTTGTAATGTTTTTAAAAACCTTTCCACAGGCTTTGAGATATCCTTACTTCCAAGTCGGTCAGAACCTCGGACCAAAGATGCCAGCAGTATCAAATCGACAAATGTCAGCTAACCGAGGCTACAATCAGCCGCCACCACCACAACAACAACAACAACAACAGAAAAGAGAGACACTTATTAAGAGAGACAGTTTCACAAATGCCGCAATGGACTATAATAAAAATGCGTCTGGTGACCAGGATGGTCTAGATGACTACCTCTTGTCACTCGGCACAACAAAGATCTCCAAGCATCCACCAGCTAAAGACGTCACATCCACGCAAAGAAATCCCGCCCTGGCCAATGGTCCTGGCAACAAAAGCGGCCGAAGGAGATGGGACTTTCAGCAGAAGACAGAGCAGATGGACAGCTTTGATGATTTTGGGGACTTTGACAGTAAGAAAGCTTCAGGCGTTGGTATGCAGAAGAAAGTTGCTCCCGTCTTGAAGAAGAAATCTTCATTTGACTGGGATGACGAGGATGAGTTATTTGGGTGAGTCCTTTGACGAGGAAACTAATTTCCAAAAACAAATCCATTTTTTTTTTATCAAACTTACGCAGAAGTCCGATTTTACTTTTTTTGTTTTTGTTCTTGTTATAAAACGGTGATTCTTTCTGACCTTTTAGGAGTCCACCAAGGAACAAGGCACCTTACTCCAAGGTTCAAGTCCCCGGTAGACCAGCACTTGAGTCCGGTAGATCATCGGCATCTTCAGCTAAACAGTTCTACATCAGATCAGCACGGTATAAACCAGGTAAGTGTTATACAGCTACACCCCTTGCTTGACATACTCATCGAAAAAAGCCAATCATGCAGAAAAAATTTAAAAACCACATTGTTCTTTAATCTTAATGCAAGAATTATGTCCTACGTATAGTGAGGTGACAGCGGGTACCAACTGCATCTCTGGCCGCAGCATTCGCAAACGGACACCAACCCTCAGATATCTGAGAAATGATTCATGCATGAATTTTTTTTCAGATTCAAATGTTTTGGGGTAAAACATTTTTCAAACCGTGTTACTTGGAACAAAAACCTGTCTTAAAACTAATTTATACTTTCAACATCTGCAGTGCTTCTCACCAAGTAAGGTTTTTTTATCGTTATTTTTTTTTAGTATTTACCAATCTATGACCTCACCTTTTAAAATTTGTTTCTTGTTTCTCAGGATTAAATATGAAAAGCCCGAGAAAAGATTCGTCCCAAGGTCTGCCGCCTCTTGCAAAACTGCCTTCTGGTCACAACACGAGGACAAATAACATCCTAGGTAAGGACGTACTTCCCAAATTTTCTTTCTTTTCAGGGCTTGAACAGAGTGAAGTCTATGTACATACACAAGATTACAATTTTTTTTAAACGGCTCAACGAAGTCGGGCACTAATCCCCAAGAAGCTTTTTATCTAAACACAGAATGCTTGCTATTTTACACCAAGAGTTTTTTTTTAGTGCTTTTAGTGTTGAGAAAGTGATGGTATTTTTTGATTTTGAGACCAATTTTTGTTGTTTTTTCTTGCCATACATAGGAGCAAGGTATAACAACGCTAAGCCAGAAGGAGGTTATGGTGCGAGCTATATGCCGTCCTTTGGACAGAAACAATCATCAGGAGTATCTGGTGAGTCCATATTTTTTTGCATTTCCACAAAACGTCTCAGAAATATGTAAACATCGGAGGATGAACTGTGATGTCTTTAATGAACCGTCTCGGAATCTCTGGTCGGTTTAAATGAGATAGATCGTGAGAAATATAAAGATGGTGGTGTAGTCAGATGAGATGTCACGTCATGAATACTAAGGAGAGGAGAACTTAGTACAAGATTTAAGATTCCTGGGAGCTGGCCAACTTATCTTTTTGTAACAGGAATGTTGTTACAAGAGGACAGCAAAATGAAGAAACACAGAGCAGAGATGAGATTCAGGATTTCCGAATGTACTCTGTATAAGCAGAACCTCTTTATAACTGCTCTTTATAAAGCAGAGTTGAATGTACGCCCCGTTTATGCTCTGTGCCTTGAATTAAACAGTTGCCCTGGTTTTGGCCTTGGTGCCCCTTCAAAAGTTTTCCATCGACTTGAAGATTTTGCAATGGAAGGGCCCTTTGCTTAATGAAAATGGTCTTCCCCCCTACAAGATGATAGAGCCTGATAAACAATTGATTTAGATGCAGTGAAACATAAACCCTCCTAAACGCCTCTTAATTAAAATGATTTCTTTCCTCTCCATCAGATCTGAAATCATGGAACCAGCCAAGAGCTCCAGCAATCCCCACCAGTAACTTCTCCACCTCGGCTGGTATCAGGCCGCAACCAGTACACGGCAGAACCAACTGGGCTGCAAAGTAAGTAGACACAGTGGGGTCAACCAGTGCCTTTTCACAAACCTCAGCTTGGGCCCCAGCACTGGGGTTGGGCCCCGTCATAATTTTTTGGAGCAGTGTACATTTCGTGGGGTGTTCCTTAAAACGAAACGGAGCCTGTGGACGGAGCCGAAGTCGAGATTTGGAAAAAGTCCCTGGTTTCCTTACTTATCTTCAAGAATAATTTTAAAGACAGGGTTTGGTTTTGACTGATGCTAAAAAGTGTGATTTCTTTTCTTCCACACATTAAAGCAGTGTACTTGGGAACCCAAGATTCACCCAAATATTTAAATAATTACACAAGACTTGGGCAGTCTCTTACCAAATATGATGTTTCATTGAGTGAGTTTACTTGGCACAGGAATTCATTATATATAGTCTTATATAATGCACGTATCTACCAATAAGGTACTCTAGGCGCCTGAACAAACAGAAACGTTTTAAGACAGGGCTTTGCATTTGTTGAAAAATAAGACCAATTTATTTAGCACCTTATAAGGGTTTACAAGCTGCTGCTTTGCATTCAGCAGCCACTGCCAGAAACACCGGGGCAAACCCCTTCTCTTAATGACAAGTGTAACTGGTTTATTTTGCCGTTATAACACAACACACAGGACCTATGGCTTTACGTCCCATCGGAAGGACAGAGCAATAATGGTCAAGTGCCTTGCCAGGTGGCAAGTGTCATAAGCAGAACTCGAACCCACACTCTGATCTTAAACTGTAGAGCTTGACCTCTCAGCCCTGTCATGCCATGAAAGGTGGTGTCATTTGCCAATGATTCAGTATCTATGATTAACTTAAAAAAAAAAAAAAAATGCCTGCATTGATGAAATACTTCAATACTTACAGTTAAATTAAATACAAATACATTTTCTTTCTTTTGTTTCAACTAGGTACGGCGGTGGAGTGCACTAATTATCAAGTATCTGGTAAAATCTAAGCATTGACAATCAAAATCATAGAAATGCCCGAGTGTATAATTTGTGATATGATTTGATAAAGTCATACACAGCCTTCAAACTTATTTTACTATTGTAACGAAACCTTTGTACTCTAGAGATTGTGTTATGCAGCGGCCATTTTGATTTGCTCTTACCTTGGCTTTTGCTCCATCTGCTATTCTGATAGGATTTGTGCACAATAGCACATGGCTCTGAAACTGCTGATTTAGCCTAGCTGTAAGAAGTGTCAAAGCTGTAAGAAGTACCTAGCTGTAAGAAATGCCAAAGCTGTGGTTTCAGAGCAAACTCATTGACCCAAAAGTGTGGTACCCACGCAGTGGCTAACCCGCCTCCTAAATGAACATAGCCGTGAATTCAGGGTACACAACAAAGATGGCCGCTGCATAACCCAGTCCTAGGCTTAGTCCCAAACTGACGGCTATGGCTACACTATTGGCTACATCACTACTTTGCCTGTTTATCATAGCAGAGAAAAATAGCAGCCATAGCCATAATCGGCCATTTTGAACTCTGCCAATCTTAGATTGTTCCCCATGCCAATGTAAAATATGACGCATGATGAACTTTGAAAACTTAATCCTCATAATAAACAATCCACAGTGCATGGATCACAGTAGAGTATCAGATAGCCATGCCCCCCAGCCTGTCACTAAGTTCATACATAATTTGTGCATAGATGTAAATACTTATGTATAGTTTTTTATCAAATCTTAAATCCAAGTGCTATTAACAAAAATCCCCTAAAATGCACAAAGGTAATACTCAAAAGAGATGCTAATTTTTCTGTAAATAAGATTGTGATTTTTACTGTAAAACCTAACAATTTGTATAGCAGTACCAGCCCTTTTCTTTTAGTCCAGTGAAGCTGTAGCTTTTTGGAGGGGGGCAATTGATTATTCTTATTATATCGTTTTGTTTGGTGTGAAATTAGATAAAGGGTAAATGTCCATCAAGTTTAATTGAAATGACCAATTTAGCACAATCCTAACTTGGAAAAGTTTCACAGTTTCAGCCAGGAATGTTGGTCCAATTTGCTTTAATTTCCTTTTTTGTTGTTGAGATTCCTAGTGCAATAATTGCAATCTTAAGATCATATGCTACAAGGCTGTGCTTTCCCAGGACAGTTACATGCATTAAATGCTGACCTTTGACCCCCTTGAGCACACACCATTTTTGGTCATAAGGGAAAAGGTCGAAGGTGACAGTTTTGTTCCTGTCAATTCTAGGGCAGAGTGATGTGATTACACCTTTATTAAATTACTGTACTCAATATTTCTCTTGTGGTTTACAGATCTTTGTTACAATGCTCTCATTTTGTTGTCCTCCATTCAAATAAATTTAACAAACTATGGAGGCTAACAAAGAAAATGTTGTGTTCCATTTTGGTGTCACTGTAATTGGTACCAATAATTTTCCAGGGTGACAGAAAAAGACCCTGAAGTGTCAGTGTGATAAAGATAAATAATTCACTCTTGTCTGTGAAGTGTAGAGAAACGGACGGAACGATAACGCTTGTGCATTCCCGCAACAAGGTCCTTCGTTGTATCTAATCACCTGATACATTGTCATCATCTATTTTTCCGACGTAATTTACATATATGATCAACAAGAGCTCATGACTCTTGTGTAAACAAAAGCAAAACAATGGACAAATGGAGTTGTGTAGTTTCATCTAAATCAGCGGACATCCTACGTTGCTGCTGATTTCAGGCATGTGGTTTCTAAGGATTTTTCCTGATTTATTTATTTATTATTTTTTTTTACAAAATTTCATTATGCCACAAAAATTCCAAAAGGAGAAAGAAATAGTTCACATTGCGTCCAAACCTGTAGTTTTGTACTTCTGATGATGCACCGAGTCTGTAAACCTCCTGACTTTATAACATCTGGCATGTCTGGGAGGCTCTGGGTCTAGAACAAGTGGGAACTCAGGCATGAGCCATTTTCAGGAATTGTCATTTGTCATATTTCATCCCTTTGAGTGACTCTCACTGTTTGGATTTTTTTCGGATGTTACAAACAACATCGATCTTCGTTAGAATGTGTACTCAATTAACAGATTGTTAGAAAAATGTTTGTTGAAAATATATTGCTTGTTGAAATGAAATATATTCATCAGAAAAAGAAAAAAAAGTTGTTTAAGAAGCTAAAGTTGTACCATCCTTTTAAAGTTTGCACACCGGAGCAACATGTTTCCAGTTTGTTGTCAGTTGCAAAGTAAACAAGATTGTCATCAAACTTAAGGTCATACTTCTAGCATCCTACACTGTTTACAAACTAGTCGGTCTTTCAGCGATAGTGAGGACACTGTATTATAATTGATAAGTAAATTAAAGGGAATTAACAGGTGGACTGAAGTTGTGTGTTCTGTTCAAACCTTGGGTAGAGATGATGGACCAGTATCTGAAACCTGCCAAGCAGATATTCCTCTATGCTTAGCAACAATTCTTTCAGCAGCTGAGTACCAGTTACAATCTTATTACATGTCATTTTAGCTGATGCCTGTTATTTTATAAATATGTTACACAGGTTTGGTAGAGCTGAGGAAAATAGTCGCAGACAGTGTTCAGGTTTTGTGTGATCAACCATGTACATGAAATAACAAACCAGTGAAAATTTGGGCTTAATCCGTTGTGTGAGTCAGGAAAAAAAATATTGAAAGCCATGTACAACTTTCAGCATGTAAACACATTGTCCTTTTGATTGGTTGTAACAACCGAAATCAGTTGTTGCATTTTAAACGGTTTTCAGATACACCTTTCCTCGAAAAGAACTTCGTTTCAGAGGGAAATATTTCATAGAAAACACAAATTGTTATGAACCTCTTCATGAATAAGCTTTCAGGTTAAATTTTAAGAAGACAGTTTTTTATCCTTACCAATCCTGTATAATACCTGCAAGAGCAATGCTCTGCACATGTCTGTGATCTCAGGCTCAGATTTTAACATTCAATAAATTTAATCATTATTTAAGGTAAGATTCTGGTTTTTTTTTATTAAAGTAATTTTGTCAGAGGCGTCGATGATAATCGGTTGCCGTATTGGTTGCCATAATCTCGGATGCTATAGTTACAACATTATTTATATTGGAAATGTTGCATTTAGTTCAGAGCTTCATATCTCAAAAGAAAAACCGCCTCGGACTACATGTAGTTTTCATTCCAGACTGGCGGTTTGAATTCATTCAATGACAGAGAAAACAAGAAGGCCGGCCACTAAGATTCAAGTCGGTTATATTGAAACTGGATTGTACATATGTAAATGTATCACACGAGTGAATGAGAAAGCTGTGCCTTCTACAATATTTATACAAGTGGAGAAGATTAGAATATCCTGTGAGCATTCTAACATCACAGTCGATAAGATACAGTATTGGTTATTGAAAAATAGAATAGAATAAAATAAAATAAAGAAAGAGTTGCAAAAAAGTACGAGTTGCTCAGCGAGTTAAAACAGTACCTTCTTTGGAAACCTTTTGACTGAAAAGTTCCTGATATACAATTCAGGAGTTAAGAAGATTATGGGATATATTTAAATTATTTTTTTAGTATTCTGCACTGGAATGGATATAGATTATAACTTAAATAGAACAACTTACTCAGAAGGGAAGTCGACTGGTTTTCATCTAGGGCCTATCTTGATATTAAAATAGTTAACAGAAAAACCAAACTAAATAACCTATTTATCTTATCTAATGTATGCATATGAAATGAATGAAAACTCAAAGAACAATTTCACTAACAGAAGAGGGCAAACAAACATTTCAAAAATGTCACATCAATTGGATTGAAATATAAATTTCGTTTTGTTTTTACAGGATGCAAAGTGTACAGTTATTGTATTTATTACACAATTTGAGCTTTTAACATTGTTTGCAAACAGAATATATTCAGCGAGTGTGAAAATGTAGAGATCTCTTTTTGGAATGTGGACTTTCCCTCAGTGGATGTTCATTTTATTAACGTTTAGTCAAAACATTTCTTTTCCATTCCATTGTCATTTTATTTTTCTTGAATGTTCTTAATTTGATCTCCTCAGATTTTTTTTTTATAGTAATGATAAAATATATAATTGGTCGCAGCAAAGGACCTCATTGTTAATACTAAGTATTTAGAAATACGTTTACACACTTCCAAAATTAAATTAGAAACAAATTTCTTTTAAATATTTTGGTCAGAGTATAAGTCGATATAGGCATCGCAAACATTTAAATAGTGTTAACGCATGTGAGACTTATTAAAATGAAGACAAAGAAGTAGCTGTTGTCGTTTTGACCTTCATTCCTTGCTGAGTTTTCCTCGGAAAAACACCTCCATCTGGGAATTTCCACGCGCGCAAGAACCAAAGTTCAAGTTGCAATTTGTTTCGTCATGCAATAGAACTGGCACGTCTCGGGCGTATCCGATTTTTTTTTTTTTTTTTTTTTTTTTTTTTTTTTGGGGGGGGGGGGGGGATCATTTCGGGTCCCACGTACATAGTGAGGCAAACGAACTCGCGGGGGTACACCCCACTAATCAAAATCTCATGGCATACAGTGCAAAATGCTAACTACTTAAAAATACACAACAGATACTTGGAAGTCTCACAACATTTTACAGTTAAGGGGAAATGTTTGACTCTCAATGAACTGTTATATCCTGCTCAACTTGATACGGGGAGTCCCAAGGCCCGTCGAGTTATTCTCCCTCCAAATAAAAACACCACCACACCAGTGTACATTTCCAAACGTCCGAGCATCAATCTTGAAAAAATTTCCCTAACACCTTTCGGCAAATAGAACCATTTATTTTAGGGCATATGTCATCCAAATGCCTCAAGTTGGAAGTCAACAACAACCCCCAGGTCAAGGTCAACATTTAGGCAACATTTTTTATACTGTACCCCTTTAATGGGTTCTCAAATATGTCTAATAATTAGAATATTTTGAGGGCCTACAAAATATTATTGAGGCCGACGCTATGTTGTCTCTCTATTTGGTGGGGCGCACCCCGCGGTGTTTAATGGCTCCCAATGTACATATTGTGTAAGACCACGGGCGGGACTTGCGCAGTCATACAAAAACCACATAGGTAAAGCGCCGTGTTTGTGCCCTCCCCCCCCCCCCCCCCTGTATGTTCTTTTGTATGACCTAAAAAATCAGGCAATCTTGATTTTGCAAAAGTTTAAATGAAATTGGTATGCACCTTCGAATTTAGTTAAGTTATACTTGAACCAATTTAAGCCTATAGAGCAACTATTGGGTTATTTTGCTTTTTTAATCGCAAGCTTTTGTAACCATGATTGTGCAACCAAGGAACTTTTGTTTTCTTAGTTTCTTCATTTCCTGTAATTTGCTCACCTGTTGGGTTTTTGTTTCGCTGAAAGAGGAAGAAATAACTCAATTGTTTTCAGGAGGGTATACAGGTAATGCCTACCACCTGAGAAACTATTACATGGAAGTGAATAATAATGTATGAAACCTGTTTGTTGTATTGATGTATCCATTCATTTCATGTTTCCGTTTTCTGGTTTTATATTTTGTGTGATGCCAAAATACATAAGCCTATTGTCCAGAGAGATTTTGGGGTGGGGGCAGGGTGGAGGCGGGGCGGTAACTTTGCGTATCTTCTATAAATAAAATAATAATAATAATAACATGAAAAGTAAGCATAGGATAGATTTTGTGAATCAATATCGAAACTTATTGTTTTATAAGTTGCCGTGGGCACAAACAATTATGAAAAAGGAGCATTTCACCTGCAGCCTTGATTGAAATGACGTCATTGTGTGTTTGTAGATAAGTTATGCAAGTTGTTATCTTTTTCACGTGTTGATTAATGGTACTCTTTACCAACACCGTTGTACATTTCCTTCCTCCATGTTTGTACCACGAATGACATCTGGACGTTTACTTTTTCTTCATGTACGATTGAACTTGGCATACAACATGCGAAGTTGAGAAGCCGTGCAACAACGGAGTCCCCAGTGACGACAATCAATGAATAAACATAAACCGTGACCAGGCATGACTCACAGGTCAAAGGTTATTCACCGCTTACTGAGACAATCCATTTCATGGTCCCACAATGCATTTTATTCATTTAGATTTAATCATCAATTGCTCTTTATAAGCAAATACAATTAATCCAACATACAATTTTCATAATTTGGCAGAGTTGTACATATAAATTAATTATGAAAATAATTTTGAAGATGGTAGTACTCATTTTAATTTAAAACTGGTAAAATTGTATCTTTTGAAACTTGGACTACGGTAACGTCCGGCGGCCATTTTTTGGGTTGGACATAGTTGGAATACATTCTGATACTTCAGCACTACACAACAATGGCGAAGAAAACGTATGATTTGCTCTTCAAGTTACTATTAATTGGCGACTCAGGTGTTGGAAAGACGTGTATTCTATTCAGATTCTCAGACGATACATTCAACACAACGTTTATATCAACGATAGGTAAGTATGGTCGGATTTTGTGAGGGGAAAACTTCCCAGTCTGCTGTTGATCTATCTCATTCTCACTGTCTGTCGCGTATGTCGTCTGTCTGTGTATGATGTGTATGGTGCAATACCTAGGCTCTGGGGCTCCTCACATACTTCTGCTTCTTGGGACTGGCTGCCACACGGTCACGGTGTGTTGTGTATACTTTGAAAACAAAGCAAAATTAAATAAAGACAGTTTCATCTAGACAAGGAGAAATGTAAATTAAATTCAAATTCACATACACGTTTGTACCTTCTTCGGAGTTTCATCTTTTGTTTGTAAAAGTAACCCTTTCTGAATTGTTTCACTTTTGTTTGCAGTTTTCAATTTAAAATCATGGATATTATTTTTAAATTGATAATGAAATTCTAAAATTTTACCTACCAATAAAAAAAAAAGAATAATTCCGTTAGTTGATACATGTGATACTGATAAGCACTGTGTACTAAGCTTGGGCTGTTTTTGATTTGGGGTCCACGGTATACCGTCGCCAAAATACCACGGTATTCGGTATTACCGGGAACTTTTCGGATGGGGGAAAAACCCAAAGAAGCACAACAAACACCACGCATTGAATTGAGGCCAGACAATCATATTTATTAAACAACAGGTTAGCGCTGAGCTTGTCTTTATCTTTTATTAGGACAAATAGATTGACTTGTTTTCAACATAAAACTTATCAAAATAAGCTTACTGTTCGTGCATCAACTAGGAAATTTTCATGGTTGATACTTGATTAAAATACCGCAATCTATTTTCGTGTGCATGCTGTCGGTACTTGGTGGTACCCGCACACCCAGTTGTGCATTGCTAATGCATACTTGTTAACCAGCGCGCCACGATCCCGATTCGAACGTGTAACCAGGAAGTCGCAGAATGCCGGTGTTTATCAGAAGTTTGCCACTTTTGTTGCTCTTTGTCGCAACTTATAAGCTGCCGGTAGAGAGGGCTCTTAAAATGTAGCGCCCTCTTGAGCTGGTAGCTCACCCAGATGGCATTGCAGAATGTCGAACGTGCTTGTGTTGTTTTGTGATCGCCCGCTACAGAGATACGGCCGGGGGCAGGAAACTGCTGAAAACTGCAAACAATAAACAGTCTGCTCGGAACAGACAATTTGGCTTTGTATTCTCCTCATTTATGGCCTTACAGATAAGTTTAAAAAAAATGTTTTTTAATGCCTACAGTACAGCACATGTGTTCATGGTTTTGTTTATATCGCGGTACTGAAATTGAAAACCGTGCGGACGGTATTTCGGTAATTCTAAAACGGCTCTCGGTATTTTCGGTATTGAACAAATACCGTGACTACTCGGTAATACCGAATAACCGCCCAAGCTTACTGTGTACTCTGTGATTTTCCGAGTTTTGCGAAACAAAATCCACAGGCATTGTGATTTAAGCCGTCCGCTTCTAATTCTTGGCACTTGCAACACTGACTCAAATTGTCAGGAACTGTGATCTTTTGAATGAAAACGCACAAGGTTTTTCCACCAAATGTCCCACCCCAGGGCTTGAATTTAATTTTTTGGACTGCAGGCCCGAGGCCAGTGATTTTAGCATCGGGCCAGTAAACTCATAACCGGACAAGCCCGGTGGTCTTGTGTTTTTCTATTATGTAATAATAGGCTAACTCACTGTGTAATATTTTTGTGAAATAAAAAAGTTGACTATGAGTCTGACAAACAACTTTCAATTCTCTTCAGTATCGAAGTACTACACGTAAGACAAATGAGATAGTTTTTCTCTTAGTGCTTGCTCAACTCATTTTGATTCTGTTCTTGTAAAATAAATTCTGGTCCAGTAATAATTTTAAGCTACAAGCCCTGCAGTCTTGTGGATATTTCCCCCAAATTCAAGCCCTGCACCCCCCCATATTAACTTACATGATGTACCTTTAGCACGATTGTGGCAAGTACATTAAAACATTTTTGTGCAAGCTTGTTTTAGTGTAAATTTATGAAGAATCTCTGAACTGACAATCACTCAGTAAAACATCGGTGGCGTCATGATGCTAATGGCATGCATTTGATTATGATTGCTGATTCGATTTGCAGAAATCCCGGCTTTACCCCTTGCTCTTATCTTTCGAAAGATCGTCACAGTCCCTGAAGTTATGTGGATCTTACTCCTATTGTAGAAGTATATGAGGTTCAACTTCATTTGTCTATCATAGTTTGTGGAGATGATAGCCGGACAAACCTCATAGCTCTAGGAGTATGTGGTGCTAGGGGCAGTCCTTCTCCTCTGCTTCTTGACCCTTGTCCAGCATATTGGCACTATTATTTTGCTACCTAAACTAGTACTACTCAGATGGGATCTGAACCCCATCATTCTACTCTAGAGCAGATGACTTGCCACTGGACCTGTCTGTGCCTAATGAAAGGCGGCCAGCTCAAATCCTGTAATTAGCAACGAGACTGCAATCAATGAAATTGTAATAAATCATTTTAAATGGATGATCATGTGCTTATTTTTTATATTAAATTAACTTTTAATAATTTAGTTGATTCTGATTAGCCTCGCACATTTTGACAAACTGGCCAATTTTTTTACGTAGGCTCAGTTGTAAGGTTCAGACCATCACCCTTAGTAGAGTAACGTTCTTAGATCTATGTACTCCAAATATGCCTTTGTGGTTTGACAGCGTACTCAGTGACTATTTATTTGTATCCCTTCGTCCTTGGAAAGGTAAAAGGTGGTCGAATTTATCACTTTTTCCAATGGTTTAACTTCAGGTTGGACAAATTTGTCCAAGAGCTTGTTGTTCAGGACATACATTGCCTGCTGATCCTGTACAGCATGTGCCGACCCTATCATGTGCCTATTCTCGTGGTTGTCCCACCTGATGTCACTATAAATCTGGTGCCACTTTTATAATTTGTCAAATTTCATTGAATCACACCATGATCATACAAGGCTATGACAGTTCAAAACGTGACCCTGACTAAACGCTTAACCACATGGCTGCATCACACACAATGATTCATCACCGACTGAAATTCTAGGTTACAGATACATGTAGTAGGAGCTTTGGTTTGAACATGGAGGTTGTTTCTTCCTCAACCTCCCGAGTAATAATGGGCTGTTTTTAATGTCCATGATTTGTCCCCACATTGTGTAGTTTTCCGTAACAAGCTTAAGTTCCCAAGGAACTGTGCCCCACTCATGCCATTATCCAAGCTGTCTACCTGTCTACAACACAGCATGGCTTTAGGGAATTCACCACACCAGGGACCAGAGCAGTGAGAATACTGTTTGAAAATTTTTGGGAAAACCTATTCACCTGTTTACTGAGCATGCACAGAATTTAAGTCTTTACATCTCAGTTTTGCATTGAACTGGTTTTTCTGTGCTGTTGCGTAATGCACCTGGTAGATTTCATCAAGAGAGGGCAGGCATCGAAATAACCCACGGCACCCACAGCAATTGCAGTGGTGCCCTGTGCTTTTGCTGTGGTGCACTTTGCAAGGTTCCAATACAAATTTACATTTTCCTCATACACTCTGTCATAGAAGTGCCTTTTACCAGAGGAAAATTGCTGTGCCCCTTCGAGAGCGAAGTTCAAGGCCTGAGAGGCTGTATGCTCTCATTGAATTACATCGTTGTAAAAGCGCTGCTAAAGTTTGATGGTTCTTAGCAAGCGGAGCAGCACAATAACAAAGGCTACCAGCGTGTAAATTTTGAATTGGAATTGTGACTGCATCCGTTTGTGTGTGGGTAGGTATCCACATTCAAACCGTGGACCTATATATAACAAAAAGGACAATAGGTCCACGGTTGCTACCACAAAGGCAAACATTGTGGTCCACGGTTGCTATCACAAAGGGTTGAAAAAAGGAGGGTCCATGGATACCATGATTGCCGGTGTTTACACACGTGTTTGGGTGTGTGAGCGTGTCTACCCATTGAAACTGCTAGGACTTTAACATAAAGGGATCCGGGTGTTTGACAGGACGTCCTCGCTTCGCTTTTGTGTACAAAACCAACGGGGACGTCGCTAAAAAAACTAAGTCCAAACAATGGGAGAACAAAGAGAAGTCCTCGATTTACTTGATTCACAAATGTGTGCATGTCGGATTTTTATCCTGTGTTGTTTGCACAACACAATGTACATCGTGATTGCAGAGTGGTTCGCATTTTGTGGCCCTTCCGATGGAAGTTTTTTTCTATTAGTATCCGTCGAAAAAATGTGAGCGTGTAACTGTCCGGCAATCATTTGGTCAACTGTATTACAATGTAACCTACATGTACATGTAGGCTTAGTTACTCCCATTATTTGTTTCATTTGTGCCCGTTGGTGAAATAGAGTTGTCTGTTGGACTTACCCACTGATAAAAGCAGTAGCCCAACGCAAATTTCTGAGTGTCCCAGGACTTGGGTGATAGGGTTTGTCAACCCATGTATATATATAACAAATGAATCTACTACCCACTTTGTCAAGAAATGCTTCATCAAACTGTGCCCAACTGCTAGCATGCAGACCACCACTCAGATGCAACATCCATTGACAGAAACTTTGGCTGTTTCGCATGGCAATCATTGTTTCTCAACAGGCTGCAACTTTGTCTCTCATGATCACCAAAAAGAGTATTTATATATATTACTTTTAAAAACAATTTATGTTTTTGTTCATAATAAGTGGAAAAAATGGCAGTCGGATATAGTGTCTACTAATTCATGTAATTTGTGCAGCGAATGGTGGGGTAGTCAAACTGATTTGTTGTTTTTAAATTCAACACCAATTAGTCAGAATCAACTAAAAATGTAGCAAGAAACTTCCGTTTAGTCAACTTCGTCTTCCGTGTCTGGATTAATTAATGGCGATTGTCTGAACCTCCAAAAGCTTTGTGTAAAAAAAATATAACTGTCAGACTGGAATCCAAATTTGAGATTTTGTAGTACTGCACCAAGTATTGTCAAGGAGAGTTCTGCATCAGTGACTATCACGCTTGTTGATTAGTAAAACATGTCTGTCAGTTTTTAAAATACAACATCTGTAGCCTTGAAATATTTGTTTTTGTATCCATGTTTTTTTTTATGTAGCCTTCTATGAAAGTTTGTCATCTATCTATCAGCTGTTCTGCTCCCATATAGGGACATGGCTAGAGCAAGTAATGGTGATAAAAAAATTATCCCAGAAATACCAACAAATATGTGATAAAAAAACAGTATTTAAACAACCTTTCACACATTACATGACTGTTTTTATTAACGCAGAGTTTGCCCTTAACTTTTTCCAGTGGCTAGCCAGCGAGACAAGTTGGCTTGTCATTTCACTGGTCCATCGTCTTTCTTTATCATTGTTTATTAGTCCATATTCCATATTATAAATATCGGTGCCTTTCAACACTGAACTAGCCAGCGGGACCACTTGGAGAGAATTCTGACTGGTCCTCTGGTGTTTTATCTAGCATTTGGCCAGCGGACCACTGTTAACAGCCTCGCTACCATGGGCAGCGCGCTGTATCGATACCTCTCGTCACTAAACCCCTGGGAGGGAAACACTGAAAATCAATGCTGATTGGCTAACCAAAATGTACTGCTTTGCGTGCACGCTTGTTAAAACATTCGAGCGTTTGTAGGACGCTTGTAGGACGCTTGTCGGGCGCTTAGTACGCGCGTGTAAAAATGCACGTATTTTGACGCAATACATTTCAAATGAATCATGTTTTTACATGGTCACCTTAAACTGCATACAGTAAAGACGTATCACAAGATCGAAAAAAGAATGAGAGGGGGCCAGTTGCTCCATGACTTGATGCGTCCTTTGACAGCGCGTTCTGCAAAGTCTCTAACACAGAATGGATCAACCACAGGACTAATTAAAATATCCAATATATTTGGATATTTTGAAGTCACACTTCCAGGGGTTACAATCGAGCAAGGGATTCTGGGAAAGAAAACAAAATGGCGCGTCGAGATCGTACACCACTGGGAATGAGGTTGCACTGTTAAGGGAGAAATGCTGCACAGTTAGTGGACAAGGTAGCACTGTTTACAATATCTAATAGAAACGTTTAATCTAAAGTCAAAGTAGCTGGATACACTAGATTTATTAGAATCTACAGAACGTTCACATGTAGGGCCTATTCTTTATGGTGTGACACAGGCAAAAAGTGTCGACATCAGGGGACGTTGGGAGAGTCTAAGGACTACTTTATTCAGTCTGGTGCTCCAGAGGTGATGGATCTCGCCTCGCCATTTCTCCAGCATGTCTTACTCGCTCACTTACTCATAACCCTTGGAATTGGTTGAACATTAAAATGTGCCAATATCCGGCACATTTTAGTTAGGCCTGTAGTGGATCCACTATACGCGCCTGCTCAAGTATGGTAGCCTGCAAAAGAGGCATAAAACCAAAGAGCAGCTGGTCCCCTCTCATTCTTCTTTGATCTTGTGATATTGTCTAACTCTATGCAGTTTAGGGTGACCACACGTGCATCATCCTCCAAGTGCCGTACAAGTGCTTGAAAGTTTTTAATAAGCGTGCACACAAAGTACACCTGTAGTCATTTTTTGGTGAGCCAGTCAGCGTTGTTTTTCAGTACATCCTTACCAGTCGTTAGTAACAAGAGGTATCGATTTGGCACGCTGTCCATGGTAGCAAGGCTGGCATCTAAGATGTCAGAAGTACCCCAGTAAATGT
The DNA here is from genome assembly GCA_023634235.1 of Pisaster brevispinus. Lineage (NCBI taxonomy): Eukaryota > Metazoa > Echinodermata > Asteroidea > Forcipulatida > Asteriidae > Pisaster > Pisaster brevispinus. Next base: position 2,566,959 of record JAMKCF010000017.1, read on the forward strand.
CAGTGTAAAGATCATTGGTGTCAACATGGTCAATGGGCAAGACACCCAGCTATAATTAATTTACTCTTCTAGGTGTTGAAATTTTGTATAGGACACATGTAGGATTGAGATAGCAATTTAAGTGCTCTGTAGTTGAGGTACCATGCTCCCACCATGAGGGTAAACTTCTCCATGCTTCCAGCTTGAAGGTTCTCACTCTAAGACTAGGTAAAATGTTTGCCTGTGATGCAAGAATAACAAGTGCATGAACCGACAAAAAACTGATAGGTAAATAATGTAATTACAAAATGTAAACAAGCTCTTGCCATATGGACCGACTGCGTTGAATGCACTCAGTGTCGCACAGTGCGCCAATTTGCAGTTGGGGAGGCGCATTGGGCACCTGAACGCCGCTGCTACATATTTATGTCAGGTTGAGGCAGTTTGTAGGCCTACATGTACATACATGTATATTATGAATCAATCTTGACACACATTGACACGGATGAATGTTACTTGCTTTTTTGGCGTGCTCGTGGCTGAGCGGTTGAGTTCACCGGACCCAAGCTCTGGTGTTGTCAGCAGCAGAGCGTGGGCTCGAATCCCGGTCATGACACTGTATGCCCTTGAGCAAAGCATAAAACCATTGCTTCATAAAAAGTTGGGAAGGTAGTGCATTCTGCTCTACCAGCAAGGCTTGTAGTGGATGTTACTCATGCCTATATTTTTATGGACTGTGAAGGGGGTAACCCTGTCTCAACCCTGGGCTGGGTGTAGGTGGCAACGTGCCCCTGGTGACACAGTTAATTTTGGTCAACAGCCCAAATCAGTTACTTGTACCCTCACCTTGAAGTGGCCATCCGGCCTTGTGGTGTTACATGTAGGTGATATCTCATCAAAATATTTGTGTTTAAAGGGGGTCAATTGGTTTTTGTCAACGTAATCCTGATCCAATTCATAATCATAGGCCAAATTATCAATGAAGATACAATAAAAGTCACCTGTGAAAGTTTCAGCTGAATACTTGGATAAAGATAACAATAAACATTTCAAAATAGCTTTGTGTATCTGTGTTGGTTTCTTTCTACCATATGTACTCTTACAGTTCAAGATGGTTAGGCCTACAGATGTTGTAATGCATCAGTGTTTGTCCAACTTTGAAAATTATAGGTTGTACATGTAGCTTGGGGATGGGTGGGAACGGGACCAATGCGAGCGCGAACTCTGAACTTGTAAATGTAAGAACTTTTAAAAAAGGGGGTGAAAAAACCTGTTGGGGTCCAATTTCATGTGGCAGTGACTTTAATGTGGCCGATACCATAGAAAGCATGGCTGTGCGCCAAGCTTGTTTTACGTGTTTGGAGAATACTACCCTGCTGACTAATATCAACCCCATCTTATAGGAAACTATCGTGGACACTTCCTTGGAAATAATCTACTTTTCCTGAAAAATGAAACTGGGAAACCCCAACTCCGATGGAATGTGGAAACTCGGTTTAGCCTTAAGGATCCAAGTCCGGAGGCGGCCTATATCATGCAAATTGCAGAGTGGATAATGCAAACAAAGATCAAATTCAGTAGGCCTATTCACAAAATCCTAAAATAAAATCATTTAAAATTATCCAGATTGCACAGTAGAGCTAATAAAAACCAAACATCAATATCAAATTTTCAAAAAGTTGAGCAACATTCCGAGAACCTCATTTCAATTGAGGGCGCTGCGCTGCGGCCTAAATTTGTGTCCAGGATCAGGATGCTCCATCCACAGATTGGAAAAATCATGGAGAGAACCCCAAGTCAAATAGTCTGTTTGAAAAATGCCTGGTGGAAACGAAGTGTTTAAATTTTGAACACAGTGGAGTTGATAACCTTCCAAGCTGTCATCCCCTCCCCCAACAATATGACATGAACTTTAAACTGCTAAACTAATTACTGTATGAAATTAGCATCCTCAACTCGGATTGCCCAATCAAATGTCAACAAGTTGTCTGGCTCTAGTCATCCCAACACACGTTGGATGGGACTTTCCATTCAGTCATAATTCATTGTAATTTGTCGACACATTTGTTGTGCTGTATCCTGTTTACCATCTGTTTATTATCAGGAAGTTTGTCTATACTTTATTCTAAAACTGTTTAAAAGCAATGAGATTGCCCCGAAACTCACTTGTACGTTGAACTGTTCTAGATGTGTTTGTCAATACTGATAAGAAATTGATGTGTTAGTTTGTGTACACCGTGCAGCCATTTTGGACCGGTTTAGAATTGTCATCGGTACGTGCAACTCATGATGGTGCACGAAACGAAGAGTCGCTATCTACATGTACAGTGTCAAAACACCATGAGGAAATCATTGTGCATGTAACTCTTATCAATCCCAAAAAACAGAAACTCTAAAGTCAGCGGCAGCCATTGTTTCAGTCATTATTAACATTGGGAGTTTAAATTACATGCGTAAGATAGTCCGTAGTGAATGACGTACATGTGTAGGACACAGTGCACAGATGTCAGGTAGAACATATGATTGGCTATTCCAGCTGATACTGATCGGCGATGCAAGCGTGGGAAAAACATGTATTCTACTTAGATACACAGACGAAGTTTTTAAATACTCATACTTATCAACAATTGGTAAGTAACCACGGTCTTCTTTGAGCCTTTTTAAAATATGTATTTTTTTCAAATGAGATATTGCCCAACATTTACAAGGCTGGACGTCCACTTCAAGGTGAGGGCTACACTTAACTGATTTGGGCTGTCGACCCAGTTCACTGTTGGTGTCACCAGGGGCACGTTGTCACCTACATGTACTCTTGGGGCCGAAAAAAGAATTATCCCCTTCACAGTCCGTTAGGATTGTAGGCATCCGTTGTATCATCCACTAGGAGCCTGGCTGGTAGAGCAGAATGCACTACCTTCCCAACTTCTTACGAAGCAATTATGGTCAAGTGACTTGCTCAAGGGCACATGTGTCACGACCGGGATTCGAACCCACACTCTGCTGCTGACAACACCAGAGCTTTGGTCTGTTGAACTAGACCGCTTTTCCATGACACGACACACACAGGGATAACCTCTTAACAGGCCTTGAACTTCATGTTCAAAAGGGCACGGCAATAATTGCCGCGCTTTTTCTAGAATTTGAAGGGCATTGCAGCAATTTCGTAAGTGTAAAAAGGGCACCACGACATTTTTGTAGAATTTGAGGGGCATCATGGCAAAAACAAAATTTAACAAAATTTAACAAGACAGGTGACCGTTTCTGAAACAGTCGGATACACGTGTTTTCAGAAACGAAGAAAATCTAAGGTTTAAATTAAAAAAAAATCGTTTACACAACCGTGCATGTGAACAAAAACAATACGTCTTCGTCACAGCATTTTGACTTTGCGCAAACACCCCACAAAAAATTCCCCAAAACAACAAAACAAAACAAAATAAAGAAGAAAAAAATCTTACATTATACAGTAAAATAATCTTTCTGTTAATCCAAGGTATGGTGTCATTTTTGTAAAATAAAGCCTACACGTTGTGTAGTTTTTTGTAAACAAGCTAACATTTCCAAGGAACTGTGTTTCGCAGACCATGCTGTTGGCTGGTCGGCGGCTTTTGCGTGCGTACCAGCATAGAGCAAGGAACCTTGTTCTATGGTACCAGCGACGACACTGCTGTTGCACGGTTTTCGGGGGAAAAGACCCTTTTCCCGAGCATGCGCAGACACGTTAAGTCTTTGGTCAAGGCATTAGTTGTATCATCGAGTAATGCATTGGGATATTTTGCCAATAGAGGGCGTTTATTATCATTCTATCGCATTGCTCTGAAAAGCCCTCTAGCGTTCAATGTTTCTTGCATTTATTGTAGAACGCAAAGTAACGAGATAACAAAGACTATGAGTCTGTAGTTGGAAACGATGGGACTGCGTGCGTTGTGTAAATTGTGATCGCAGTGTTTTGCGGAACTTTCGAGTGAATCTTTCGACGTTTATCCGAACCGTAAAAATGCAAACATACAACCGGATATTTGGTATGCATCTTACAATTAATGGCACCGACGGCAGTTGGAAAAAAAAGGGCACGGCAATATATTGAATTGTCTGTGATTTTGAGGGCATCGCGGCAATGGCATAGGGCACCAACGACAACTGCCGTCGGTGCTGTCGGTAATTTCAAGGCCTGCTCTAGTCGTTGCCTTAGTGCCCTCATGTAGAGGCTCCCTTTGCTGTAAGGAAAAAGATGAATTGTCCGTCAGGCCTGATCATAGACTGGGGCAACACTAGAGGATTGGTTTGAAACATTTGGGGATGTGTGTAGGGCGTCCACGACTCATTTGAAGTCAAGCTTGTTGAGAATATGTGTACTGTATCTTGTAGGTCCTAATCAAATAACTGAATTACATAGGTCCCGCCGGGGCCCTGGACACCCATTGCCCCTCGTCCCTCATGCCTGGTTCTCCCTGCCTGGACTCGGGACACTCCTGGTCCGGCCAATTGGTGGGGAATGGAGCTCGCCGGGCCCCACTAGAGTTCGTCTGCGACTGCCCTCAAATGTACATTCACATTTTTATTATAAATATGGATTTATTAACTGTTGCAGTCCAAACTTAAAGGTTGAATTGCATCTAGTGATGATACTTAACATAATAAAAGTACATGGACTGTTACCTCAAAGAAGCTTCTATAAATAATTGTGATTTTTTGTTTGTATTTCAAAATGAGGTCTAAAGGAAGAAAGAGGGGAGAGACAGCGAAGTGAAAGAGGAAATACCATTGATTTGAAAAAGGAAGACAATGATGATAATACATTAGTAATAATAAAACCAAAAAAAATATGAATGTACATTTGAAGAAAAAAAGAAAAATGTTCAATGCTAAACCGAATTGCATTTAACGTTGAATGCATGTGAAATATGCCTACTGGATATTACAGCTATTTAGTTTTACATGTAGGTGTTGTGTTATTTTGTAAATGTTCAAAGTGTCTTCAACAAAAGCAGAGCTGTCCTTGTTGGTTGCAACCAACTCATACCCAGATTTAGCAGTGTTCATTACCTTCAACTTGTCAACTAGATAATCAATCAAGGTCATGTGTTCTTGTAACTTTGTATGTATACAAAGTTACATACAAAACAAGGAAGTATGTATGTAAACTGGCCACTGTTGAAATGGCGTTAAACATGTCACAATTCAGAACCTGTAATTGCGTTGAAGTTAAACTATCCATTTTTTTTTTTTTTTTTGGGGGGGGGGGTCATGTATGCTGAGTTTGAAGTTCTTGTACTTTGTCTGAAAATGACAGCCTGGTTCATGGATTCCTATATAAATTAAATGCAAACTAGCTTACCAGGCATTATCCATTGAAAGCCTAAAGTTATTGTACATGATTGGTAAGGATCAGAAATGTAAATGTTTTTTTTTTAGTCTTAAAGCTTACTGATTATGAAGTTCGTACGAGTTCAACTATTTTTCTGTGAAATATTTCCCTCCGAAATGAAGTCATAGACCTATTCGAGGGGGGCATATCGGCCGTAGTTTGCGTGTATCGGCACGCAATTCGCGCGTATAGGCCCGGTACGCTAGCTTGTACATGGGGGAGAACCCTGATGACCACTACATTGTACACCTTACTGAAACTTTAAAAACAATAGATTTTTAAAATTTTTATTTATTTATTTCTCTTCACATGCAAAATGTTCAGTTTTTACATACAGTGTATACATGTAGATGTGGGAGGGGAAAAAAAATGGGGAAAACCCATACACAATCAGGTAGGGACTGAATACAATTTAATATGCAAGACTCCGGGTCTGAGGCGGGATTGGAACCTTGGTCCATTGGGGTGAAAGGCAGTGAAAATAAAAAAACACCTACTAGGCCAACCTGATCCTCTCATCAACTTGATTTCTCAAAAAAAACCACAAAAAAAACAAAAAAAAAAACAAGAGGAAGCAAAAATAAGCCTACACCACTGACTTCATCCTCCTCACATTTTTGATAGACCAATCACATATCAGGGGCTTAAGAAAAGCCGTCCTTGTGCAGGGAATATTTAAGTCAAGGAGATTGACTGTACTTGAAGAGCTTGATGTGAAGAGGACAGTCTGGACTAAGGAGGGTCATGGGAACAGTCATCATGACTGTTTTCCAAGTAATCAATTATGACCTCAGGACATGGAGTTGTATTCCTTAAGGGGCAAGATCACTTGCCCCTGAGAAAGTTAAAATCTTGACATGATACATAATGTACGCTTGGAGGGGGACTCAAAGGCCACGACAGGTAACGGCGCTGTTTACTTTTAGTGGTGAGAATAGTATAACATGGCTCTGGCCGCATGGATCATTTGTAATTAGAGAAACTGAGTAAATAAAATGTTTGAACTGCTTTCCTGTGATATTTAGGGGATGAGTTTAGCCTTTTTAACTTCCCCACATACATGTAAACCTGGCTTCAGACCCTTATGAGGATATGTAAATGTCCAGGCCTTGTGCTTTAAAAGCTTTTTGTGAAGTAACTGACCGGACTTGTAAACTTTGCATTTTACTTGCCCCCCCCCCCCCCCCCCCCCCGGATGTTTTAGTAGCCCAGATTTTAAATGTGTCACAAATGTATACTGTCTGATGTATTAATGGTAGCGATTACACCCAGTTTAATGGTCAAAGAAAATTGCATTCACTGTACTCAAAAATAAATTAACGCATTTGTACTTAATTGATTATTCACATCTGAAAAAGAAGAAATATTATGAGCGTTTTCAAAACAAGTGCAACGTAGTTTGCACAGTTTTTAGTAGCCCACCGGGCAAGTTGAGAAGTGGTGTTTACTGCAGTTCTCCTCTTGGATATTGTAATCAGGGCGAGCCCTGGTTTGGATGGCCACTTTTTCAATTTAGTTCATGTAGTTAGGTGAGATTGTGTATTATCAGTCTGGGCTTCACATCCTGTACTCAAGAACGAGAGAGGTTCACCCCCTGTACTGCAGAACGAGAGAGGTTCACCTCCTGTACTCAAGAACGAGAGAGGTTCACCCCCTGTACTCAAGAACGAGAGAGGTTCACCCCCTGTACTGCAGAACGAGAGAGGTTCACCTCCTGTACTCAAGAACGAGAGAGGTTCACCCCCTGTACTCAAGAACGAGAGAGGTTCACCCCCTGTACTGCAGAACGAGAGAGGTTCACCTCCTGTACTCCAGAACAAGAGGGGTTCACCTCCTGTACTCCAGTACGGGGGGGGGGGGGGAGGTTCACATCTGGATTTATACATGTCACGCACCTTCAGTATTTTATCATAAGTGGTGTTTGAAGCTTTGCATGGTGTGAAAATAAGTAGTGAACTTTTGGGTACGTTGCACCCGGAAGTTCACTATTTATAGTTACTTAGTATTTTATCCGTTAAAAAATCGTTTGTGTCAAATTTGGCGGCTACATCTAAGGCTACAGCTGAATTGCCGGCCACCGCATCATCATTCGTTGAAGTACATGTATAGGATAGCCTTAGCAACACACTCAGCAACAGTTGTAGCCGTAGCTGTAAGCTTCCAATTCGGATATATGGCCCTATTTTAACTACTTCAAAAAAATGTAATTGTTCTAATCAGATGAGAATGTCCATGTTATATGACACAACCTTGGTTTCACACCAACCTGAAATATTTCTGATTATGAAACCTGTCAGCTTGATCGTTGGTACACATACTTCAGAAACTAACCTTAAGGGACATTATAACAAAGGTTCACCTCCACATTCCATGGAGGTGGTTATTGCCGGTTGGTTTCCATTTCACTTTGAACAAATCTGTGGTTTTTAAAAATACAATTGGCCAATTTCAGTGGAAAGTTTTTTTAATAGGGGAATTACTGTCCACTAGTTTGGTTAAAGGTACTGCTTACTAACTGGTTATTTAAACTTTCACTTTTAGATAATCACTCATGCCCAATTGAAATTGCACAGCATGTTAAGTTTTGTATTTTCTTTTGAAATATGTCAAAGAAGTGTACAGTGTATCTACATGTAAATGTAATTCATATGAGACTTCTGGTTTAAGTGGAAAACTTACAAGATATACACTGTACATGCACATTGCTGTATTGTTTTGTTTCATATTGATTTTAACCGTCACACAAAATTTCCTGGTTTCAGTGCTGAAAGTTAGGACACAAGAGGGCGCTGTTTTAGTCTTATGGCATTACATGTATCTCAACAGCACCGAGTGCATGATGTAGGTCGCAGAGGAAGTATGTAAGCTACATGACTTGACACTGCATTCATATATTTAGACTGGTCTAAACAAATTATTGCATGACATATCAGTGACTGGAATTTTTCACTTTGTATGTAATTCACAATTTCCTTCCTCAAATGAAAGTGGACCAGAAATACTGGCAACACGTTGTAATCTATTCCTACATGCAAAGACATGAAAGAGGATGTAGAACTAGAAGATACAAAGGGATTTTTTTTTGTATTACCGCAACAAGTAAATGGTTAAGATAATGGTTTGTACATTTGTGGGGGGTCATCACTACTTTCCCGAAATGAACTTTTCTCAAGTCCCAAAGATCCTTCTTAAAAGATGGTTGCTTCCAACCTGCCTGTCTTAAAAGTTGTCACATGTGATAAGGTCTTGTATAATGGATTAATTAAGATTGAAAACGAGACACCCGTCAGGCTTATAGGCCTACCCTCCGCCAAAGTACTCTGTGTATAGAGTATTTACTTAGAACTCTTTGTACCCCATACTTGCTGGCTTGATGTTCTTCCTACTTTAGTCTGATTTCTTTTCTTTTTTGCCCTTGGAAAAATTATGATTGAATAGCCTAAAAAGTCTACATCAACATTTAGATCAGCCGTTGTACTCAATAGAATGTTCCCACTTTTTTCCCAAAGACCCAATTTCATGCCTGTATTTGTCAAAATGCGAGTGTGGAGACATTGTATAAGGTGCGTTCAAATGGCTTTATAAAAAGTAAAGGACAGTTTGAAAGCAAGGGTTGAGAGGAAGTTTTAAAAAAAAATCCCTCCTGTCTTAATTATAAACAGCGGGTGGCTGTTTGTGTGTAACGAGACTTGAAGCTGTAACCGATACATTTCCTTATAAAAACCCGTGCCCAACTGTATCTCCTTGCGTGATGTGATCGTCCATTGCAGAATCTGATCTTAATTCCAACCTACTTCAGGAAATTCAGAGGCGGCTCAAATCACTGGTCGTTACACTTACAGTACAAGATAATCTCTTGATCTGGCGATGCCTTGTTCTGATTGGATAAGGAAGGATCAAGTGGGGAACAGGGGTCTAGTCAAAGGCCCTAAAAAGGTCCCCCATGTAGTGTACCCGGTTAGAGGGTTGCATTTACATGTAAGCTAGGGTCTGATAAAGCAGGTGGCCTGGTCAAAAGCAATGAACATCGATGCAGAACTACATTGGATTTTGGCTGCAGTAGCAGGCCTTGCATTTCATCTTTGAGAGGTCAAGGCCATTTTCTTTTTGGAAAAGGCACTTCCATCAATTGGAAAATCTGAAAGTCCATAGGAAACATTTGACGGGGCACCATGGCCAAGACCAGGGGCAACACAGGCCATGCCTCTTTGTAATTCCATGCCTGCAGTGGCATAACCAGGGGACGGGGGAGATCTAAAAAAAAATGCACAAATGAATAGTTCGATAGCCCCCAAGAAAAAATATTTGTACATCTTAGAAAGTGGGGTTACGCCACTGTTGGGGTGGTAACCTGTTAAATGTCAAGGTCATCTCCACAGTTTATTTCTCGGCTAATTCTAAGTATTGATGGATTATCATTAAACTCACATCCTAGGCAAGACACTAAAACCTGTGGCTACACGGTGGAGGAAACATCGGGGAGAAAAATGATTGACTTAGGTTGAGGGGAGCCTTAAAAGTCTTTTTGCAACAAAATAGTCCATGGGAAGACAGAGTTTGTCTGAAAGTGGAACTGTGTAGTTAAGTGGGTTCTATCGAAAGTGGTTCAACACTGGCCCCGTTTACTTCCTTGTTCTGTTAACTGTTTCAGCATAGAATCCTAAAAGTGACGGGTCAAATGTATACTGTTTCTTTAAACCCATACTTCTGTCATCCTTGAATGTGAGTTGGTATTTGCTTTCAAGCGTGTGGCTTGAAAACTAGCTCTAGTATTCGGCACGCTGGTGTGGTTTCGTGCAGGGGAAATGCAAACAGTTTATCAGTTGTGAAATGTTGAGCCATTATTTCCGCCATAACCTTAGCAGGAAAACATTTAAGTCAGTACTAAGGCTGGTAACTCGTTAAGTGCAGTGTGCAACAAACTGACTGCCACAGTCTGGTTTTCATTTTAGTTGGTGTGTGCATGTTTTACTCCACGATCAAAGAAAGTTTGTTGGGTTGTTTCAGATTTAGACAAACACAAACTACAAAATGTCACGCTTGCTTTGTTTTTCCCCCACCTCTTGATAGCCTAAGCGAAGGCTCTCAGTCAAACGCGGTCATGTATATAGAGCAGGGTGTGTTGGCAATACATGTAGTAGGAACAGGTTCTGTACGACTTCTATGTGATGATATGGTACATATGTGGAAGCAGTGTAACGAGTGTCTGAATGATTTACAAGTGAAACTCGAAGAGAATCCATCTGTCCATGTTGTGGATGTGCACTTTATAGAGAACCTGCGTGTGATGAAGGAGGGAGCTTTTCATTACGCTGATTTGTAACTGGATGCTACGATGAATGTAGCCAAGGAAAGTTAGTTTACCACTTCACGCTTGGGTGGACACAATGATACTTTGACATGAACCTTGACCTTGCGCTGATGGACAACAGTTAAAGTGACTTGTCTCTGGAGGGATTTGAACCTTGGACGTCACAATTGATAGTTCATTTGGTGGAGTTGGATTTTTAGCTGCTGTTCGACTGTTGAGGACACAACCTACACTTGATCCAAGTGGGTACCGATGGCTTTATAAGAATGTGTTACAGGCCGCTTTCATATTTTGCTGTCAGAGACCAACTCTTTTCTTGATTTGTGTTTTGAAAAATCGGTGAAAAATGCCGTCGAAGAAGAAGACGAAAAAAGGGAGTACTTCCTCCACTCGCAATAGCCAACACTCACAATCGGCCAACAGTCGACCTATGTCCACAATCAGCCATCAGCAGGAATCGTTTGCTGCAAAATATAACATTCGGCCAGCGTTTGATCTCATCTTGAAGTTTTTACTCGTCGGAGATTCAGAAGTAGGAAAGTCGTCGATTGTACTACGCTTCTCCGATAATAATTACAGGGAAAGTTTTATATCCACTATTGGTGAGTGTAATACACGAATAAGGAATAAGTAAGTAAAGTTGCAGGTACACAATATATTGATGGACGGCTACAGGCCCGGAATCACAGGGAGGCAGCGGAGGGCCATTTTGCCCCTGTTGCCCTGACATGCAGGCCTGGTCTTGGCCTTGATGCCCTTTCAAAACAACCCATGGACAAGATTTTCCAATGGATTGTGCCTTTAGCAAAATGAAATGCATGGCCTTGCTCTTCTCAACAATAAAATTCTACAATAAAATTCAATGTACGTATTCAAGTCGCGTTTCATAATTAATCAAGAAGACTCACGACACATTGGTGTTCACTTGAAGCATTTTGTAATGTAAGATAGCTGGTTAATAGAACTGAAGACACGTTTTCGTTTTTGTAAGGGTTTTAACTTGGCCTGAATGGGGTACTTTTTGGACACTAGTTGGCAGCAGACTCACCGAGTAATCTCGGTAATGTGCGCGTGCTTAGAACTACGTAAACAATGGAAATTGACTTGGTAAGTCTGCTGCTCCCTAGCGTTCCAAGTCTCCCCACTAGGCCATGTCCGAATTAGCGGCTCTGGCTGTGGCTGCGACTTGATCATCACGTCAACAAGTGCTGAAGCATAGGATGCCCATAGCAACACCCTTACCAACAGCCACAGGTGTAGCCGCCAATTTGGACTCCGCCTTATTCGGCCTTATTCTTGTACAAACATGTAATCAATATGAACCTGATTTGTAGTGTACATTTGTCATTTGTACACTACATGTACATCACCTTTTACAGTGCATTTCCCTTCAACGGTTTTTAATCTTCCACTATGTATTGCCGTGTAACCAGGAAATAGTAGCATGCCCCAAAGTTCAACTTCAAGGACTATGTGTAGGAGATTGTTATTGCAATTTGGATTCAGTGCTTTGTTACGGCCGCTTTTACTTTTCCATACTGTACAGTCTTTGAGATAGACTCAAAGCTTGGGATCGACATGGTAGGCCGTTATTTAAACTTTGAGCCTTTGTCATGTTTGTTAGGGTCGGAATCTCATGCAATGACCACTTAATACCACAGGTCATTTTGGTTGGTAGCGCAGTGTGCAAAAGCTTACATTATTTATTACTTTTTTCATACTTGTATAGAAAAAAAAAGATGCCATTTATTAGATGATTACCATCATTGTTCACTTTAGTGTTGAAGGTTGAGGTGCTTGGAATTGCATTGGTGTTATTTGGCCAACAGAGGGCAGTATACACAGTTACTGTGCCTGCAGCTGAGCTTGCCCCTTGCATGTATGTTTAATTATCCGTGTGTAATGAATCATGCAGCTACCATAAAGCCAGTATACCCTCTAGCCAAATGCTAGTTAAACAACTCAGGACCAGAAAATTATATCCTACTGGCCCGGCTGGCTAGTTCAGTGTTGAAAATATGAAATGTGGACCAGTGAAGAAGCTGGTGGACCAGTGAAAAAAGCAGGTGAACCAGTAAAATTGCAAGCTCATTCTTCCTGCTGGCTACTCAATGAAAAAGTTATGGGTAGACCCTGAATGCTCTATACAATATTGCCGATATTAAAAACATTAATGAACAATGTGAGTTTAAATGCAATTTTGTTTGAGGGTAGTGAATGAAAACAAAATGGATGAAACGGGCAGCATTTTGATTAAGAGAACTGTTTGGACACATTTTAACATTTTAAGTGTTTTCCCCAGGATTTGTTCAAAACTATCTGGCATTCTCGACTCAAATTTTGGAAGTTTAGTCATAGCGCGCTGAATTGAAACGAGCTGCTCGGAATGTTTTCTACTTGGTAATTATCTTTTAAATCTTGCCCTACTGTGTGATCGGGGACATACTGAATGGTTTTATCTGGATCATTTTTCTGTTAATTTTTGTTTTGTTTTGTGTTTTTGTTGGCATATCGGGGGGGGGGGGGGGGGGGGGGGCAATTCACTCGATCGGCACGCAGTTCGTGCGCATCGGCCCAATGCACTAGCTTGCGCATGGGGAGAACCCTGATTTTAAACTTGAATTGCACAAGATCTAGAGCTGTTTTTTCCTCCGCGATGGTGTTTCATAACTTACACCAGTTCATTGCCAACAGGACTTCCTCTAGCTGACATGTGACTACATGACACTCTGGAACTGACCACAATATTGTCATTGCTAAGGAACTCAAAATTGACTGTAAACACAGTCATTCATAAAATTCTCTGGCAGTATCTTGCAGTCATTACTCTGAGCTACTCTAACCAAGCCAAGTTGTAAAGTCAACTGAAGGTCTCTTGTTGAGTGCCTCTTTCGTGTGACTCCAAACAAGTTTTTGTGAGGAGCATCACTTCTCATCAAGCTTTGATTGCAAACTCACAAAAAAAATCACATGGATTTAGAATTTTACTATCATTTTCAAGAAGGAAAAAATTTGACTGTGTGAACTGTGCTATGTACAGGATATGTCCTGTGTTTTGCTGAGGCCAACTACAGTGTAAGTCTTCAAACAGTTGTAAAACAGTTACTGTTGTCTGTATGAGTTGGAGGCACGGTTCCAACATGACAACCTTGGATGGAATCTTTGACGAGAACTCTTTCACATGTCAACACAGTTCGGTATCAAACTTTAAGAAATGTTGAGAGGCTAGCTTGTTGCTACGTATCTATAGTGCTGATCAGTCAATTCTGCTCTAGGATTTCTTCACAAATCTTCAGTTGTCGGGATTTCTTCTCAAATATTTAGTCGCCATCGTTGTCCATCACACCTAAGAATAGAAGAGGGGTAGAACAGTGACAGTCCAGGGTTCTAGTCCAGTTGTTGTCAAACTTTTCCTTAGTAAGAGAAAAAGAAGAACCCCCACCCCCCAAAAAAAATCACCAAACATTTGCCAAGATTACTTCAACTTTGTAGAACAACAGACTTCACATGTCATACTTCAGCATTTCACCAGTCCCACTTTCTAGAGCATTCCCGCATTCGAAGAGTTTGACTGGATATATTTCTCTGATTGTTATTGGTGACAGCGCCACGGGGAAGTCCGCTTTAGTCACTCAGCATGTCGACGGAGTCTTCGAGCGCCACCACTGTTTTGAAACCATTGGTAAGACATCCTAGTAAGTAATCAGTGTCTTGGTGGCAGCTTAGCCTCGTGTTGTTTCCCTTCATAGTGAAGCAAATATTGTGTTGTAGATTTACATTCAGGGTTTGCCACTAACCTTTTTATTAGTGACTTTGCCAGCAGTACCAGCTAACTTTTCATTTCACTAGTCCGCCAGCTTTTTCACTGGTCTGCAATTCAAGAAATAGTGATGTTTTTGTAACACTGAACTAGCCAGCTTGAGCATTTGGAGTGAATCTTTGTCTGGTTTTCAGGTCCTCGAGTGTTCCTGGCATTTGGCCAGCAGAGGACTTTCAAGAGAGAAAGCCGAGTGTTCCTTTGGGGTCCAACAATGATCAGCTGACACAGAAGACAAATATAAGCCATTGCCCAACCTGCCTGCCATGGCCTGGCCCTTGATGCCCCTTAAAACTCCATTTCCCAAAGTATTCTGGAATGGCGTTAATCCAAAGTCAATTAATACTCTATAATCTAAACTCATCACTCAGATGTTTGGACACTGATAAAATACTGCTGCAATCTTCTCAGTCCAAAACAACAATATGTTCTGTTTCCGATTACATGCCATTTCAAACAAGGGTCGGTAGGTCTGGGAATTTTTGGTGTTTTCTTTAAAAGTTTTTTTTTTTTTTTTTTTTCCTGAATTATAAGTTTGATGTTGAAGCAAAAACTACTGAATATTGGCTAATTGGCTAATCAGGGGTTGTGCCAACAAATTAGGGTCTGGCGGGGAAACAGAACACAGAGAATTTTTGTTTTGGCCTTTAGAACTCAACACCAAGTTCAGGGTTCTCCCAATGCACAAACTAGCGCAATCTGTGCTTATTGGCTTACCTGGCCAATAAGCACAGATTGCGTGCCGATATGCGCATATTTCAGCAGACTCATGAGGAAAAAAAAGAGGACAAAAACGAAAACAAACTTTTTTGTTGCTTTAAATTTCACAAAAAATCGTCTAGAGAAAAATACATAATGGTCCAGATTGCACTGTAGGGCTTTTTAAAACCCAAGATAAACACCAAGTAGAAAACATTCCGAAGACCTCGTTAATTCAGCGTGCGATCGGCCAAACATCCACAAATTTGGGTCCAGAATGTCCCACAGTTTTGGAAAATTTTGAGGAGGACCCAAAAATTTTGTGGATTCTGATAAGATCGGTATGGCCTCTGACCTCATGCTAATTAAATAGTGGGCGAGTAAGGAGAACACCGACAGTTCCACCAAGTAAGGTAAAACCATCATGGCGTGGAATGTAGAGGATTTGAAACGGTGGTTAGTGTTAGTTTGATTTTCTTGTACATTTAGACGGGAGAAGTTTGTCTGCACACTCACTTTTTTATTCAAGGCCTTGGATTTGGTTACTCATGAATACTTAAAAAAAAAAATGAAAATGCTTCTAGAAACTTTTGCCTTGCCCCGCCCTTCATGAATGGCTTTGCCCCGCCCTGTATGAGTGGAATTCCAATTATCCTGAAACACTTCTCAGATTGACTCACATGACATCAAAAGGGAGCAATAGAATTTTGTTGCAACAATTCGTTAATGGCCTGATTTTTTTGAACCTATCAGAGTCGATCTCCAAAGGCTAAATAGGGTGTTCCCGCGGGTCATACAAATGCTCATGGATCTGTTAGTTTGAAAACAAAATTCTTTAGGGAAGAATTTCTTAGATACGGTTACCTTATCATAATTTTTTTCTCAGTATGTGAGAAAATTATTATTATCAAGTCAACCTTGAATAAACTTTCATTCACTGTTTTTGTTTTAACATTTATGTGGGTGGGTGGGGGAGATGGAACAGGGAGGGTTGCAGAATGGGTTAAATAAAGGCAGGTGAAAAATTTGGGGTGACAAAAAGCCAAGTCACCAGCACCAGCACACTGCCCATAACTTTTTTCTTGATTGGCCACATTGTATTTTAAAGGCTTTGACACAAGCAGGTGATGTTAAGTCATGCAGTTTGTAACTGCATTCATCTGAATAATCTATCCCTATCTTTTACATGACAATGCCTGAATGACAATGTAACTGTTAGCAGTTGGGTGGACACTATGAATGAAGTAAAAGCTTTGGAGAATGTAAACAAAACAGTAGAGAGGGGGACCACTGTTGGGTCACTGAACATTGTTTAGTAACCAGTGTTGAAACACAACTCTTGTAACCTTCATGTCATCACTCTGTGGTTTGGTTGGCCTCGACAAACTTGGGTCTCAGACTGAGTTGGTAACACTACATTCCACACTGCTCCCCTGCCTGCCTGCAGGCATGCGTGTGTAGTTGACTTACAGTGAGCTGTGCTCTGTGGATGAATAGTTTTGAAGGGAAAGTACATGTAGAACAGGTGGTACTCGACCTGACTCAGCAGCCCAGGTGAGCTGGTGTTTGGGCAATGAACAGTGTTATAGGTAGCCCTCTTCAGTCAACGTGAGTGTGTACCAGAACATTTTGTAAGGTCAAGGTACCATGCCAGTGTTTAGTTTCTTAATACAATGAGTGATTGAGCCCTCCTTCTCGATTGCTGCTCTCCACAAGTGGATTTTTCAAGTTTGCTGTTGGGGTGACATTGGAGGGAGTATTGCCGCCACCATCTAGGGCACTGTGTGCTCTGTACATCAGCACCATACAGTGTGAACTTTGGTTCACACAG
This sequence comes from Pisaster brevispinus, assembly GCA_023634235.1. Classification (NCBI taxonomy): domain Eukaryota; kingdom Metazoa; phylum Echinodermata; class Asteroidea; order Forcipulatida; family Asteriidae; genus Pisaster; species Pisaster brevispinus. Next base: position 2,583,964 of record JAMKCF010000017.1, read on the forward strand.
TGTGTGCACTCATTCCTCTGGGAGTCTCCCGCTGGTGTGCTAGGCATACCATGGGCGGCCATGGAAAAAAATGGAGGACTCTCAAGACATTTGTATGACATGCTTATGAAGATGATTGTCGTAGGCGACAGTTTTGTTGGCAAGAGCGCCATCGTGGGGAGGTTTGTTAATATGGACGATCCGACACTACGGAAGTTCCATTCAACGATTGGTAAGCAATTCCATCTCGAAGGGAAAAGGTGGTGTGATATACCGATGGAAATGTAGGCGTTTTACTGACAAGGTGTTTATTTATTTGTGATATGGTTTGAGTTCTGTCATCATGTTTTAAAGCTTGTTGGTGGAATTGGAAACACAGTGGAAAAGAGACTGAATCTACCCGTCACTTTTTCACTCTTTATGACTAAAAACATGAATAAATCAGACTAAAAAGTGGCATTAGTGTTACATATTTAACCACATGATCTGTGCTGGTAATGTGAACAGTGACTCACACTTTCCAGATCATTTTTCCAAACAATGGAGGGGCGACTTTGTTTGCTAAATATCTTAGGGTTTAAGAAGCAAACTCATTTCCGGTCTAGTACAGTAAGGGGAAAAATATGCATATTGAAATGAGTGACATTTCAACTTCATCCAAATAGAAGATTGCCATGAATTATCCTTTTTTCTTTTTTCTTTTTTCCCCGCTGTCCAAATGTTTTGTGTTGCAGAACTGTGGTAACTCACTTGACATGTACCATGTAGTGTTAATTGGGAAAAATTTCCGTATCCTGCCACCACTTTTTCACTCATTTTTACCCAAAGGAATATCTCATTTGAGTAAATTAGATACTATTTTATTTTGTAACGAATGAAAAAGTGGTGGCTGGATAGGGAAATTTTTCCCTGCATGAGGTGTAGTCATAAAAATGCTTGATGTAATGGAGGTCTAAATAATTGCACAGAGCAATTTAAAGTAACTTGAGCTTGAGTTTTAAAATTACACATGTTCGATCAAGCTCCCCGCAAAATATTGTTAGTATACATGTAAATGTATGCAAGAAAATTGTTATTGTCAAAATGAATTTTTTGGGAGTGGTGGGGGGGGGGGGGTGGGGGGTGATAACGATATGTATAGTGTACATATCGATAATGTACATTTGAGGTGCTGGCCTGAAACGAACGGAAAACATTTGAATACAGGTTTTTGAAATATGAGACTAATTTTTGTAGTATAATTAATAGTTTAAAGGTGCTGCTGCGCACTCAACAGCCACTGCCAGAAACACCGGGGTGAACCTCTTCTCTAGTCTTTAGCGCTAAGTGTAACTGGGTTCTTTTTATGTGTACAGTACTGAACAACACACATGAACTACGGCTGATGTCCCATCTGAAGGACAAAGTAATAATGGTTTTAAAAGTGTACAGTTTAAGGACACAAGTGTCGCGACTGCGACTCGAACCAACGCTCTGCTGATCAGTAACACCAGAGAGCTTGAGTTAGTGGTGCTCTACTGCTCTTAACCGCGTGGCCACGTCATGCCATAAAATGATGCTGCAAATACAACCGATATCAATGCGATGAGGGAAGAGGTGTCAAGTAGAGAGTTTTTATCAGTTTTTCAGGAACCAAGAGACTAAGGATTCTTCTAAATTGAAGTCATGAATGTCACGCAAACCTTTTCTGTTTTACTGTAATTGATGTCAAACTTACTCAACATATCTTGCACGTTGTGTGGATATTAACTTATAATGCTCCTTATTTTCTTATTTTCCTCCTTCAGGTATTGATTTCAAAATCAAGACAGTGGAACTACAAGGAAAGAAGATCAAACTTCAGATATGGGACACAGCCGGCCAAGAGCGGTTCCACACCATCACCACCTCATACTACAGGGGGGCAATGGGCATTATGTTGGTATATGATATAACACAGGAGAAGACATTTGATAACATTGCAAAGTGGCTACGTAACATACAAGAGGTAAATGCAGAATACGGCCATATCCGAAATGGCGGCTACAGTTACGGCTACGGCTGTTGCTAAGGACATACTATACGTAAATGCATGATGACGCGGATATCTTGACGTAGCCATAGATGTAGCCGCCATTTCAGAAACGGCCTACTAACAGGCCTAGCCTTAGCCCTGTAGGGCGCCAATCTCTGTTGCACTGTACTCAAGTCCTGAGTTTAACTTCTCTCTACAATGCGTAAAAAAATTTCAACCAATGTTTGTTCATATTTTTTTACCTGATTCAAGATGCTGAAACTGTGTTCACATATTCTTCCTTTCCATAACTAAACTTTGATTGGGCAACAAATAACAAATATACATGTATCCATAGGTGACATTATTCCAGAAAATCTACACCAAGTCCTCTCTTTCGTTGAAAGCGTCTTGTACAATTGACATATGTGAGCTTTTGTGCGCATGCGCGAAATGCGTAGCAACTCTGGTCGACTTTCTCATCAACTGAAGCAAAACATTGATTAGTGTTTAGTTTGGTGTTGATTCTACATTATTTTGTTATATAAAGCGAAGTTGTCGATTAAGCAAAGTTGTTGATATTGTACTTGAATTATTGTACATAGTCAACACCCTGAGCGTGCTGAACTTGCTACATAGAAACACAATGACCGTTCGCACAAGTTTTCAACATACGGAGTCAGTACAGAAAGCTACAACACAGATGTCAATTTTCATTTCATTTCTCAAAAATAACTTCGCCCAAGGACAAAATAAACAATTCTAAACCCAGCAGTCTTGGAATTCCGGACATATTAAGGAGTGTAAAGCTTGGGCCTCCTCTATCGGGTGATAAAAGTTTTGTTCTAAAATTGTTCAGAGCGGTAGGGTACCTTTGTACCCTGGACTCCATCACGCCGTATGCAATGGAGGAGTCCAACCTTGACTAGTGTAGCCCACGACTCCAAGAGGGTGGGAATAACACCTGGGCCCAGTTTCATAGATTTGCTTAAAAGTAGACCATTATATTTCTGCTAAGAATTTTTAGTAGTTACTTTAGGCTAGCAAGCAAAATGTTGTTGTGCTTAGCTACTTTTTGCACTCAAGCAGCTCTATGGAAATGGGTTTTTGATGCTCCGGTCGTTGTTTCTATGCGATGCAGGTTGTGAGAACATTTTTGGATAGTACAGGTGTACATGTACTATCAGTACAGGTGTACATGTACTATCACATGAGTCTGTGTGACATTTTCAACTGATTTTTGCCTACGGTCAACGGTCATGACGGTGAAAGGAACAGTTAGTCATACATGTACGTGCTTGGTGGGTTCGACCTCTCTATTTTGGTAGGGGTAGGGTCGGGAGTTTTGGGACAAAAGCTATGTTTTTCCGGCTGGTGCTGCCAGTGTTAGGCTGGTCTGATGTCACACCGTGGAAATATTTGGGTATACAGAGTTATTTCCACCCTGTCATGTGACAAGTTCAATTGCTTTTTTTTGTTTCCAACGCTTGAACGAACAGGTAGTCTATTCATGTACACACATGAGTATAATCAAGTTAAATTCATACATTTCACATTGTGCATGCTACATGTGTGCTCTGATAGACTTGTTGTAGATCTTTTAGATAATAGAATTTATAGAGCTCATATTGCTATTAGTCATGAACCACTGGCGGTATCACCTACATGTACATGTAGACTACGCATGTAACTTTGGCCATGGGATATTTCATGGGATATTTCATGGGATGACTGATGAGGAGACTCTACCCTTAGAAATGTTTCTAAGCTTGAGGTCAAACATCTTAGCTTCAGTCATAATCACAGACATGCTGTGTAAGACACCACTTGGTTTGGAGTGTTTTTGTTGTTGTTGTATTAACCAAAAACATAGTATCCTAGACTCCGACCTTGCACTTAATTTGTTTTGTAAAGAAGCCCATCAGGCTAGTAAACTTTGCGATGTAGTTGCCCCCCACGAAGTTGTAATGGCCCAGTTCTGATGTAACAACAGCGGCAGTTTTATGGTCAAACGAAGCTGCGTTCACACACTCAACAAATAAATGAACACATCTAACAAATTATGACAAAATTTGAACAAGTAGGTTGTGCAGTTTTTAGTAGTAGTAGCCCACAAGCTGAGATGTGGTAGTTAGTAGCCCGCCAGAAAAAAAAATATCAAGAGAAATCTGGGTAATAACATCGCCACCAAACTTGGACACCTAGTTTTTCAACTGCCCATGTAGGCACAGCCCTGGTGGTAACACTTTATAACATGTACACATTTATAAACAAGAAAGATAAAGGGGGATTGCGAAATGATTAGCAGGTCCGTGGCTGTACATGGAATTATGAAGTCTACCCAGTTACTGTACATGTACGCACGTGCCGGCAGTCACATCAAAATATAATGACGACGCCCTTTGTGATAAGATAGCCAGTGCAGGCACGTGCTGCAGTAACTGGCCTATAGTTGATACTTTCATGTGCTGCCTCAGGCCAGCTATGATCGTGACTTTTTTTTTAAAAGAAACCAACATTTTAGATTATCTACATGTAGGACCATCCATTGTTTTAAAAAAACAAACAATTTGATTTCATGCCATAATTCTTTTCGAAATGCCATGCCACTTAGCCCGACTGGCCAAGGAAAGTTCACCCATGCTGCTTCGTGACATTTGTTTAGTAATTGGGTCTCAGTGTAGCGCTGGGTGCCTGTCTGGGTTTGTCAATGATTTCATTTTGATTTCCAATCGGACCCGCCTTTAATTCAGTTTTCAAGTTATCAAAAATGGCAACACACTTTTTTTTTAAAACTTGAATGTGGGGCTCCACACTCTCTCTACATTCTTGAGCAATGTTTTAATAGCTGTATTCAATGCATGTTGTTATGACCCACATTGCAAAAGAAATGCCACAGGCTCTTTGTGATTGTTTAAGAAAAAAGAGGGGAGAAACAGAAGTGGCACTGGGGAGGCAAGCCAATACAGTGCTTATTGAATTTTTTTTTGGTGCTAACAGGTGATTTTGGTACCTTTTCCGTTCGTTGAGATAGTGCACAACTCTGTACTCTTGGTGTCTGTGTTAGTGTGGTAAATTTGTAACCATTTATTAGGCCTTGCACTTAAGTTTTTTTTTTAAGTAGCCTATGCTGCTGCATTTTACTTGCCCTCAGGAAGTTTGAGTAGCTCAGGTTTTAAACAATGCATCTTTCCGATGTATTAATGGTGTAGCACTAGCAGTCACATCCAGTCAAATGAAAACATTCAAACACTAAAAATAATGAATACAAAAACGTAATATTATCAGCTGAAAAGGAAGTACTATGATTATTTTATAAACAAGCAGGTTGCACATTTTTTAGCAGCCTACAGGGCAAGTTGACAAAACGGTTGAGAAGTGGTGTTTACTAGCCCATAGTCAGTTTTTTTACGAGGAAATGCACGCCCGGCTAGCGTTAAGTGTGAACCCTGCCATTTACAAATTCTATTTAGACGAGACAATGCACATATGATGTTTAGGGTGGTGCACAGGGGTGATCTTCCGGTCTCCTTCGTTAATCATTGAGAAGCTACGTAGCCATGTTGTTTTTTTGGTAAGAACAGTTGACCAATGAGGTTTGTCGTTACATCCACAGCATGCAAACGAAGATGTAGAAAAGATGCTATTGGGTAACAAGTGCGACATGGAGGACAAGAGGATGATCAGCAAAGAAAGGGGAGAGACTGTAAGTACCGGGGACTGACCCCTCTTGTGACCTTTGACCAAATGACCTTTTGACCGATTTCAAAGTTGCGTAATGGGGTAAATATTTAAAGATTTGTATCATCGCAGTATTACCAGCCTGTTCTTATGGCTAGCATCAGTGCCAAGGTAAGAACAGATTCATCTGTGCTTAGAGGGTGTATTCATTTCTGGAGGGGGTGGGGGTAGGCAAGAGCCAAAGTAAGTCATACAAATCTGAAGATTTTGTATCAATTCACTTTCCAGGATCTATTTTGTATTATTATTTTTTTTTGGCTGCTGGATTACCCTTGGATGCAGCTTGGAAGTTACATGAAATGTTTCCGGAATACCAGATGAAATGGTTGAATGTTCTCAAACCGTGTGTCCATTGTACCATCTTTTTAAACTCCTTAACTTTGTTTTCCTTCATTCCTAATCTGGCGTGCAGATTGCGAGGGAGAACGGCATTAAATTCTTAGAAACTAGTGCCAAGGCTAACGTCAATGTTGAGAAGGCTTTCATGACCCTCGCAGAGGACATTCTAAAGAAGGTAAGCTGTAAACAGTTAACAATAATCAATAAAATTTCACAGAGCTCGGGAAAGCACTGAGCATACAGTGCTTAATACACATCGGTGTAAGGGAAAAACCAAATCAAAATTCTTCATCCTGATGCAAATATTACATCTATTAAATAATGAATAAATACATGAATATTCATTATCAACTATTCAAAGTTATAGTAATACAATCTAACATGAAAATCTCAATAATGCTGGGTTGGATAGTCAGCAGGGCCTGGCATTACACAAAGGTCTCTGTTGCCCCTGGTCTTGGCCTTGGTGCCCTTTCAAAAGTTTCCCGTAGACTTTAAGATTTTCCACTGGAAGTACCCTAGTTGCAAAATCAAAATGGCCTTGCCCTCTCAAAGATGAGATTCCAGGCCTGAGTCAGGCTCGGAACTCTGGTCAGCTGATTTCCTCTTTATATCCAGGGATGAGATTTTTCAGACTTTTGTCTGAATTCAGACTTTTTATGTCATTCTGGTGAATAAAAAAAAAGACTTTAATTTTTCCACATACATTAAAATTTAAAGAATTAAAGACTGACACTTTGATCTACTTCACTACTGCTTAGGACACGGACACTGTTTCTAAAAGCCATTTGACTTCCAAAGCCTCCCTAGGGGTTACCAAAAGGTAGAAACGCCATCGTTTCAAGTAGGCCCTAGGTCCTAAAATTTGGATCCAACATGTAGTTTCAGACTTTTTTAACAACAATGACTCTCATCCCTGTATATCTTATACCATAGAAAACTTAAAACCCCTGCACAACACTTTGTGCACTGGGCAGTTTCCTCTAGCAGCAACCAAATTGCCTATGACTGGATACTTTGATTGTTGAACTATTTGAGTGCTCTCTCCTGTTGCTTCCTGGTGGAAATTAACGAAGGATTTTATTTGTCAGTGGGGTTTAACTTCACAGGTACGGTACGGGATCCCTCGTAATATACCCTTGTTTGGTGCAAATTCTGTAAGGCTTTCGTACCCAGATTATCCATTTGAAATTTGTGGTGCAAGTTTATCAAAAGTACCAACAAACTGAGCTTTGTTATTAACAGGATGATCACGTGAGTTATGACGTTTGAGTTTCACCTCAATCTGTTTGATACAGCGTACTTTTGTGATCGAGTTCGTATTAAAAGTGGGTGTCCACCTTTCTTCTTCCGTCCGCAGTATCCACAGAAAGATCCAGCAAGCGGTACAAGCGGTAACATCAAACCAACGGGTGATGACGGTAATCGACCCAACAAGTGCTGTTAGATTCCAATGCTGTAATTCCCCACCCCCTCCCCCTTCCCCCTTTTCCTTCCCCCTTTTCCTTCCCCCCCCCCCCCCTCCTCGCCTCTCTTCAGTGTGAACTTGTCGCCGTCTTACCAGAGAAGAAACCATGTCCAGGGAATCTCAAGATCTCCTTCAGCAGTTCAGCAACCTCTTTCGATAATTCAACTCTTGATTTGGTGATCACAAAGCAGTGTTAGGGAGATCCCAAAAGTCGGAACCGTAGGAACGTTCAAACTGGATTGAATTGAGGTCTTCCAGCAGAATGTTCTGGCGGTGGAATGGATTGCGCGTGTTTGCCCCCACAGTAGCGCTCTTTTTGCGTCTAGAGCCTACCCGACCTTTGAGAAGCTCCCTCAAAGTACACGAGTCGCTATCATACTTCAAATCATATTTGAGTATCTTTTGTTCTACCATTTATTGCATGAGAATTTACCCAACAACAGACATGAGTATCCCGACTTCTCGTTTGCAACCCATACTCATGAGAAATTTTCTCAAATAGACCTTATGCACTGACGTCATCCAGTCGCCATCTTAGAGGTAAACCGATGATGAAACGATGAAAGCGCACTGTTTTGTATGCGCGACGCACAGGATTGGCTACTGAACGACCTCCTTTTGACCTCTAGGGCACTCTACTCAAATGACGTCATGTGCATAAGGTCTTCACGGCACTAGGTTGAAGGGCTCATACTCAAAGTTGAGAACTACGTCTGCACTCGTAATGTAATCTGTTTTGCCACGTCACTTTTATACATCACTCATTAAGAGATTGTTGTAATTTCTTTTTTTTGTGCGGAATGAGGTATTTGTTTGTTTGTTATAGTTGATTTGTTTGTTTGTGGCAAGGGGAAAGTTTCCAAGAACAAACCATGCATAATGTAATGCCTTTTATTTTGTATCTCATTATTCAAACCTTAGTGGACCATCCCACAATAACTTTGCAGTAGAGTCAAAGTTTTGACCTGGCATGACCTCTGCAGAGGTCATGTCGTTGAGTTTTACACCCATATAGCAAATCAGAAGAAACTCAAACAGTTATAGAATAATTTGCAAATAAAGCTGATAAAGCCTTAGTATATGGGGATAATGAGGCTTCATTTTGCTGATTAAAAACATTCTTTGAAATCAAAATTTATTTTGTTTATTTATTTGTTTACTTATTTATTTACTTTTTATTGTTATTTGTTTTTGTGGGGGTGGTTGATCGTTGATGTATTTTTTCCCGCTTGGTCTATTACCCTTGCCACATAAGCACTTGAAATAACTCTTGATAACAGTAAGAGGGATGTACAACACAGTTTAGAGTTGAAATGACTCATGGGATTTTACTGGCCTGATAGTTTTGGCTGTGTGAGAAGCCAGTGGCTTTGGGTTTAGGCTGTGGCTAGATGATTGCATCTCTAGCCAACACCCTCCGCTGTAGCCACAGACATCAAACGATTACATACTTTAGATTTGCTGCTTGAGATTCAAGTAGTCAGGTACCCTAACTTCTCAGAAACGGCAATGGGTGTGATAAACAGATGTGCTTGTTCCAGACTGAACTTTGTACTTTTCTCAAACACTAGTCATAAACTCTTTTACTCCCATAGCCGGGCTACTGATGTAGGCACCATGCAGTGCCATGTACAATGCATCTGTCACAAACACAGGAAATACAGAAACACAGAAAATGCTGTTGGCATCAGTCACCTGTTAAGGATAAGAAGAAATGTTGTCGTGACTTGAGAAGAAAAAAAAAAGAACAACTACTCAAAATAACTTCAAATGTGAAGTAACTATAGTATACAAATATAGACTGCTTCGAGTGCTATTGTTAAAACTACGACTCCCGAGGTGCAGCCGAGGGAAAATGGAATGGTCCGGGGATCACCGAGGGAGTCGGAGTTTTAACCATAGCACGAATAAAAGCAGTCAATATTTGTTTTATAACACCCCCAACAGACTATTTATCATCCTCGTTCACGTAACGTTCGTACGCGCATTTCAGATACACGATGCACAACTGATTGAGTTCGAGGTGGGTAAAAAAGACGTCTGGGTACTGCGCGCGCCATGTAATAGTCGACTATTCCATGGCAAACGACTATCACACGGCCGCCGGGTTTCTAGTAAAACTAAGACATATCATGTGACACGCTCTAAACCAATGAAAAGGCAGAATTTTTGTAAGGGGTGTTATAATAGTGAAAGCATCATGGTACAAGGGAGAGTGAAATTTGAGTTTTAAGTAATCTAATTAATTTTAAGGTGCTTTGTTGAATTTACAAGTGTGTTTTAAAAACTTTGTGTACATTTGAAAGAGTTGTTTGAAAGTGGCGTTCACAGGAAAAAAGGTGTGATTTCCGGTGAAGTAAAGACAGCTGCTCTGCCTATAAATTGACTTAGATTAGAACATTTCAGCCATTAAGAAGAAGCAAGTACACCTCCAGCATTTGACAGACTGTTTCTGTTTTCACACTTAATTTTACCTGGCAATCAAATTTGTCAAGTTTTGTTTTTGTCTTCTAAACAGCTTTGCAAAGCTGTGCTGTGGGGGACGAAATACTCAGCAACAGTTGGGTGTATTAAAAGGAATTGCATACTGACTAAAATGTCAAAAAAAGAAAAGAAAAAAAGATTAGGTTAAACTCCACAATTGCAGGCGAGCTTCCATTTCTTTTGCTGTCAGCCTTTCTCAGTTTGATGTGTGTAAAATGTTTAGCAGATTAAATCTAGCGGAAGAGCTTGTTGATTAAAAATCATACCAATCCCAGCTTTCCATACAGTTTTGGGGGACGCATTCACACAATGCATTGCCCCGAATAACAATAAAATCTAAAGTTGCTAGGAAGGTAGAATAGAAAGTTTATATTTTTTGGAACACGCATGTCATTGTACCAGTTATGACTACATGTTTGTGTTCACCAAAGGATAAAAGGAACAGTCATAGGAGAACATTCTCAGCGTTCTCTAGTTTTATTTCACAACCTCCCCTCGAAGGCAGGGTCTACTTTTGGTAATTGTCAAAGACCAGCATCCACACCGGGTGTATCCCAACATAATGCATAAAACAACAAACCTGCAAACAATTTGGGCTAAATTGGTCATCGAAGTTCCAAGAAAATGATGACAGAAAAACTACCCTTGTTGTATAGCATTGTGTGCTTTCAGATTGAAAAAAGGCTTCATGCCTGAAGCCTTGCTCAGATTTTAACTTTTTGGGGTGAAAAATTACCTCCTTCTCTAAAACTACATTGCTTCAAAGGGGGCTCGTTTCTAACAAATGTTTTATAATATCAACAGCTCTCCAGTGATCTTTACCTAGTTAGTGGTTTCTGGTCATTAACTTGTGGAGTAGTTACCAAAAGTACACCCTGCCTTTAATCATCAAGAATGCTCTGGTGTAATTTGATCTGCCTATATCAACGTCACTTCAAATTCTGCTTTGTGATTTTTACTTCCGAGGTTGCTGTACCATACGAACTGCAAGTTGTACAAAGCGGGATTGCAAAAACCCCAATGTGATAAAGACGGCGATCATATCTCCTTGTTGAAGACATTTGTCTCTTAAAATTGTTTAACTTTCGGGTTTTTTTTTTCTTTTTAAAATTAAACTTAGATCCAGCTTAAAAGCTCACGCAGAAAGAATGGAAAGGTCTATTTTTTGGGTGGTTCAAATTGGATTGTTTGTGTTTGTTTATTTTGAGTTACTAAGGTACCTTATAACAATGATTATAATATAAAAATGAATAATAATAATACAGACTTGTTCGGAAAGAATATGTACAGTATTAACAATGTTTAAACTAAAGCGTAACGCTGGTGAATGGTAAAGCAGATATACGTGTGCATTTTTACACAACAAAGTATACATTTGTTTGTTAAAAGGACAACTTGCGATCATAAATACTTGTGGAAAATGTTCATGCAACATGGAAGCCATTTTGTTTTTAAATAATAGTAGCTATGAATTACAAAATAGCGGTGGTTCAGCTTCCCTCAAAGTGATGTTTTTGTCACTGTAAAGCTGTAAAAAAAATAATAATAATAATGATTAATCCATTGAAAACAAATGTTGCAATTTATTTTTTAGTAAATAGTGTAGAGTAAAGATGTACACAGACTTAATTGTAAAAGTGAGACCAGGTTTGAGACAAGGTATGTACAACTTGTTTGCCTCTATAACAGCACAACTGTCTGTAGGGATTTAGTTTCCAAGCAAAAATATCATGCAGCACACTGACTACTGTCCACCTTGTTAGTCTGGTATCCTTCAACTGTGTCATTATAAAAGCATGCGGGGAAGGTGGAGTACTCCACAGAGGTGTAGACTACCAGTGCCCATTTTTATAGTGGAGTTGTGAGTTTACGACTCTTTATATAGAAGTACACGTTTTAGCGCAGAGCTCTGTCGTAAGCTGTGCCACGAAATTGGGCCCCACCCTTCCTTTTTAGGAATGGATGAATGGAACAAGTTGTTTCCATCGGGTAATTGGGGACCATTAATATCCTCATTGAGGGAAGTCAGTTCCAATCAGGGTAGAATTGTACCCTAATTGGGGTAGTTTGACTGGTCACCTGGGAGTTTTTTTGATTAGGAATGTGCGCATCCTTAGTGGATGAAAGGGATCTCATTAGGGCAAAGTTATATCCAAATATGACTTGTCACTTAGTTTTCCTGATTTGGGAACCATAGTTATCCTCATTAGAAGAAAATGGCCTCAATAAGGGCAAAAGTATACACCAATTGGGATATTGCTGGTTGTCACCTGAGAGTTTCCCTGATTTGGAACCTTGGGTATCCTCAGTAGAAGAAAATGGTCTCAATGAAGCTAAAAGTTGATCCCAATTGGAGTTGTTCAGTGTGATAAGACCAGCGTAAATACATGTACTGTTCAGGATTGATTACACCGAAAGAAAATGCAGAGCTAGGGTACCAGACAACTTATTTGAACTTTGGTGTAATTTTCAATGCTTTCGTTTTTGGGTGTCAGCGCATCGGTAATAAGTTGTACTGAAAGTGATTATCAAAAAGTGTTGTACTTTGCATACAAAATAAGCACAGAATGAGTTACTTTTTATTGGCTCACAAAGATGCATAGACGGTTTTGAAAACATAAAAAATATTATTCATTGACAAGAAATTTGAATATTCAAGATTTTCACTTCCCTTAGAAACGGTAATACCAATAATTGATTATCCATTCTCCCCTCTGGTCTGATCAATTTAAAACTGTTGAAAAATTTTCCCAGAAAAAAATTATTTATGAATGGTTTAGACTGGCGATATTGTGACCCCTACCAATCAACCAAGCATGATGGAATTAAGTGTCCCGACGGCCGTTTCCTGTTAATATTATCAAGTGCTTTAGAGATGCATGGTTGTAGAAATTTAAATAAAAGGAATTATCACAAGAGGAATGTAATTATTATTAAGTTGTGTTCATTTTATTATTACTATGATTTCTTTTATGCGTGGCTAAGGTGTGTGCGATGTTATTTGTAACATTTTATGGAATACAAATCGCACCGTCCGAAAGTTTTCAACGCATGGGCAGAGTTCTTGCGGTTTTTTTTTCTGGACCAAAAATGCAAAATAGTAGCATTGTGTCTAGATGTATTTTACGAAGGCAACGTGTTGTTCTATGACTGTACATTCACATTCAGTGTTGAGTCAATTATAAAACAAAAAAAGTCTCCTGTAAAATAAAGTGGTGGTTTAATTGCGTTGGAATTATGCAATGTGAACTGTTATTTACACACGTAAAAAAAAAAAAAAAACAAGAAAGAAGAAGGGAAAAAAAACAAAAAAACTTAAACATGTATCATAATTTTGTATTACGTGTAAATGCCTTGCTCATTATTTAAACATCGGATTAGGCTAGATCGTTAAATTGCGTATTTATAGGATAACCCTTTTCAAATATTTGATTTTAAAGGTGGACTTAGTGTAGGCAGGTAATACCCTAAAATATGTACACACTCGCTGAGGTATTGCTTTAAATATTGATATGAGTGTGTACGTACTATTATAAGTTACGGTGAGATAGTGACACCCACTGGTCTTGTTCAAATTTGGTACCCACTGGTCTCGTTGCCATTGTGTCAAATTTGGTACCCACTGGTCTTGTTGCCATTGTATCAAATTTGGTACCCACTGGTCTCGTTGCCATGTATCAAATTTGGTAACCACTGGTCTGGTTGCCATTGTATCAAATTTGGTACCCACTGGTCTCGTTGCCATTTGGGATCAATTTATAAGTGCTTCAAATAGTTTACTCGTTAACGTGCAAAAGGTGTCACGAGGAAAGTCTACGGTTTATTTAACTTAAAGTGAACTTTATTCGAAGGCCATTAAAATAAAATTCTGTTTTACGGGTCAGTATCTGTTAAAAAAAGAGAGGTTTTTTCCCTAGTTTGGGTGCTTTTTACTCGGCAAAAGTTAGTAAGCACTTCATCTAAATTTAGGGTGAAAGGGGGAACTTAGAAAGAAGACACACTTTGGTTATGAACATCTTTAAAGTACATGGCTTTTAAGTATTTTACAGCCCTGAGAAGTTGACATTTTGTAGTACTTAAAATGCCTCCTAAAATTATTCAGTGATACGTAAAACAGATTTTATTTCTGGCTATGTGCAAATTTGTAATGATATGCTGTTTACATCAAGGTTCATTCAGTGTGCGATACACGAGATGGCCAATCAGCAGACGGTATACTCTCTCCCCGTTTGCTGATTGGTCAGCTTTAATGATGACGTATATTTTAACCACCCTGTTGTATATTGTGGTCTGATAGTGACATTCATTCAACAGAAATTATGTTAAAAAGCTGAAAAATCAATAAAGAAACGTATCATAATAAACACCAGTGTAGGGTCAGTTTTTGTTCAAATTACCCCATGGGCCCAATTTCATGGAGTTACTGAAGCAGAAAATATTGCTTACAGACTGTCTAGTAAGCAGAACATGAGCAGGCTACCAGTCACAATTTACGACGTGGTACTTTGGCTGGTAATTATGCGCTGATAAGCAAAGTTTACTGAAACCTCTGAACCTCTATAAATGGGCAAACATGTTTTACACTCTGCAGTCTCCTGACGATGACTAGAGCAAGCTAGTCAAAACGTTGAGACCAATTAAGAACTCACTCCGCGGCAGTGAAGTTAATAACGAGAAGTCCCCTCGATCCGATCCACTATTAAGCTAAAGTAGTAGTCCCGGCCAATTATCCTACCCTCTGCCCAGGTAGTAGCTAATAAGCTGAACAGTTCTTTTCAGAACTAAGTAGTCTCCCGAAGTAGTCTCCCGATTTCCAATATCTACTCCGCGGCAGTAGAATAAAAAGCAAGACCTAGTTCTCTAAGAACAAATCTACATAGCCAGTAGATATACACATGGTGTTACTGCAAACCGAATATACAAAGTTTACTTACTGCTTAGCTACTTGTACTAAGCAGTTTTATGAAACTGAGCCCTGGTCAGAGAAGATGTGGGAAGGTATGCCTCGGTTGTCACGTGAACGTGTGTGAATGATTCCAATAGCAACACTCTTTAGCACAGCCGAGTCCATAGCTGCAACCACCAGGGTCCAATTTCATACAGCTGCTTAGGCAGACAATATTGCTTAACAATTGCCTGCTAAGCAGAAACGAGGAGGATACCTGTCACAAATTGTACATGTGACATGGTAGCTTGGTTGGTAACCTTATTCTGGTAAGCATAATTTTGCTGTGCTACTTTTTGTGCTGAAACAGCTCTATGAAATTGGGCCCAGGTCGGACACGCTATAGGTTTACCCAAAAGCAACCATGCCCCTTCGTACGAACTTTTGGTGTCAAAAACTGCTGCCTCGAATCGACTGAGCACTTTTAGAAGTCTAATATAGAGGGCGCCATCATATTGACTTGAAAAGACTTGGTGCTCATGAAGTTTAAAGCGACTTACACTGAAAATTTCATTTGAACAAAAATAGCTTTAATGTAACTCATGATTGGAAATATAATACTTTTGACACTCTTTTTCATCAAGGAACTTTTTTTTATGTTATTATTTTTTATAGTAAAGTGTGAGAAGTTGAACATTTTAAATTGCATGTTTTTAATCCCTTAGTGTCGATTCGTTGAACAAACAAGTGAATCAAAGTGAAATCTTCCCACGTTTTTCTGTAGTACGAAAAAAAAACACGCTTCATATGTTTGAGAAAATGTGAAACCAATATTTGTACTCGATTATCCGTTCGCTTTAACCATGGAGCAATCAACTAGTTTATTGCTCCATACTTTAACCATTTTATGGCCACACTTATTAAATCTATTGTTACTTGTAAAGGGCTGGTAAGTATTATTTTTATTACCAACAATAAAACATATATGTATGTATTTATGATTTATTATTATATATATATATTTTTTTATTGTTTTTCTTGTTGCTACTGTTGTTGTTGTTGTTGTTGTTATTGTCGTTGTTGTTGTTGTTGTTGTTGTTGTTGTTGTTGTTGTTGTTGTTGTTGTTGTTGTTTTAGGGAGGAAGGCCTTTTCTACAGAAATCTGAACACTAATTCAAAATATTATGGAGACCTGGCTCTTTTCCCCACACAGTCTCCATTTGGAGGACACATTATTCTGCACGGGCCAAACCAAAATGTCTTCCCGTGACAATTAAAAATATCATACGTGCAATAGTAAAGCAACTAGGCTAATATCCATGGTCACAATAGCACCAGGCCAAACAGCTGCGTCAACCCGGAGCGCACGTTTTCCCACAGTTTAATAAGCCACTGTGGATTTACTACATGCAGATATGTATAGCTTTGGCATTGTGTTTTGTCCCGTCGTTCATTCACGGTCCACGAGTCGCTTTCAGTTTGTCCATCCATGGTCTACATACCCCCACCGATGGCTGATTAGACAGTGGGTAGATTTTTGGTCTCTCTCCCTTAAGCTAATTGGAGTTCCCACATTCAATCCAATACCTTGGCGGTCTACTAAGCAGTATCGATCTTTTTGCGGTACCCCGTTCAAAGAAAGTTAGTATTGCTGCGTTCGTCACGTTCTGAACACCCATCCAAACATACCGGGAGACTGAAGGAGAGGCTAGACGAAAGTAACAACACTACACCCTATTGGACAGCGCTGGACTTCAAAAAGGTAAACATACAACTGGGAAAATGCCGAACCTGAGCGACACCTTTAATTCATAGTGACCGAAATTGTTACGGCTTTGTCATAATCAGTGAAAGGGTTGCGGTTGGAATCGGCAACTCTTCCTCAACTTTGGCTCAATTTCATAGAGCTGCTTCACAAAAAGTAGCTAAGCACACAACAATACCAGGCTAAGGTTACCAGCCAATATCTGATGCCACGTGTACAATCTCTGGCTGGTCCTGCTCATTTCTGCTCAGCAGCAAATCGTTAATAAATATTTTCTGGGTAAGCAGCTCTATGAAATTGGGTCTTGTTCTGTAGATGCTTGTTTGCGTGTACCCCAATGACTGGGGAAGTTCTTTCTAAGAAAGCGAGTTATTGTTACGTGTGAATAATCAATAACGTCTGGACACCAGCTGTCTGGGGGTAATCACGGTGGTTTTATAACATGCGGAATCGTCCGTCGTATTGGAGCAGCTAGAGAGGAATAACCCAGAAAACAAACGTAAGACACAAGGTTAGAGCTAGCTCATAGGGGGTGGGAGCCTACCCCAGACCTTGCCATATGCCCCAACCATTTCGTACTATACCCGTGGAGGAAGCCGACTCCCAGGTCGCTCTAAAAGTTTGCTCGTGAAACGTTCGCAAGAAACCCTCACCAACACACACAGCTCTGTGTTGCAGTCACACTGTGGACATTTAGTTCGGCATACTTAAAGAAAATCCTATTCTTCAACACTGTTGATGTGTGTTATTGTCCACATAGTGTTTTAAGTCCCGGCATTATGTGGTCCTCTTTTGTTCTCAGGTTCACACTCCGTATGTAGCTTTAAAACAGCCTTTTCTGGTATTAAAACTTATGAGTTTTTAAGTGAACATGTCATAGCTTTGTTTCCTGTGGAAAACAGCTGGATTTGCAGTAACAACATCACGGAAATTATCTCTTTGGAGTTGTGTATGTTCTGAAAAGAAATGGTGGTGTACAATACGGTACGCCTACAGCTACACAATTAGTAATGGTGCAGCTTTCACTGTAGCACCAGCGGTGCGTGTCGTATTCCACAACTCCAGAGAATCACTACAACCCATGGGGGATCAAACCTGACATTCATTTCATTTAGAGATAATAGTAATAATAGTGGCTTATTATACAGCTCATATCCGTCACTCAGTGACACTCAAGGCGCTTCAACATTCAGTATTTTCCTGCAAGGTGTTTTGGGGCTACGTTTGAAGTATGAGACCTACTCCTTTACATAGCACCATGTAATGGTTTACAAGGTGCAGTGGCGCAACATGCAGCCAATCAAACCAGGAACACCGGGGCGAACCCCTTCTCTTTACGATAAGTGTACGTGCATTACACAACACACGAGACCAATGGCTTTACGTCCCATCCGAAGGACTAGGCAATCATGGTTAAGTGTCTTGCTTCAAAAAAGGGGGTAAAATGAATGGGGGTAAAATGAATGGGGTAAAATGAATGGGGGAAAAAGAAAAGAAAAATAAGAAGATCATTATAAACGGTCAATAAGATAGAATTGGAAACGGGGCATAGCCAGAAAAGCCAAAGCTTTTGTGTGGTAAGTACATTCGACTCTCGTTATAACACGATCGCTGCGACTGGTCATAACTTGCCTCTTTATAACAGAAACGTTGTTATGCAAAGAGGACAGCAAAACAAAAGCACACGAAGCAGAAATGAGATTCGGCACTTCAGAATGTATTCCTTAAAGCAGAAATTCTTTACAACGTGCTCTTTATAACGACGATTGACTGTAAGTGTAACAATTACAAGGGATAGTGTAATAGTTTAAACAAATCCTACTGAAAATGCAGATGATTACAATCAAGGTAAAAGGGCCAGACATACAAGCTCATCAATTCATACGCCTTCTGGGTTTGCATTTCCCGTCCTTCAATGTTATTGCAAGCGTTAATTCCTTTTAAATTACTTTTATTGAAAGTGTTACGTAACTGTGCGTCCACTCTATTTGAATCATAATCCCAATATCCAAACAGTGATCAATGCTATCGATTTTGCTGAATATCAAGGGGCCTATTGAACACACACCCAGACATCCTTGAAAACATAAAGTGAATTGAGTTAGCATTATGTACAATTATGAAGTTTAGGCCTTTGTATATCGAGTTGACGTGCAGGGCCGTAAAGCGAACCAGTTTTGACTATTTTGGTGCACCGTGGGGAAAGAAAATGCAGCACTAAAATAATGTTGAAGCTGAACCGGGAACAAGGTTATGAATAATTGTTTGTAAGATTTTATTTGTATCTAATCGAAAATATTGACAGCGGGAAACTGGTCGCTGTCACACGATATCGCCCCTTCGTTTCCCCCGCAAAGTAACCTTTTAGGCCAAGTAGTTGGTAGGGCAGTATTTGCTTCTTGTTTTTATGTTTATACTTTAAAAAGGTCAATACAAAGAATGCGAAACTGTTTTTCGTTTACTTAAGCAGTGTGCTTGTGACGTCATCATGGATGGTCGTCGAGCAGAGCACTTGAGGCAAAAATTTGACCGCAATAAACTTTGACTATTAAGGGGGAAAAAACTTGAGTAGAATCATCAAAGATAACTTGTCACCAGCCGGCGTAAACAAAACGTATATTCGCTATCATTTTGCTCATTTAACCTAGCAATAATGGTTACAATCCAAAGTTCAAGTGCATCAATGTGCACATTTTGCATCAAGTGCATCAGAGTGTGCAAATTTTGCACGGTATGCACAAGGCCATTGTGGAATAAACAAACTGTCACTGCTACTTCATTGTCGTGTATTGTGTTGCAATACAGTATGTATTATATTTTTTGACATTTTTTGGATTGTAGTAAACAGTTTAAAAATAAACCTTTGATAATTCATAAAATTATTTACGGTGACCGAAATATCTCAACTCTTACAGGGCTTCGAAGCGGTTCTGTGCACCATCGCAACCTCCTGGGAGTTTCAATCACCAACGGTTGACCCCAGTAACTATGGAACCCAATTCCTTGGAAATACCATCACCGTAAGGAGAGCCAACCCACCGCTTCCTCTCTGCCTCTGTGACGACCATAGTCACAGTTATCATAATCTTTGTTTCAAGGTGATTTGTACAATCTGTTATTATTTTTATTACGATAAGGACATGACGACCTAACCAAACATGGCGGCTGAAGTTCCCGATAACCCCAGAGGCGGCTGACTTTGGAGCTGAACTAACCTGTCAAATAGAAGACCCAATGTATGGACTGCATGTGACTGCATGGTGTAGTCTTTAATCTTTCAGGTAATGTTCACCCTTTTAAAAATGTAGTTTCATTTCACTTATTAATTCTGGTTGTGAAGCCAAGGACTTTCAGAAAATCAAACTTGATCACTATACTAGGCAAGAATTTTGCATATTGGGAGTTACAATCAGGTGAGGTTTGCGGTGACATCATACTGTGTACAATTTCTTTTGAGTAGTCGATGAGTTTCTTCTTTAGAAGAACTGTTGGTTTGGCAACTCGACGTTTCGGTCAGTATGCTCTGACCGTCTTCCGGAGAAAGAGGATGACGATCAGAGCATAATATAACCGAAAAGTCGAGTTGTCAAAACAGAATCTTAACTACTCAAAAGAGATTTGTATACACAGAACGATGTCGCCGCAAACCTCACCTGAGCCCTCATGGACAAAGAAGTGTCATGGCCATATATCCTTTTATAACCAAAGTTTGACCCTTGAACTCTTTGCGGGAACATCTGACGACAGACTATGATTTATACAACGGGAATAAAATGGATATCGGGGGATTAATATTACATGCATACCTTGACACCAAAAGGCTAGGAATCAGCTTAATTTGTTATAATATTAAATGTAAATATAGACTTTGGAGGCACGACATTACCATGGAAGAACCACCCATGCACTCGTTTACCTCTTTGACTGCCCTCAAACTAACTCTGAATAATCCAAGCTGTTCATGTCATTTCTACAAAATTTATTGACTGCAGGGTTGAAGTGCCAGCCACTCAATAACAACAGTCGAAACAGGAAGTTGTCGCATAGCCAGCATCAGAACAACCTTCATTGTTAGCAATACACCGGTACATAATTGGACTGATTGTTACACTCCGTCACGTCACTCGCGCACGTGTTGCTGAATGAACGAACCTGACAAAACAAATCTTCCACTTATGGTCGGTAACAATTTTCTTTCAGTTGACACTCTAGAGAGTTTTTGAACATTTGGGCTTACACTGAGCTATTTTACCGCCACATTTTACGAACTTATTCCAATGATCAGTTACTGCCCGAACACTGGTGCCTTTTTAGCGAAGAATATATATGAAAATAGGGAAAACCAGATTGTTGCGCCTAATGCAGAGAATGGATTTCTTGTCGAGTCAAGTACTATCCTCATCAACGGTCTTCGAAAAAGTAACGCCGACCACATGAATGGTCACGTGGTGTCTTCCAGTCATTCCGATCTCGGACCAGGGTTCAAGATCGTTGAACCACCGAAGCAGATCGTTCCCAGGGCGGCTGACAAGATGGCCCCCACCCCGGACTCATCACACACTTCCAAGACGACCCATCATGTTAGTCAAGCTGCTCCCTCAATTCTTGACTTCTCAGACCCTCTCCGTTGTGACAAGTCCGAAGGCAATGATCGCAGAGCACCAACGAAACTTAAGAACCAGTCTACCCAGACAGACATTAGTCTTCCCAAAACTTCAGAGCTTCACGTACGCATCAAACGACCCTCTACCTCCTCCTCCAGAGAATCTGACAACCCCGTGTTGCACTTCAGAGACACCCCACCAACAGTGTCTTGGTCTTGCAGCTCCAGCTTGTCAAGTTCAAAGTCGTCCTTAGCGGACAGAGCGCCCGGTAGCCCTGGTGCAGACTCCGTATCCTCGGCGATCCTCCCTGCTAGGAGTCCGGTAGAGGAAATCCCCTTGTCTGCCATCTTGATCGGAGACAGCGGCACGGGGAAAACGTGCCTCGTGGCCCGGCTGGCTGAAGACTTATTCAAGGACAGTTACCACGACGTTACAGTAGGTGAGTGAACAATATTGATGAGTTCTAGGTAGTGTAGCTAGCGATGGGTGTGAAGCTTGTCTCATACCACAGGTAATTTTAACTTAGACTCAGTCCAATTCAAACTCGTGTTATTTTGTCATGATAAAAAAAACCAAAAAACATTCAGAAGTTTGTTTCACCAAAGAACATGAATCCCAGCTTGTAAAACGATATCCTATATAAACAGCCAAGCACAATTGTCCCGGTCGCCATCATCGATTCTCATCGTATTTTACAGAATACAGCAAAGATATATACGACGCTAGCATGTTCATTTGCGGGTAAACTTTCTTATTAGTGTTTATTGACTCAAATTTCTCAAGACGAATAGAGAAACTGAACGACTTATTTAGTGAGCTTTCAGTTACAATCTGATGACTTTAAGTATCGTTCTCTAGATACCAAGAGTTCGCACTTAGTCGCTGTGTTTCATAGCCTTTTGCCCTTCTCTCAAATTTGCGCCAATGCGTTCACGCCTGGGTATTTCAATTTGGCACTCTCATTTTAATAGACTAATATCATGCTGCCACCATCTTGGTCATGTTCCCTATATCCAATAACAGTAATGAATGCTAATAGTCACTGTACAAAAGGGAACCAAATTTTTCTCCTTCTAGCCTCGGTTCGGTTACATTGATTTTAATGGGAGAAAATCAAGATGACTGCATCATGATAAAGGTCTATTCTGTTCATTCAAGATAATACAGTCGGTACAAACCTGTTCACTCAACATAATCTATCAGATATTTTGTGTAGCATCATTGAACTTTCGCTGTTGGCCTTCGTCGGTCAAAAACATATTAATTATACATACTCGGACTAATTATCACGAGGGTCTAAGGTTGCCGGTGGGGCAACTGTTCAAAAGAACCGACCCAAGGCCTCGTGAATCACGGGTACATTAGAAGTTTACCTTTGAGCCTGTTCGAGGCTGAAACACAGGGCATGGGAAATTTAATTTGAGTTTACCACATCCATCTAGGAAGAACTTCCGGCCGAGTAAAATGTAAAACAAACATGCACTTCTATAGAGGCTTTGTTTTTAGCAGAAGGTTGTTTGTGTCGAGTCAGCGACCTCCTATTTTGTCTCTACACTGCGTTTGCGAAATGAACAAACAAAAATGCTATCACTAACTTGTCACAAACGGAAGCGAACGTCCCGGCAATCAATCAGCTTCCGGTGACGTCACAGAGTGTAGGTTGGCCAGTCAGCAAACGAGAGGCAGTAAATGTTTCAATGACAGTGGTTTTAATACATAAGGTATTATACATTGTGGTATTGGGTACATTGTTATGGTTAGCTGATGATCATCAAATAATTTACTAGATTAGTGTGATTTGACCCTTTGGAGACTATTCATTGCTGTATAGTCACCACAATCCCAGACATGGCTGATATTGATGAGTTCTGGACACATTTTTCGTTCTTGTAAAAGTTAGTGTCTGAAAAATAATATAAAACAGAAGTTCGGTTTTGATCTAGAAACATAGACACTATGTTAACACGGGAATCATTGGAAAATGGTAACCCAGGACAATGACCTTTACTGTGACCTTTTTGTTTGAGTGGACACATCTCAGATCTTGCAGCCATTTGCTTTTTGGTAGACTGGTATGAAGGGGGTACAGTGCTATATCTACAAATAGTACAGGCCGTTCAGTAGTACCTCCGCCAATCTAGGCCCAATTTCACTGAGCATGCTAAAGCAGACAATGATGCTTAACAACTTTCTGCAAAGCAAGAATAGCAAGATACCAGTCACAGATTGTACAGTGGTGACGTGATATTTTGGCTGGTGACCTTATTCCGGTGAGCATAATTTGATTGTGCTCGGCTACTTTGCTTAGCAGCTTTTTTGAAATTGGGCCCTAAAACTTAGTGCCTCATCTTAGTTCCTCACTTTAATCCATCCGTTGGTACCAACATCAATATTGTATTTAGCACCTCACTGTATACCAGTATAGTACCAGTACAGTATCCATTATAAAAATAATGGTATATTTATTTAGACCTTCTCCAACAATGTATAAAATTGTACTTTATGATCGATACCTTGTTTGGTACTGTTATATTTTAGTACTTCACAATCAGGTACTAAAATTAATAAGTATCATGTGGCACCATTTTTAGTACAAACTTCGTATTCTTATTAAACAAGAACAAACTTAGCTCTGTGTTTTCCAATTTTCCCTATACTCAGGAATCGACTTCAATATCGCTAGGGTTGTCTTACCGGACGGGCGACCGGTCAGGCTGCAGCTGTGGGATACGGCAGGGCAGGAGAAGTACCGGTCGATAACGAGCTCGTACTACCGGAAGGCCATGGGGGTGATCTTAGTTTATGATGTCTGCCGGAGAGAATCTCTGGACAACATTTTGCACGTGTGGAGGAAAGAGGTCGAGAAGGTACACCTTGATTTTGTTTTTCTTTTGAATGTTTGTTTTCCTTTCTCTATGGGAAAAGTCCGATGCTCGTCCACGGTTTAAGCCCAACTTATTTAAAATTTTCCATTTGTAAATGAAGCTGTTGTCCCAACCTTGGGGAAAAGTGTCACACAGTTATTTGTGTGATTGACTAAATTCAGAGTGGTTTTTCAGAGAGGCAGACCAACACCATCCAAACAGTATGAACTATTATTAACAATAATAAATAGGTTCTAGGATACCTAGTATAATTCCGGCGGGGTAGATGGTTCTTGAACCTCCCCTTCGTTGAACAAACCTGGTCCTCTACCATGCTCTCTTATCTACCAAACTTTAAAAATGTTGTATATAGGTTTTATACAGGATTGGTAGAGCTTAGAAAATAGTCGCAGATGATGTTTGTGTTGTTGTGATCAACCAATGGCCTATACATAAAATAACAAACCTGTGAAAAATGTGGATTTGCAGGTTGTCCCACATTAAATTTTGGTTGTTACAACTGAAATCAGCCTTACGTTTTCTCAGGTTTTCAGATACAGTTTTCTCGAATATGACTTTAATTCAGAGAGAAATATTTATACATAAAAAATGGCTCTAACGAACAATATAATCAGTGAGCTTTCAGACTAAAAGTGTAAGACTATAGTTTTAAGACTTTATATTAATTTGATTATTGATTGCAGTATGCAGAATCAGATGTAGTGTTGATGTTAGTCGGTAACAAGATGGATCTTGACGACCACCGGACTATTACAACAAGAGTAGGAGCCAAGGTACTAGACTAATAAAAGCCACATTTTGTATAATAAATTTAACTTTAACTCACTCTTTGTCAAACAATAGCTGAGCAGGTTTTTGTAACCAAAAGCTGATCAAACCATCTAAAGCAGTATCAACGAAATGTACGGTTTTATGTTTTCTTCAATTGAGCTGTTAGCACACTGTATCAGGAGGAAGTCTGTAGCCACGTTGTCTCTTTTGGAAATACCGTGACGTCATAACTCAATCCCCGCTCCAGTCAGTTTCATTTTGTTCTCTTTGTGTTTGTTATTGAAGTTCATTTTTATATCAACAGGTGGCGGTAGAACTTGGGGCGTCCTTTTACGAGGTCAGTGCAAAAGAAGACCTCAACGTTAAGATGGCGTTCAAGGCCTTCGCGCAGGATATTCTGGAAAATGTGGTAAGTAGTTAAAAAAAAAAAAAAACGTAAATTTTGCAAATTGTGTCAACTTGGTTTCTGTAATAAACAGTAGAATTTTAGTCCTGAGTTTTTGCTTGACAGGACAGGAATACCAATCTTTTTACTGGATGGTTCACTTTTAAAAACGTGATCTCAAGAACCAGTGTTCTAGTTACATTCAATAACATTTAATTATTTTATTTTATTTTTTAGAGTTGACCAAACAGTGCCCATAAAACCATTTACAGGTTGACTATGTTATTTTCATAAATGAAACCTATTCACTTATAACAATAGGTAGCAGTATTACAATAGAAGCAATTCCATAGATGCAAACCTTTAAAAATGGCGGGATTCTGTTTGGTTTTCAGTACGCCTCACGGAATCCATGTTTAAGCCCGAGCGCAGTTCGCGTAGACCTCACCACCAGAGCACTGAGGGGCAGCCGGTTGTGTTACTGCTGATAGAGGGCGCTAGTCTACCTCATCATGGTGGAGGTCTAGTTCGGCTCCAAAGAGCACGGTGTTGAGAATTGGAGCGCCTAGGACTTGTCTTTGTAGGGGATTGAGAAGGAAAAATCTTCCCTGATGTGGGAATCATGTCATTGTTATGTTGTCTCTGTTAGGTCGACTCTACCCCCATCCATTCTCAGCCAACCCCACAGCACTTTACACTTTTCTTTAGTCAAGTGTTGCTTTACTTTTTACCTCAAGTATTTACGACAGTTGAATAGAAGCACATTCGTGTGGCCCGGAAGAAGGACGTAACAAAAAGAATACCGGATAAAGGGCGTAAGCAATTTGATGTGCAAGATTGCGTTTCAAGAAAACTGAGTGTGAAGGTTTGGTTGGTTTTCTGCCATTAGGAAGGTTAAGTCTGCATGAGGATGGGAAAAATATGTCTTTGGGGGTAAATCTAGCAACAAAAATGTAACAGTAATGCAATTTAAATCGTTGCGGAACCCGCTGCTAAAATAAAGGATTCGAACTGCCTCTAGCTACCGGGCAATCTCGGTGGTCTAGTTGGTAAGACACTGCTCTAGAATTGCAAAGGTCGTGGGTTCGAATCCCACCCGAGTAATATGCCTGTGATTTTTTTTTCACAGAACTCGGGAAAGTACTGAGTATACAGTGCTAACACACATCGGTGTAAGGGTAAAACCAAAATTAATATAGTAATGCAATTGTTTTTTGTCAGAGAGGAGCCATTTTGTTGCTTACGGCCTTTTGTTACTGAAAAGGTACCCCTGTGTGGTGGTACCTGGAAGAAGGGCATAGAGCCTTATGCCCTCCTTCTGTGCACCGATGTCATCTTAGTGTTTATTTTCATGTTTCACTGGGGTTTTTTCAGGCTAGGGCATGCCACTCGAGAATGCCTCTGAACGGGTATAGGCCTAAATTCATTCATTTATTTTATCAAAGAGACTATAAAATCTGGGAAAACTTGTTGTGACCAAACAAAAAATTACCGTAGGGATGTGTTTAAACTTCTTCTTATCTTGCCCTATAAAATACCGTAATTATTAGTAAAAACGACCCCCACTCTTCGTTTTGACAAAAACATTTAAAAAAATTTTTGAACAGGGATAAACCCGAACGTATAAATAACAACACCTCTTTTTATAAAAATTCTCTCATGTTTCACGATCCAATTCTTCCCATTTTTTATCCCAAGGGTACCCTTCACATGGTTGACTAAAACAATTTGTGAAACTTCAAAGAAGTGAGAAAAAGAAGTTTGTTTGTTTATTGTTTTTAAGGCATCTCCGTGTTTTTTTTTTACATAAATGAAAACGAGCATGTCCTGGGTTGTCAAAACTGCCTCGTTTCCGTTACCAATTGGGAAATGTTTTGATCAATCAACAAATACTAATTTGAACCATTAAAAAAAAAAAAAATCTTCCAAATGTGTTGTGTATAAATGCACGCAAACTAACCAAGTACATTTTCCTCTCAGCGTGTCTTGTCCTGAAGACAACGACGAGACCACCCCGGTTCTTCTCGGAACCAATTCACTTCTCTCACGAGTTCTGTGCAGTGGTTTTACCCGCGAGCTTTACCTGCAAGTTTTACCCACAAGTTTTACCCGCAAGTTTTACCCGCAAGTTTTACCCGCAAGTAGGCCGTGGAATTTACGATTACTTAATTGATATGACCGTTCGGATGTGATAGTAAGCTACAGTAATATAAGAAATGATGATTTAATATTATATGAAAGTATTATTTGAAATAGTAAACAAAAAAAGAAAAAGAATACTTTGCAGTCACGAAATACCACTTGTTTATGTAAGAGTTTTTCGAAATATTCTTTTATGATTTTGGTTTGAGAACGTCGTTGTGTGCAATGGAGGTTTGTGGTGTAGGGAGGGAATTAGTATAGTTGAGTGCAATTATAAATAATTGTTATAGATTTATGACTTTCTGAAGTGGAGTGTAAATACGAAGTGGAGTGTAAATACTTGTGGCTTGTCATATGTTTTCATATAATGAAGTTTTTATCAAATGGCGATTTGACTTTTGTATAGCTTGAAGAATTTTGACACGTGCTGTTACACCCCATGATAGGGTGTGGTGAACTGACATTTCTTGTGTTGTGTTGAGTAATAATGATCGTTGTTGAGGAAAATGTTATCATCTAGATTTTCTGGCTTGACATAAAAAAAGGGCAGAATGGAGTTGGGGGTCGGGTTGAGTTGTACTTTCAGTCGCCATTTTGATTATGTATGATGGAGATACACGGCACAAGGTTTTCATAATAAAGTTGTGTTCAGAGCGGATCGAAAAAAAAATCAGATCTTTGGAAACAAAATAATGGCACATTTTTTTTAATGAAAACTTTCTCTGTTTGAAACTATAGATGTACTACCTCCGTTCTCCAGTATTTTAAGAAATATTTCTGTCTGTGAATTACTGCTGTTTTCCCACTTGTTTGGACATCGTTGTTGGACCAGTAATTTATTGATACGGTTGAACCATTCAAGTGAAAGGGATTTGTGAAAAGTAATCGCTTCCAAAAAGCTAAAAGATGTTTTTAAGTCCACGACATAATTCAAATGGCTTGAATACGGCGATCAAAGACACGATGTTATTGCAACTTACACTCACGCACAAAATTGCTATCCTGTCGGTAGGGCCTATTCGAAGACAGAAAAATAAATAAATAATTGATGAATTTTGATTTCATGTGGAGTTGCTTTTAGAACCAAGGGAAGATGACATTTTTTTAAACACTGTTAGACAGAAAAGATGAGTTGTCTGTGTGTATAGGCACATGTTTGCTTTTCAACTTAATCGACTTAATTCAACCAACAGTAGTGAACATTTCACTTTCTGGTTTCTACAAAATACAAAATGAACTTTGTTGTTAAAAAAAAAATAATAATTCACTTCTGAATTTTAGCTACATTTATTTTTTCATAGGCAAGGCCAGTGGATGTAAATTTTCAATGCTTTTAAAGTGAACAATAAATGAAATGAAACTGAAAGTGAATTTTGTCAAACCATTAATCAACCTTTGTATGACCGATGAATCTGACAAGACCGGCGTGGATAGGGGTGGGTGGGGCAGAGGCAAGAATGGTTTTGGGGGTGTCCGTCCCTTTATTCAAAACAAATTTGGGTGAAATCTTTTCTTCATGCCGCGCAGGGCTGTACACCCTTTGCATTGATCTATGTTTTGTTTTTGGAACCGTTCGATTGCGTTTTACTCCTTTATGAATGTCCATACAACTACAACTATAACCAGTGAAAATTTCATTTCGAAAGCTGGTAGTGTTTTTGAGATAATTATTACAAAAAATCGGAGCGGTTATTATGTCCATGCAGGAAGAATAATCCGTAATACACAATCTGAGAAACGTTTCTGCATGAAGCATTTAAAAATAATCCCTTTCTCTAAAACCACATTCCTTTCAAGGGAATCAATTCTCAAAATGTTAAACATTATCAAGAGC
Organism: Pisaster brevispinus; assembly: GCA_023634235.1. NCBI lineage: Eukaryota > Metazoa > Echinodermata > Asteroidea > Forcipulatida > Asteriidae > Pisaster > Pisaster brevispinus. The sequence goes on from JAMKCF010000017.1 coordinate 2,613,239, forward strand.
TACAGAGCTTCTTACCAAGCCTAAGATTTTATGGTCATTAAGTTTTAGAGTAATTACCAAAAGTGCACCCCCTTTAAGGAACTGTATTCTCACTGTTAGTCCAGCGGTGAGCATGGAATTGTGTAGTTTGATGCTGCCCCCACCCCCACCTCACCTCATCTTACCCCACACCAACCCCACCTCAGCTCATCTTACCCCACACCAACCCCACCTCACCTCATCTTACTCCACACCAACCCCACCTCGGCTCATCTTACTCCACACCAACCCCACCTCACCTCATCTTACCCCACACCAACCCCACCTCACCTCATCTTACCCCACACCAACCCCACCTCACCTCATCTTACACCACACCAACCCCACCTCACCTCATCTTACCCCACACCAACCCCACCTCACCTCATCTTACCCCACACCAACCCCACCTCACCTCATCTTACTCCACACCAACCCCACCTCACCTCATCTTACCCCACACCAACCCCACCTCACCTCATCTTACCCCACACCAACCCCACCCCACCCCATCCCGGTGAACTGTTGAGCTACATGTACAGTATATCCTTTAGGACCGAACGGAATTAAAGGACACACAAACACACTTCCAAAAATCACGTTTTCTGCGAAAATTGTTAAAGAGGTATAAAAACTGCGAGTTTTCCTTCAAGCCTGCTCAGAGACAATACCCACTTTGACGTTTCCTTGCTATGAGTACATAGAAGGAAAACAAGAAAACTCAAAAATTCTAAGGCCTACCCGCCATTTATAGCGTACAGTTGTCGACCTGAAAATTCCCATCGGTTGTGGTTATTAGGAGTTTGGCTATCAAGCCAGAATATTGAATATCATAATCATTTCCTCTGTTTGTATTGCTACATTCCGATTGTATGCTCGGTACAAAGGTCTCAAACAACACGTCCGCTCGCTCTGTACACCGTGTTCACAGGTGACAAGTCAAGGTTCAGCAACAAAATGCCTACAATCTGCAGCAGCTGTAGGATTGTGGGTAACACCGAAGCCCGTCACCGTGGTATAATTACAAACACTGACTGTTATGTAGGCTCATTGAATCAAATCGTTTTCGCTTAAATGCATCTGGGCGAAGGTCTGTTTTCTATAAATGACGCAATTGGTATAATGATTTGCATTGAGCTTCTGGAATCTTTGGTTATAGTGTTGTTGACATGTTTTCAATGAACCGATGAACAGTCTCACATAGCTACACTACAAGCATTAATGAGAACTTGGCTCAACGCCTACAATACAAGTCACCGTGGACGCCTTTAACCCATTCCGATGGGCCTTTTCGTTGCTCTGTGGTTCTCATACAGGAACTAAAATAGTTGTTGCATGTGGTGGTAGGGACTTTCCTATGTTAATCACGCAGTTTCGACATACAGTGGAGTGCATACAACGAGTGTTCCGGCATTTTGAATATACCCAGAACCCAAATCAGACCAAATCTACCCCGAGGAGTGGTGGAGTTCACGATAAAATGCTCTCATGGTGGTTCGTTGTTGCTTAATATAGCACGTGCTGAGAGTGTACACTGGAGGGAGTGATGCCAAATTGGGTTTATCCTGTTGTTACCGTTGATCTAGCCGAGGAAGACGGTGTTGACCTTACACTGGGAGGTTGGGTGAGTATATCAAACCATGGTCAAACCTACTGATCCATGATATAACCGTGGATTTGAAAATACCACACACAGCTCATAGCACCATTATTATGACCATTGTGCATATATTATTCCGGTCTGCGAATCTTATCATATATAAGTTTAACAACAGTACCTTTCTTGGGGCGGTGGTTGCCGAAAGCGCCTCCCTTTACAGAATTACAGTTGAACCATGGAGGTAAAAATTTACCTCCATGGTTGAACTTATAACTTAAGTTATAGCAGACAAATATGTTTGTGTTTGTTCTTGTTTATGCCTCTGACGAAGGTCTGGTTTGGATCGAAAGCTAAGGCCATCTCCCCTACTAATTTTATATAGCAGACCACTATATAAAAAAAACACTGTCTCATGCGGTCTGCTTATACTATTTGCGTCGATAGGCTTACTATAAAGGAGAGATTGCCTACAAAGCTGTTATGTTTTTGTTTCGGGCACCGGTTCATGACCGTTAATAATCATCAACTCAAAAAGAATGCAGATGACCTGAGATGAGTGGTTATGAGGCAAAATAAGATAAAAAGACACGTGTAGCATTCTAAAGCGTGTTAGGCCTACACAATCTGGGCATAGTGTCATAGTCTTCACGGAGTTTATCTATGGTCTTCGTACATGTTTTATTTCTCTGCGATAGCCTCTTTTTGATCTATTTGGTTGAAATCTTTAAATTATTGCTAGCCGTTTGCTCTGGTGATACCAGTGAGTAAGATTATTGCTGTATGGTAAGACCATGGAAGGAGACCCAACTCCCAAGGAACTTATGCATCGCGTCACATCGCCGCCACCTTATTAGAGGTGGAAACAATTGAAAACGCATGTATGACGTGTACGCACGGAGCAAAAGATGGGCCTATGAGCTACCTTCTTTTTAGCCTGAACATCTGACGCCACATTTCGAGGCTCGTGAATAAACGCCAGATACCTGGCTAGAGCGCCTGGCAGAGTCTTGCCAGATGTACATGTACCTTTGACCTATCATACATTTCACGCAGGGGTTCACCGTGGATCAATTGACCATATTTTTGACCGCATGAGGGCGCTTTCATTATGGACTTGTCTGGCATCACAGCTACAGTTTCATCTTATTTCAATTGCCATTTCATGCATCAATGACGAAATATATAAACATACTAACAATAACAATGATAAAAACCTGTTTGTTTACTTGTTTTGCATCACACGAATTCGGTCCACGTACGCCCTCACCCAGTCAAAAATACGGCCAATTGCTCCATGGGTTCACACGGTCATTTCACACGTATACATGTACACATAGTATTTCCACAGTGAATAAAACAACATGACCCCGAGCATTAAGGCTGCATGCAAACGATCAAAAGTGCAAGCTGACAATCCAAACTACATCACCTCGGACCAATCATAACACAGAAATGGAAAGCTGACGTCACTGCACGTTTATCCAATGAAATCAGTGTATCCATTGAAAGCACTGGGCCTGTAAGACCAGTGCCTGTTAAGACAGGGGACCAGTACCTTCTTTTGACCTCTAGCCGAGGGCACCCTACTGAAATGACGTCGTGTGCGTACGGGTGCACTAACCTCAAATAAGATCAATCCCCATAGCAAACAAAGCTAAACACTAAATATTCAAAAATACTCAAAAAGTTAGTCTCTCAGCCTCTTGAAAACAAACAAAATATATTATCTGACAACTATAAAGACTTCGTTTTTCGTTCCATTTTTGGTAGGTTAGCCGTTTAGATTTTGAGCTAGGCTTATTCAAAATAAAAACACCCTGACTGAATGACTGACTGACTTGACTGATTTGACCCACCTGACCTACTGACTGATCGACTTACCAACCTGATCAAGACCTGACCAAACTGACCGACCTGGCAAACTGACCGACCTGATCAACCTGACTGACCTGACCAACCTTACTGACCTGACGGACCTGACTGACCTGACTGACCTGACCGAACTGACTGAACTGACTGACCTGACTGACTGACCCCAACCAACCTGACCAACCAGATTGACCTGACCGACCTGATCTACCTGACCGGACTAGGTGACTGACTGACCATCCTGACTAACCAGATCGACCTGACCGACTTGACCGACCTGACCAACTTGACTGACCTGACTAAACTGACCGGCCTGACTGACCTGACTAAACTGACCGACCTGACTGACCTGATCGACCTAATCAACCTGACCGACCTGACTGAACTGACTGACTGAACTGACTGACCTGAATGACTGACCCCAACAACCTGACCAACCAGATTGACCTGACCGACCTGATCTACCTGACCGGACTAGGTGACTGACTGACCAACCTGACCAACCAGATCGACCTGACCGACCTGACCAACTTGACTGACCTGACTAAACTGACCGACCTGACTGAACTGACTGACCTGACCAACCTGACTGACTGACAGACCAACCTGGTCACGACCTGACCAACCTGACCGACCTGCTCCACCTGATCGACTGACCAAAACTGTCAAGAACCGTCCAGTACCTCGTAGCTCTCTCTCGGGTGGTTAAATTGACACGTGTTCCCTTATTTCATAGGTCCCGTGTACCTAGGATTGGTAGTGAATGTAAAAGAACCCAGAACACTTATTGTGGAAGAGTAGGGGTTAACCCCAGTGTTTCTGGTTCACATAGCAAGCACCCTTGTTTACAGGTTTCCTTATGCTAGTTAGCTGCATTGACTGTAAGTTCTCTTATGATGCCCCTTGTTTTATTAACAGAAATCTATTTCCATATCTACAGCTGACCTGAACTGCGTGTTGAGTTGACTTGAAAACGTGGTCAGATTGACCCCCCCCCCCCCTTATAGGCCGGGGGGGGGGCTTTTGTCGCCCCAAAGTCCTCCAAAATTTAAAAAGAAGAAAAAGTCCACCCAAAAATATTTAAAAAAATGGTGCGCATAAAACAACAATAAGGGCAAAAATGGAACAAATGCCTTGAATTTAAATGGCCTCCATTTAAAAAAAAGGGTCAAAAACCGTTCCCTAAATAATCCTACAATGGAGTTAGCTTAGGAAGCAAATCATAATTTCAAACAAACTTTCAAACGGTCGGGCGGTCTCCTGCAGAGAGAGAGAGAGCGTATGCAGTCGTGTTTATTATTCAGTTTTTTTGTTTAGTCCATCTTATTTCTGAAAGATCAAAGGATCAAGAGTTCAGCTCCGTGACCCATAGACCATGGGTGACTGAGCAGAATGCACATGTAGGTTTGGGCCACCGTAGAGAAAAAGAGACTAACCTCGCCTGTATCTAAACGAAATAAATGGCGTGCAGAAGGGGTTTATTATGTTGAGCTCTAGTAGAAGTGTAGTCTGATTACTCGAGCATGCGTTCGCTGTCACGGAAGACTCGCAAGAAAAGGGGGTCAGCGTGATGTTGGAGTGTACTCTTATTCCTGCCATAATCTATTGCACAGTTTCTGTATCACCCTACAAGTGTGTTACCGTGATTCAAGACGTTCTTGGTGGATTTGAGGTTTTGGATGATTGAGTGAGAAATCATACGGGTGCCACCGTAGTTCATGGGTTGGACTCCACGTTTAGACTATAGACAAATCCAGCTCTCGTCGAACAACGCGGGGGGTTGGTTTTTACATACGCCACACCCCTGAGGGGCTTTCAAAGCTGTGGGACTAATTAGTGTGATGTCCAAGTACAATCGTTTGAGACGCGCCTATGCGTTGGGTCTGTCCAATCCTCGTGAAGTTTGGGTTTCAAGCTCACAACGGGTTACGAGCACAAACGGAGTGTATTCTGATAAAGGTACGTTTATTATTGGTTCAACTCGGTATGTTATTATAATTTCTCGAAGTATTGGTGAACTCGTCCAGGCCTGACAAGTGACAGATGTACATCTATCAGGAGGACCAGACAAAAAGAGAGAATTTGACAAGGTTAAATTAATTGCCAGGTTAAAGTTAACAGCACGATTTCACCTTGTTTTTAAGACGACATGCGGTGCTGTATATTGAGTCTACACCATCCTTAGTAACGTTTCGTCTAACGTGTTTCAATCGCTCGCAGTGACCAGTGAATTTTCTAAACATCCCAGATTCACGAAGTTATTGACTGTTGCGGTGACTCGAGTTTTGACCATGTGCCCCGCATGAACCCTAAGATTATAACACGATATTTAAGGTCAGACAAGATGATGTTTTGCATCTAATTTTTGGGTTGCGTAGCTGGCTTGTGCGTCGAAGCGCTAGCCTCACCACTGTGGTCCTGGTTCGTGTCCCGGCTAAGGTGCGTTACTTCTCTTCTGTGCCACGAGGGTTTTTGTCCGAGCCCTCTGATTTCCCCTCCCTCCGGTAAAATCAAACACTTTCGATTTCGGGCTCTGCTCCGTGGTTATATTATACATGGGTTGACGTGGCTTGCTGCCAAAGGCTTCATTGCGTGCCTGCTGCTCGAACACGTTGTAGCCGCGTCCTTCGCAATTCAGCTTCTTAGCTGTGAGAAAGGATGAAAAGCCTCGCGAATTATAATCATAATAGATACCGAACTCGTCTTAAGTATACAGCATTCTGTTTGCAATGTTGTGGCCCGTTCACAGTTCAGTCGTTCATGGGGAGCAGACTGGCTGTAAGAGTGTCCTTCCCTGTCTATAATACCAACAAGAGGTGTTCGTGCACACACTGCACCAACACCTAACAATTATACTTGGCTCATATCATCACATGTTTCATGTTATTAGATTGTAGTCTCAGACCAGCGGTTTGATAAAAAACTTCCTGTTCGTCTGTGCTTTTAAAACATCACTAAAAACAAACGTTACTGACTTTCCCTTTGAGATGTGTAGCTCAAAAGCCATCCTCTCCCGGTTCTGTGAATGTGCACAGGAAAAAAAGACAGGTGGGAGGAGGGCGGGGGTGGCATCGTCGTTTTCAACGAGCTTGTTGTTGGCGAACATAGCAAACACTTCCCCAGAGCGTTTGCCAAATTTCGCAAACGTGTGCTAACGCTTTTTTTTTGCACTTGACGCGTTCCACTTTGAAAACGTTCGCGTAGTTGGCAAACGTTTGCCTTGCTAGCCCGAGTGGAACGTGCCTCTGCTTTGATCATGACGACACAGCCCCTTTAACGTTTTTTTTTTTACAGCCATACGATTAACAACAACATTGTACTGCCTGAATTTACTCTGCCCAGTGTGATCTTTTGTTGAACATTTCAAAAGGAGGCAATACAACAACCGTTTTAAACAAGCTTAGCGCGCCAGACAGACCATTCTTAGAGAGATCGCTTTTTGACGCCATCAAAACAACTAGGCCTCCATCACCAGCGAGTGCGACTGTGTGCTTTTCAGAAAGGTTTTAAAATTTGCGCAAAATGTGCATGAACTGCAAAGCTGGAACCGAAACCGAGGTCTAAAAACAACTGGTGCCCCCCAAACAAAATCAAAATGAGGAACCAGGCTCATTACTGAATAGCAAACTGTTGAACCGTAGTCGTAATATTGTCATAGTGGTCTTAGCTAGAATGGCCTTTTTTTTGCTGAGTTGGAACTCTTCTTTTGAATCGGGCTGATTGATGGAGCGGTATCGATACTTTCGGTAAAATATAGCTTGAAAAAGAAAGACAACTATATCTTGGATCATGAAATTGGGCTCTAGTCGCTTCACGAACACTACAATAATTCGCAACTGAATGATAGCAAAAAGGGACTGCCTTTATAAGCAAACACAACAGTCTCCCACAACTAACAATATCGGTCAATGTTTGGTTTGGTTAATATATAACAATGCAAAACCTGAATATGACCTTACTCGTGTTTACTCATTATTTAACTCCATTTGAGCCGAAAGGCAGTTGTCAGCCATCCAGTCGTAGGTATTAAATCAGTGCCGAAACTTTGCATATGTTTTATCCCCTTTCGAATGGTCTCACTTGAGAAACTACTTCTTACGAACAATGAATCTCCCAGCCTTATAGTACTATCAAAGGAGAATGACAAGCAGGTCACATCGAGGCATCCATTTGACCGATTTAATGTCTCGTACATTGCAGTGAGGATGAACGGAGTGGTCGCTAGACACCCACGGGACACAGACACGGGGCTACCCCAGAACGACCACCCGTATAAGATTCTACTAGTGGGCGGTTCCAGCGTTGGGAAAACGTGCATTCTTAGACGCTTTGTTGACGGGGAATTCCCTTGTAAATGCAAGGCAACTCTAGGTGAGTGTCAAAACTGAACAAGAATGAGTCTTGTAAATGCAAGGCAACTCTAGGTGAGTGTCAAAACTGAACAAGAATGAGTCTTGTAAATGCAAGGCAACTCTAGGTGAGTGTCAAAACTGAACAAGAATGAGTGTGGACATTTCTTTGTTCTGTACACTTAAGGTTTGAATGTGTATACCTACCTACGGAAACACACATTGACTTAAAAACACACATCGGCACGTGATAAACACGGAGTCCTAGAACATAACAAAGTACAAACTGTTGGTCTTTTTCCCCAGTGGCGGATTTTGTTTCATTTTTTTTTTACTTCTTGGCTAACTTCCGCTGATAAACAAACATGAACCATAACGGCTATCAATGAAATATCAATTGGTACTGTCAACAAAAGTTTGGTAAAGTTTTGCGTGTCTCGGTGAGTTCCGGAATTACTGGATACTTTGACCTAATTTCCTTCTAAAGTAGTTTAACCCTAAATCATGACCGCTTTAACAAAACAAAAGGTTCCCTAAGCAACCATTGAAACCGTCCCTAACATTGAACTTTCGACGTAAACATCAGAATTGCTAGACACGTGCATTGTACAATGTCGGCATTAGTGCACTTTGTGTAGCCACAAATATAGTGCATCGCCGTTTGATTCTCAACTTTGTTTTATCTCGACAAGAAGTGGATTGTGACCCAAAACTCATCTATCACTGACAGTCTTATTCCTTGAGGTGTCGCTGTCAGACAGAAGATAACATGCTGACCCTTTTACAGGTCAAATAAGTTGAGACTGCTTTAACATGCTAATTTGACAATAGAGCAAAACTTGACCTACATGTTTTACTGCTCGTCGGTGTATTACTCAGTGCCCAATCTTTTATTGCGATCATTTTTATCATCCCATTCTTGAGTTTGCTTTTATGTCACCTCGTCTGCGATTTGCGGTTTTGGTATTAAATCTTATTTTACTACATGCATGTCCGGTTCAAATGGAAATCTTTTCAGATGTGACACATTTTATTCTGTTAAAAAAGGGAAAAGGTACTGGTACCTAAGGAATACAAAATAGTGTCTGTCTGGGGTTTTTTTTTAAGAGAGAAAGCATGCTTTAAACAATCTAAACGTTAAACAACATGGTGTATAAACTACCCAATGCAGCCTAAACAAAATCACTCTTTCTAGAAACTTGCTCACATGGTTTCCTTCCATCCCGTAGTTTAGTTTCAAGACGATGATCACGTGGTTCATCTCGAAGTTGTATTTCCAAATGCACTTGACTTTTCTCCGGGTCAGCACTCTTTTGCCGGGTCAATTAATTTGACCCAGCTTTTTAAGAGGTTACACGTGGTTATCACTCCATTTACAGGTTTGGATTTCAAGATAAGATGCGTTCAAGTTCAAGACAGATTGGTTAAGATGCAACTGTGGGATACCTCGGGACAGGAAAGGTTTCGATCCATGACGCAGGCGTACTACAGGGGAGCTGCCGGTGTCATGCTCGTCTATGACGTCACAGAGGGGAGGACATTAGAGGGCCTTAACGGTTGGCTCTCAGATATCAAAACGGTAAAGTCAAGTTCAGGTTGGAATCCTTTCGTGCCATAAATTGCAAGAGAGACACAAAAAAAAAGACATTCTGGATCAACAAAAAACATGGATCAACTTGTGTTTTAATATAATTACACTTTAAATCTCCTGAGTCTGTATTGACCGGGATTCCGGTTCCAAGAGAGCCTGGTCCATATATCTGGGTCAGGTTGACTCCCAAACTGTTAAAGCAGAAGATGAAGAGAAAAAAAAACCCCAAACCACACACCAAAATTACTGCATCAGTTTGACCCATTTCTGGATCATTTTGACTCGAATTCCGGGTCATTCTGACCAAGTAAATAGGTCAGGCACCACGTGACTCGAACCATTGTCACTTTTGACCTGGGAGTTTTTTGAGAGTGTATAGGACATATAGGAATACCTTTTGGTACAAATACTTGCTTGGTGATATTTCTTGGACTGAAACTGTGCTGCCAGAAAACCTCCACAATGATAAAAAACTACCATTCTAGTGCAAACATTCATTGGATAATCAATTTTTTAAGGCAGCTTGTCATTTCTGTGAACCTACCTAAAATGCTGGAGCCACTAATCATAGAAACAATGTCTTTATGCGAAATATTAAAAATCAGGCAATCAGTTTGTTTGTATTACTATGAAGGAAGTTTAGTCTTATTCTAAGAATGCGGAAAAGATGAAACAGTTTTATTTCCATCTTTATTGATCTTAGTACGCCCCGGAGGATGTGGACATCATTCTCTTAGGAAATAAATGCGACACGGTCGAGCAGCGTGTGGTCCCGTATGAAGCTGGCGAAGAGGTAAGCTTCGATTCACCATCTATTCTTTCCCCTCCTCCGCTAAATATAAGAGCATGAGTAGAAGGAAATGTCCAACAACGAACACAATAACACTAACTCAAACCGACGTTTCAATATGCACTCATTGTGCAGATTTCATTTAAACAGTTTTCAAATATTCAAATATTTGAAATTTCCATCGGTTGTTCTATTTATTCATTGTGTATTTGATGTCAATCAATTTTGAGATTTAAAAAGAACACAATTTTTATATCATATTCTGGAGATAAAGCCCCCTAACACAAGTCAGTAATTTCAAGGTGGTGCAGATTTAGACTTGTCTCAAGTCCTACAGACCCCTTTAACATAAGTCAGTAATTGAAGGTGGTGCACATTTAGACTTGTCTCAAGTCTACAGCCTCCTTTAAAATAAGTCAGTAATTAGAGCTGGTGTAGATTTAGACTTGTCTTAAGTCTAGAAACCCCTTTAACATAAGTGAGTAATTGAATGTGGTGCATAGACTTGGCTCAAATCTCAAGCCCCTTTAACAATGAGTAAGTAATTGAAGGTGGTGCAGAATTAAACTTGGTTCAAGTCGTTTCTGGCAGGCGCACGATTATTACTGTTAATCATAATTTATGGACTACAGGATAGTATGGCACGATATGGTTAGATTAAGTAGGAGTCGTGGGTCAAGTCTAGTTCAGAACGTGGCCACTCAAGTTTGTCAATGTCAAGGCATTGCACACGGAAGTTAGGAATAATAGTAACAAGATTCGAGTTTCATATTGTGATATGCAGATGACTTTTCTTGACTCGGCTAAATATAATATCGACGTTGTGAAACTGGAATAGTTATTCCGGTTAAAAGAGGCCAGTCGACTTACAGTTATTGCCAAATGTCATGGGAACATTACACAGTGAACTTTGAACGAGTCACGTGCAGTATACGTCACGAAGTGCTTGCTGACATTTTGTGTTCTTTCAATAAGCAAGTACTATGTGTTGGACACAACGTGTGGAGATGTAGCAGGTTGGCATTTTTGTGTCATGTAATGTGTATTTGTTGCCACCAGAGGGCGCCCACTTGAATTGATGGTCCATGGGAAACCAGTTGCACTGAAAAAGCTTGATAAATATTGAAGACTTTAGTCACATATATACAAAGGTGTGGGGAACAATTTTACCTAAATTCAACTTTGCAGTACTTCGAATATGCAGGTGGCCCTCGTCACTTATGGTTAATAACGAATTTGGTAGATATACAACACAATTAAAAAATGTGAAATAAGTAATGTTAAAAGTGCTAAGCTACGTATCAGTGTTAAAAATATTATTAACAAATCCTAGAAAAACAACAGTTGATTGCAATGCAGTTTCAGGAGTCAACTGCAACGGGACTGGTTTTGCAAATCAAGCCACAATTTGCATTGGTACAGTTTATGGACCTCACTGGGAAACTAGACAGAAATTACCGTAAACATCAATTTGAAAAGAAGACAAGTGTTTGTTTTAAAACAATAATGTTCTTTGTGTTTTTCCATCTTTAGTTTGCCAGACATCATGGATTGAAGTTCTTTGAGACAAGTGCTCAAGATAACAACAACATATCGGATGCCTTCGAGACGATGGCCTACCTTCTTGCAAATAAAGTCACGGAGGTGGGTATTTATCATCATTATCATCAGGCTGTGTTCGTCCACTGTTGGATGAAGCCCTTCTCAATGCATTTTCCATTCTCTTCTCCTTCTTGCTATTCTGGTCCAAGTTGTATTTATTTTGTTTTTTTATTTTAATTCTTTGGACATTACAATAATTATAACAAGCCGAGGCCGTCCAGGAAAAGGCAAAAGTAAAAAAAAAAAAAAACTGTCCTCAAAAAAGATGTGCCCTCCCAGACCTTGCTCATTTAAAAGAGTAAACCTGTATATACTATAATACACAGAAATCTAAAATTGTAGTGAAAAGTAAAACAAAAGATGGCAAGTAAAAGAATGACTAAAATGTATATATACAACAACCACCGCAACTAAGACCCCCAATTGTCAAATATAAGCAGAAACACCAACCAGACGAGATGAAATGGGAAAAAAAATGTATGTCGGGATGTTGTCTCTCCATCTTCTGTTCTGCCATCTTCTCTTCTTCTATTTCCATCTCTAGGTGGCCATTGGGCTAGTCTCTTGGTCCACCCGTTGCCATGTCTTCTTGATAAGTGTCCTGCCCATCTCGATTTAATTTCTTTGCACTTTTCTGTGGTGTCTTTGATCTGAGTTTTGTTTTGGCCTTGTGTCTAACTTTGTCTTGAACAGTCTGAGCATCCTCCTTTCCATAGCTCCCTGTGTTGATATTAATTTGTGTTCCATCTCTTTGGAACACAGATTAATACTATTAATTATATTAATTAATAGTAACCAATGCCCCTGCTCAAACAGGGAAGACATTTATTCCTAGGATAAAGTGTCTTCATGGTATAGAGGTGGAATTCTCGTACTCTTGTAAAGTGCAATAAAACATCATGAAACAGCCGTCTAGATCCAACCTTGGTATAATCACCCACAATCTTTCCAGTGAGTGTTGTGGTTCTGAAAAGAAGTGTTAAGGCCGTGTCCGAAACGGCGACTTCGGCTACAGCTACGGCTAGATCAGCGCGTCTGCCAGTGTAGGCAGACGCGCGCGATCTAGCCGTAGCTGTAGCCGAAGTCGCCGTTTCGGACATGGCCTTACTGTTGTTGTAAAAACTCGAGATCTCGACCAGTTGGCTTAACTCGTCTTCAGGAGACGACAGTGCGATTTTCTGCTGAAGACAATTTAGTGTGTGCTAATCGAAACGTCGGTATGAGTTGTCACACCAGCAGATCTTTTCGAAAGACCACATTTTTGTTCCTTGTTTGAAACCAGTCTCTCTGCTTGTTCTCACCCATATTTGCGTCGATGAGATGTAGAACGAAGAGCCATTCCAACAGCTTTATTCAAATACTGCATCTCTTTAGGTTAGGAACTCCTTGCCCGGTGCATGTTTTCCCTCCATCCTAAAATCTAGACTGTTTTAAGAGGAATATCAATTCCTACCTTCAGCTCCCCAGAGTTATTTTCATCTGAAATGTTTTCTTCTTGTTGCCCCTTACCAAGAGTGGCTTTTTAGCTTTAATTCGCGCGCGCAAAGTTTCAAATTCTACTATTTTAATCTTTATTTTGACAGACAAGGAAACGAGTCAACAGTGTAGCGGTAACTTCACCCGATACCAACGGAAACCCTTCTAAGTTTAGATGGAAAGACGGACAAAAACCCATTTGTTCCTGCTAGCAGCGGATCCTGAGGATGCCAGTTTTCTTATCTCGGAACAAACTTGAGACTTTGTCAGCGAGTTTATATTTTGCCCGCATCCCTACTGAAAGCTAAGCTGGAGTTTGCTCGATCCTATAATGCTGGCGTTTTTTAATCGCGAAAGCAAAACCGCTAGGTATACAACGCTGAGGGCGCCCTGTGCGCTCAATTGGCTAAACTCACCGACCTCTGCTGACGCAAAGTGTTGACGCAAAAAGCAAAATGTGGAAAGTTTGAAGATTTCTGTCGTCGGTGATATCAGTTACATCCAGACATCTTTGGAGTCCATGACAGGTACCGAAGTCATGATTCATCGAGCGTCATCTCTGAAATCTGATGGATCTGATGTCCTGCCATACATAACAATATGATTTTATTTATCTTTGCAGTACATTAACCCTATAATCATATTCTTCTCTTTACTGGTTAACACAATGAAACCCTTTTAGAGTTCGATAACCTCCAAGTCATGAAAAAACGTCTTGAAGCTGGATTTTTAAAATAAGTATTTTTTTGTCTTTCTGTAGAATTGCTTTTTTGCAATAATTTTCATGAAAAAAGCCTCGCGCTGTTTGGCAAAAAAGGCTGTCATCTTTTTTTTTTTGCCGAGTCTTGGTCGCATTTGGTTCGAAAACATGTTTTCTTTATTTAGTGGGTTAGATGCAATGACGGCCAAGTTTGTATCGCCAATTTATTTCTTTATTCAGTATTGCTGTTTGTGCTATAATTGAGCGGCAACACAATCAAGCTCATTGCTATTGTTTGCTTAACTTGATAATCATGTGCATGAAATGTTTTCATTATTTTGTTATACGGAGATGTTCCTTTTTTTGCTGACATTTAGAATCAATTGTAATTCCTTTGTATTTGTTTAACTGCGTTGTCAGCATGGTGCTCAAGGATAACCTTAAGAATTGTATGCAATATTAAAACATTACTTTGTAATAAATGAGAACTAAAATAATTTCATTTAAATTTAAACACATTTTCAAAGTTTTCTCTAATGTACAGTTATATAAAAATAAATAAAACAATAACATTCATTTCTGTTTTTGATAAGAAAATGCAAATAAATTTGGGAAGTATCAGACACGTTTTATTGCGACGTATGTTTGCCTGCACTATGTGTGCTAGCATTTGTCAGTCTGAATGAATTTAGAACAGAGCAACACCAGGTTATTTTTGCACCCAGCCTCAGTGTCGTCAAGTGCATTTTTGTGTGTTGAAAAAAGAAAGAAAACAAAAAGAAAAAGATGGCTGCCACGGTGCGGTACTTGCAAGTGTTTCCGACACACAGGCCCACATACACAACTTTTAACAACAACAAACCTCTCTCCAAATATTTGTGTTACTATTGTACCAATTGAGCCAAAATGTTTGGGATGCGCCAAGCGAGGCTACTGGTCTTTGACAACTACCTAAAGTACACCCTGCCTTTAATAGTCAGCCCCTAACTTGTATTACATGGGCAATGCCAGTTTGTAGTAGTAATACATAATAATAGAGGACCAACTGCGCGTTGTAAAGTTTATAGTGGACCCTACACGTATTAAGCCAAGCAGTTCGTGCTGGCCGTCATGAATATTCATTGTCTTTCTACTGACGGTGTTGCACACGTTGTTGTCTTCTTGCGAACAGGCAAATGATTTAACTGTTGGAATGACTTCAGGTCTGAATAACACCCATGGAAAAACCTCCAGTTGAACGCCTTTGTTGTCCATAACGATCTTGGTATTAAAGGTTTAATGGGATTTGCATTGTTGTGACGTCACGCACAGCATAGTGCCTGGTTTATAGTTCCAGTTACATTTTGGTGCTTAATACGGGGGCATGGTGTACCTCACTATGTGCTTGGAAGCCCAGGAATTCTGTTGAGGATTTTGGGGGGAATGCTTCTGTACAAGAAGAAAATAGTGCGGGGACATTAGGGGTGAGGGGTAGGGGGCGGGGTAGGGGAGGACCCTTTGCCCCATATCGGGCACGGTATACCAGCTACCGTCAACATGCAGGTAACAGGCAGGTACCTTTGCCGATTGGACCCTTCGTTCCCAGACTCAACTAACCAGACTTCAGACCCGACTTCATGTTCTTATACACTGCTTGGAACACCGGTTCGCAACGAAGATACAAAAAAAACAAACTCTTTTTTTCACTCGGCAACCATGGAGCACATTGACTAAGAGTTACAGAGTGTGAGTAACACATTCGTTTACTCGATCTTATACCATGATCTTACGATGCCGAGCCAGACGAAAAGGGAAACATTGGACATAATAAGGTGTTCTGACGTCTGGGACACCTGCTCAAGAATGTGAGAGGCCGTGCATTCGAAGCTCACCCACGGGTGCCCGTCTATGGACTCGACGGCGATTAAGACACATCGATATAGGGTAAATATAACATTTTTTAAAATCTCAAATCATCATTCCATATAAATGTTCCCATTTGGTGCTCGATAATGTGGAATGGTGTACCCCTACCTCCTATTGTGTCTTCATTGTGTTCCGGAAATCCAGAGGATTTTAGGGGAGGGGACACTCCACATATCGGGCTTGGTGTTTACCGTTCAAATGCATAAATTACATCACTTGGTGGATGGTGGCACCCCCTGGTTATTAAATACATGATATAAATTTGCTCCTCATTATCAGCCATGCTCGGTGGTTTAGTGGCGTTGACACCCGTTTTGGAAAGTGAAAGGTGTGGGTTCGAGTCCCACCAAGGCGCATTAAGGACCCCCCCCCCCCCGCCTTGTAAAGCATTGACTATTTACAGTTAATTGGTTTAACTCAAGCGCACCAATGTTGAAACTTTGGGTTACATTTTCGGGCCCACGGGCAATGTGTTTATTAGTTACGAGAATTCCTTTTTTTTTTTTTTTTTTTTTTTTTTTTTTGGGGGGTCTCTTTAACGAATACTTTGAACTTTGTTATAGATAACATCCTTGCTTGAAATGAGATAGTATTTTTTTACTGCTTAGTTTGTTTTTATAAATTTACAAGTAGACATGGGCGGTGTACCCACTCTTTACAGACCGATTTCTGTGGTAAAACATGAACTGTTTGCATGAGACTCAACTAACATAAACCTCATTTACTGTAGTTTTCCCCAGCTCACTTTAGAGGTAATGTATACATCAACTCTAGTCTAGAGTCAGATTGACCTAAAAAAGATTTGTGAACCGATCTATGGTGGGCAAATTTTAATTTCTTCAATGCAGTAAAAAGAGACAGAAACTAAATTTGGACACCCTGTAAAGAATCATAAAAACATACACAATATCGAAACCATAATGGCGCCCGTACATTGTGAGGTAATAGGTTAATAACTAACTTGCTTGTTCTCAACGAAACTGTAGTAACCGTGTATGACGACCCTCTGCTTTTCATTTAAGATATTTTAATCACACGGGAACGAGAATATTAAATGAACTATGACCTCATTCATGTTGAAAGTGACCCCCAATCGGGACCCGATGATGAAACCACAGACAAGGTTTAAGTTGTGGTGCTACAATGACGTTATCGTTAACGACGCGCTTTATTCCGATTTGATTTTAAATTTCATATCTGAATACTGGATTGAGATTAGACTTCTCTTCCAAAGATACCACGTGATCCCATGAGAAGATTCGCTGTAATAACGTCCGTTGAGATTGGAATGGCCGCAGTGGTCATACCACCACGCACCGTGGTTCATCTCGGAACAGCTGGCGATCGCAGCCCCGTCGTTGTCTTTGTCTTTGGAGGAAAAGTTCTGGTTGTTGTTATAGCTAAGTGCATCACCTGTAACAAAGTGGAATTTGTGTGAGCCGTGGTGGGTGTGTGTTGGGAATTGGGGGGGGGGAGGAGAGGGGTAACAGAGGTGACAGCTTATACCCCAAGTAGATTGATTTGATCATAAAAAGTAAGTTAGAAAAGAAAAGATCTTGGATTTGTTGGCAAGAAGTTAAACATTCCTGTAACTCTGCACGCTTTCATTTGTTTATTTGATGATTTATCAGCGACAACTTGCATGTTATGAGCGATGGTTTGGACATTCAAACGAATACACACAATGTATGAAGTCTTGGTCCAAGACCAGGGATAATCTTTGAGAGACCAAAACCAGAAAACAAAATGTGGGGAGCTTGGTCCCAAGAGGGCGGTAGATGTTGCTCATCTTCGCAGTGAAAATCGTATAAATAGAGTTTGCCAAAGGCTGTAAAAATCACTGTTTGTATTGTAAATCAACTATTTTAAACTACTAATCACACTCGTCATTTAAAAAAAACACACCTTTTTACCTGCCGTTCCCGAATAATTCCCCACCGTCAACCTGTAGTTGTCGTTAGCATCAGCAATTCTGAACGAGTCAAAGACGGCGTACGCGGTATCGTTTTCAAAATCTGAGAGATCGACGCGGAGTTTGTACTCGCCCTGAAAGGTCAGACGGTGCAAGTTGTCGTTCCCGAGCCAAAACTCTCCCTCTAGATTCCCAAAGCCCCCGCTGTAGTTGGCAAAGTCTCGGTAGAAGTCCACTGAGCCGTCTTGCCTTCGCTGAAACACCTAGTGAAGTTAGATATTCAGTTACAACGGGCGTGGCAGCCTCGTACTATACCCCGACTATGAGCAAAAGATAAATAAACAAAGCAACACTCTGGGACCTGATGACCCCTCTCTCAGATATGTAGATATGTGGAATGGTCCAGTCTAGGATATCAAATAATTTGACTTCCCCAGGTCATTACACTTTGAAAATATGGCTTGATTTGTCTTTCATTTATTGGTACGCTAGGTCAATAAATGTTTTTAATCAATATCATTCACAAAGATAGAACATCTAGTAAAAAGAAAACACCCTGAAACACCCATCACAGTTTAAAAGGACAGCTTTAATCACGAGAGTTTGTACTTGGAATAACTGTTCATAACAGGGGTGGGCGGATCCACAGGGTAAAGGGGGGGTATTCTAACTGATCGAGATCAATACGTTTCTTACCGTCCACCCACCCCCGTCTGTCTCCATATCACAATACACATCGATAGGCCCACCAGAGTCCAACGGTTGGATCGTGTACACTCCACTCACCGTCACCCCCAATGTACGAGCCTCTGAACAATCCTTGGGGACGAGGTTGCTCCCTAAACGAAATAACAGATCCAGTCTAGCATACGGACGGTTTGTGTTAATCTGAGGTTACCATTATGGCACGCCTGCCAGCTTGAAAGGAAAGTCAACTATTCTACTTTCTGTACTATTTTATGCGGGAAAACATATCAAGTTTTATTGATATCATTCTATATGGCATGAAAACGTGCAGTGGACAGGGTTTTTTTTTTTTGGTGGTGTGGGCGGGGGGGGGGGACACTCCAATTTAGGCATAATTTCATGGCTCTGCTTACCGCCGAAATCCGCGCTTACGGTCACCATTCTCCGCTTATTTTGCAAGTGCCGAATATCTGCGCTAGCTGTGTTAGCAAAGAATGCCTAGTAGTGTGGAGTGCGCGCGCGGACAAGCATTATTCACTGCTAACCTGTGAAATACGCTTGACGTAAGCGCAGAATTCCCTGCTTCCGTAAGCACCAATTATTTGCCTACGGTAAGCGGAGCCATGAAATTGGATCCAGGTTGGGACTAAAAACCCAAACCAAATGCAAGGCTTGTGACAGGGTCGGATTCGTGTACAAAAGTGAGGTGATTTCGGATAAGATACAACGGTTACCCAAATCTGTTTAATGCCATTTTTGACATAAAAATAAAAATAATGAGAGAATACTCAAAGATCTCGTAATTTACCATGAAGTTTGTTGAGACTTCTAACGATTCCTCGCACTGCAACTTGCAGCAGCTCCAGTTGGTGTGTAATGTCGTCCAGATCAGAGGTCACAGTTTCTTGATTGTTTTCTACTTCTACTTCAAGTTCCCGAACTTGATGGCTCGTGTTTTGAAGATGATTGGTTGTCTCTCTCATCAGCGTAGACACCAGCCCGTGATTATCCTCTACATTAACCCGAAGGGCTTCCATTTCTTCAAGATTCGATGTTTTGAGCTCGTTTATCTGCGATGCTAGCTTTTCTTGAATTGCCATACAGTTGCAACCGGTCTGGGAGAATGCGGGAGTCGGCCGGCTACATTGGGGCTGGTTGACAACGATTTGCGGGTTGCACACGCAGCTGTTTGTTGGTGTCTCGCTGTTTATTTCGGTGTCATGGTCTGTTTCATTCACGTTCTTAATAACATGGGAGTTTACAATCAAGACGAGTGTGCAGAACCAAAAGAGAACATGGAGAGTGAACGACTCCATTGTCGAGAATTAACTTGGGTTTGAAATTAAGATTCTTTGCAGATGAGCTTCAAACCAACGGGGCATGGATATTGTCTCTTTAATACTATACAGCCACGTGACTAAGCCCACCAATGGGATTGGTTGAATCTAATTGATCAAGGTAAACACAGATCGGCAATTGATGATTAGTACGCATGCTGTTTGATCTTTATGGGAATTGCACCCAAATGACACAGTTTCATAATTCAGTTATGACATACGGGAGCAATTTCTTTAACAGAAGTTGTTGTTGCCTTCAGAATTCCATTTCGGACTGGAAAGAAATCTACATTTGCACGAAAACGTGATTTCATGAAAAACAACCCTAACTTACCAGAGACTTTTGAAGTGATCATGTTCTCCATTCTAATAAGGAGTTATGTGTGCTTCCTATACATGTATAGCATACACGTCAAGACAATTACATTACGTTATCCGTTTTGTTATAACATGGACTTTGATCTCTGTCGTGGAGTCGTGCCTGTCTCTACCGTTGGATGCCCACTTGTTGTTCATAAGATAATAGAGTCTTGGAGAAAGACTAGGGGTAAATGGTTGTGACGATACAGCGTATTTCATTTGATTGAGTTTGTTTGTTCCCTAAATGCCTTCTTCTGTCTGATAAAGATATCAAGAAACAAATTCTTGCAAACAATCCCAAATGAGGAGTGATCATAAGGAATGAATGGCTTCTCCGTTGATGGCTTCGCCAACGGCTATGGCTGGGTTGCTGGAAAAAGGACCATCTTCAATGTTGTCACAGCAACAACCTTAGCCGTAGCCGAAGTCACTTGAATCGGACGCGTCCTCACATTATCTTTTACTGTATGCGAATATTTATTGGGACTCCTCACCCTTACATTCCGGTCTGGCTCATACACGTCTCAAGTGTATAACATGTTGCGAAGGGCGCCCTCTAAAGTTATGGGCCACGTCCCAAATGTTTTTTTTTTAATATATATTTTTTAGAAATCGAGTTAATATGTTTAAATCACGGATGCGGGGCAACATGCAATCTATTACGTTTTGGCTTTTAAAATTATACTCCGGGAATTGTTCCATCTTTTATCTGAAAATTAAACACCACCAGGAGCGATTATGAATGAATTTAAAAATCGGCGATGAAGCGCCTTGCTTGGGGGGCAAAGTGCTTCAAGCAGATATTCAAAACACCTTAGTACTTACATGAAGGTTCGTTTGTGACACGGTTAAGACAATGTGAGAAACATTCTCTAAATATCGATATTGTGAAATAGCCATTTATTTATTAATAACTGTTTTTCATTGAGGCCCTGCATACATTAGACTAGCAACTTAACAATGATTTAATATACACACATTACATGATGAATTCCCAATGAGAAACATTTCAGGTACAACAGAAGAAACTTCCCTCGTTAAAACCCTCTCGTGCGCAATGTCTTCATTTGAGGACAGATACTACTTGTATCACTATAATGTATCCAATCAGGATAGGACTTTATTTCTTACACCACCTACTCAAGTAAGGTCACCCGCATCTGTTTGTCGCCCTCAAGTGACTGATAGAACTATAGCATTCTTGAACAAGCACATGGTTATTGTCTTCAGTGCACTTTCCATGCACATCGAAAACCCACTGGTTTGAATGCATTTAAGAACTGTGTGCTGTAAAAACAAATCATTAAAAAAGGTTTGTTTTCTTTCATTCATATCGTTAGTTTTTACAAGTGCAGTTACAATATTTCATTCATAATACATCTATCGATTATTTCTGAGCATTAATTAACCAGTACATATCTTTTCCAGGTTACATTCGTCTTATAACTAAATATGTAAAAACAAAAGATTATACAGCGAAATGACAATTGATTATATAACGCAACTAGTTGAAGTGGTCTTTTTGTGTCAAGAAGTGCACGGTGTGGGATGAGATTCTACCCCAACTGCATTCCGAGTTGTGTTGTATGAAATAAAGGTTGACCCCTGGGCCCTCCAATTTAAAAGAGTAACGGCGTAATTATCTTCAAAAACAGCTCCCTCTAGTGACACGTTTAAAAGAGGAACTACTTTAATAAAAACTTGTGGCAAGTTAAAAAAATGTACAGCTTAGCTTATATGGGCCTAATTAGAATCGCAACGTCTTTGATTAGTAAGAAATAATGACGTTACAGAGTGCAACCTCAAGTGACCTTGTCTTCCGGTCAACAAGTAAAGATTGATCCCTTGGCTTTCAAAGTTAACACCGCCCTCTCGTGACAAATTAAAAATGTACTCTTAAGATGAAAAAATTATGCAGGATAAACGTGCTTGTTTGTATCTAATAGCACAAACTAAAATCTCAATGTATGGATAAGAACTTAGCTATGACGTCAAAATGACGTCATCGGCAATCAAATCTGGCCCAACCAAAGTTTATCATTTCGAAAAATCATATCTTGAGAACCACATGATTTAATCTTTGCATTGTTTGTAAATGCTTGATGTACGGCAGTTTGTTAAAGGCCTAATTGTTAGTGACCCGATTCGACCCGGCTTCCTATCCAAAACAGAAGTTTAAACAATTATAGTTATGAAGCTCTTTTTAATCACAGCATCTTAGTTTAAAATCCAATAACCATACAATCAATCCGTGACAGTTTCATCACATTGATGGACAGTAAAAAAACCAAAAAAAAACAAAAAACAACAACACAAGAAACCGTTCATGGTTCCCCAAGAGGTTATGTGCGTGTTCCTTCTTTTTCTGAAATATTTCTTTGGAGGGTTGGCTCTGGTGTGGCTTTCTCGTCGACAGTGAGCTTTCAGATTAATAAACCGAATAAATTTTGTTTCAATAATGACCAATTCTTACTTTTTTTTTTTGGAGTTCACCCTTAATTTCATGTCTGTATATTTGAGCGAGTCCCTATTCCAGTTCCAGTGGTACCAATAAACTCCTCCACGTCTGGTGTAGTCCCCGTTTAAATTGACGGAGGTACAAGTCCTGTACCACCATGCCCCATAGTAAACCACGGCACAGTTTGCGGTGGGATATCCATCGTTGTCAATGTCTCTGGCTGAAAAGGCTCGATTGTTGCTGTAGCTTAGCGAATCGCCTGTTTGGAAAATAAAAATGACAAACCTTATCAACGAGTTCATTCTTATCTGGCGGTTAAAGAGCGAAAGAGAAAAGTGGACAAGGCTTTTTATTATCTGAGAGTAAATCAAAAATCAATTAAATACACTTTCGAAACCATAAATGTTTTTTGTTAACTGGTGCTTTCCGAGTTCCATAATCCACAGTCAGCTCAAGTAGGATTCGAACCATAATGTCCCACATTCTATAAACAAGTGTCCCATGCTCCTAGACTGCCTTAGTTTACTGATGACCAGTGAAAAGAAGAGAACCCGAATCCTATAATTGACGTGAATGTTTTAAAATTTCCGAAAGCAAAAGAATCGCTGACCATCGCTTGCTTGCTTACCTGCCGTTCCCGAATAATTCCCCACCGTCAGCGTGTAGTTGTCACTCAAATCGGCGATGCTGAACGAGTCATAGACGGCGTACGCTGTACCGTTTTCAAAATCTGAGATATCGACGCGGAGTTCGTACTCGCCCTGAGCGGTCAGACGGTGCAAGTTGTCGTTCCCGAGCCAAAACTCTCCCTCTAGATTCCCAAAGCCTCGGCTGTAGGTGGCAAAGTCCAAATAGAAATCCACACTGCCGTCCTGGCGCCGCTGAAATACCTATAATTAAAAAAAATGTTTAAACCAATGTTAATGATACACATAACATGATTTAAATAACATGCAACCCCCTCAAAAAAAACAAAAAAACAACAAAAAAAAAACAGAAAAAAGTCTCAGCTCAAACAATGTTATTACTTGAAATGTGTTGAGGCCCAGCTTTTCAAAACATGATATTGCTTTGTTACTAGAGCTTTTTGTTCTTATTTTGTCATGATATATCAACTGTAAAAGTCAGTTTATTGTACCCATCTTGTGGAGTTAAGTCTAAGTGACACAAATAAACTTTATTTTGCAAAATGATTAGTACATCTCCAATCTGTACGTCCATCAATATGACTGAAAATACCAAAACTGAGTTGTATTTATTGTTCATAACCCCGGACATTTTTATCCATTCTGATTAGTCGAGAGGAGATTACGTGGCTTTGTTTAAACGCGCGATATAAACGCAATAGTTAAACACAAAACAATATATTGTTTTGTGTTTAACTATTGCGTTTATATCACAGAGAGCTCTAGGATATCATCCCTTCCAGATAAATAATTTTTGGAGCATGGCCAGGGCCAAGCTCCCTACAAAAAAGAGACAAATACCCACAGAAAATAAATGTGCTCTCTCTTGCCCTAAGCTAAAATGGAAAAGAGAGTGAGCCAGAACTTAACTTTTTATCGTAAATATGCTAATCACAAAGTTGGATCAGACACTTGAACACCGAGGGCACACTTGACTTCCCTTTTATTTCAAAATGATTGAGATTCTTACCGTCCATCAGCCGCCATCTGTCTCCATGTCACAATACACATCGATAGGCCCACCCATGGGCGTCAATCCTGGGGGGGACGGGGGGACACGTCCCCCCCACTTTTTGAAGGGTGGGGGACACCATATCAAATGTCCCCCCCAGTTTTGTTTTAATTCGTGTATCTCATATTTAGGGGCAATTGAATGTGTCATCTACTGTATGACTTACGGTAACGCGCTGTCTGTAGTAAAGCTAACGCTTTAGTCGATGCACCGCCCGAAACTGCTCGGCAATTTACTCACTGGACCACCCGAAACCGCCCGCAATTGGAAACACTTCGTATCCTTGGTTTTACAAACGCTATAGCGTGTCGCACTAAACAGCCGCCGAAAGAGCGTGATCTGAAGAATTTGATGGTACTGTAAGTTTACTTCCGGTGACGCGCTATCTACGTACAGCCCGAAATCGATCGACCATTTACTCACTGGACCGCCCGAACTTGGGACATGCTAGCGGGTTGCACCAAACAGCCGTCAAAAGAGTGTGTTCTAAAGACTTCCATAGCCCCAAAATTTATATGAATTACGCGTAATGCGCGTTGGTTGTCTTTTCAGCATACTGATCAATGCATATGGTAATTTTTTTACTTATCATAGAATCCATTAGAGTTTATTTGTTTTTGTTTTAGGACACCAACAAAATGTAAAATGAGTAATGTTTTTGCATGTCCTCTGCGTGTAGCACAAGTTACCGATGTTCGCAGCTGTCCCATGCATACAAAAGTTAACAATTTTTTTGGTCAAAATATTATGAGGATCTAGCCTTGAATGTTGGTTGTTAAAATTCAAAAAATAAAGATTCCAACCAAATATGTTTAATATCTGGAGCATAAAGTACATGTATATAAAAGGACACCTTTAAGTGTAGCACGCGTTACAGTGGAATTGCCCATAAGAATAAAATATCGTGTATGTTGGGCTTTTATTAGTGTCGCTTGTTCTATCTCTCTCTGAACCAAGTCCAAGTTTTATATGTAAACATTTATAGCAAGGAGAGCTTTTCTAGGTCGTTCAAACATGCTAAAACCCAACAACCTCTGAACAATCCCTAGGAAACGAAGCTGAATGTGAACAATGTAAACACCAATAAAACAAACAGATAAAAACAAAAGAAGAAGAGACACCCTAAAAAAGTGGAGAATGCCTTTAATAGAGTGAGAGTGGTAAATTTCCCTGATTGATTTCCTTTTATGGTTGTATTCTACTCCAAACCTTCACACATCCTTTTTCACCCTTGGCATGTGACAGAGAATAAGATCATTTTATGTCTTACCACGTGTATTATTCAAGACTCTAACGATCCCTAACACTGCAACTTGCAGCTGCTCCAGATGGTGTTTGATGTCTCCAAGATCAGAGGAGACTGTTTCTTGATGGTTCTTCACAACTTCCTCCAGCTTTTCAAGCCGTTGGTTCGCGTCCCGTAGCTCCGAACTAACATTTTCTCGGTGAGACGTGGAGCTGTTCTGGTCAGAGCGTCTGCAAACGGGTGGGTTGATGAAGACTCTCGGCTGACACACGCATCTTTCAAAATCTCATTAAATTACTCATTAAAATATTATGCGAACTGAAGGAGGATCTCCGCTTCTATCGACTGCGTTCTGTAAATGCACTTCTGCGGCTGCCAGTGTGTTTATAATTTGAGCAAAATAGAAACAAATATCTGCCAATACTTCCTCGTACTAACTGGCACTCGTACCTGACACTGGCTTGCCAATTTATGCATTTCCTTATTCAAATAAATATAAGTCTGAGCTTAAAAAAAAAAAAAAAAAAAAACTTCCCCAAAAGGCATTGATAACAAAACCATTACCACATACTGACTACTGAGGCATCTCTGTCAATCCTTCATCATTGAGCATGGCTTTAATTTTATAAGTATTTTCATATGGAGCACCTTAATTAAAAAAATAACAATAACAAAATGACAGTGACACACAGAACCGCTTATAAAAAAGTGACTGTCATGCGGCATCGCATTTAAATGACAGTGACACAGCATCGCTTCCAATTGGTGACAGCGACACCTCATCGCATTCATGTAAACAGTGACATGAAATTGATTACAAAATGGCAGTGACGCCAACAGTCAACACAAAGGCCGACCAAGACACTGACCGAATAAATTAAACGAAAATATTAAGTCACATTAGATGTATAAAAAAGAGAAAAAATATACACGATGAAGTTACTTGGGTTAGAACATTGCGGTCATGCTCAGCTGTTAAACCTTTGTTTGTTTATGACGAGTAAAAACGAAACGATGGGCAAATCTTATTTTACAGCACTTTTAGGTTGTCTTGGTAATGGAGTTATATCTGAGATATGGGACTCTATGATTCCTTTGTCTTAGACGCAGTAAAAACGTTTTCCTGTATTATTGTTTCGTGACTTTAATCTACACAATACAAATTTCTTTCTTTTAATCAAACTGTTGGTAAAACATAAACGGAATACTGCGAAAACAAACCTAGCTAACTTGCACTTCCAATTTTTTGACGAAACTAAATTTACTGTAAAAAAAGAGAGTTATAGTTGCCAGCTGGCTGCTTTTCAAATGCCTGACTTTTTGTTGTTGAGAATACAGTTCATGTAGTTAGGTGGACTGACGTTTCAACCCTAGCAGAGTCTTTCTCTAGGGCTAAAAGTAAGAGCATTCGAGAAAGACGCCGCTAGGGTCGACACGTCAGGCCACTAACTATTTTGTATACCGTAGTTCCTTTTGGTTGGTAAGCAGTTTGCAACAGCTAATAATAATGTCATCAGGATACAGTAGATTACAATAACCACGTAGAGAGAAAGGAGGAAATGAACACTTGCACTGCCTACTACTGAACTCCCTGTAATCAAGTCTGTTTTAAAAGAAACAATTGGAAGAAAAAACAAGAACAAATAATAACGTTTTAATATTTTATTTGATAGATTACAAAAGTTGTTTCTCGCGTACTGTAATTTCTATCCTACTAATAGCCTCAAACTGAACCTTGGCATTTCGATCAATGATTTCTCTTTTGTTATAGGCATAACGTGTCGATATCCTATAATTTCCTTTCAGTATATTCTACCCAGACTGGGAGACTATAATGTTTATTGATCCGTAATTTTTTCTAAGTTGACCCTTCAGAGTGTGGCAAACAACCCATTCAATGAGGTGGGTTTTTTTGTGTTGGGTTCACGGCTTACATACGTGCCTCTACTCAGTTCCAAGTGAGGTACTCGAACGTTAGTCATAAATAATCTTACGAATAACTGTTTAATTCCCTTTGAGTTGAGAGCAAGAGTGATTGGATACAAATCGGGTGTTATTGGTTAAATCCCACCGGATGGTTCTGTCCGGAAAAGAAGATGTGTGCGGACAGCACCTTGGTGCAAAGAGTGTACACACACTCCGTCTTAGAACTGGGTCTTGCCCATCTTTCGGATTTTAGGATCGGTAAGTAGTGTGTCATAATGGTCTTAGTAGAAGTGGAAACTCGAAAATACAACATTGCAGGTACAAGGAACTTAGGCAGCAGATAATAGATTTATCTGGTTCTGTTATCACGAACGTTGTATGAAAAATTGGTGGATGTTGCGTCTGCTTGGATTTTTGTCTGACCGGGTTGTCTGTAAATTGCCTCACCAGCCATGCCAGGACTCAAACAATATGGTATTGTTTGGATCAAAGATTAGAGGAACAAGTGGTTTGATCAGTTTCTAAACATTACTCGTTAAATATCGTATTGACAACTATTGTTTGGACATTTTGAATAGTAAACAATTGAGAGATGACAATCAAAGATAAAAATTGATCGAAGATAAAAGAACCCATGAATGTTGTTAACCCTTGACTCTGTCTAAACTTCAATTGTTTAATGATATTTACATCTAAATTCCCCAAGCCTTAGTAGGAAAAACAACGTCACCTAAGATCCGAAAGAAGAAGTTACAATAAGAATCTTGGGGAATGAAAAGACGGAAAAGGACTTCAAGGTCATTTCTCTTGGGCAATAATAATGAATAAAAAAACTCTGCATAATCTTCAAAACTACTGTAACTCCTTTTGTTCACGGCATCTAGTTTTAGTCCGTCAACAATAAACCAATCGATCCATGTTTCAAATTTATTTCATAAAACGAAGGGGGAGGGGGTGTATTATTTCTCATTGGTTTAAATGAGAGGAGTACAATATTGTAAAACTTCAAGGGCTCGATTTCGCGAAGAGTGAAAATCGATCTGAGGTGCAAATTAATCTTAATTGCCAAGGAAAGTGAGACGTTTAATTATAAGATGAATCTTAGTGCTTTATGAATTCATTCTCACCTAACTATATATTTTTCTCTAATTTGTTTACAGCACATCACGAGCTGGCAGTGGAAGTAAACAACGCACCAATGAATATTCAGTATTCATGAATAATCATTTCTTTGAGGCTGATGTCAGATCACCCTCGTTACAACCCTAGCGGGGTTAAAGGTACCAACCCACCGTCGGAGAGAACACGACTTGAAATATTTCTTCCTTCCTTGGACTCCATACCAGACGGAGGTGATAGGTCAGTGAATGACACAGAGGAGGCACGAGAGGGCGCCCAGTCGCACCCCGCTGGTGAGGCTTGGAGTTCCATGAGTAAGTCTTCGTCACTTACTGGGGGCGTATCAAACATGGCACATCCTCTGTACAAATCCACGAGGGATTCATCAGGTGGCAACCCCCCGCCTAAATTGAAAACTCGATTCACTGCACCAGGCAGCGAAACCAGCTTGCTGTCCACAGCGGGTCCACAGGCAAACTCAGCGGGGTTACTGGGAGGTCTAGACGGCCTCCCATCCAGGCCTGGATTCAGTAAGGATGCCAAGTTTCTGGCAAGTTATTCTCATAATTATGGACATAGCGAAGGAGGTAAAACTTGGTGGTCATCAAAGTGAACTTTTAAGCAAACTTTCATATACACGAAGTTGATCCCTGCTGCGGAGTATACAGCTTTACAAAACAATCAACTTTGACCTAACCATTATATTTGATGTAAATACTGAACATGTAAATACTAAAGACTAGACTAGACGAGGTCTACACAAGAATGCTAAGGATGGCACGCGACATCAGTTGGGAGGACCGTGTATCCAACATCCAGCTCCATGGCACCCTGCCCGGAGTATCTACAAAGGTCAACTCCAGAGCTATGGGGACCCGTCGATGGAGCTAGGAGCAGGGGTAGGAGGAGACTCCTGAAGGAGGATGCAACATGCTGGACCAGGGTGCATGGGGAGGGACCATCAGAGTCTCCCGAGATGGCGTCGGTTGAAGACGAGCTCTCGCACTACTGCTACTAAAAAAATAGGCTATTAGACCAATGTTTATTACACTAAAATATTGCAGTGGTTCCGTGTTGATATTATTGCTTCATGTAGTGTTATCACGGTAGACAGCTAGAGGCTTACCCAGTTCGTTTTCTACTAGGACAACATTTGACTGAAATTATTCCTCGAGTTATTGTCAATATTAGTCCCACTTAAAGGGACGGTATACCTTTGGTAATTACTCAAAAATATTTCTGACCATTTAAACTTACTTGGTAAAGACCACTTGGGGAGCTGTTGATATTATATAACAGTAACAACACCCTTCCAAGTGTTACATGCGCGGTCTTTACAATAGGTTTACGTATTGTTCATGACTTACCTTTTGTCGCCTTCCACTGGGGTCAAACTTAGTTATGCTATGCTATTCACGTTTTGAGTAAAGTTAGTAGTAGCTGTAGAATGTTAAGTATGTTAACAATGTGACATAGTTGGTTAAATACGAGTACATGCCCTAGATCGCGTCAGAGCTCATTTTCCACTTGGTGCTGAACATCGTAGTGCGTTGTTGCTCTCCAGCCACGCCCAACATGGTCAATGGGTTCTTCCGAGGTTGTCTTCTCGCAGTTGACCGGTGCCTAATACCGACTGGTCCCATCCACCGACGGTTCCAGATCTGACTACCGTGACCTGAGGATTTCACCTAAGACGGCCGACTCCCGGAGGCTACTCTTCAGCGATGACTGCGGTTCCGTCCACCACGGTCAGAGGTGTCGACCCAGCCGCCGAGCCTCCGCCTTGTGACCTCAGAACTAAGAACATTCAATGGGCGACCCTATAGCACCACAGCTTATGTTGATACCGGTATTGATTTCATTTGCTTTTCATCTTTAATTGAGATATGCCTTTACTTTCATTGTATTAATATGTATTTGTAGTAGTTTAATTGTTGTTGTAATTTGTTAAGATGAGAGACGAGAATTCTGGTCTCTTATTCGAAGTGTCAGCCTGTGTTATTTGGGGTCACGTTTTCTATCTTTTGAGTCACTTTCTTAGTCATTGGAGTATTTCCTCGTTGTTAGTTCTGTACTTCGTAACACAAGTATAGTTTTAGAAAGAGGTAATAAAAAAGAAGAGAAACAAAATGAAATTGAGAAAGGTTTCCGGCAAAAAGCCTTTCTCAGGCATCTGAAAACACAATTCTATGCAACAAGGGTGGTTTCCTTGCAACTTCGATGACCAATTGAGCCCCAAAATGTTCACAGGTTTGGTTTGTTTGTGCTTATTATGTTGGGATACACCAAGTGAGGATACTGGTCTTTGACAACTACCAAAAGTAGACTTAGTCTGTAAGAGAGAGAGGAATATTCTTGCCTCAAAGTAATTCAAAATGCAACCTTCCTTAGGTTTGATCTAAAAAGCCAACTGGTCGCAAAGCCTTCTTATTAAGATTGACGCCTCGAAAAAAAAGCAACACATTTATAAGTTATAAGAAAGACAAAGAAAGCGAAAGTTTCGAATACAGTCTTTGCCAGGTGTAGACAAAAATATATATCAATGCGCGCTAAGTTGTAATAAATCTATAATTAGCATCTTGATGTTTTGTACACAAACACAAAACAACATCAGAGACTGTTCACAATTTTCTTTTGTAATTTAACTATTGTAAGTAAACAGTATGTCTATATTTTGTTTTATTGTGGATCAAATAAGATAAAAGGCATTAGTACAGCCTGCTGCTTCATTTTAGGGCCTAAAATCGAAACTGAAAAAAAAATGTGGAAATTTGACAACATAATGCTGGACTTATCCCTTGTGCTTTTTTTCAATTGTCTTCTTATTTTCAAAAATTAATATTTCCTAAAAAGTTGATCAAATTGGATGAAAAGGCATCAAAGGCCTACGTCTTCATTTTAGAGCCTTAAAACGCAAATGATTAAAATTGTGGAAACTTGATGAAAATGCTAGACTTGTGATTTTTTTCAAACTTTTAAAAAAATTTTTATACCAATATTCCCATCATGTAGGTTTTATTTGATAACATGGCAATACAGCCCACTGCTCCATTTTAGGATCTAAATTTGCAAATGAAAAATATTGGTGGAAATTGATAAAAATGCTGGACTTACCCCTTGTGGTTTTTGTCCTTTTTTTCGAATATCAGTATTTCAAAAAATGTAGTTTTATGGGGTGTCATTAGATGAAAAGACATAAGTACAGCCTACTTCTTCATTTTAGGATCGAAAATCGCGTAGGAAAAATATTGGTGGAAATTGATAAAAATGCTGGACTTACCCCTTGTGTTTTTTTTTCAATTTTTGTCCTTTTTTCGAATATCGGTATTTCAAAAAGTGTAGTTTTATGGTGTGTCATTAGATGAAAAGACATAAGTACAGCCTACTTCTTCATTTTAGGATCGAAAATCGCGTAGGAAAAATATTGGTGGAAATTTATAAAAATGCTGGACTTAGGCCCTACCCCTTGTGTTTTATTCAATTTTTGTCATTTTTTTCAAATACAAATATTTACAAAAATGTAGTTTTTATTATGGGTCATTAGATGAAAAGGCATAAGTTCAGCTTACTGCTCAATTTAAGAGCTTTAAAATGTAACTGAAAAAAATATATAAAAAATTTGATAAAAATGCTGGACTTACTCCTTGTGATTTTTTTCAATTTTTGTCCTTTCATTCCAAACATCAATCTTTCCCAAAAAGTAGTATTTATTGTGGGTCATTAGATGAAAAGGCATCAGTACAGCCTACTTCTTCATTTAAGAGCCTTAAAACGCCAGTGAAAAAATTGATATAAATTTATGATAAAAATGCTGGACTTACCCCTTGTGGTTGAGTTTTCTTTTGGCTTCTTTTCCCAAATATCAATATTCCCAAAATGTAGGTCTTATTGTGAGCCAAATTTGATAACATGGCATCAGTACAGCCTACTGCTCCATTGTAGGATCTAAAATCGCGTATGAAAAATACTGGTGGAAATTGACAAAAATGCTGGACTTACCCCTTGTGTTTTTTTTTCAAATTTTGTTCTTTTTTTCGAATATCAGTATTTAAAAAAATGTAGTTTTTTATGGTGTGTCATTAGATGAAAAGGCATCAGTACAGCCTACTTTTTCATTTAAGAGCCTTAAAACGCCAGTGAAAAAATTGATATAAATTTATGATAAAAATGCTGGACTTACCCCTTATGATTTTTTTCAAATTTTGCCTATTTTTCAAATATCAATATTTCCGTAATTGTAGTTTTAATGGTGGGTCATTAGATGAAAAGGCATCAGTACAGCCGACTTCTTCATTTTAGAGCCTTAAAACGCAAATGAATAAATTGGTTGAAATTTGATAAAAATGCTGGACTTACCCCTTGTGGTTTAGTTTTCTTTTGGCTTCTTTTCCCAAATATCAATATTCCCAAAATGTAGATTTTATTGTGGGTTAAATTTGATAACATGGCATCAATACAGTCCACTGCTCCATTGTAGGATCTAAAATCGCGTATGAAAAATACTGGTGGAAATTGATAAAAATGCTGGACTTACCCCTTGTGGTTTTTTTTCAATTTTTGTCCTTTTTTTCGAATATCAGTATTTCAAAAAATGTAGTTTTTATGGTGTGTCATTAGATGAAAAGACATAAGTACAGCCTACTTCTTCATTTTAGGATCGAAAATCGCGTAGGAAAAATATTGGTGGAAATTGATAAAAATGCTGGACTTACCCCTTGTGGTTTTTTCAATTTTTGTCATTTTTTTCAAATATTAATATTTACAAAAATGTAGTTTTTATTATTGGTCATTAGATGAAAGGCATCAGTTCAGCTAACTGCTCAATTTAAGAGCTTTAAAACGTAACTGAAAAAAATATATTTAAAATGTGATAAAAATGCTGGACTAACACCTTGTGATTTTTTCAATTTTTGTCCTTTCATTCCAAACATCAATCTTTCCCAAAAAGTAGTATTTATTGTGGGTCATTAGATGAAAGGCATCAGTTCAGCTTACTGCTCAATTTAAGAGCTTTAAAACGTAACTGAAAAAAATATATTAAAAATTTGATAAAAATGCTGGACTTACACCTTGTGATTTTTTCAATTTTTGTCCTTTCATTCCAAACATCAATCTTTCCCAAAAAGTAGTATTTATTGTGGGTCATTAGATGAAAAGGCATCCGTACAGCCTACTTCTTTATTTAAGAGCCTTAAAACGCCAGTGAAAAAATTTGTTGAAATTTGATAAAAATGCTGGACTTACCCCTTATGATTTTTTTCAAATTTGGCCTATTTTTCAAATATCAATATTTCCCAAATTGTAGTTTTAATGGTGGGTCATTAGATGAAAAGGCATCAGTACAGCCGACTTCTTCATTTTAGAGCTTTTAAACGCAAATGAAAAAATTGGTTGAAATTTGATAAAAATGCTGGACTTACCCCTTGTGGTTTAGTTTTCTTTTGGCTTCTTTTCTCAAATATCAATATTCCCATTAAATGTAGGTCTTATTGTAGGTCATATTTGATAACATGGCATCAGTACAGTCCACTGCTCAATTTTAGCATCTAAAATCGCGTATGAAAAATACTGGTGGAAATTGATAAAAATGCTGGACTTACCCCTTGTGTTTTTTTTCAAATTTTGTCCTTTTTTTCGAATATTAATATTTAAAAAATGTGGGTTTTTTTGTGGGTCAAATTTGATAACATGGCATCAGTACAGCCTACTGCTCCACTTTAAGATCTAAAATCGCAAGTGAATTTTTTCTTTTGAAATCTGAAAAAAACCAGCTGGACTTACCCCTTGTGGTTTTTTCATTTTTTGCCTTTATTTCAAAACTAAATATTTCCCAAAATGTAGTTTTTATTGTTTTCTTCATTTGATAAAAAGGCATCAGTACAGCCCAGTGCTTCGTGTAAGAGCCTTAAAACATTGACAAATTGAAAAAAATGTTGCACTAACCCCTTGTGGTTTTTTCAATTTTTGTCCTATTTTTCAAATATCAAGATTTCTTATAGCCCCCCCCCCCCCTAATATTTATTGTGGGTCATTAGATGAAAAGGCATCAGTACAGCCGACTTCTTCATTTTAGAGCCTTAAAACGCAAGTGAAAAAAATTGTTGAAATTTGATAAAAATGCTGGACTTACCCCTTGTGATTTTTGTTTCTTTTTGCTTTTTTCCCCAAATATCAATATTCCCAAAATGTAGGTTTTATTGTGGGTCAAATTTGATAACATGGCATCAGTACAGCCCACTGCTCATTTTTTAAGATCTAAAATCGCAAGTGAATTTTTTCTTTTGAAATTTGAAAAAAAGCTGGACTTACCCCTTGTGGTTTTTGTCCTTTTTTCTAATATCAAGATTTCCCAAAATGAAGTATTTATTGTGGGTCATTAGATGAAAAGACATAAGTACAGCCTACTGTGTTTTTATTGTTTTTTTCATTTGATAAAAAGGCATCAGTACAGCCCAGTGCTTCTTGTAAGAGCCTTAAAACGCAATTGAAAAATTGATTAAAATGCTGCACTAACCCCTTGTGGTTTTTGTCCTTTTTTCTAATATCAAGATTTCCCAAAATGAAGTATTTATTGTGGGTCATTAGATGAAAAGACATAAGTACAGCCTACTCCTTCATTTTAGAGCCTTAAAATGTCAGTGAAAAAAATTGATAAAAATATATTATAAAAATGCTGCACTAACCCCTTATGATTTTTTTTATTACAAATTTTGCCTTTTTTTCAAATATCAATCTTTCCCAAATTGTAGTTTTTATGGTGGGTCATTAGATGAAAAGGCATAGGTACAGCCTGCTTCTTCATTTTAGAGCCTTAAAACGTCAGTGAACAAATTGACAGAAATATGATAACAATGCTGGACTTACCCCTTATGATTTTATCAAAATTTTGTGTATTTTTCAAATACCAATAGTTCTCAAAAGGTAGATTTTAATTTGGATCATTTGATAAAAAGGCATCAGTACAGCCCACTGTCCCATTTAGAGTCTTAGAACGCAAAAAACAAAAGTTGTGGAAATTTGATACAAATGCTGGACTTACCCCTTTGTGATTTTTTTTCAATTCTCTTCCTTTTTTTCAAAGATTAATACTTCCAAAAAATTGTGGGTCAAATCGATAATAAGAGCATCAGTACAGCCCACTGCTTCATCTTAGAGCCTAAGAACGTAGGTGAAAAAAGAAAGAAAAAAAGGTGGAAATTTGATACAAATGCTGGACTTAACCCTTGGTGATTTCTTTCAATTGTCCTTCTATTTCTGAAAAAATACTATTTCATATTGCTATCTTTAATTCTGGATCAAAGAAGATGAAATGGCATCAGTACATCCTATTGCTTCATTGTAGGGCCTAAAATCGCAACTGAAAAATCTGGAAGAAATTTGATAAAAATGCTGGACTTACCCCTTATGATTTTTGTGATTTTTTGGCTATTTTTTCAAATGCCAATATTTCTCAGAATGTAGTTTTTATTATTGGTCAAATAAATAAAAAAAAATAAAATAAAATAAACAAAGCAAGTTTACCCCCAACAAGGCAAAAAGTCACTCTTTTTAAAAAACAATACCATCCAATAGCAACGACGTTGTCAATACGTACCCGATTTTATATCTCTGTTCTTATATAAAACAGATAAAACAACAAAAAATAGTGTTACTGCAGATTTCAAAGTTCAAATTTGACTAAATTCCGCTAAGGTAAAACATTAGATTAAAGTCACATGTTGTTTAATCTAGACATAACATAGTTATTATTCTATACTACGTGCCTCATTTTAAATGACGGTGTTTGTTTCACTCACCGAATCTCTAAATACTTTCGGTTCAACCGATATCGGCTAGCAAAACAAATTCGAAATTTAAGAATTACTAGCGAAAAACAAGCTTTAAATATTTACATAAAAAATGGCTTTCAAAGAACAAAATGGCTGCTACTGAAACAAATGATTCATCGTTTTCAACCTGCTTCAAAGCTTCTTGACAGAACATTGCTTATTAAAGGCCGGGTGTACTTTTGGTACTTGTCAAAGACCGGTATATCCTCACTTGGTGTATCCCAACATATGCAGAAAAATAAAACCCCTTGTGTTAATTTTGGCTCAATTGGTCATCGAAGTTGCAAGAAAATAAATAAAGAAAAAACACCCTTGTTGCATAGAATGTGCATTGCATATGTGTGCTTTGGGATGCCTGAGATGGGCTTCATGCCCAAACCCTTACTCAGATTCAAATTTTTTGGCTGAAAAACTCAACATTTTGGCTGAAAAAAATCTTTTGTCTAAAACTATGACTGAATTTTCAAACAATGCTATATACGATCAACAGCTCTCTGGTGCTCCCTACAAAGTAAGTTTTATGATCATTAACTTGCGGAGTACACCCCTGCCTCTTAACATGTTCTGCTAAGTAAAACTTGGCAGGAAACCAGTCAAAAGTGGTTGGCTGCAACCCATGTTCTGGTAAGCACATTATTGTTTTATGCTTAGCTGTCTGGTGATAAAGCAGCTCTATGAACTCGGTTCCAACACCAAGGAAATAGTTGTCTATTCCCAAGTGACTTTTGTACATTATTAATTTCTCAGTGACATATGCCGCCATCTTTGTTAGGAAATGTATCAACCCATACCAGCCTCGGTTTGGTTTCATCGGTTTGGTTGGGGGAGGGGAGGGGGCTCAAAATGGCTGCACCCACAATGAAGGTACCTATAGGCCGACTATAAGGCTAGTTGTGTGACTTCGGCTACGGAAAGGTCACTGCCTTCACTGACAGTGATGGAGAATTTTGACCTTTCGGTGTTCGCCTCCAGCTCAGGCCAGTTTCGAGGGTGAATTATTTACCTTGAAGTGGTATTGGTATGACTTTCGTTGGTTTGCATCTAATTGTACATTCAATGAACGACATCTTTGATTATATCCCGAGTCAAATTAAGCTTCAATTCACATAAAGTTAATACCTTTTTCTATATACTCGATTAAAATTAATACTGATTACTAACAAAAGAACGAAAAGGGGACCCATCAAAAAGCCCATACAACAACAACAACAACAAAAACAACACCACCACCACCACCACCACCAACAGCAGCAGCAGCAGCAGCAGCTGCAGCAGCGGCGGCGGTGACAATAACGAAGACGTCGGCGACGACGGCGACACTGACGTCGGCGTCAGCGACGACGACGGCTACGACAACAACGACGATAACAACGATGACAACAACAAACACAGATGGGGAATGAGTAACCCCAAAACGAACAAACACATTAACGTCAAAAAGGGTGAAAATGAACAACAGTACAGTTTCTGGTTTCAAACTTGTTTTCGCTTTGCAATCAACAATAACTGATTCTACAAATGGTTTCCATCAAACAGACTTCATACTGGGCTCTTTAGCATTTCAGCAGAGGACGAACTAATAGTACACAACCGATGTAAACCGTCACATCATCTTGTGACGTCATTCCAAGCTCGAAAACAAACCGCTCTCTCCAGGGGTCAAAGTTCACCTCTTAGCAGCATGTTTCCAGAGCTTTTCCGGGTAGGTTGGGTGACCCGGTACATTGACTCGTAGAGCATAGCTCGGCGGTCGGTCCGGCGGCAGATTGAGGGTCTGGTACAAGCCGGTATCCCTGTGATCCGGTTGGATCGGGTATGAACCAGTTTTAGGGTCCGCTATGGGTTCGTAGTCTAGCACTAAATCTTGATAGCTTGGCGGGGGGTCGCTCCTGATTGCTGAGATCCTGTAATGACATTTTTTTTTTATAAAGATCAAGTCTTATCTTCCTATCTTATCAATTACCATAATGAGGCCGTGTCCGAAGCTAATACTAGCCCATGACAGAGAGAACAGTTAACAAAACTTACATTGAAGTCAAATTGTAAACAGATTTTAATTGCTGAATGATTTTTTTGTGGAGGTTTAAATGTACTGTTGTGCTTCACGCGTGTCCCCTTACCTTCTTCTACAGCACAATAAAACTCCTCATCAGTAAACCAAAATGACCCGAGAAACATGTAGGGCAGACCTACGATTGGGTTTGTCTGAGCCTGTTGTCCCGATTCTGTGTCAATCTGACCATAGCTTGGTCAACATGATTCTGATTCTGTCTCAATCTGCTTCTAGTATTGGGTTAACATGAAACTGAGTCTGTCTCAACCTGACCCTAAAACTGGGTCAACATGATCCTGATTCTGATAAAACCTGACCCTTAGCGCTGGGTTCATAACTTGATCCTGATTTTGCCTTAACATTACCCTAAGACTGGGTCAACATGATTCTGATTCTGTCTCAACCCGGCCCTAAAACTGGGTCAACATGATCCTTATTCTGATAAAACCTGACCCTTAGTGCCCGGTTCATAACTTGATCCTGATTCTGTCTTTAACATGACCCTAAGGCTGGGTCCTGATTCTGTGTCAACATGACCCTAGTACAGGATTAACATGACCTGATTCTGAATAGACCTGAACCTAGTACACTGGATCCTGATTTTGTGTCAACGTGACCCTGGACCCTGACCGTGAATCAGAAGGCAGGTCATTTTGACCCGCATTTTATTATGACCCCCGTATAATCCAAACCCAATTCTGACCTCCGAGTTTGTACAGTCTTGGAGATACAGCAGGCAAAGATCTCACACGTCAAAGCTCAACATTATAACACTTAAAGGTACAACAAAAAAGATGCAGCTTTCCTTTAATACTAAAGCCTCTTCTACATTGTACTATAATGAGAAGCGGCCAGGTTATTCTCAATTCTGACATCGATGAACCCAGCAAAGGATGTCGCAAGCTTAGGAGTTCCGGTGTGATTTCCCATTGAATTAAAAACTAACAACATAACCCCTGACCCCTAACATTCACACGTATATTAACTTGTTAGAGCCGATTTGAGAGCAACTTTACATCCTCTAATAGAAAGAAAGAAAGAAAAAAGTTACCGTATGTTTGTTTGCAAATGTACTCTTTCAGTTTGTCTTTCTGTATTTTCAAAGATTATTCTTTATATTACGTCTAGTATTAACAGTGTCATTGTTTTTTTTTCCTGTCTTGAGTATTCAGTAAGTTTGTAAATGTACTAAAATGATTCCTTTCGAACAGACTTCGTGGGGCATGCACTCCCAGTCGCTGGGAGAAACAAACCCCAGAGTCCAGTGGACGCCATTGAAGCAAAGCAAGTCAGTTTAATTTCAATCCTGTTTAATGTTTGCCACAATAACTCGATTTCAGAGCGTTAAAATAAGTCTTTTCGAAGCACTGACTCAAACCATCGACTAACTTTAGCTCATTTGTGAAACCATGTATCAATTTGATAGGATAGCGATATAGTTAGCAGAGCCTGTTGGTCGGAACAGACGAAGTTTGGAATACGCACACCATGTCGTATATTTTGACCATTAAAAAAGAAGAAGTCTATATTCAAAATGGTCACCCTAATGCTAGGAAAACATGGCATTAAAATTGGACTAATTGATGTAGTACAAATAGTTTACAAGATTTAACCAAAAGTACATGTGAGCTCCACAAACTTAAGGATAATGAACTTTTCTCCCCAATTAGAGATACAAACCTTGGAGGCTTTGCTTTCGTTGAGTTTGGTTATGTAATATTGTTTACTGTTTTGTTCTTTTACCTTCGACGTTCAGCTTTTCTTGTCGACCTCTTCTTTCTAGCAAAAAGGAAGATGATGGCCGATAGCAACACAACTAGTACTCCAAACATGACTGCTATTATGATGTACTGATGATCTTTAGAATCTGTGGGAAATGGGAAAATGGAAGTTCAGTTCGGTCTGGAAACCCATCAACCTCACGAGCAGGATTAAGCCTACCCCACCTACAAAAAACCAACCCCAAACCCATCTTCTTTTTGATTGTTTTTCTCTAAAATGGGGTCATTAAAAACAAAGTTTTATTATTAAACTCGCATGAGTAAGACTTCACAAGTTAATTAAAATTAAATGGTTGAAATAGGACCGTGTCGTCGTGACCAAACCAGGCCGGTGGTTGTACATGGACAATAAACTCCAACCCAGTTACTGCACCAGGGCGCCCTCACCCTGCCGCCCATATCCATGGAGAGGGCCAACGCGCGTACAGTAACTGGGTGAGAGCTCATAATTCCATGTAAAGCCACATGCCTTCTTTGGTCATGTCGACGTAGCCCCTTGAACAATTGCCTTTTGTTTGCCAAAGAAAGGAACTGATTTTATTATTTTTTTTACAATGTCCTCCTTTTTTGAAAGGTGAGGGGTCGAAATACTACGACAAGTAGGGTTCCACGAAATCAGTCGGATCAGGGTGCTCTCAGGTTGACCGTGCACTTTAAAAAAAACCTCCGGCTCAGGCTTTGATCCATGTCCCGTGTGGCTTGCCCACTTCACGGGTCAGCCCGACCCGGGAGCTTTTTTAAAGTGTGGGGGCAGGGCATTGTAATCCCCCCTCCCCATGGCTTTACAGTGACAAACAAGCGATG
The DNA here is from genome assembly GCA_023634235.1 of Pisaster brevispinus. NCBI lineage: Eukaryota > Metazoa > Echinodermata > Asteroidea > Forcipulatida > Asteriidae > Pisaster > Pisaster brevispinus. Next base: position 2,654,349 of record JAMKCF010000017.1, read on the forward strand.
AAGGGACATACAAACGGACTGGACATGAACCAAAACGTAAACCAAGATACATCGTCACAATCTTTTGCAAACACGCATGACAAACACGACTGAACCCAACATGACAGACCAAAACTTGTGACCCCCGAATCTAGGGCTTATGCGTGGGTATGAGGAGAGGACCATTTAGGACCCCTTCTTAAAAAAAATAAAAATAATTATGAAGAGCACTTAGAAGTGCACTTGCTATACTTGACAAAGGAACCTTTAAAAAAACTCCGTTATCAGGATTTAAACCACATGACCTATGGCTTGCATTTGATGTGATTTATAATCTGTGAAGGTCAGCAAGACAGCAGCAATCCACTTCAAGTTAAACCCTATAACTCTTGCGTCAGAACTCACCAGGTCCCAATTTCATAGAGCTGCTTAAGCACAAACATTTGCTAAGCACAATTAAATTGTGCTTACCAGAATAAGGTTACCAGCCAAACTACCATGTCACGTGTACAATTTGTGACTTGTATCCTGCTCATTTCTGCTTAGCAGGAAATTGTTAAGCATTATTTTCTGCTTAAGCAGCTCTATGAAATTGGGCCCAGGGCCCAGTTTCATAAAACCTGTAAGCACAAAAAACTTGCTAAGCACAGACAAATATTGCTTAGCAGAAACTGGGTATCAGCCAAAACTCTATAAAGCTTACATTGTTGTGACTGGTGCCCCACTCATTTGTTGTGCTTAGCATAGAAAATTACCAAGCAGTATTATTTGCTTAACAGCTTTATGAAATTGGGCCAAGGTGGAATCCAAGGTGGCCTTACCCAGTTCTGGGCCAGGTTGACCCGGAGGTGGTTAACAGTGGGATTTTAACTCAGATTATGCGTCATTTTGACTCTTTTCTGGGTCATTTTTTGACACTGATTCCGGATCATACCATCCCAGGAATGGGTCAAACCCACATAATATGAGACCAGATACGGGTCAATTTGACCCGAGAGTTTTTAAGGGTATAAGATCAACACATATCATTAGAGTAGTAGAAATCGTCAATGATTGCTTTTCTGCTTCCTGTTATAACTTAAAAGTGTTTTTCTGTACCGTATTCAGCAAGAGAATTCCCCTTTGCCATCCTGGGTCTGGTGTCTTTTAATTCTGTTGATAAATATCAGACATGAAACAGTCGTTAAAATGCTAAGAACAAAGTACAACTTTGCTATTCAATGTGTTTTGATAAAAATTGTAACCGTGATCGACATGTGGTATAGTGTACAGACTTCCCTCCTTTTGCGTCTTCATTGAGTTCTAGGAATCTCTGGCAATCCAGTTTAGATGATTTGAGGGGGCTTGTCTGTATAAGAGGGAAAGAGTATGGAACATTTGGGGTGGGGGGGGGCCTCATGGCATGTTACGAAGAGTTTGCAGCCGATTACAGTTCAAAGGAACTCTTATATTAAAATAAATTTCCACTCGCATTAAGTTTTTGAACATAACATATTAATCATCCCGATAATTCCCCCCCAATTAAAAACAACATTTTGAAGATAAGTTTCGTTAAATATTCGGTACATGATTCAAATCAGCAGTCTTTTTCCCCACTCAAACAACAGAAACTAACAAAGTAGCTTCCCATCAATTACAGTTTACCAACAAACACCTGTTTTAGTGTTACACCATATCTAGTCGAGACCGGGTTTCCAGAAAACAAAATCGGAAATGAATATCTAATCACAAGAAAACCCAAATTCAGATGAACTTGTTTTATATAATAGAGCAGCACACACCGGAAATGCAATGGTTTTGATATCTGATGGTTGGGTCTTCCTCAGCAAGAGGATTCAAGAACAAAAACAAAATCAAGGTCTCTCTCGATTTTAACGGAAGTAGTCTTAAGACATGTGTTCTTAACAAACAAGAACAGCAAAAACAAGACCAACAACCAACAACAATAACGACGGCACGGCGACGACGGCGACGGCGACAACAACAAGCTCAATAACAAGGACACCCCCTTTTGGAGTAGTAACCCAACTCCCTCACCCACAAAAAGACCCACAAATTGACCGGTCTCTTAGGGCCTTTTGTCACACGAGGCAACTTTTCCAGGCAACTTGGAGGCAACCAACCGCAGTGCACGCTACAGGACCACTTTGGTGGCACATGAATAACTTTTCAAGCAATGTCTTATGATCCTTAATGTGAGTTTCTTTTCTTCTTGGAGGTTGCCTGGAACTGGTTGCAAGTAAATTGCCCCGTAGGGTAGGGTAATGAGGTAAAAGGTACGTTAATACGTCTATGCGATTGTGCAGTGGCTTGCTTTTGCATTGGAAATACGCCGTGCATCTCACCATTCCCTTAGAATGCCACGATTGTATCTGCCTTTAATTTGGCGGGAAATGATAAGCCCCAGATTTGTTTGCAGACACTTAGTTACTCACCTTGGCAACTTGGGAACGAGGCGTTCCAGGTCACGTGGCTTCCGGTCCCGTCTGGGAGCATGACGCATCGGACAGCGGATGCGTTTATCATTTGGTAGCCTGCATTGCACTCGAAGCGCGTGACGTCATTGAATGAATATTCATGTTTCAGGGCACGCCCGTTTTTCAGTTCAGCCGGCTGACATTTACCGCGAGTCACTGATGACGCAGAAAATATCACAACAATCCTAATGTTATAGCTTGCATTGTCCAACAGAAAATGTTCACACTAGCAAAAACAAAGTTGAAGAAGAAAAGTGTTTGAAATCGTAAAGAGAGGATAATATTCTTGCATCAAATCAATATTCCGATACCGTTATAAAACCCGATAAAATGAAAGGGAATGGGGTTAAGATGTAGGTAATTAGATTGATGAAGTTTAGCTCCCACTCCCGCCCAAGTTGCTCACCGTCAAACACCGTCAATCTATCTGGTCCAGACGACCGAAGCCTCGACGCTCCGCCACCACACACCTCGTCGGGGTTACCCGCGCAAGGCATCTGACACTGCCCGTCGGGCTTCTTGGTCCTCGGCGCGAGGACTCCGCTCTGCTTGCTGCAGTAACACTCCTGACCGTTCTTCAAGCCGGCCAAGAGGGACTTGCTTCCCTCGCAATGGCTCCTGCAGGCCGACACGGTCATGAGGTCCGTGGCTACGTAACTATCCCGTAGGACGGAGTTGAAATTCCCGGAAAAGTCAGCGTAGCATCCCAGGTAGCCTGGTCCTGTATTGAGAGGGTACGAAATTGGCGCCAAAAAATACACACTAGGTCTACAAATTTATCAATCATAAATACCATAACTTAAAACTGGCTACCCAGTTGCAAGTCTGGATTTTACGGTGGATCATATTCGCCAATTCCTAGAGAAACCATGTTTATTTTACGGCGATTCATCGCCGTAATATTGCGTCATATCGCCGTACTATTGCGTTAAATCGCCGTACTATAGCGTCATAACGCCGTACTATTGGGTTGCACCGGCCTATTGCGATAACCGCCGTGCTGTTGCGTTATAACGCCGTAAAAAGCATTGTTTCTCTAGGAATTGTCGAATATAAGCCACCGTAGGATTAACCAAGAAGGTTGCGAGTGGTGAGATTATGTTTAAGGTTGAATCTTGTCGCACATAATGTTGCTTGCATAGAATGTCTAGCATACCCGCCCAAAAGCTAGCTGGGTTAACGGTAAGCTTTTAATACAGACGACCTCGCTCGCTTGAGCTGTACAATAGCATTTTGGTCAGTGCAGGATTCTGCGAGCTTTGATGAGTAGTATCAAGGAGTTTAAAACTAAGAGTTTATGGAGAGGGTAAGCTGTGTGTGTGTGAGTGCCCTTACACATGCCAACTTACGGGGTATTTTTTAACAATGGAACAATGGACCCCACAAGGTAATTTCAATAGGAACAATTGGGCCCCACAAGGGAATTCTTTAGAAAAGGGAACAATAGAACAACAATAGCAGTACCCCACAAACCGGATCCGTAAGGTTGTGTGTACTTGTAGTGACAATTAAACCGAGGACTTCTAACAGTAGGGACAAATAGGTCCACGATTGCTATCACAATGGGAGACAATTGGGTCCTCGTTTAACAGGACAAAGAGTTAAACAAAGGAAGGGCAAAATTGAGACCATTATTACACACGTTGCGTGTGTGTGTGGGTAGGTATACACATTCAAACCGGGTACCTATAACACAGGATGACAATGGGGTCCCCGGTTGGGTGAAGGTCCCCAGTTGGAAAGTGTGTACAAAACCAATGGGAGCTGTTGCCTAAAAGTATAAGTACAAACAAAAGAGGGACAATAGGAGGTCCCCGATTGCAGGTGTTTACACACTTGTGTGTGTGTGTGCCTTCATATTCGGTACCTTATGGAGACCGAGAACACAACAGAAAAGGGAAAACAAAGGGTCTCCATAGGGGAATTCTAAAGACTGGGTTGCTCCACAAGGAATTTTGTGTACAAAGGTTCTTAACTACAGGGACAAAGGAAAGAACAAAAGATGTCTCCACAGGGATGCAAACAACAGGAACGTGTGTGTTTGTATTGCCAACCCTCCGAGGACATTTTAAAATAGGGACAATAGGTCCTCACTAGTCGGTTCTTTGTTTTCAGGTGTCCTCACTAGTCATTTGTGTACAAAACCAATGGGGATTGCTTCAATACAGGAACAACAGAAAGTACAATAGGTGTCCTCTAACGTATAGGAGTGCTGTACCTGGGTGTGTGAGTGTGTGTTGGGGGCGTGCCTACCCACGTAAACTGAGGAATTGAACAATAATGGATCAGGGGTGTTTTGAAGGAGCGAGAGCCCTTTCTTGCTGCGCTTTCGTGAGGAAATCCCTATAAATAAAAACCTGTCAAAACAATTGGAGAGCAGAGAGATGTCCTCGATATCAGGGGGTCGACAAACATTGCTGGGGGCAGTGGTTGGTGGTTTATGGTGAGACACAGAACCCAAAATAGAGGCGGCAGTTTACTCAGAACCTGTTAGTTTTCCTTGTTAACTAATATCTAAACATTGACGCAGTTGCACACAATGTCATATCATGGGTAATTCAATGTAAAAAAACCAAATGACTCATGTGAATGAAGGCCCCAAATTTGTGTTAAAGGCATTACACAGAACTGGTAAGGATAGACAGCACTATTTAATTTAGACTGAAAGCTTACTGATATTTTTGAAGTTCTAGAACCATTTTCCAGTGAATTATCTCTCTCTCTCTCTCTGAAATGAAGTCATAATTCGAGAAAACTGTATCTAGAAACCTATACAAAAATAAACATTCATAATAATAATGATAAACAAAAACTAACAAATAAATAAACGCAACAGCTGATTTCGTTTTTGTTACCACCAAACTTAAGAACAATGTGTTAACATGCTGAAAATTGGGCATGTATTTTTTTCACTATGTTCTCCCGACTCACCACACAACAGCCCAAACTTTCGCAGGTTTCTTATGTCATGTATTATGGTAGATCACACAAAAACATGAGCACTGTCTGTGACTTTTTTTTTTTGGCTCCACAAATCCTGTACAATACCTTTAACCGCGTATAGGCGTGAGTCACTAGACTGTCGTCTCTCTACAGGTCTGGAGTTTGACTCCCCACGCTACCCGCTCGTGATTCCCCAGTAACCGATGCTCCGAAAGTGGTTTACATTCACTTTAAATGTCAGATAGTGTGAAGCGTATAACAGGGATCCAAAATTGTCTAATGCGGTTAGGGGATTGCTTGTTTGTATTCCGGAGGAAAAAAAAATCGACTGTTTTTTTCTTTATACGTAAAGATGGGTTACAGACCTTGGCCCAGTTTCATAAAGCCTGTAAGCACAAAATCTTGCTTAGAAGAAACGGTTTACCAGCCAAACTCCATAAAGTTTACATTCTTGCCACTGGTGCACCACTCCTTTTTTTGCTTAGCAAAGATATTACCTAAGCAGTATTTTCTGCTTAACAGCTTCATGAAATTGGCCCATAGTTACATTTCACGCGGTTGCTTAAGCACCATAAACACGTTACAAGTGTGCTTACCAAAAGAAAAAGTTACCAGCCCTAATACCGTGCCCTGGGTAACAATTGCAACTGAATTCCTGCTCATTTTTGTTAAGCAGACAACTGTTAAGCTAAGCAAACTTGTTTGCTTAAGCAGCTCTATGAATTTAGGACAAGGTGCTTCCCACCATCTTGGTCACGTTCACTACGAGACCTCGTTGAATGTGAGAGACTATTTTTACCCTCGCAGCCTCGCTTTGGTTGCATTGATTTATTCAGTAGATTCAAAATAGAGAGAATGTCTACTTCAAAGATATTATACAGGATTACAGTGTTCATGTTTTGCGTCATCAACCATAGCCAATGCAAGTAGAAAACCCGTAAATTTTTTGGCTTGTTCTGTTTAGTGAGTCAGGAGAAATTAGTGAAAAACCATGCACAGTTTCAACAGTTTCCAGCATGTAAACCCTTTGTCCTTAATGTTGGTCGTAACAGCCAACACCAGCTGTTGCGGTTTTTGTTTGTTTGTATGTTTGTCTATGTATGCTTGTTTGTTTGGATTTAAAGTTTTTAGATGCAGTTTTCTCGAATATAATTTAATTTTAGAGATGTGATGTTTCTAGAAAGAACTGGGCTCCATGTCATAAAGCCTGTAAGCACACAAAGTTGCTAAGCACAGGAAAATCTTGCTTAGCAGAAACAGGTTACCAACCAATATTCCATAAAGTTTACATTGTTGCCACTGGTACCCCGCTCATTTCTTGCTAAGTAAAGAAATTTGCTAAGCAGATTTTTTGATTAACAGCTTCACGAAATTGGGCCCAGGTCCCAGTCTGTACTTCATAATGAGTGAGCTTTCAGACTAAAATTACAAAATAATTTTTTAAAATCCTCATAAACACCTTTAATGTCGCAAAAAGGAGGGGGTAGTGATTTATGGGAGACCAGTGTCTTGTAAAGCCCACCGGAATCGAACCCTCGGTTTTCTAAACACAGATCGCTTAACCTTTCAGAATGCCGGGACCGTTGGGGGCTTGAATCTCACCCGAGGCACCTTTGGTGCTCTCAGTGGACTCAACACCCTAAAACCATAGTGGCAAGTAAGTGGAAAACTAAATCCAAGAGTTCTTTGCTGCCAATTATGAGCTTTGTCACGGAATATAATAAGCATAGTAAGCTAATTTGTTTTTTCTTTACGAACAAACTATCTACAAATGAGGTACTTTTTTTTTGCAAGGAATGGGTATGATCTGAAAGTTAGTCCGCCTCAAAAAATCACTAACCAAGGGTGAAGAGACCTTTCAACTGTTACCATGAGTTGACATTCAACATTTTGAGACCGCGGAAAATAATCATTAAAACACGGTGTGTTTATTTCTCAAGGAAATATCAATATTTTCAACAAGATCACTGGAGGAAAAATCATATAATTCAATATACCATTACTCAAAATAGGGGTGCTGATACGACACCATTGACATAAATACCTTTTAGCCCCCATCACCAAAGCAGGTTTCTCCTCAGATAATGTCACACATGAATAAACAACAACAAAAAACAACAGATGCACCAAACCACGACACCAACAACAACCATGACAACAGGACAACACTGACAGTGGAAACAGACTGAAATTTCTCGAGAATGAGAGCACCCTAGACAGAAAGATTTCTCAGGAGAAAGTGATTGTCGTTTATAAGGAGTAAAATGCCCATTTGCATATAATCGTGAATATGCAAGAGTAGAACTGACCTTGGCAGATGACCCCTACTGCATCAGTGCATCTTGGTTTCACCGTATAACTGCAATCCTCCAAACGTTTCTCATCTGCAACATTAAGAATGCAAATATTTAGCCTGGACAACTTCATCCAATTATATATGATTTTTTAAACAGTATTATGTTTGTAACTGTTGGTTCTATTCGGGGGTGAATTCTTGAACAAATGATTACCGTAAACAGTTCGGTTGCTGAGTTGATAAACAACATACAAAACTTCGATAACACACCAATCTTGTTTTATAGCAGATGAGGTATAAAGAGTAATGCAACAGTTGCTGGGTTGTACAATTGTAGTATTATTATTAGTAGTAGTAGTAATAGTAGTATTAGTAGCAGTAATAGTAGTAGTAGAAGTTGTTGTTGTTGTTGTTGATAATGATGATGATGATGCTGTTGTTGTTGTTTATGATGATGATGATGATGATGATGATGATGTTGTTGTTATTGTTGTTGTTGTTGCTGTTGTTGTTGTTGTGGTTTATGATGATGATGTTGTTGTTGTTTATTATGATGTTGTTGTTGTTGTTGTTGTTTATGATGATGATGATGATGTTGTTGTTGTTGTTGTTGTTGTTGTTGTTGTTGTTGTTGTTGTTGTTGTTGCTGCTGCTGCTGTTGTTGTTGTTGTCGTTGCTGCTGTTTTTGTTGTTGTTGAAGATGATGTTGTTGTCGATCAAATTGACATAACTTCTCAAGTCTGGTATCAATTCTAAAGAAAAAAACGTAGTACGATTGGAGTCTGCGTATTTGGGTGACCTAATCTGGGATCAAATCTCAGCTCAAATCTCGACAGGGACTCCAATGTGCCAAGGGTGTCCCAGTCACAAGTCTGGGACTGAGCACATGGATGTAAGAATAGGACTTGCACCCATATCCACTACATATCAGGCATTATAGTTCCCTGTATGGTTACTAGGAAGTGAGTAATACCTGGCCTTGTTTGAGATTTAAACAAGTATCTACACGGTTTCCTGTTGCACACTTTCAATGGGGGAAACAGTGTATCTGGGTATTATGGTAAAAACAGGCCATGTCACAGCCTTGTTGTCATTATGACGTTGACATCTTTGTCTGATTCCTTGGTGGGCATTTTACGGGGCCAGACTAATTTAGTTACGAGTCTGAATTTCAAGTCTCGCGCGAATTCGAATCATGGGCACCTTTAAAAGTGCGCGGGTTAGGTTTCCTCAACGTGTCAAAGCAACTGTATACGACTACGCACTAGACTTACACTGTCTAAGCCATGTGTTGTTTACCCTTTTGGTTTAGGGAGAACAGACTGATGAAAGGAACTAGTCTGGCACCCCCTTGCTGAAATGAGAACTATAACTATTTATGCCATTTGGTATTCATGGAACCTGACAAAAACTGTAGCAGAGTGGATGAAAGTTTATGGTCCATCGGACTTCAAATGGCAACTCCCTCTAACGACGTGTTGCGTAATCGAGGGACAGTCATCGTATGGTGATCAAACTCAAATACCCAGAGATTTCCTTCGTTATTAACTCAGACTGATGTAAAAAAACAAAAACAAAACAAAACAACAACAACGGCGTTCATAAATCATTCGTTCTTGGTATTAGAAAAAAAAGTACTTACAAATTTCCGATAGCAAATTTGCACATTTACCATAACAAAATAGTTCATGTAAACACTACTGGAGGAAAAACATTAAATAATAATAAATAAATCTTGTCTCGGATGCTAAGTCCCAAGGGGCCTGAACTATTTCTTTGTCAGGCTGATCCAGAAATTGGTTAAACAAAAAGTTGGGATTGCGACTGGAAATTCCACGTAAGTTTGACGCAGTTTTGGGGTTTGACACAGAAGCCCAGAAATGCCACCCTCACTTTGAACCAGCTCCGACCCGGTAGTGTTTAGAGTGTACAAAACAGCCCTCGAAAGAATGAATATTATTATGATATAATTGTGAACCACAAGGCAACTTATCGAAGAATAGCATACAGAAAAAGCGCACCACAGTTTTTTTTTTTTTTAAATAACTTGAGCACCCAATTTTTATTTTAAATATTTTTTTTTTTAACTTGATCACCCAATGCACTCTTAACGAAAACAATGGGAATGAAGTGATTTATCAATCAGTTATTTTATTTTTATTTTTTTATTTTTTTTTGGAAATTAATAAAACAAGTTTGCTTGAACCTAAACGTCTACTCACCACCTCCGCACTTCCAATCCCTAGCCAGCGGTATTCCGACTACTCCCCCGTACGGGGACCGGGCTCTTGCCAGCGCTGCTCCGGGGAATCCCAGTTGCCGACACACCACGACGGCATCGTCGACGCTCCAGCTTGGGTCACACGTCGTGAACCAACCGCGGAGACCGAGGTACATCTCTACTCGGCCGGCATTGGGGGTGGGCCCGTTGACTAGACGAAGATCTGTTGGATTGTTAGAAGGAAACGATGTCATCCTGTCAAACTGAGAGTATCATCATTATTGTACAAGTTGTAGTAGGTCTTTTGAAACGTTTTTTTTGGCGTAACTTGATGGCTCGCCGTGGCTAAATTCTGATGGATTCTTGCGGTGTTTGACAGGAGATAGTACAAAGTTTCTCTTTAAGTTTTAAAGTTTTTACAGCCTCCACATCTCAAGCAACCCCCTTCAATTTAGTTGTCAGGCTTGATTTTTTTAGCTCAAAATTTCTTTAGAGGGATGGCTTAGGAACACTTTTAAAACCTCCTCAAACCAATTTTGATCTTTCCTAGACCTAAATAGGATAATAATACTTTTAAAAACAGTATAGAGTTTTTGTATTATAAGCGAATAATACAAATTTGTCTAGGTAGTTGTGGTTTTCATTGACAGCTCGTTGGTCTAAGGGGGAAGATGTGTCACTGCCGTGTATTAAGAACGAGGCAATGAGCCAAGAACGCTGAGACTCAACTCCGCCAAGACGTTAGGCAATACTCGCCCACGCCACTTTATGCTGTCTCTCCAGTCTTCAAAGCAAACACGAGTTGCGAAAGCGAGTATGGAAACACTGTATAGTGTGGTCCTTTACATTGATAATCAGCTACAGTTTCATGAGGAAGCCGTGAGGCCAGACGATTATATATGCCCGTACGAGACCCCAAGTATAAATATGTATTTCGATAGTTATTAACATGCACCGCCCATAAATAGATACAATTTAAGAAGAAATAATTTGGCCCATTAACAAAAAATATATACTCAGAATTTATTTGTTGCAGCATTCATGGGTCACGACAAAATTTGGCCGCTGTTTTATTATCTGTTTAGATTAACCGACAACACTAGCTTAACATTCTGAATGATGGAGTTTGTGATTTGGTCGCAATGCTTTGAAAACATCACCAACGTTTGCTCACTTTATAAAGTTTTTGAACGGTTTGCTTGATACATCAAAAACAAAACATATAATTATCCTTTCACTAAGTAATGAAAGTTGTGATTCATTTGAAACTTAATGAAATGTCAAACTGGAAGTAAACTTTCGTCACACGCCTTTCAGCATTTCAACAAAATGGTGCCGTTGGTGTGATCTGAAACTGTTTCGACGCTAAAATATTTTTACTCAAATTATCCGCGATTAAAGAAACAGTTCATGCATATAACACATACCTCCTATTTGCTGCGTCTTTCCAGTTCCGAAGAGACTAAATATCAGTAAAGCCAGCCGCAGACAGGCCAGCCACAGTCCGTCCATCTTGCGGCGACTTGGAACCGGTCGAGAAACCAGTCTCAAAACCGCTGGAAATGTTTCAACAATGCTATAGCGTCAGCTCTGACAGCCTGCTTTTCACTTCGCGATTCTGATAAATTAAAAGCTCCAGTGTGGGTGAAGATTTGTCTTCGTTTTTAAAGGTCGAGTTCAGGGCTCCGGCCTACATCGTTGGTTGGGGTATGAGTGAAGCAGATGCAGCTATAAATACAAATGATGTGCGTTGGATACTGCTTCATCTAGAAGTTCCGCTTCCTAAATGGTGGATAAATTCACACCCCAAACATTTTCTATTCAACGTGTTTCAGATAATTTGATAGCTTTGAGAGAGCTTTTTAGGCTTGAGATCAAGACGTTCTGACTCAATGTTCTGGCTTAATGGGTTTTCCGTAGCGCACTGCGCATTTTGTTTGCTGTAGGTGCTGTCTTATAGTCAACACGTCACTACCAGAGACTGAAGGGTATGCAAGGGAAACCACTCATAACAGACGCTAGCCTTGAGTTGACGACTAATATCGAGTGGGTTTCAGCAGCATAACCATTGAATATATTTCATAACCTCAACTTCAACACGAGAGGGCGTGGTTTAAGCGTCAACAAATCGGAATTGCTTTAAATTACAAGGGATGCATCCTGTTAGGTTGTTAGAAAACCGTTTGAAAATATAGTACACAATAAACAAATAAAATAACTGTAAGCATCATTATGATGTTGCGAGACAGTTTATTGTTATCACTAGTTTATTATCTTGTTATCAAATAAAGAGCGAATCACAAAAATGGCATAAAGAAAACAACAAATGAAATTTAGTGATGGCTAAGGTCCGTGACATGACCATGACAATGGCTCATGTGTCATTGATGACGATGACAATGGTTCATGTGATGACGATGACAATGGTTAACGTGGCATCGATGACATTGACAGTGGTTAGTTTGACATACATGATGATGACAATGGTGCCAATCATGACGATTACATTGTTATTTGACATGGACGACAATGCCAATGGTTAGTTTGACATACATGATGATGACAATGGTGCCAATCATGACGATTACATTGTTATTTGACATGGACGACAATGACAATGGTTAGTTTGACATACATGGTGATGACAATGGTGTCAATCGTGACGATAACATTGTTATTTGACATGACGGCGACAAATATGCTCATGAAGTTTATGTGCTCTAAACGTGTATAAGAATGGAGCAATTCAAACCTGTGTAAACAAACACAGGATAAGGCTAAAATTACCTTTATTAAAAAAATGTTTTAATTAGGCGCAATAAGCATGGTTCTGTTATTGAAAAATATGATATTTTGACAAAGATACTGTTTCTTGGTTACAATGTGAAGATTAATACTAAGCTTGGTATGAGGTAGTGCTCATTATGCTTGCACCTCGGTTTAACTCCACCTTAGCGTAACTGAACTGATCGGACTCCGTCACCCTAGGCACCACAAAGAGCTCCCCCCTTCCCGGTAAATGCTTATTACCCCTATCCAAAACGTCATAACCATTCTCCAGCTCAATCTCATCCACGAGAGGGCGATCTTGTGACGTCATGCGACCAAACGCCAGTCTGTTATACGGGGATACAGATTGGTATGGGTTTCTGATCTCCAGAGGGTCGCTATATCCAGTGTCTCCGTAGTCGTTACTGACTGCAGAGGATTCAAATGCTTGATTATGAACTTCACCTTGGTCTAACAGTACAGGTTTTTTCCCGTTAGAATGGACACGTTCAAAGTGTCTGAAAAAAAATGAACACAAAATGCAAACAGATTAGCTTATACTAAGTAAAGGCTTTTTGGTACATAAATTCCATCTCATAATCTTAATCAAGAACAATTAGCTGCAAACAACAACAAAAACAAAACAAAAACAACAAAAACAAAACAAAAACAACAAAAACAAAAACGCCAACGACAACGACAACGACAAACAATGACAACAACAACGACAACAGCAGCAACAGCAGCAACAGCAACAGCAGCAGCAACAGCAGCAGCAACAACAACAACACCAACAACAACAACAGCTGCGACAACAATGATGACAACGACAATGACAGAGCCAACGACGATGACGAAAACATGGACGATTCTAATGTTGGTGCTAAAGACCCCTTGCATTGGCCGCCATCGTTGATGAAACGTGCACGCGTGAAAGGCTGTCATTGGCTGAGAGTCGCGCGCAGCGCGTACACGCCTGCACTTTTCCATTGTTTGTCATCAAACGGCGGCCACTGACGTCATGTGCAATCCATCTATTATGGCCCTTTTCGAAACACGGCTTGTGTGATTGGGCTGCGGCGTAGGCTCCGAAAACGTGCACTTTCCTTTACGGAGCTTCAAACAGGCGGACGGAGCCAAATCTTGAGCCCCAAGCCCAAACCGTGGTTTCGAAAACGGCCTAGAACTAATTGCAGTGATAGTTCCTTTTATGTATCTTCATCGATCATCTTTTATGTTCCTGATTCCATTTAAATGTAACCGTCCTGCTTTTGGTAGGTCACATCAAACCGATCTATAATCGTATCAAAGACAAGTTGTTCTATTAAGCAAGATGGGGGGGGGGGGTGTACCTCTCGTTGTGTCTGCAGGATCGACACCAGCAGCATATGACGATTAGAAGAACTAGCAGAGTTAGAAAGCCAACACAGCTAATCGCTACAAACAAACCACATATGAAACAATATCTCAATGAATCAATTTAGCCATCATAGCCAGATATATAAACTGATTTGTTTTGTTTAATTGTCATCCAAAACCTTTCCGAATAGGGTAGTACTTTTAGCAAATGCAGGACCTCTTAATTATGTAGACTCATTAATACCTGTAGGGTTTCGGATGGTGGTACCTAAACAGTACATAACATTCCTTGTAAATTGTTAATTAACTTCAGTGTTGGTTTCAATATTAATATCAATCCATCATTTAATCTGGTTTTGTTGTTCTAATTACTTGTCAGAACTCGAGGGGAAAAAAAGAATGGAAATTAAATTAAAACAAGGAAACACGGATGCAGAATTCTTTAAAAAAGAAAATAATTACAGAGACAAAATAGGAATAGCACGAGTTTGGAAGACATACCAATGACTGTTCCATTGAGTCCAATTTCCGATTCAGAGTCGTCACCCTTGTTTTTATCTAAAAGAACAATAAATCATACTATTTTAGAATGTTGTTTTAAGGTGTTGTAATGTATTGAATTAGGACTTGCTCAAGTCTGTTGTTGCTGATGAGTGACGTCACGTAGCCCGCCCTGGGCGCCACCATCTTTGGCTCGAGCATGGCATGGCACGCATGGTACAAAAGTTTACAGCTCAGAAATAAACCAGGGTTAACGTTCATTAAGTTTCCTCTTTAGCGTGCTTTCCTTAGTAGTACTAGGAGTAGTCTATTACAGGTATGACACAATTAGTCCGGTGGCTTAATGAAACAATCGTGACACGCCGGATTAAAGCACCAAACTTTGCACACTTGTTTTAGGGGTCCCATAGAAGCATATTAGAGGGGGGGGGGGGTGCCCGGTCTGTCATCTCCAGGTCAGTAAGCTAAAGGGATAAACTTTTTCCACATAGCTGTGCGTGAGTGCCTGAAATAGAATCTGCATGGTTATTTGTTATAAGTTTTAATGATATGCGGAAGCGGCCCTCTATTGGTGAAAAATTGATAGGCAGTATTATAATACCACATGAATTTTGACCTCAGCCTGACCTTGACCCAGGTCACCCAAACCGGGCACCCCCCCCCCCCGTCTAGAATGATTCTATGGGACTAAAAGAGTAACTGTACAAAATGTTGTGCTTTAATCCAGCGTGTCACGATTTTGCAAAAAAATTGCCCTAAGTCACTGGACTAAATTTCGTACAATGTTTAGTTTCAATCAACTCGTATCATAAAAAGGGTTATTGTGATGTATCCTTTATGAAGACGAAAGAGTGCGGTTTCAATTTTATTCAAGCGTGGAGGATGTTTCCTCCCTTCATGGTTCAAGTAACACCAATGAAGCTTTACCTATAACAATCCCGGACAAAATGCTTGGGCCATGTGGCACTCCACATACCCTTCCCCGTTCCCCCGCTCAATGCTGTTATAAACCCAGCTGGAGCGCAGACCGCTTATAATGAGAGCCAACATAGAACGGGGGCCGGGGAGCGGGGGCCGAACGAGATATGTCTGGGATTGATAGCTCTAAAATAAAAAGTCGCCTCCCCTCAAGGTGATCCTTCTGCTGCCGCTTCCCAGGCTGTACCGTTAACTTGGGGGTGTGATCCCTGGCTACATGGCATACACAGGTTGTATGGCTTCTGACTGGTACCCCAACAAAGATGGAACTAGTTTTGAAGTTTGTTACCTGGCGTGGTTTGGGTGTCTGTTGTTCTACCCACACGTGAAGTCGTTTTACTCGGAATGCCACTCTTCACCGCTGTTGTTTGCGTAGACAACTTCGTTGCTCCGGACGAAGCCGTGTTTGTTGGTTTCGTCGTAACGGAGTCACCAACCGTACTCGCTGGTTTTGCCGTTGACGACGTTACCGTAATAATCGGTTGGGTTGTTACGGACGCGGCCGTGTTCGTTGGGTTCGTCGTAACGTGGCCAACCGTACTCGCTGGTTTTGCCGTTGATTGAGTTATTACGGACGTAATAGTAACCTTTGTTTCCTGTGTTGTTGACCCCGCCATTGCGTCAGCTGAAAAGAGAACAGAGATGAAGGTTCCTTAAAACCTGGAATTACTGGTTAATAAAGTGTTTGTCTTTGCCTACTGCTTCAACGGTGCTCGGAAGAGGCTGTGGGATCGTGTCTGTTTGTTTGTGTTGGGGTGTTTGTTTTTCAGGTTTTTCCTTATGTCAGAGACAATGAAACACACTGGGCCTAGTTGCCTAAATTACGAATTTGGATTACGATTTTAAATGAGCGACGTGGAAACATTTTAGTGTGTCGCCAATTTAAATAGCTGTCGATTTTGTATAAATTTCCATATTACAATCTTAGGATGCAACATTCTATTCTATTTCAGAATAATAAAACAAAGAAACCCGAAAAGTTTACTCACACAAACAAGAAGAGGTTGATACACTCCACGTTGCGTTACTGGAACACACACAGACCGCTTCACCTTGCAGTAAAAATCCATCCGCACAAGAGAAGATAGCCACGCCCCTGTACTCGTTGGACAATACAGTGACGTTACCATTTTCAGGTGGTTCAGGAGGATATTCACAGGAAACAACTGTAACGGCCAAAAGAAGACAATCGTTAATACACACCACTTGCTTAGAATCATAAATATGCATATAGATGGATTGCACATGACGTCATTGACCACCATCTTTGATAAAAAATAATGGAAAATTGCACGCGTGTACGCGCTGCGCACGACTCTCAGCCAATGATAGCCTTTCACGTGTGCACGTTTCATCAAAGACGGCGGCCAATGCAAGGGGTCTATTAGTAACTAATGTTTAGCTGACTTGGTTTAGCTGACTTGGAATTAGTTGCACCCACTAATGTACCATGGTTAGTTACTCTTTGTTCAATAAGATTTCGGTATCATTTTACAATCGTGAAATAAATTTATTATAAATCTCTTACTTTTGCAGGTGGTGTCCTCCCCGCTCCATTTCCCATTCGACAGACATGTCCTCTTCGAAGACCCTTCGAGCTCGTACCCGTCGTCACATCCAAACTCAACTGCGCCATCTACGTTGAAATCGCCATCTACAGTTCCTAAGAGCTGCCCGTGCAACGGAGTTCCCGGGTAACCACAAGAGTCAAAGTATAAATCTAGGTTTCGGGGGTAAGACACTCAGTGTTATCTGACAGGTGACGAGATTAAAGTTAGATTCTGATATAAGTACCGGTAATAAGTACAGGGATGTAGTCTTGACGCAGAGATAATAATAATAATCAATAACCCTTATTTTGCCACGGACCGATGGTTACTTTAACTTTGCCACAAACTGACGGTTACTTTAAGTTTGCAATAAACTGATGGTTACTTATTGACAATAGAGCGATGGTTACTTAATTTCTTTCCATAAACCGATGTTTTTTTTGCAATATAGCGATGGTTACTTAAAGCTTGCCATAAACCGATGGTTACTTAATTTTTGCCATAAACCGTTGTTTACTTAATTTTGCAATAAACCGGTGGTTACTTAACTTTGCAATAAACTGGTGGTTACTTAATTTTGCAATAAACCGAGGGTGTTTTGTTATTTTTGCATTCGAGCGATGGTTATTTTAATTTTGCAACAGAGCGATTGTTACTTTATTTTCCCCACAGAACGATTGTTACTTAAATTTTACAATAGAGCGATGATTAATTTGATTTTGCAATAGAGCAATGGTTACTTTGCCGTCGTATCTAAGGCCTACCTGTTTGACAGATATACTTGAGAGAACTACCGCAAAATTCATCGTTCCACGTGTAGTCGGGGTTAATCATTTTAATACACTTCTCGTCATCGGTGCTTGGTTCCATAGGCGACCAGCTCGGTGCAGTTATCAACTCATCTACTCGTGGAAAACAAATCACAATTTGGGATTTAATTTTTTATATTGACTTTATCAACTTTTGTTTTTAAACAGAATTGAAATGCCACAAGAAAAGAGAAAAACCGGACAAAACTAAACAAAGCAAAAATGAACAAAACAACAGCAACAGACACCATCACAGAAAAAATAGTGAGAAAATGTCAAACAGATTAGGGTTCAGTCTGCACCTATAGTACAAGACCTGATTACGGTTCAGTTATATTACTTTCAAAGTCAAGGACATTATTATTTTAGTAAGTCTTAAAGGTGAGGTCGTAGATTGGTAAGTACTCGAAAAATTAACGAAAAAAACAAAAACAAAAACTTTTTGGTGAGAAGCTCTACAGCTGTTAAACTTTTTTTTTGAGGAAAGAGAAAGAGTTCTTCTTCGAAGTAATATGGTTTGGATAATTTCACCATATTTGAATCTGAGACACGATTCATGCATGAATTCTGCGGCCAGAGATGCAGTTGGTAGCCGCTGTAACCTCTTCAAAACGTGGATTGATTCAACGTTCGTATGAAAATACCGTGACAGTTTTGTTGCCTTTTTATCCCCAGCAAGTATACTAGACACTGTATTCAGCTGAAACTTTGTGACATGTGACTTGTAAACTATATTACTGTATAATTTTGTCTATAAATCAGCATAAATAACAATCTACGACCCTACTTTTAAATGTACAAATCTATACGTTCTTAAAAAAATCGAGTAGTTTGAATAAACGCTTTAATGTACTTTCCCTGACATTCTTAGGGATTGTTGTAACTGCATGGTCTACTCACAGTCTGTCCATCGCCATACGCGGTCGGTAACAGAAGAATCAATTTTGGCTCCTGTCCACCAGTTTGCAAATTCATCTGTGTCAGACAGATAACTCATCAAGAAGTCTTGCATCTCTTGGTCTGTTACTTCCACCAACCAGCCTCCATTCATGTCGCAATAAGTCTTGGCTTCATACCAGCTATATCCTCCGCGTTTGAAAGTAAGACAGCGGTCCGAGTAGTTAACTTGTTGGTCAGCAGATAAGTTGTCAATCGGGCATGGGGTGTCTTGAAATCAACAACAAGTATCCATAAATCAAAATATAGTCAAACCATAACAACGAACAAAAATCATTTAAAATTGTTGTATTGTTAAAAGGTACAATCTCATAACTAGCATTTGTACGTAGGCTTCTTAACACAAACATTTTCAGTCCTCGGAAAATATAAATGAGAACTTTCAAAATTCACTCCACTCAAACAAAAGACTGAAACCCCCAAAACCCTCAACGCCCCCAAAAAACCCCAAACAAACAAACAAACAAACAAACACCCCAACACCCCAACAAACAAACAAACAAACAAACAAACAAACAAACAACAACAACAACATTAAACCAAAGCCTCAAATCATTAGTCAAAGCAAGTATATAAAATACTTTTATCACGGCGCATTCACTTTTCCTCTATTGTGACCTCAGCTTTTTGAGAATAACTATTCTTTATTATCATTAAAAATATTAATAAACAATAATATTGGAAAAACATGCTGTTTTACCGTGTCCCTCAAAGTAGGCAACTGCGACACGTGCCCGCAAATTCGCTCCCTATTGCCCAGGAGTTGTTTTATCTTTTTCAAAACATTAGAACGTAACTGATTAATTGACCCACCAAACTGACAGAGCGCCGAGTGTAGGTAGCCACCTGTTGATTCTTGACTGTTGCAATTGACGTCATTCCAGCGGTAGTTATGTCTCTGTGATTTATCCGATGTATACAGATTGCTCAGCTGAATGCAATCCTCACTTGATTGATCATCGTTTGGTTCGTAAGGAGCCCAAGGAAAGAATGTGATGTTATTCCTGCCTAAATGAACGGAAAAACCCCCCACACAAATAATGATAAATAAATAAATAAATAAATAAACAAACAAATAAATAAATCAGTAAATAAGTGGAAGGGAAATCAACTGGAATTCAGCTATTGGTTTCATTATCTCATTGTTCATGTTCAATCTGTGACATTTTGGTACTATTAATACACTTATTTTATGACTCCTCTCTAATTGTATATAGCCATTGTATATAACTCTAGGTAACCTTTATTTATTAGTTAATTTGTAAATAAGCTTTGGTGGTTTATTTGTGGTGGATGTGATATATTTTGGAGTGTGAAATAAACGGGGTCGTATAACTACACTCAAGAGAAAAGGAAACAAAAATAGAGTACAATAAATTAGAAAATATCAATCAATATCAAAACATATCGTGATTGGATGAAGATGTAAAGTAAATACAACTACAAATAAATTCTTAAATACGATCGAAAATACACAACACCTGATAAGATGATCAACCGTTATATAGTTAATTTCTCAAACGAAACGGAGTGCGGATGCGAAAGACGGGGGGGGGGGGAGGGGCGGAGGGGGAGAGTTTCCTACTTTCCTAAGTTGTATCTTTGTGTTGGCGAATACTTACTGTGGTCCCAAATCCACGCCTTCGACTCCTTTCCACCGATCCAGTATCTATCTCCAGATGGTGTAATAGATTTAAGATGTTCTTGTAAAAATGACTGCTGACCACTGTCGCTGATCTTGGCCAGTGTCAAATGTCGGCCCTCGCATGCCGTCTTCGCGCCATCCCAGTTTTGGGAGTCTGCGGATAGCTCAAAACAGACGTCATTTTGGTATCGTAGACTGTTACCAGTCGGGCAGGTTGCTGTCAAATAAGAAGTCAAGATACTAGCTAATTTTTAATACACAATCATCTGGACTAACTAACCAGACCATCCAGTCATCTGCTTTTCAAGTGAGCCACGAATTAATTGTTTTGTTTTCTCTTCTAAAGACACTCCCCTACAAGCCTTAGCTTTTGGGGGTCGTGCCTCTGCATTATTTGTCTTTTGCAGTCTGTTATGCGCTGCTCAGGATGCAAAATAAATGTAACAATGGATTGAATTTAATTGAATTAGCTCCGTTAATAATAATTGTAACGCACATATGATTACCTACACTGTTCCCTTATTTTCAACATTGGCATCCCTTCATTCCATTCAAGACAGTGTTTCCTTTTTCTTAGTTTTGTTTGTTAGTGTCGGTTTAGAGTTTATGATATTCCAGTTTTTGACTAACTGTCTGTAAACAGCCGTATGGAAGTGAATGAAAGTGTGTTTTTGGTCATCCATTTGCCAGAACTGCTGCCTTTAAGTGTACCAAATAATGTATAGTCGAGTTTTGCTTTGTTGCCCTTTGCATAGCCACACACACATATATTTATATATATATAAAATTAGTAGGGGAGATGGCCTTAGCTTTCGATCCAATCCGGACCTTCGTCAGAGGCATAAACAAGAACAAACACAAACATATCCATTTATAGCAAAAAGAGGAGCAAAGGATTAAGGGAGAGTATCCAGAAAAAAGCGGGAAAATATAGCCAATCAGAGTTGTAAATTTACTGGCTAAGAACCAATAAGAGTGAAGAAGTGAGAACAAAGGATGGTCAGTGTCAAAGGCTGGATCACTGGACCATAAAGGTGGTACTGCATTGTAGGTATTACAATGCGGGAAGCATGAAAGGGTAGGATTAGAGGGCAAGCCACATAAGAGAATGCAACTATTACAATAGGAGGCAAGATCAAAGTAATTATAGAATAAAAGAATCAGTGTAAGAAGTTAAAACTAAGCAAGAGGAAATATATATATATATATATATACACATTTTTTTACTGTTTGTCTTGTCTTGTCTTGTTGTTGTTGTTGTTGTTGTTGTTGTTGTTGTTGTTGTTGCTGTTGCTGTTGCTGTTGCTGTTGCTGTTGCTGTTGCTGTTGCTGTTGCTGTTGCTGTTGCTGTTGCTGTTGCTGTTGCTGTTGCTGTTGCTGTTGCTGTT
This sequence comes from Pisaster brevispinus, assembly GCA_023634235.1. Lineage (NCBI taxonomy): Eukaryota > Metazoa > Echinodermata > Asteroidea > Forcipulatida > Asteriidae > Pisaster > Pisaster brevispinus. Next base: position 2,676,221 of record JAMKCF010000017.1, read on the forward strand.
GCTGTTGCTGTTGCTGTTGCTGTTGCTGTTGCTGTTGCTGTTGCTGTTGCTGTTGCTGTTGCTGTTGCTGTTGCTGTTGCTGTTGCTGTTGCTGTTGCTGTTGCTGTTGTTGTTGTTGTTGTTGTTGTTGTTGTTGTTGTTGTTGTTGTTGTTGTTGTTGTTGTTGTTGTTGTTGTTGTTGTTGTTGTTGTTGTTGAAATTAATCCATTGAGCGAGTGCAGTGCGAAAACCTCTAGATAAGTTTCTATCATTTGAGGCAGCCCCTCGGGCCAGTATCTCTGTTTCAGAGGTGTGTCTGTGTTTTTTATCTGTGTTCATGTCTGTCTCGATTCTAGGTTCTCCGGTTTTTCTGTTTATTTTCTCCCATTGTTTTCTTTGTATTTTGATGTTTTTTTTTATTGTTTACTATACTGCAGGATATGTTTTGTAAAAAGAAATTAACGCCATCCATCAGGCATCAGCAAAAAACAAAACAAACTTTGACACTTGTTGTCTAAAACCAACCGTTGCAATAAAAGTCCGACTCTGTCCATGCCCCATTTTCCTGACAAGTTCGCAGAGGTTGACCTTCTGCCTCGTATCCACTCTCACACGTGTATGAGATCACGTTGCCAATATCGAACATCGTCCCCCTAGTGTCATTCACGATACCGCCTGCAGGAATGTGTGGCTCTGGACACTGTATAGCTATCGAAACAAAAGTTGTGATATAAACGGTCAGTCGATAATCATCTCCACAGAAAAGCAGATGGAACAAGTTTCACAAAGATATCAGCCAATATAAATATTGTAGTGATTTTCGGAATATTACAGGAATCGCTAAAAATAATTTTAGGCTTGGAGTAGGTCTTTAAAAAAATTATCTCTGAATGCTGTGACGTCAGAACGTGGCATTGGTTCATGCTCCCTTGTGTTTTTCTGAAAAGTAATAATTGCTTACCTTTACTTAGACGTACAAAATGTATTCAATAGCTTGTTATAACATCACACAAGAGCGTGTCCTTCCCCCTTTTCCGTTGTTTTCGTTATCTATTTTCTTTGAATTTGTATTATTTTACAAATGGACAATTTTAGGAAGGATTAGAAACTTTGCACGGTGGGAGTTCAACTATGTGAGGTTTGCGGTAGCGCCATGTGTAAATCTCTTTTGCGTTGTGGTGATTCCGAGGAGAACCGGTGGTTAGACAAACTCAGCGTTTCGATCAGTAAGCTCTGATCGTCTAAATTGACATTTTGAAATATTAACTAAAATTGAACAGTAATATTGTATTGGTCCCCTGTTGTTACCTATCATAAGTAATGCACTGGTTTCTTCCATCGAGTTTTGCTGCGCAAACTCTGTAGTGCATTGGACACACGCATAATGTGACGTCAACCAGAAGGTCAAAAGCCCAACCTGGGGGTGACCTTGTTTGTGTTAATAATATCTAGCGGTATTTCACCAGCCTCGAACATAAGATCTTAAGACCCTGCGAAGAGTTACGTTTTCAGTGCATATGCTGACACATTTCAATATTTCCATATTTCCATTTCTAAATCATAGACACTGGTCAGCTTATACACCGTGATATCCTAAGCTGGACCATGCCACACGTCCTAGACGGGGGTGTCAATCAACATGGTACCGTTTGGTAAGAAGGGGCAGGACAAAACTCTGCGAGATTAATTTGTATACAAAATCGGTATGTAAATTGCCAATGGTAGATTACAGCACATTAACAAAAAATCACAATAATTAAGCAAATCAATAAGCTTAAATTAACCCAGGCCATACCTGGACATGATAACAACTTACTAAGGCCTATATTAAAAAAAAAAAAAAAAAAAAAAAAAAAAAAAAAAAGCAAAACAAATCCTCTCATGGTAAAAACCTTGTCAGCTGACAAGGTACCAGAGGGACGTTGCAACCAAGCAGATCCCTCGTTAATGGTAAATTTACCTTTGCAATTAGGATCCCCAACCCAACCGTCTCCGTACGCCAAACATACAGCCACTGAGGTAGGACCAGTGGGCTCGTAGCCAGGGCGACACCTACAACTTACATAATCCGTCTCACTTGAGCAGTTTAAATTAGTCGAGGAAGTGTCACATGATGTAGCTGAAACAAAGACAAATTTTTGACATTAATTGATACTAGTTAATTATATAGGAATGATAATGATATCAAACATTTGCGTCTGACAGCGTCTGACAGCTTACTGATTTTGAAGTTTATATTAGAAACATTTACGCTGTGAAATGTTTCTCTCTGAAATGAAGTCATATTAGAGAAAACTTTATTGAAAACCTAATAAAAGACAAAACAAAAACAAGAAACACTAAATGAATAAATAAACAAATAAATAAACAAATAAACAAATTAACAATAAAAACGCAACAGCTGAATTCGCCTGGTTATACAACTAACATTAAGGACAAAGTGTTCACATGCTGAAATATGTGCATGTTTTTTTTACTGTTTTTCATGACTTTCTCGGGTTTATTATTAATTCATGGTTGATCCCACAAAAGCCGAACACTGCCTACGACAATTTGTTTTTGTTTCACCATTTCTGCGTGATAACTTTAAATTGATTCAATTAGTTGTCATCCTGACATTACTCAACTATGGCTACATAATCAATCAACGGCTATGCCGATTATCATGGACAGAGCCTCCAATTCGTTAACTGGTCAGAATTATTATAGTAAAAACAGGGTATCAACCAAGTTAACAAATATGCTCAATAATCAAACAAATAAATAAATAAATAATAACATAGATAATAAAATATAAATTAAATGCTTTAGTAATAAACAATAAATGCACGTGTACAAAAGCCATTATATAACTGAACAAAATAACTTTTAAAAAACCCCAAAGAATATTATTAACAAAAACGAGAGATAAAGTGAAAAATTTTCTGAATGCCATAATAAAAAGCATTTACAAACGAATTTAAATGACAAAATACTACATGTGAAATTTCCAAATTTGTATGACTTATTTGGTTGTTTGTCTTTTGGGGTACGTTTTGTGCCGTTGTGGGCTTTGCATGGATCGCCTTCAGAAAGTGATTGTTTTCGCTTTTTGGGGTTATCCTTCGGCTTGTCTCTCTGTGGTCCTTTTTATATTCACATTGTTAGCTCTTTGTACGTATTGTTTGTGTGCTGCCTGGAAATAAATAAATAGATTAACAAATATATAAAATAAATAAATAAAATAAATAACAGCAGTTAACTAGAATGCAATTTCACAAAGTTAGAAGAATGCGAAATGAACCAGAGAGAGTGTCTTCGAGCCTAAAACTTTCTTACCTTGAGAAGATGAGGTCATAAAACTCAAGAATGCCGATACTCCCAAAAGCACAAATGAAATTTTGGAATACGTATCCGGCATTTTTATTTTCTTGTCTTCAGTGGGTAAGTACCGAAGTTGCTTTCTTTTCACAACCAATGTCCTTACTCCGTTCCAATCAATCTCGGCAAGTAAAGTGTTGTTTTTTTTAAACAATGTCTCCACTCAACTTGCAAACTGGCAGCCACTAGTAAGTACCGAAAGTGGCTTTCTTTCCACAACCGATGTCCTTACTCAGTTCCAATCAATCCGGGCACGTAAAGTGGCTTTCTTTTTTTTAGAACCGATGTCCTCACTTCACTCACTTGCAACCTAGCAGCCACTTTCTTGAGCGGCTCATCCAAAGCGTTGATGCCCAAACACAGTCAGGAATTATCCATTTGACAAAAAGACGTTCGGAACGACTAGTTTTCTTTGATCATGTGTTACTTTCACCTCTCATCGCCGAACTCACACACAGACATCCAATCGTCCATGCCAACCATCCAACACTGCAGTGAGATTCGGTTTTCGACACCACTTTTGGTGGGCGTGATCATGCTCCAACGCAGAGATTTCATATCAGGTCTTAGGGTGGATATTTTACAAAGTCAAGAGTTATCTTTATTTGTGAGTTGTCCTCAGGCCGAGGAAATGATATCAAGTTTGTTTGCATGTGATTGGTCACGTGTTGTGTGGATAACTGATGAAGACTGATATGCAAAACCTGGATGTCTCTCTTTTGTAACTTGTGACAGCATTCCTTTGTCTCTAGATACAATATGAGCTTATCGGATTATTATTCACGTCTACATAACTACTATCGTGTGTCGCGTGAGATTCATTATCACACTTTTTCGCTGCGTCCCCCCCCCGTTCCAATGACCGTACCCCGTGATTTGCTATAGCAATCAATAGAGGGCGCCATAATGAGCTTTGAAAGTTATAAACAAAAACCTCCACTTCAGTATACTTGTAAAATGCTGAATTTCTCCATTGGAAAATCAACTTTGCAAGTTTGTACATGCTATCAACATTTTGTTAGAGAAAACGTCTAAGATGATGTTCCAGCAATACTTTTCTTCGTTTTTTGGAACCGTTCGAATATTGTAGTCCTATAATATAAATATAGATAGACAATACAACTAATCTTTGAACAATTCCTTTCAAGGTGGTAGCGTTTTTGAGATATTGCCGACAATCTGGAGCGGTTACTATGTCCACGCAGGAAGAATAATCCTTAATTGGAACACACAATCTGAGAAACGTATCTTGCAGAAACGTTTCTCAGATCGAAATCGTTTTTAATTCCTTTCTCTGACACCACTTTCCGTAGAAAGGAATCGTTTCTGAAAATGTTATATATATTATCAACAATTGCAGTTCTCCTTACCAAGCAAGCTTTTATGGTCATTATTTTTGGGGAATATTTACCAAAGGTATATATACCCGCCCTTTAATCCAGCGTGCCTTTCGAAAGCGAACGGCAGCGCCCTCATCGATTGATCAAAATGCACTTTATCTTTTGTGAGCCCAGTCTCCTCACTACAGGAGTCCTGTAATGTGTTTTACTGTTCTTGCCAGTAACAAAGCCAAAGGTGATTTGAACTTCCTTGTTATCCTAAGGCTGGACAAGTCCAGCACCCCCCCCCACCCAAACACACTACACCCACCCACCCACCACAACCATTACAGGTGTTTGTAAGTACCAGATGACACGCACACCAATGGTGTGATTTTCGGTAGATGGTATAGTCTTGATTGGCGACGCTGTTTTTTGTATTAGCCACCGGTAGAGGGCGCTACATTAACTGTTTGGGAGACTGACTCAGAAGGACCGGGCAAGTCTATCGTGTGATACAGATATCTCTTCTCCAGTAATTCGTGTTGCTATATCGCACTACGTTAAACAAAATGAACGTCGCCAATCAAGACTATAGATGGTATGGCAGGAGAGTCAGCCCCTCGGAGATTCTGTGTGTCCCCGCCCCCCACCTTATTACGGCGAACTGTGTATACATTTCTTCTGATAGCGCTCACTTTTGAACTAACCTCCTTCGTTCGATCAGCCCATGTCAATTTCTCATTATGGAGACAGAATCTCCGTGGACAGATTACCATTAGAGGGTTTTAAATGATTGTGCACGCCATCATAATCTTGTCCAACCAATCAAAGATAAATGTTTGTTAAACAATACGAGGCTATGGTTTAGGCGATAGGACGGATAACAGACACTGTACACGCAATGACTGCCCGTGCACAGAGAATCTAAATTATACAGGGGAACTTGCTGGGGTTGAAAATAATTATGCCATACCCTTTAGAAAGAGTTCGTGGGAGGAAACTCATAAAAAGAACATTGCCCTCTGTCCACCTGGAATTAAGATTTTTGGGGCAACATTTTGTGGGATTGTTTGCATACATTTAAAGGAAGAACCAGGTCGGACAAACCAGTGAAGACACAGTATGTTATCATGAAATTATGTAGACAAGACCGAGGCTGGCGACAGGCTAGACCTTCGGTTGGAAAGAGGTTGTAACAGTGACCCCAACCCTTCACCAACCAAGATTAACAATACGCTTCTGCGCTCTCTATCTATAGATTTAATGGCAGGCAGAAGCTCCGGCCCAAAATGTGACAACTCCACTCAGAAAGGGACGTGTAGTTGCCCTATACAGGGCAGCATAAATTGATGGTGTATAGGTTGCCTCATACTTGATAAATTGTTTTATTTTTGCAATGAAGTCCGCCAATTTTGTACCAAAGGTTGGCAAATTTCGCGGCTGTGACGTTCTGATAGCCTCAACGTAAAACCATTGCACTGGTTTTACGTTGAGGTGATTGAAAACTCACAAATTAGCCGCGAGAGGGCAGTGTTCATGTAAGTTTACACCATCGTCATAATGTCAAACCCAAGTCCTTTCACATGAAGAACTCTTTGATTCCAGTACGCGTCCATGGCCTAACTCTTTTTTTTTATATAGACATCAATACTTTATTATGACGGCTCCTTTCCTGCAAGGTCAAACACAAACCTATACCTGTAAGATCGATATACGGGTTCACGTTGAGATCGAATCCTGATGAGGTATGAACAAGGACACGCCCGAGTAATGTTTGAAGCTTTGTTTGCACGGTGTGGAAAGTAAGAACTGTACCTAGTAAACTTGTGGGTACATACTTTAATCATGTTTAAATCTCGTTTGGGAGGAGTGTTGGCTCTGAAAAGAGCCGATGTGGTCCCACAAACAGACAAACAGACAAACGTTAATGCTTAGGAGAGCTACATTGTGGGCTTTCCACAGGTGTTGTCTATGATCCCTTTTCTTTAATCTTTCCTGTTAAAAACATTGTGGGCACAGCCCCACAATGTAAAAAAAGCCCACAACTACACATCCTACCTAAAACTTACCCCACAATGTATCTCTCGTCCGCCTGACTAAACAGACAAACAGACAAACAGACAACAAACTTTGAAATTTAAGCTCAATCGGTCACAGGAGTCCCAAGAAAAAAGTATAGGAGTTGGAAAAAAAAAACCTTTGTGTTTTCACTGTTTTCAAAGTTGGATCAAAGTTACACATTTTCTCAAAAATTAATGCACTTCAAATAACTACTGAGATTTTACCACAAAATAAGATGGGACGACCACCCCCTTTCTCCCCTTTCATTGTTTTGTTCGTAGATTTTGGCCGAGCTATTACATTATCCTTTTCCACATATAAAACAATAACTTAAAACGTGAGTTAAATTGATTTGTTTGCTTAATGCTAGGTTTAAGTAACTAATACACACGGTTAAAAGGTCACGCATAAACATCTTGCATATCGATTTTTAATCGATATTATGTTTCAAGGTCTTCAAAGTTCAGGGCCATGGAGGAACAATCATGACACGTCAAAAGGACACCCCTAAGGTCAATGCCTAAATATAAACAAAGGTATAATCATTTATTGAAGAAGATTCCAAGAATTATAACCAGATCGACTCCGTGACATCGATAAAAACCAATCGACGCACCGATATGACGTCACACGTTCCAAACTAACAATAATATTAACAATAGTGATAGTGCCTCACGTATGTATTGTTTTATTGTATTTCTTAATTGTTTGGGCTTTCTTCCCCGTGTAAGTTCATGTTCATTTTCATTTGTACGCACAGTGTTCATGTTCAATGTTCAAATTCATGTTCATTTTCATTTGTACGCACAATGTATTGCACCCTGACTCATTTTGAATAATAATTTTGAATACATTTTAAATAAACGCAGTCAGGAAAGAAAACTAAACTAAATGTTATACAAAATACAAATACAAACATCCCTGTGGAGAAATTACGAGTCTTTCAAATAACTGCAGTACTTAACATGCATGGCTACCATAAATTTTACTATACAACAATTCATCGCAGGAAACCCTCAATCTATTTAGATTGCTCTAGTCTCTACGCATTGTTGGGGCCTGTGGGAAACAACTGTTGCATGTTGAAGTGCCGATGTAGACAAAGAAGTGCTGTTCTGCTTCATTGAACAGATTGATTAGAACAGGGGAAAGGACGGATGCAAGTCTGGTGTCTAAACGACAGTAAATGGCATCCATATACAATGTATTAAAATCTGTAATGAGAGGAGTCTGCGCGCAACTCTGATCTAAAGGTCAAGATTATCCTTTTTAAAGCTCGCGAATGGGGTTTATTCTCAAAACCAGTTTCCACACTTTATGTGACATGATTAACATGAAATAACAAGACAGTACAAACCCGTGAAAGGTTTAGCTTATCAATCGGTCACCATCGCAATCATGATAAAAAATGAGTGAAAAAAATTATGTTTTCACTGTTTTTCAATACGTTTTGGACTCACGAGATTAAAACTAAATGTAAAAAAATAAAATAAAAATAAAATATGAAAGCCTTAACATTTCAGGCAAAAATATTTCAATGGACGTTTTCAAGTGACGCTTTCCGTAAAAAATACATACGTAAGCCACTTGCTTTTGTCACACACAAAAAAAACCCCCCAATAAATAATAATAATTGAATTTATTTTTTAGTATATAAGGTGATCAGTGAGTTTTGTGTGTGTGTCGAATTATCATTGAAATGTACTCAAATGCATTGATCATGAACGTGTCTTGCTGTAGCAATTCAACGTTGTTCGCGTTGTTTTTAGTTTTCTGTGTGTTGACCACATTAAGGTGTATGGGAATTTTTTATAAATCCGGTATGCTTTTTTTTTTTTTTTTTTTTTTTTTTTTTTTTTTTTACGAGCATACCGAATCTCTTGATGGCGATGGTATTTGTTCAATGATAATTTTTTCTTCTTCAGTTTACCCCTTGAACGGTATCGTCAAAACCAGAGTTAAGGTCGAATTATGTGTAACATTTTAAGTTTAACAAAATCAATAGGTAAAATGATTATAATAGTTTAAAAAAAAAGACAGACAGGAGCGCGATAAGTTAACCAAACATCAACCGCTACTACGTGCATATTGTCTTCACAAACGTATTCTATAATGAGACCTTCGAAGGAGCACGCACAACGGCTTTGTTTCTGAGCGATCGATATTGGACGACGGTCCTGCCCTTCACCGCTTGTCTCATTCCTAAAAGGTTCTGAGCTCACACAAATTGCTCCATTATCATCTTACAAACCCACTTGAGGGGAGGGCATACCTTTGGTAATTACTCCTAAAAGTAATTGCCATAAAAACTTGTTCGTTAAAGAGCACTGGAGAGCTGTTAATATAATAACATGTTGTCAAAAACGAAGAAATGTAGTTTAATTAGAGAAAGAGGTAAATTTTCACGCACACAATTTGAATCTGAGAAAGGCTTCATGCATGAAGCCTTTTTTAGGCATAAAGGGTGTTTTTTTCTTCCATTATTTTCTTGCAACTTCAATGAAAAATGGAGCCAAAATGTTCACAGGTTAAAACAAATTATGCATGATGTTGAGATGCACAGGTGAGAATACAAATCTTTGACAACTACAAAATGAAAACCATGTCTTTAAGATACATTTTTAGTAAAACTTGGTTTATATTTATAACAATTTCGCGGAATGTCTATGGCTTATATGTTTTGCTCTTATGTGTAGAGATACCCCCCCCCCATTAATTGTTAAATTTAATGACATTTATGTAATGTTTGTTGTTTTATTTTTTACTACAATTTCTTCCAAAGACATCCAATGTAAGGACGGAATTAACCATTTGTGTTCCTCTGTTCTCCATACTCTACTTATAATGACAAGTCTATCCCATAAAACACAAAGTCTTTTCGTATTATTTCATTAATTACCCGTAAGATTATTATAACCAACTTATGGTGGCTTTAAGAGGACATTCAACATATTCAACATAATATATTTTAAGTAAACACGATTTCTCCCACGAAATTGCAAATATAAACGTAAATATTCGCGGGACACGGCCGAAATCATTCATGAAAATAATGTGCGTGTAATTTGCAATTTGGGAAACAAATCGTCAACAAATTTTACGTTAGTATTTACGTTGTATATGACTTTTGATCATGTCCCTTTAAAGCCACCGTACTTATTCATTGAGGACATCAACATGTTAAACAGTGGTACATGTACAACATGTACCTTAGAACCTCTCTCGATGCACGTACACAGTACATGTACACACATACACACGTCTCTAAGCTGGTGGACGCCGGCGATGGCAAAGGTGAATTCCAGTAACGTTGAGGGCGCATGACGTATTGGCAACGTGCCATGGCGACGGTCACAACCCCGCTGACGCGTCACTATTGACCTAGCAACAGTGTAAAGGGAGATCCTGTTCATAAAACTCCATGCACACCTGTCGTACGCGAACACACTCGTTATCTAGTGAAATTGGAATACAGTGCAAGGTTGTTCGATCGACGGCTGCCTTGTTCCATCGTATTTATAAGGCATACTTCCTTATAATTTTGATCAGTTTGTGACTTTGAAACACCACCGGCACAAAGTATATAGCTGGTTATGAATTGCGTCTTCTAAGATTTGCAGTTATTTAATTATCATACGATTCGACTATCTACGCAGAGTTGTCTGGACGCACAGACATTTTTTTTTTCTTCTGCTCGTACACTTCTGGAACCTTGTACTGCAACGTCAATACGATATCATCTTCAGCAGTGACATAAAACGATATTTTTTGTACAGGAATTTATTTTGCCAGCGACCAGTGTTAAAAGTTAACCATGGGTTGTAGCGGATCCAAGAATGCCGTAGTGCCTTCAGTCGGTTCATCGCAAGCCTGGACGGCCGAGAATAAACCTACGTCTGCCGGCTCGACCAAGAGCAAACCGAGCAGGCCAAGCTCGAAGATCATCCGGGTGAAATCGGGGAACAAGACTGAAGTCACGGAACTGAAGCCAGAACGGACCCTGTCAAGAGACTCTCTGCGGAGTGGGGTCATTCCTAGGGGGGTGTCGTCTGCGACCAGCAAGGCATCGGCACACACATGTGACAGCGGTCTCGAGGAAGACTATGGCCATGTCATCTCGGAAGAGTCGGACCCGACAGCACAAGAAGGGATTCTCGCAGGGCAACGACCACGAACACCAGGTAAGAAATCCTTACCCCCCCAAAAAAAATTACTTCATAAACCAACACAAGAACAGAGTTTACATTATACAATGGAGGAAGGATTATTATTTTCTGATTACATTTTACTAAAAGAATTGATCATTTTATTGGGAAGTTGTGATGACATTTCTTCATGTAAACTGAAGTGGAATTCGGCTACGAAGAACGAAGTTAGTAAAATATTTTAACATAGCATAAACATCTTCATTTACATCTACAAAATCTTCCTTTACGCCACGCTATAACAACGAGATTTTTTTTTAGAATGTCAATGACATTTATCTTAACTTGGCACTATACATAATTTCCAATCATTCTTTTGATTAGTTTTGCTATTTTGTTTCCAAATTATGCATCGTTCTTGAAGCACAAAGACGCTAAAGATAATTAACCACGTGACAAACACAGTGAACTATCGTTTCTCGTGTAGAGATATTTTTTGGGGGAAACTCACACAGTGAATACAATAGGTTTGCTTTGACAACAAGTGACCTCTGTTGCTTGTTACGGTCGGATGAATTTGCCCCGGTAGGGGGTGGGGAAAACATTAATATTCATGAAGCTGGATCGTTGGGTTATTGCACTTAGAGTCCTATATTTATTTTAACACAATTATATAAATAACAGGATCCTAATCAATTTTTTGGGGCTTTGTTTGTTTCCTTCTGCAGATTTGTCAATAAATGGCACACAGATTTCATCCCGCAAGCGGAGCGGGAAGGACAGAGAGAACCGTACGGGAAAGGACATCATAGGGGAGCTGAAGAGCCAGGGTCTACTGTCCAAGCCGGTGGCTGCCCAGAGCGGTATGGCATTCGATGTCATGATCGCTCCGGAGTTTGGTATACTTCAGAAGCCACCAGCTCGCCTAGCGAAACTCAAGAAGAGGAAGTCTAAGAAAAGAACTCTCACTAGAGAGGAACTGGAGGTGAAATTGAAATCAGCTGAGGAGAGAAGAAGGGTAAGGGGAACAATTTTTGTGTGTGATTGCATTTTTATATTGTTCCTAAATTCTTGTACTAGCCCCCTTCACACATTTTTAATCCAGCTACACATCTTGGAATAGTTTCAAATTTCCTCAGTTTTGTGGCAAACTAAAAAACTTGATGTATTCAACAACCTTATTTTGTACTCTTTGATTCCATCAACAGCGCAAAGAAGCCGAAATGATCGAGAAACTCAGCACAGCCGCAAAGGAAAAACAAGTGCAGCAATCTCTAGACGCATCCGAGGCAGCTCAGAAGAAAGAAGTCGCCGTGAAGAGCGCCAGCGACATGGACCGAGTAGCCGAGAACAAGGAGGCACGTATTAAGGCCATGAAGGAGAAGTTAGAGAAAAAGAAACAGCACGCGGAGAGGGTACGTCTGGCAAGACTTGCGAGACTAGCTGAAGGAGGTCCATCGCAAGATACTGACATGCAACAGCCGCAAGATAATGCAACCAGTAATGAAACGTCGGCTGTTTGAACATAACCAACTCTCTCTCTCTCTCACTGAGTTTTGAAGCAAAGTTATTTCTTCTTTGACTCGCAAAGACAAGAAATATCTTTGGATGCAACGTGATGTACGTCTGAGATGACGTTCTCGGGGTTGATATACATCTGAAATAAGATAACGGACAAGAAGACAAAACAGCCGTGGACAAAACAGCCGTGGCCAAACCAACCAAAAACAGGGTGATACATGGTTTTTTAACTAACGTGTGCCAAAAAAGAAAAAGAAGTGATTAATGGTCAGTCCGGGGTATTTTCATATAAATTATGATGCGCTGGAAGATGGCGTGCATTGTGTGGGGTATAATGAAGTAGAAGTTCTAAAAAACCGAGCATGGACGAAATTCCACAGTACATGTACATATTTTCATAAGTACCTTCAATGTTCCAAAAGCCTATTGTGTTTCACAATAAGACCCCAAAAGCACCAAAGTGTGCTTGCTAACAGGAGCTCCAGTACAAGTCCAATCTCGACTTAGTAATTTTTACAACTACAAATACACGTGAATTTCCATGAACGCAGTTGGATTTGATGATTGTCTTGCTGGTTCTTAAACCACTCAGGTCTCGGCAGAAACAAAACAAAAGTAGCGGCACGTTCTTACGGCACAGTAAGTAAAGCAGATATTGCACCCATCCAAAATCAAATCCACTACCGTCTCCGAAGTTGGATTTACTCTAAGTTCAGTTGGAATTTCAAGAATTTAACTTCAGTGTCATTAGAGAAAGTGCCGCGACTCTTGTCGAAATAAGAAGAGTTTTGAAGGGTTGGCATTGGATGTGCCTTAAACTACTCCGTCCATGTTTATAATGTTTGTTTTAAAAGTAAAAAGAGTTGATCTCTATAAAAGTTTAAATTAATATGGTACTGGTGACCACACTCTACGGAGCTCGGGAAGTGACATGCCAAAATAAATTTATATATACTGTAGGCCCCTATATATATTATTTTTTTTCCGGTAAAACAAATCTTGGAAAAAAATTTCCACGAGAAAACAAAATGAAGGAAATTATTTTCGTAAGAAACGAATTTGGGAAATTGTTCAGTAAAAAACGTTAGTTTGAAAAAACATTTCCGTTACAAAACACTTTTTTTCGCGAGAAAACGAAAACAATGATGTCACTTCTCATGATCCGTGTACAAGCAGATACGTTTTGGTATTTGTCTATAGTTAAAAAAAAAAACTCGTTTTGTAAACGACGCAAACATATTTTTATAAAATTTTCAAGGCTTTCTTGTGCTTATAATAGATGAAGAACAAGTTAATGTAGACGAGAAGACATACATTGTTCACGGTGGGAGTGACCATGGTCGGAACTTGTCGGATAATTATTGCAGCAACATTGTTTACAGAAACTAATGCATTGTTTAAGGCATGTTTCACTTAGCTGATCGATTACTCACAGTCAATTTTGTGTCTTCATTTGCCAATCGCTCTCAAAACGAATTGGTTTCGCCAAAATTTAAAATGCTTTATCCAACCTTTTACTGATGTAAAATAAACGGGAACAAAAATAGGCCAGTATTTCCTACTAACATTTCCTTGTTGAATTTATGTTGACGGTATCGCCGCTGCAATGTTACTTCTCGTTTTTAAAAAATTTGACTTAACTCAATAACCAATTATTAATTGAACAGTGTGTGGAACGTTTAATTAAAAAAAAAAGGTTAATATGATTGCTTATTTTTATTTATATAACACGTTTGTTGTGAATTGAAATAAAAACACAATGAAAATTTAAGCTGTCGTCACGTGACCCTTTCTTCTAGGTACTTTTTTTTGGGGGGGGGGGGTCAGCTACAGGTAACCTCAATAAAACCCATCCAGTACACATCAATCAAACCAGCCAGCCCTAATTCGGTTCTTCCAACTTGAAACAAAACAACATTAAGCAACACAAGAAGACAAAACTCATTTCGTAAAAAATACTGTTGATTTCACAATTTCAGAGCCAAATTTTTAACGGGGGGGGGGGGGGGAGGGGGGCGGGAGGCTGGGTTTGGCACAGGGTGTCCTGGCAACGAATGGCTGACATGAGACAGTTCTATTTTGCGTTTGTCTTTTCGACAGAGTGGCTGTCCTGGGAACAATGAATCAACACGACCACCGAGAACTTTCAGCATCGCTGCTGATGTTCGCTTGGCCCCCACTGGTCTCGTCCTCTGGCTGAATGCTGTCAAGGTCAGTGTTCTCGATCAAAGTCAGACCATCTAGCATGTCAAGTATGGGGGGGGGGGGATTAGTGAATAAACTAGTAAACTCATAAAAACTGGACCAGATTTTTTATTTAATGATTACTTTTACACGCGAATAATTATTATTTATATACAAGTCAGTACAGGAGCGTGTACTTCCAATCAATATCCGAGATGGGCCAGGTATATTAGTCTATTATCTTAACAATTGACACGTTTAACTCTAGCCGAACTAAAGGTTCATTAACTTCAAGCTTTATGACATTATTTTATAGTTGTTTACAAGTAACTAATGGTTTTACTTAAGAACTCGTGAATTGACTCTAGGGGGTGGGATGGAGTGGGACTTACGTAGGGCTTCTTGAGAAATATTCAAAGTACAGGTGTAGTTATAAAAAGGGGCGTGGCTGGTTGGTCGTTTGAGGTTGCTGTATGAATATCAAAACATTGCATGTTATACATGCATAGGCCAATAATGTACATATATTTGTACATGTAACTAAGTTCTTGCGATGTGGGAGTGTGTGGGGTTGGGTGTTAAATAGGGTGAAGGAGACTACTCGATCTGTGGCGAGTGGATGGGGGCTGGGTGTTGAATAGGGTGAAGGAAGCTACATGATCTGTGGAGAGTGGAAGGGGGCTGGGTGTTGAATAGGGTGAAGGAAGCTACACGATCTGTGGAGAGTGGAAGGGGGCTGGGTGTTAAATAATGTGAAGGAGACTACTCGATCTGTGGAGAGTGGATGGGGGCTGGGTGTTGAATAGGGTGAAGGAGGCTACACGATCTGTGGAGTGTGGAAGGGGCTGGGTGTTAAATAGGGTGAAGGAGGCTGCACGAGGTCGTCGTCGGAGAGTGGATGGGGCTAGGTAAGGGCAAAGGAAATAACACCGTCGGTGGATCGGAGGGTGGATGGGTGAAGAGTGGAGGTTTTACGATCGGTATACAGCTGGAGGACAAAGGAGAGAGAAAAAAGAAAAGAAGAAAAGTCCCTGAAGATGCTACGTTCTACATTACAAGCTTCTTAGCACGGAATCCATTTAAATGGATGTGACATGGTAAGGTCGGAGGCCAAAATAAATACAACACAACACATTTTTAAACAGTATGCTGATGACACAGTGAGACAAGTTGTAACTACTTACAATGTATTAGTTTTTTTTCTTCTCGTATAGCTTTATCCACGAGTAACATTGCGATTATAGACTTGTAGGCGTATATCTACTCGATTCTCTGTACACCGTTCAGGCTAATGATAATTCATATACTGGTACAGGAATACACATGTAGATCTTCATAACGGTGTCAAATCCCTCCTAATGTTCAAATTAATGTAACCAAACCGAAGTTACTAATAGACACGTTTAGTCAGATCCCCTGCAACACTCAAATGAATGTGTATACATGACTGCAGTTGCAGCCAGGGAACATGCCCATCAAGGAGATGGCACCACAGTAAAGGATTAAAATAACAAATTACAATGCAAATTATCATAAATACATGAAACTAACGCAGGTATAAGGAAACGCTGTACAAAATCAAAAATACAAGCGGGTAGCGAAATAATTGTTGAATAGATACTAGTATGGCCTTATTTGAAGCACTGTGCAAATGAGCATGTCTACACTCAATCTACCTTACAGGGCGGGAACCACAAAGGGGACGCTGAGCTTGCGTTCCCCGTATATCTTAAAAAAAAAGTATAATAAGTACATTTTGGTGTACATAAAAATAAACAACAACAATAATACAAATTACCAATCACTTATAAATAGTTATTACATTTTGTAAATGCACATCAGGAGTGTATCTATGTGGAAACACAAAGTTGCCCAAAATAGCAAGTCTCAATTTAAAAGCTTCCGAAATATGCCGTATTCACAAAAGACATTCACATCTGGACAATTTAAACAAATCTTTAAGACTTGAAATCATTTCAGAAGTTACGAGACGATCCAAAAATAATTCGGATTATAATATGTGGACCGATTCGATATTTTGTATACGACACTTAAATGTGTTATCAATAACTTATCTGACGAATTGAAAACCCGAAAAACGGGGCGTGGTCGAACAGTCACGCATCGTGCACGAAATCACAGGGACCATTTAAACTGAGTACGTCAACAACACACAGTAAAGCAATTTGCTTCTCCCAGTCCCAGCCCACTCGCCTCATGGGTGAGACCGGTGCATGGAGCCGAGCGTATAGACTTTTCCCACCTTCGTATTCTTGCACATTATCGATATCCGTAAGTACATGTAGGTCATTTATGTCATTGGGGACAATGGACAGGCAGTTAAGTTTACTGTTCACCAATAATTAATTTCATAAGACCGATAACCCCCAACCCCCCCCCCAAAAAAAAAAAAACAAAAAAAAAAAACCCAAAAACACTATTTACATGTACATAATAAAATAATATCAATGTCAATATCGTACATTGGTGGTACATGTGTTGATTTTGGGCACCTGGCGCCGATAGCATCTCCAATCAAACATCGTTACACAATGTCTTATCTTTAACTGCGTGTACAGCGCGTTAAACCTTTAGTTTAGGTTACAGGTACCATAGGTCATGTTTTATACCGTCGTGCTTCATGCAGCGATTCCATAAGCGCCGATGGAGGTAAAGTTGAAAAACAAACACTCTACACCAGTGTTTGTATTGAGAGAGATTGGCTGTTGCCAGCTTGGGGTTTACATCCCCTAGCGTGAGGTTGACGAGTTTCCTTTGACCGGGAAATCATCTACACCGACTTCGGACACAGTACAGACCAGGGACCAGAAAATATTGCTTAATAGTTGTCTGCTAAGCAGAAATGAGCAGCAAACCAGTCATAAATTGAACATGTGACATGGTAGTTTGGCCGGTAACCTTATTCTGGTCAGCATAACTTTGTTGTGCTAAGCTACTTTTTGTGCTTTAAGCAGCTCTATGAAATTGGGCCCAGCTGTTAAGCAGAACATTCCTTGCTCCCTTTTTTTGCTATAAATGAACATGTTTTTGTTTGCGCATGTTTATGCCTCTGACGAGAGTCCGGCTTGGATCGGAAGCTAAGGCCATCTCCCCTACTAGTTCTATGTATATAGACATTGTTCTATGTACAATGTATATGTATTTATACATATTGCATAAGCTTGGCGAAAACAGTCACGGAAACAAGCGACAACACCCGTCAACCAATTACCACGGTGCCCCCCCCCCATTGGTGCCTGTCCATTCAGAACCACTTACAGCCATTTATTGGTACTCTACATATTCATTAAGTTTATTACCTCATTTAACGCTATAATACGATGCAAGTAATGTATGTACACAACGACAAAGCATATTTGTCATATCTGACAAAAAAAATAATCAAATACCCACATATTGGAATCAATATGTTCCCCGATAATAATAATAATCATAATATCAAGAATTCATATTTACAAGTCTGCAATGCTGTCAAAATTTACAATTCGTTTTTTTTTTCTCCTCAAATATTATGTTTATTTGTGTGTTGCATGGAGAGCGTTATCACCAGTTATTATGCGTGGCAGCTTGAGATTTGATTACCACAGTGGTAGACATATTACAATGTTAAAATCATAGCATCTAAGGTATGTTATATTTTAGTCTATTTTTCAACGAAAGAAAATTAAAGGGGGGGGGGGGTTATTACAACATAAAGCAAAAGTCATAGAATACATTTGACGTTGGAGATGTTTTAAGTTAATCAATCTTCTTTGTAAAATATTGTGATTATAAATAAAAACAAATTGTGGGGGGGGGGTGTGGGTGACAACTGTAACATTTACCTACTTTGCTCTTGTGTGTTCTTTTGTTGGGTTTGGTTATGGGGAGGGGGTGAGGGGGGTGAGGGGGGTGAGGGGGGTGAGGGGGTGAGGGGTGGGGGTCTGCAGGTAATGCCTGTAACATTTACAAATCTTACTCGTGTGTGTGTTCCTTTGTTGGGGTTGTTTATGGGTGGGGGGGGGGGGGGGTTGAGCCGGAGATGGCTTTTAGAAGCCCTAAACACCCCCCCCCCCCCCAGTGGAATGCGGTTGACCCAAATCTTACCGAACAGATCAGTTTTTTGGAATAGCGAAGTAGATGATGATTCCTAGTATGGCTAGGAGAACTATGACGCAGATAACGATTATGATCTTCTTCCGCCGGGCTTTGCTCTGTCCAAAAAACAAAAAACAGAAATCAGGGTACTGACTCCGAATACAAACTGTCATTGAATTTCTCAAAGGAGGGTACTGTATGTGAAAAAAAAAACCATGGTAAACAAAATATGTTTGTGTACACAAACAAGACTTTACAGGTCTCCTTCTCCATAGGAAAAGAAGAATTACAACATGTAAAAGATATAACAGCACTCCATGTTTTTATTATGTTATAAAGAGTCATGATATTTGGCCTGTGGTAAAAAAAAGAGAGGACAGTTTTTATTGGGTACAAGGGTTGACATGCAGGGTATAGGTTTTAATATAATTTTCATTCTATATGATAAAAAAAAAAAATAAAATAAAATTCTGAGGGACCAAAAGAAATCGGAAATCAGACCTAATTAGGATAAATATCATACCTGTATACAGGAAATTTTCAAGCCAACCATTAAACAGCTTCATGCAATAATCAGTAAAAGGCAGAAGGAAAAAAAAATGAAACATAATGAACGAGGTCGAATATCATGGAGTTGTTTTCTAAAGAGTTCTGTCTTTACGGCTCACGTAAATCCGGGCTTTTCAGAACACCAGGAGGGAGTTCTGTGGTAATAAGCAGTTCCATGAATTTATAGAGTTCTGGCTTAACTGCAAACAAAAATCTGGCCTTTATGGAATACTGTAAGCGCAGAAATCGGTGGTAAGCAGTTCCATGAATTGAGCACCTGACCAATGAAGAGTTCTGTCTTTACAGCTCACAGAAATCCACGCTTTATGAAGTACTGTAAGCGTAGAATACCATGTTAAGCAGTCCCATAAATTTAAGACCAGGGCCCAATTTCATAGAGCTGCTTAAGCACAAAAATTTGCTAAGCACAAACACATTTTTGCTTACCAGAATAAGGTTACCAGCCAAACTACCATGTCACGACTCACGTGTACAGTTTGTGAGTGGTATCCTGCTCATTTCTGCTTAGCAGGAAAATTGTTAAGCATTATTTTCTGCTTAAGCAGCTCTATGAAATTGGGCCCAGATCCAAATGTCATAAGGCTGCTTAAGCACAGAAGGTAGCTAAGCACAACAAAATCATAACAAAATACCGTGTAACCATTCACCATTTCTGACTGGTGTCCTATCCATTTTTGCCAAGCACAAAATTTGTAGAAACATTGTCTGCTTAGGCAGCTCATTAAATCGGAATCCAGAATTAAAAAGGAGGTCTGTCTTTATGGCGCACAGAAATGTGGTTTTTATCGAGTGCAGTTCCGTGAATTGAGGACCAGATCAATAAAATAGATAAACAGTAGCATTATGACAAAATTCAAGGTTTGCTTCTGACGTTAATTTCATTATACCGTTAAGCACGCAACAATCTTGCCCAGCACCAACAGAGTGCCAGCCAGAGTACCATAACATTTCAGTATTACAACTGGTGCCCCGCTCAATTTTTATTATAATTTGTGTTGCTTAGCTAAGCAATTCGTTTAGCAGTTTAGCATTTTGTTTTGCTTTGCAGCTTTCTGAAATTAAGGTCTTAGTTTGACAAGTTCCCACGTACCATTTGAATGCATGCAGCAGGGTAAAGAAGCGTACGGACTAGTTCTTAGGGACTGAAACGTATATGATGATGCCAACAATAGCTAGCAGTACGATACAGCATACTACGATCATTATTTTTTTCCTCCGAGCCTTGGACTGTAAACATAATACACACCAAAAAAGAAACAAAAATGAACGATAAATAAATGAAAATAGAAAATAGAAAAAAAAAAGTGCACGTGAGCGATCTCTGTGTATTTACTTTTTTTGTTCCGTTTTCATTGTAATATATTTTTTTATTGACCACTTTTGGGTCATGTTTTGGTTTTCCTCAATGATTGTACATGCCTAAAGAAAACCAAACAAACAAACAGCACAACCGTGCAAGTAAACAGACACCCGCTAAAATCCTGATATAGCTGGCAACTTGAAAAAGGAGACGCATGTAGAAGACACCTTCTAAAGATCAACTGTTTTTCTTTTGGTACATCAGTGTAGCTCACTTAATACCGAGCTTTGGTTATGCTTGGGGTCAAGTTCCTTGTGCATGCAGTTTTTCATTTCATTCCAACAATTCAAACTAATTTCGAGGCTCCACCTTCTGTCTCTAGTGTACGGTTGTATTGCAGTATCTGAACAGCCTGTATGAAGCTTGCAATGCGGATGATCGGCGGGCAAAAGGATTCTGGGAGGAAAGCCCGAGTCCAAGCAACACCGGCAACCATCATGGCGTGCTGATTTTGAAGCAATTGGGCACACAACTATAACAAAAAAACTGGCGCGGGTACATGTAAGCTACCAGCATGGCGTCCATCTTGGCAGCTTGATTTCATCTTTAACTGTTACTCCGTTTCCCAAGATGCGTTACGACTCATGTTCAAAGTGGCGCTCGTGCCTATGGGCAGCAGTTGACTGCAACTGCCGTAGCGGGAGGAGCCAAAGTCAATTGATTCAGACAGAGCCTGTGTATTTGCATGGAAGATGCTGTCAAGATCTTTGTGCCTGTGTACAAAGTACAGTCTATTTTTCAGCTCGACACCAAGTGTCGTAACCAAGCCCCCCCGAACCCTTGGTCCTTCTCTTTTCCCCCAAATGAGATTGAATGGTTCGGTCCACTAAATAGACCTCCTCCACCCAAATTAGGTCTTTGCTCCCCCACTTGCCCCTCCCCAACCCCCAGTAAAAATGTCTGGTTCTGCCTCTGGCTCTATCCATCTTCATTAGGGTTGGCTGAATTTGCATGGAAGAAAAAGCCAAGATGACTGTCCCTGAAATGCACCCTTCTCACTCACATTACATTTCTATAGCAAAGGGGAAGGTCTACCATGCTGGAGTACTATGCATAGGTACGATCAATACACCTAGTGACATCCTGAGTTGCTTTTCGTAGCACGTATACGTTTTTTTTTTTTCTTAAATGAGTAATCGACCTTACATCACAAGGCCGGACAGCCACTTCAAGATGAGGGCTACACACTTTGGATTCGAATTGTTGACCCAACTGTCCTCAAGGGCAAGTTGCCACCTATTCCTAGGGCTGAAACAGGGTTACCCCATTCACGGTTCTTAGTTGTAGGCATGGGTATCATCCACTAGAAGTATGGCTGGTAGAGCAAAATGCACTACCTTCCCATTTTAGTAACTTGTTTGCGTGATGCGCGCATGTATGTAGTCCAGCATGGCGAGCGATAAAATAGAGACGTTGTCTGAGAGGTGTCTACAGACGAAGAACGGCAAACGTATCATCTCTTTGTTCAGAAAATCACTTATTTTGTAACCAAGCTACACCACAGTACGCAACAACATGAAGTCCAGCCCAGGGGTCAATTTCACAAACAGCTAAGATTGATCTTAACGGTATATCTTAACTGCTAAGCAAAGTGTGATGTCACAATACAAATCACTATGGCAATATCGACAACTCATTTTAAGATGAATCTTCGATGCTTTGTGAAAATCGATCCCAGAACTTTAAAGAAGGACATGAAATCACCCGCAAAATAGAAATACAAAAACCAAACATGCCAGATGAATTAAAGAGGCTCACAAACCTGGTAAGTGCTAGCTTTGACAAGCTGAGTATTGGCTTGGTCCACATGGACCTCTGCTGATTCTACATTGGCCTCTATGCTGTCTGTAGGAGTCAAATTGACAAAGGATTTCATTTAGTTAATGCATGTCCTTAATTAAGAGAATAAAAGAGCGGCAAAGCAGGTCTTGAACAGCTGTTTGAAACTGGCAGGGCCATAGCCATGGGATAAAGGACCTCGTCTTTGCCTCGGTCCTTTATCACACGGCCACGACCTCCAAGGTTTTAAATGGCAATTTCAGACCGAGTCACTACTCTTTTAGTCCCAATTACGACCTTTTATAAATGACCTTTTTTTAAACAAGCTTTTTGTAAAACTTTTCAGTAACATTTCAATTCCTGTCACGCCCACAGGTTCCGTTTCAGGAAGGGTCAACGTCGGTCAGGGTAACCAGAAACCGCCTTCTGTCCAGTTTGCATTTCTTTGATTATAAAAGAAAAGTTTTAAAAAGTTGGAAAAATGACAATTCATATGTCAATACATTTTAAACATGAAATTGGCAATTGGGTAATGCATCTATAACATTGGGTCCCAACATGTTTCTGTGTCTTTGTTTTCCTGTGCTGCTACAATTTAAACAATTCTTTAGAGATTATTATTTAAAATTTCAGCAAATATAGAGCAATAGTCAATTAAATCGATTCACTTAAACATTCATTTCCATAATGCAAACATCAAGAATATAAATGCACAGAGGTAAGATAATCATAATCATGAAAATAAATATGCAAATAATGAAAGAACAAATTTTTAACAACACAAATAGTACATCAAAGAGGCTTAACAATTGCAAACAATGAACAAGTTCAAAATGTTACAAAGCAGAAAGTACATGGCATCATTCATAAAAAGAAACATTCAAAGAATAAAATGACAATAATAATATTCACAAAATATGAGAGAGGCGAGGTGCTATCAGCACAAACACCCTCAGCCAAGATCCTCAAAATCTGACAATCACACAGTAAATAATTTTATAGTAAAACATATCAACAAAAACGTAAGACTATAACCTTATATCAAAGTGACCAAATATAATATCAATGTACATATATTGATAAAACCACATAATATTGATAGTTTAATTTATACTAGCAAATCAGAACAAAGTTCTAGAATCTGGTACACAAGAACATCTGAAGTGAAATAATCGAGCAGACAGAAGCAAAAATCCTGAAAACAATCTCGAACTTACCGATCATGTCTCCTTGCTCATGGACCATGGTGGCAAGGTCCTTAAAGATAGTGTTCACATCTACGATATCGGACTGTAAATAGAAACAACGGCTCGTTAATACTGCCAGCATTATGATTAATTTTGCCAGGATTATGATTAATTTACTAGATGTTGCGGTACCTGCTGCAAACTATTGGACGCCAACAGCCCTCTGGCTACTGGGTAAGCTCGGTATTTTCTAGTGGTGAGACATCTACTCTAGAAATGGCAAAGGTTGTGGGTTCGAATCCCACCCAAGTAATATGCCCATGGTTATTATGTCCACAGCACTCGGTAAAGTAATGAGTAGACATTGCTAAACAAACATCGGTGTATTGGTAAAATACAAATAATATTGATAGTTTAATTTATACTACCTCAAAATCAGTACAAAGTTCTAGAACCTGGTACATGTTGGTTTTAGGCTTGAAACTCACAAGTAGTTTTTGGTGTGCATCAGCATCAACATCCATTATACCTTTCAGTTTCTCCACAGAGCCTTTGATTTGTTAACGGACCATTTAATCTGATGCATTCACTTGTGTCAACTTTTTAAATTGTACTCACTAGGCCCAACAGAAGAATGGATACTTGGCTTTTGATACTTTTTAACCCTCCTACTGTTTGACCATTCAATATCATCTATAGTGGTTTTGCATGATAGATAAACTATGCCATCCTGCAATACAATATAATGTTGTGGAGTTGTGGATCTGTATACACAGTACAGTCAACCCTCCAACTATTTGACCATTCAATATCAACAGCTGTGGTTTTGAACAATAATTAAACTATGCCACTCTATGTATCATACGGTTAATGCATCTACACAGAACAGTAAACCCTCCAACTATTTGCAAACCGATCAATAGGTGAATGAATCTACACAGTACAAACACATGCCCACATGCAGTTCTGTGCACAGCTGTGCCACTTCACACAACCTATTCAGTTTCAAAATGCTGGAGAATGGTACCAACAGTAGGAGGGTTAAGTGACGAGTGTTTTGTGTGGGGGTAGCGAACCTCAAGTTTCCGGAGCTGAGATTCTCTCTCCTTCAAAGCTTCAAAGTCTTCTTGTTGGAATTGACTTTGCTGCATTCCTTGCGGCTGGCTGGAGCTGAGGAATAAAAGCAACAATTAAGGAAAACAGAAAAGAAATGAGTTTCTTGCAGAGGGGCTCCATGGTCACAGTCAATTTTGTGATTCACTCCTTTTTCAATAGGTAGAGTCCTCACGAAAGTGGGGACAAAATTACAAGTTTCTAACTTCACGTTAAAATGACGTAAAATGTCATTTGATTTGGTACTCTTTCAGAGCGAAGCTTGGAACATGATGTCCTCGGACGCCAAAAGCAAATAGGTCTGTACATTTCAAAGATGATTTTTTGTTGTTGCCAGTCAAAAGGTCAAAGCCACGGCCATTTTGATTGAATATCGTCAAAATTCAGTTTTTAATGTTGACAAAAACTGCACTTGAAGGGTTTTAACCACACTGTTTAAACCTGAGGCGAGACACTTTCAATTTTTTGTTTACCATTTTCTGAAGGACTCTGTTAATTGTTTGTTTGTTTGTTTGTTTGTTTGTTTCTTTGTTTATTTTATTTCCATTCATACATTCATGCAATGATTGGTGACTCCAAACTAATCAATACATGGTTATGAAACACATTACAAATATATATAATAACGAAACATTTGAATATAATTGGAAAACGACTGGATCCAAAACTGAATTTGACCTCACAGATGACTGCTGGCTGTATGGCAGTTAAAACACAAGCTATTGATAAGTTTACATAGTTTCAAAATTCACACCACTCTGCATATCATAACATAAGTTTGAACGTTAAGGTTGATTATTAACAAAACACAATCCTTTCTTTTGCTAGAACGATTTTTTTTTAATAAATATAACAAAAATTCTTTGAACATTATCTTATTTTCATAAAAAAACATGACCCAATTTCATAGAGGGCCCAATTTCATAGAGTTGCTTACGCAGAAAATACTGCCTAAACAACTTCTGATGGGCAAAAATAAGCAGGATACCAGCGACAGATAGTACATGCAAGACGGCAGTTTGGCTGGTAACCTTATTCTGGTACGCAAAATGTTGTAATAATAACAATAATAATAATGGACATTTGTAGTGCGCCATATCTGTCAGGAAGACACTCCTGGCGCATAGAAAAGAACTCTGCTAATGACGGTACTTAAAGCTGAGACTGAACAAATGAGTTTGCAAGTTAGTTTTGAAGCTGGAGAGAGTGTCTACTTTAGTCTGAGGTTCAGTGGAAGAGCATTCCAAAGAGATGGTCCAGCATGTGAAAATGAACGGTCTCCCAAAGTGTGTTTAGAACGAGGGATGTTAAGGAGCATGGTGTTTGTAGAGCGACGCCGTCTTGTTGTTACTTTTTGTGCTTAAAGCAGCTCTACAAAATTAGGCCCTGGATGTAATTTTTTTTTTTAATTTAAAAGAAGTTCTTACCTTTCCCAGTTGATCAAAGCATTGGGACCCTCATCGTAATCCTCCTAAAAAAAGACAAAATGATGAACAAAATCGGTAAGAGACATTAAAAACAAGAACAAACGGCTTTATAAATGGCCAGATAGATAAAATGCGCTGCTGTGGGCCTGCTGATCAGACTGCAAGGTGCGTTTTCAACAAGTGCCCCGTTGGAAAACTGGACGGCGACATGGTTCGTCTGGCCAGCTGTGACCCCGATTGCGACACGATGGCTGTTGGACATGGACCTCGACCTTTGACATCTGATTTGTTGTTGCATAAGAGAGAAGAAGATAAAAATGACCTGCCAGCCGAAATGAAAAATGTACAGTTCACAAATTATCATTTATGAAACAAAAATATATTGACAGCATCAGATTGATTTGAATAATTTTACAAACATTATTGACGGCACACGTGATAAACAGCGGGTCACTTTAAAAGACCGTCAACCATGGCCCCCTTTTGTTCTTTCTTGGCTGCCTCTCGTTCTACCCTTTAAGACAAACTGTTTTGGCGGCAGAAGCCGCTGAAAAGCAGGTCTCTTGTAAAAGACAACTTACGGCCAATCCTGAGTGGGCTCGGACACGCTTGACCCCCTCTCGTTCTTTCTGAGCTGCCTCTCGTTGTACCCTTTGAAACTGATTGAGAGCCGCTGTGAAGTCGCTGGTGAATCTTTCTTTCTGCATTCTCTGCTGTCTCTGTGATCGGTAAACAAAAATGTCCAGCTTGTCAGCATACATTTCTGAATCCTGAAATACTATGGCAGTGGAACTCTTCCCTCTGAACTCGGAGAGCTCCATGTTTACAGTGCTTATCACACATTGGTGTGAGGGTAAAGCAAAGCCCCCCCCTCCCAAATCTAAAACTGAAACATTTTCATTATCCCTCACAAAACAAATTTTTCAAAACACTAAGATTCTTCTTAAGATGAGTGGTCCTTATTACCATAGTGGTTTGTAGTGTGACATCACATTTTGCTTAGCAACTTAGATGGATTTGCACTAAAGATCAATGTTAACTCTTTGTGAAATCGAGCCCTGGAATGTCATCTTTTGAGAGGGCAAGGCCAGTTTCATTTTGCAAAGGGCACTTTCATAATGAAATCTGTAACAGAGACCATGGCCTCAGTGGCCTCCATATAATTCCAGGCCAGTCCCAAACGTAAAGGTTGAACAAATTGGGGCATATGGGGTTTCTAAAAAACTAACCATCCTCGTCCAGAAAATTATCATGAACATAAAATAATCACGCTTCTCCAAGTGTGAATTTGCATATTTTAACGAGTGCATCCTTGGTTTAGACAGCTATTTTCATAACTTTGCTCAAATCCTACCTTTTTATGGAGAGCTTTCTGTCTAACCTAAGAGCAAATAACAATTGAATTGGTGCCTTATAGATTCAACAATTGATTGATTGATTGTTACTTTAGTTATACTATTGCTAATACTTTTAGGTCTTCAGTAAGTAACTTACCTGATCTGATGGAGAAATGGGAGGAGGGGCGGAGCTTAAATCCTTCAACATTCTATTGGTGTCCTTGGCCAACTGGTTTGTGTAATGCTGCACTTCATCACTAAAGATGAAACATAAAACAAAAAAATCCACAATCAAAACTCAACTCCAAAGGTTATTGCAAAAATCAAATGCTCCTGTTGTGAGTTTGGTTTTAGCATTTAGGGCCTTGTCACATGAGGCAACTTTTACAGGCAACTTGGAGGCAACCAACTGCACTGCATGCTACAGGACCACTTCCGTAACACAGGAGTAATTGTTCAAACAATGTCTTATGATCCCCAAGAAAAATATATGAACATTGAATTGTGAATGTCTTTTCTTCATGGAGATTGCCTGGAACTGGTTGCCTGTAGATTGCCTCGTGTGACATGGCCCTTACAGTACCAAGCAGACTTGCCTAAAAACCTGCTTGTGGGAAAAAAAACCATAATTGGTGTCTAACAGTATACAAATATAACATGGTTTGAGGGTCGACAGTCGATATAAGCTCCCTGAGGCAAGCATGCCTCATAAGTGAATTTAATTACTAACCCCTATGGCTTGCCAGCCTGAGGAAACATGTAAACAAGGGTGCTTGCAATGTGAACCAGGAAACACCAGGGTTAACCCCTACTCTTCCACGATGAGTGTTCTGGGTTCTTTTACGTGCACTACCAATCCTAGTACATGGGACCTAGGGCTTAATGTCCCATCCGAAGGACAAAGCAATTCTCAAGGATACAAGTGCTACGCTGGGGACTCAAACCAACACTCTGCTGATAAAAAAAACCCCAAAACCAGAGCTCGAGTCCGATGCTTTCAACTTCTTGGCCACGACACACTCTTTGAAATTGATAAACTAGTCAGACACTAGGATTTAGCCTTTGGTGAAGTGGCCACCGGAGCTAGTAAACTGTGCATTGTATTTGCCCCCAGGAAGTTCTACTAGCCCAGATCTTAAACATGTATTGTCATAAATGCATCTTTCTGATGTATTAGCGGTAGCGATCACTACCAGGTTATAAGTCAACTGAAGTTACATTCACACTCTCAAAAAATAAATTAACACATTTAAACAAATTGATAATTCACATTGTAAAGGAAGAAATATTGAGCATCATAAACAAGTAGGTTGCAAGTAGGTTGCACAGTTTTTAGTATCAATCAATCAATCAATCAATCAATCAATCAAAGGTCATTTATAGAGCGCCAAAATCAACAGTTTGTTCTAAGGCGCTGAGGCACAGTTGAATGGTTAGTAAGCCTGCTGGATCAGATGAGCTTTAAGGAGTGTCTTGAATGAGGTAAATGAGCTGGCGTTTCTGATCTGTACAGGAAGCTTATTCCACATTTTGGGGCCATATACAGAGAATGATCTCTCTGCAAAAAGTTGAATAGCGAGTTCTTGGCACAACGAAAAGGGAACAAGAGCTAGACGATCGAAGATGTCTTTGTTGAGATCTCAATTTGAGCATGTCCGTGATATACCTAGTAGCCCACAGGGCAAGTTGAGAAGTGTTTTTTACTAGTCCATATCAGCTTTTACTAGACAGTGTACGCCAGGCTAGTGTTAAGGGTAAAACCTGTACTTACTGTCAAACAAAGTTAAAAAGAAAAACCAGCAAAAGGACAGAGAACATGTGAAAACTTACAGCTTTGCTCGAAGGCTTTTGTTGTCATCTGGTGTGCCAAGCCTGGTATTTATTCTTTCAATTTCCCTCACTGGAAAAGATAGAGAGGGAAAACTTAAAAAAATTACAGAAAAAATTACAGAAACAGAAATTACAACAGTAACAAACCAGTTTGCTGGTGCACTACGGTAATAGAAGTTCACAGTATTACAGAATTGGTATGGATAACAACTTCACAGTTTAACTTTAGTCTGAAAGCTGTATACTGATTATGAATTTCATACTAGAACTATTTTTTTATAGTAATATAAAAATTAGCGACATAAATATAGAATTGGTAAGGATAAAAAACACCACTGTTTCATTTTAGTCTTAAAGCTTACTGATTATGAAGTTCATACAAGAACAGCTTTTTCTTTGAAATATATTTCCCTCTTAAAATGAAGTCATACATAATGTATATTCAAGAAATCTGCATCTGAAAACCTACAAAAATTACAACAGCTGATTTGAGTTGATATTTCTTATCAACCTTGTACTCACCATTTTGAGATATTTTTTGTATGTTTGAACCTATGCTCTGTGTCAACCTGTTGTGGTCAGCAGTGGAGCTGTTTCTGCCTGTTCAACAAATCAGAAAGAAAAAAAAACATTCCACAAAGTGAACCACAATTTAGTTGATTTATTTTTTAAAAAATGCAGACAGGGTAATAACCCTGAATAAGCTGTGATTCAACAAAGTGTCATGCAGGGGCTAGGTAAAAAAAAACTAATGACAATTCAACACAAATTAAAACACAAATTAAAGTAATGTAACAAACAGTTGTTAGAACATGCACACAAATATTAAAATACAACTGAAAGTACAAGGCTGGAAGATCAAAAAAAAAAAAAAATAAATAAACAAATGCAAAGATCTACTTTATCCAACACCAGTCTACCATCTTGGGATAATGCATATGAGTACAATGTGGCAGAATATGGACTATTGTTTAACAGAGTCCCGCTGCTAAGAATGCTAAGGATTCGAACCCGCCCCTAGCCACCGGGATAGCTTGGTGGTCTAGTGGTAAGACATCTGCTCTAGCAATGCAAAGGTCGTGGGTTCGAATCCCACCCGAGTGATTGTGGATTTTTTTCACAGAGCTCGGGGAAAGCACTGAGCACACAGTGCTTAATACACATCGGTGTAAGGGAAAAGCTAAATTTAATATTCTTCATCCCGATGCAAATATTACATCTAACAGAGTGATTATATTCTGTGACAATACATAAAACATGATGCATTCCACACACAGATCCTTGACATTTGAAATTTGTTCACAACAAACACAACACAGACATGGAAACTTGACAACGGTTAACCCATGCTAAAAAAAAACCCCCAAAACAACAACACAATAACAACAACTTCTAAACAACATGGACGACACAGTGTAGACACCACCCTAGTTTGTCGAGACACGACCTTGCCTATGAAGCGTCTTTGAATTAGATCCATATTGGACTCCAATATTAAATTGTAGAGTGGCAGTATACATGACAAAAAAATGGATTGATATGTGATGTGTGTTCAACCAATCAAACGACAAGGATCTAAGCGTGGGGCGCATACACAAATCAAATAATGTTCAACATGCACAAACGAAAGACAAAATAATTGAATGACAAAAATGACATCATTGTATGTCAGATTCCTAGTTTATTACATGATATATTATGATGGATTTAACAACACTTGTTTTGGGGAAAAAAGACAAAATGACCTAAGAAACTTTATGGAAAAAAAAAAGAAAAAAAAAAGAAAGAAAAAAAAAGCTAAAAAGAAAACCCAAATAAGAAAATAAAAAAGTAAGAAAACAAGCTGCCAGCCTGAAGTTGCTAATTAGTTTCCTAAGACTCTTAGAGCTTGTCAAAAAACTAGTCCGAGATTCTCTACCTGCTGATCCAGATGAGTAGGTGGAATACCCGCTCTCATTGTACCCACCTCCTCCAGTTCCACCGAAGTCCCCCTTACCAAAAGACATCTTCTCTCTCTATCGCTCTGCCTACTTGGACAAAGATTTCTCTCGCGCTGAGGATAATAATTTTGTGATGTTGTTGTTTTCCGACTTGCCAATCGTCTCTTATGTCTTCTCTATGGTGATTGACTAAAAGGTCACCCTACATGTAGGTCGTCATGATTTGTATTGGAGATTAAACCTGACTGAAAAGAAAAACAACATCTGTAGACATTATTATTAGAAACATTGTTGTTAATATTTAGACCAAAATAAAAGTAAGTAAATCAAGAATGCATTCATTGCTCCATCAAAATCAATTTGTATGGTGTACATGTATTGACCACTTTTACTGCTGACGTCATAGCCGCTACTACTACATAGTGCTGTGTGCCCATGATGGTCTGCAATTTGTTAGGTGTGATAACCGTAACCGAACATCCTCCCAAGACGACTGGAGGATGGAGAGTTACGATAATCCCAACTCCAATTTTTAGAGTAAAAATGCATGTAAACAACATGTGGCGAGCGTATAACTGCGGATGCGTGTTGTTGCCTTTAAGTTATAGGGGAATCCAACTCAGTATGGCACGAGCAAGTTTTATTTACGAAAAATCTTATGGTAACTTTTGTCTCATTATTGTATTGTTCGTCTTGTTAACAGAATAACTCTCAGACTCACTCAGTCAGAGTCAGGTCATTCTGAACTTCCATAAAAAAGTTAACTTTTGAATGTTCGATTATTAATACAAAATTATCAATTGTAAAGACTCATGATGAGTCATGGTGCAAGTGTGTAAGAAATAGTTTTCTTGTGACAAGGTAACCAACTAATTTATTTGAAGATACAGTTAGTAAGGGTACAGGTTTTAAATAAACACCAGCCGGAAGCTGAAAGATCGATGACGTCATGTCACAATAATGTATCTCACAATCACGATCCTGCACCTGTGATTCACAGGATCGTTGATCGTGACTTGTCTGAAATTCGTGACAATTTCAATACCCAGAATTTCGACAATATTCTAAATATATTTCACACACAAAATGTCCAGTGGGTTAGAAAATAATACATCATTTCACCACGGTAAAATACGATCACTGAATATCACCTATAAAAGGTTAATATAATGACCCAAAAAGAAGAAAACAACTCACCGTACGAACCTTGAGTGGGAGTGTTTGCACAAAAATCCCTTCTGTCGACGGTAGAGGTCGCACTAAAGGTCAATGAATACATTAAACTCTTGAGGGCGTGCTTTCTGTAATTTTTTGTTTTTCTCTTTATCCAGTTATCTGTTTCTCTGGTTCTACATTCTGAGTGGGTACCGGTATGTAAAATACACATTTCTACCATTTATTGTTAGTATCTTTAAAATAAATCATGAAATATTCCTCAGACAAGGGAAACTTATCGGCTAAAATCTGTTTAGAATGGCAGGATTTATAGGTTTTTTCTCTTTCATTTTCAATGATTATGAATGTCAATAATTAATAATGACAAAAATGTTACGCCCCAACTTGACAATCGTCCCAACTACTTTAGTAACTACAGTTGGGACTGGTCCCACCTTGATAATTTATGTCTCCAGTAATGTTTGATGCTACTAATAATATCTAAAATTTAAATTTTTGTATTGCCTAGTTTAGTGGCTGGAGGAACATCAGTCTTGTCATCAATTGTCATCATGTGGACAGTGTGAGTGTCAGGAACATTTACACATGTTTGGTTAGAAAGCAAAAGTAAACCATCGATGCAATGTCGGAGCAGCGAGCTGGGCCTCAGATGCCGGATGGAACCACGAGGTTCGTCAGTGCTTCCCGTCAGCGTTGCTGCTCGTGGATCTTGGTTGGATGCGGCAGCGTGTTGTTACTGATAGGGGTCATCCTCTTTGTGTATGGTTTGTCTCCGAGTGGTCAAACAGCTGTGTGGAGTGAAATGAAGTGGCTCGGTGTTGCATGCGGAGGTGAGTTTAAAATTCTTATTCTCAAAATCTTGGCTCTTAAATATTTTAATTTACACTCCTAACATCTGCCTTATTTTTATACTTTCCCTCGTCCTGGGGGAGCTTAGACTGACTGACAAATGAACTGTTGTAGGAATTTTTGCGTTTCTGTGGTGAAGAGCATTTAAGTTATGTTAGACAGTTGGCGAAAGCGAAACCAGAGGTGGGGGGGGGGGCTTTAGCTCAGAACACTTTCCCCTCTCCTGCCCTGAAGAAAAAACAACAACACAAAACAAAACAAAACAAATAAATTATATTGAAATAAAAAAGTGCACAAATGAGTGGTTTCATACATTAAATAGCCCCCCAATTATGGCTTTCCTCTTTTGCCCCCCCCCCTAGAAATGCAGTGGTTACACCACTGCTGTTTAGACATTCCTTCCTCATGTGGAGAAGTGAGGCTTGTTCTGTCCATAAGAACCTTTCTCTGTAGTTCAAAAACATTTCTATTACTTTTCTGTAAACTGAAATTATGATGTTCAAATTCATGTTAAAAATACAATTTCTATTTTTACCCACAGTTATTGGACTGATGCTGCTGATTGGATCTGTAGTGTTGTACTTCAAGGCCACCGGAACAAAAGATGCCAGACAATATCCAGTGGAAAGAGTCCATTCAAAAAGACAAAGCAAGTTTGCTCTTTAGTTTAAAAGTACAGTGTCATAGGTTGGTCACTACTCCAAAATTAATGACAAAAAAAAATCGTACTTTGTGAGAAGCACTTCAGCTGTTGATATTTTAAACTATTTTGAGAAAGGACTTTGTTCGAAGTGATGTGATTTGGATAAATTTTCACGCCAAAACATTTGAATCTGAGAAACAAATTCATGCATGAAAAGTTTCTCAGATTTCACTTTTTTGAGAAAGGATTTTGTTCGAAGTGATGTGATTTGAATAAATTTTCACGCCAAAACATTTGAATCTAAGAAACAAATTCATGCATGAAAAGTTTCTCAGATTTCTCAGGGCTGCTGTCCGTTCTTGTAGGCCATGGCTTGAGAAGCAGTTTGCAGCTAAACGTGGATGGATTTGGCGTTCTTTTGAAAATACCGTAATAGTCTTTTTACTGTTTTCTCATCAACTATATACTGTATTCAGCTAGAACTTTCACATGTCTCTTTTATTGTGAAAACATTACGTTGACAAAAACCAATCTATGAGCCTACCTTTAGGACTGATTTGTGTATTGATGTACATTCATGTTTCCATAGTTTTTCTTTTCCTCGAAAAGAGTTGACTTATTGATGAAAGTGAAGCCTCTTTTCAAAGCATATGCAGCTTAGATATTTCCACAGATCTACCACAAACTTTCCTAGAATTCTTGTTAACAATGCAACAAAAATTAACTGTCTGCTTGTGCCCTCCAATAGGTCATCACAGAAAGTCCACTTCAAACAACAGACGACAAGAGAGTGTCAACAGACGTCAAGAGAGTGTCAACAGACATCAAGAGAGTGTCAACAGATGTCAAGAGAGTGTCAACAGACGTCAAGAGAGTGTCAACAGACGTCAAGAGAGTGTCAACAGACGTCAAGAGAGTGTCAACGGCCGTCAAGAGAGTGTCAATGGTCATCTCCCTGGTGATAGTGTTGTCAGACCACCACCAGGGGGGTTGTGTTAGCTTTCTGTACAGTCCTGCCCATCAAGGGGGAGATTAAGAGCTGGATATAATTAACTTATGCATTGACTGAGATTTGTGCCTTGTTAACTGTTCATGTGCAAAGATGTATGTATTGTTTTTATGAGGCTTTTATAGAGAAATTATTTATGACCTTCAGCCATAAAATAAACAGTATCGTGATAAAATGTTGTCTTCAAGATGTTTGGTTTTACTGAACTTAGCTTACGTTATGGGACACTGTTGTTTGTATTCATTTAATTACTATACATTTAAAATACGGGGCAAACAACCCAACTCTATCATTTCAATATGTTTGTAGTGATGAAAGAAACGCGCATTCAACAACCAGCCTGCGAATATTTTATCCAATACGCGAGTTTAAAAGTTGTTTAATTAATAAAAAAAACAAAAACAATAGCATTTCGGCAAACCTTTTCAAGGGAAGTTGTCAACCACGACTATCTTTTCACCATGTAGGTTATGTGCAAAACCATGAACATATTATTTCCATTGTTATTATGTAAGTTATGTGCAAACCTTGATGTAACCAAAGCCTTGATGTAACCAAAGCTTCCTTATTGATATCGTTTTGTATTTTCGCCTTCGCTCATTGTTGAAATAATATTTTTTAACCCGTTCTGTAGTTTTGTAAGTACAAACATTTATATTTTTATATACATTAATATTTTTTAATTTTACAGCTCGATAAGGGTGAACATAAATTATTCTGTATTCTTTTATAGCATCGAAGCTTTTTATCTTACACGTATTTTGAATAAAATGTTTTACTTTCAAGACGTTCTTTGGTTTCCAACATTTGTTTCCAATTGATTTGTGCGAGCTGTAGTGAGTACATTACTTCATGGTGCGCCATCAAAACTCCCGTCGAAGAAAGTTGTTGTAACCACCAAAATGGCGGATTTCAGTTATTTATCTCTATTGTTTTGCATTACTTAAGAATTATAATACATGGAACACCAACCCCGACACAGAGAACTACTTGCACACCAGTGTTCACACAGTCTTGTTTTGCAGTCGTTGTGTGGACATTCCTTTGTTCTGTACACTTAAGGAAAATCCTATTTCTCAACACTGCAAATAACGTTGTGTGGACGTGTGTAAGTCCACATAGTGCTTCAGATCCCTACATTATGTGGACCTCTTTTGTTCTCAGGTCCACACTGCGTATGTAGCGCTTGCCCACAACTATCAGTATTAATGTTTACTGCAGCATGGGAGGAGGTGAGAGGGTTGCTGCTGCTGAAAAGTTGATTTTGTCTGTCAGCTGTGGCTTATTATATTGCACCCCTCGACAGCATGTTTTCTCGAAGTTTATACATCGCTGTTTTTGTTAAAGTCCTCGGTCTACAAAGTGTATTTTCGGTGTACAACAAGGCAATTTTAATTTCGATTAATGGGCACATTCTTTATAATAGTCGGAGTGGGTAGCAACATGGGTGTATCGAGCATCCATGTAGTCCATGTACAAGCGTTATTATATATAGATGACGCGTTTAGTTCAATGTTGCCATGATTAAATACATGTATACATCGTTAAAGTAAAGGTACATGATAACAAATATAAAATGGCGAACCAGAAAAGTAGTAATAACGCTAAATTAACACGGAAGCTGGATAAATAATCACAAAACAGGACAACATTTAGGCCTAGGGTGATGCAAAAGCTTTTGTTCCCGTATCTACGGACGAACACCACAACAAACAAACAAACAATCAAACACGCCAACAAACAAACTATATATTAAACTTTTGGTAACATTATTTTTCGTCATAATTCTGTATGTTAACATGAGATTGTACCTTGTAGTCATGCTAAATGATGTAATGATGTAAATAATCAGTGTACATTAGTGACATGACATTGAAATAAAAACGTTTGAACAAATAACACTGACTAACATGTAGGAACTGAGACAATGCATCATCTAGAAATATGTCATTTTATCTCCCAAGAACTGTATATTGAGCTACGATGACCGAGGGAGCATAATCACATTGTCGACCATGTGTAGCGTTTAGGGGCATACAGGATACATGTCCAGAGAAATGTAAATGCCGACTTTGATTCATGAGAATCGATACGGGGTGTCGTGGCCGAGTAGTCCAAGGCGGTTGACTCAATTTCTGTAACTTACATAAAGTGTGTTTGAAACCTGGCCTGGTCAGTCACGAAACTTGTGTCCGTTATTAGCAAGGCATTTGATCATAAATGCCTCTCTCCACACAGGAGTATAAATGGTTACCAGCGAGAGCTAGGGAGCAACCTGCGATGGACTGGCATCCTGTCCAGGGGGATAGAAACGTTCTCAGTCATACAATGCCAACCGACTATTATAAACAATAGCCTGATACACTACTTGATTTCTGCTATGGCGGATTACGTGCAATAAACCCACCAGGCAACGATATCGCTGATAACCATACGAATAATGCCAACCTTGGAAATAGATATCACCAAATCTCCCAACAATGTCAATACATGTAAATGCACACAACATGCTTTCAGAACAACACTTGTTTTGCTGCATTCTTTGATTATTTTGTCCAACAGGTGTTTTTTTCTTTTGGCGGTGGGAGTTTAAGACATCAAAATGTTATTCGTGCCACCACGAGCGAAATTATAACTTAATTTCCCTTCATCCAGGCAAGTTTTTTTTTAATGGATTATTTACTTGAGGTAATTATCGGCAAGTTCCTTGACTAAATACTGGGCAGTAAATGACGCACTGCTCTCAAGCTAAAGGGTTGACATCGTGCGAGAAAGAGTAGTGCAAAAACTGGTACTGTAACCGGATGACTGAGTGTATGGAAATCACCGATCGTCTCATTTATTTGAACTCCCACCTTTTCACAAACACGGAGTGCCTGACTACGAATTCGAACCCAAATCGTGGGGAAATGTGCACCGCTTCCAGCTGATTTGAAAACACTGGTGGTTTGAAGCTCTGTGGTGGAATCGGGAGTGCGGATCGAGACGATGATGTTTTACTTTGACTTGTTGAGTTTTGCAAGATGAGCCACAGAAAGCAACCCGTGTGTACTGCTTCATTTGTGTGGATCATCATTCTCTCGCAGGTGAAATTATTCACAGGTAAGTAGCTGGTACTTGTTTACAAGTATTTTATGAAAAAAAAAAAAAATAATACATAATAAAAAAAAATAACAATTTGTATGCTTTCTGACATTTAGAAAATGTAATTAGCTAGTGCAAACTGTTTTACCAACCAGAGGAATAATGGTATAACACTGCAAAAAATAGTTAATTTCCCGACGTTTCGACCCTAGCAGAGTCAATCTCAAATGCTGAATGACAATACTACAAACAAAAAGCAAGTTACAAAAACAAAAAAAGTAATCTGTACACATGTGTAAAAGTACGCATTGGTGTTGTTACTGGTATTGGTTTATTCACATTTCACTCGTGGCCCCACATGCCAAACTATTAGAATGTTACAATACAAACACATTTGAAATGTATATTTAAAAAATACATGTGAAACAATGCTAAAAGGCCCTAGAAAAAAAAGGTGAAAAGTTTTTAACATGAAAAAGACTGACACCAAAAAGTTGTTAAAACAACAGAAATACTGAAAAGGGATGGTTCAGTCACCATAAAAAACACATATTTTTTTTTCATTTCTATTTATCAAATTTATTTCCTTTGCCACTGATAGCTTCATCGGCTTGCGGTTTACCTGCGGCATTTCCACATGCCCAATGTGATCAGTTAGTCATCGGTAGTGAGACATACGCAAACTGTTCATGTCTCCCTGGGTATGAGCTTGCTGGACCTACTTCAGTAGCGGTACTGAGGTGCAGTGACAACGGGTCATGGGATGGTGTCAACCCCGTGTGTCTTGGTAAGCAGAACGCCCATTTTAAGCATAAATAATAACACTTGTACTTTCGTTGAAACTCGACAATAATTATAGCTCGCATGCATGTGTCAGTGCGCATGATCGGCACGCAAAGGATTCTGGGTAAAATCTTAGTCCAAGCAATACATGGCAACCATGGCGCGCTGATTTTGAAGCAATGCGGTGCACAGCTAAGAAACCTGGCATAGTTATATGTTAGCTACAAAATGGTGTCCATATTGGCAGCTTGGCTGATCTTTTCAACCGTATATTCAGTTCCCCCAAGATTTACAAGTTGCAGTTTGGGTTTAAGATGGCGCTCGTGGATTTTGCCCATCATTGTAAATCAACCGGAGGTGCTGTAAATTTTAAATATTGTGTCTCTTTACCAGTGTAACAAATAATAATAATAATACTTATAGCAAATCATTCCTCCGACAGGTACGCTTTGATATAGATTTGATTGCTTTTGATAGATTAGGTGTTAACTTAAATTATAAAACAACCTTAGCTTGACTGGGAAATAATATTCACCCACAAAAGCTTCATCCCAGCTGTTATCTAAGTTTTCTTCTAAACATGATTTTATTTGATATTAGTACTAGTTATATACGTGCGATTAATAATAATAAAAAAATAATAATAAATGATAACAATATAATTATGTGAAGTTTTAAATGAAATAAAGATTTTCGAAAAGACGGACAAAAAGGCAATCTATAGAAGCAACCATTCATAAAAAAAAAAAAAAAAAAATCGCTTTTTGTAAATACAATCTTAGACACTTCTACCAATATCTACAAAACAAATGATGCACAATTTATGAAATTTGTATGCTCTGGTGATAAGATGCTAACATGGAGGCGGAGTTCTCAATCTAAATCATTTTTTTTATCATAATGTTATCAGTTATGGATCATACCTAGAACTGGTTTTAATTTTGGTTCAGGGTGCTTCAAAACCAAACCCATAAGATAGGAATGTTGAAACATTTAATTGATTAAGTATTTTGATGTGGTCCAGTTAAACGTAAGACCTTGAATTTGATAAGGAAATACAAACGAGGTAAGAAAAATGTGTTGTTGTATTTTGTTTAGATTTTCGTTTAACATTTTTCTTTGATCTTACAATTTACAGCCACACACCAAACAAGTGATACCTACCAATCACAATGAATATTGATTAATCTACAATTTTTAAATTGAATAAATACGCAAGAAGATGCTGCCTCAATAGTAAAAAAAATTAGAGGTTTTACTTCATGAGAACTGGAAACCCCCAAAACAAACTACTTTAAGGTCTTTTAATATTATTGAATTATGAAATGTCTACAAATTGACGAATTGAAAATGAGTTATCATTAAGAATTTATCACTATTTCATGTACGCCTTGAGTCAGGATTGAAACAGTTTCAAGACGTGATGCGTCGCGTTGATCTGAACATCTTACGGCTCATAGAAGTAACAGTTCTCCTCAAGTCAGGATTGAAACAGTTTCAAGACGTGATGCGTCGCAATGATCTGAACATCTTACGGCTCATAGAAGTAACAGTTGTCCTAGAGTCAGGATTGAAACAGTTTCAAGACATGATGCGTCGCAGTTATCTGAACATCTTACGGCTCATAGAAGTAACAGTTCTCCTAGAGTCAGGATTGAAACAGTTTCAAGACGTGATGCGTCGCAATGGTCTGAACATCTTACGGCTCATAGAAGTAACAGTTCTCCTTGAGTCAGGATTGAAACAGTTTCAAGACGTGATGCGTCGCAATGGTCTGAACATCTTACGGCTCATAGAAGTAACAGTTCTCCTTGAGTCAGGATTAAAACAGTTTCAAGACGTGATGCGTCGCAATGGTCTGAACATCTTACGGCTCATAGAAGTAACAGTTCTCCTTGAGTCAGGATTGAAACAGTTTCAAGACGTGATGCGTCGCAATGGTCTGAACATCTTACGGCTCATAGAAGTAACAGTTCTTCTTGAGTCAGGATTAAAACAGTTTCAAGACGTGATGCGTCGCGATGATCTGAACATCTTACGGTTCATAGAAGTAACAGTTCTCATTGAGTCAGGATTGGAACAGTTTCAAGACGTGATGCGTCGCGATGATCTGAACATCTTACGGCTCATAGAAGTAACAGTTCTCATTGAGTCAGGATTGAAACAGTTTCAAGACGTGATGCGTCGCAATGATCTGAACATCTTACGGCTCATAGAAGTAACAGTTCTCCTTAAGTCAGGATTAAAACAGTTTCAAGACGTGATGCGTCGCAGTGATCTGAACATCTTACGGCTCGTAGAAGTAAAAGTTCCCCTTGAGTTAGGATTGAAACAGTTTCAAGACGTGATGCGTCGCGTTGATCTGAACATCTTACGGCTCGTAGAAGTAACAGTTCTCTTCGTACTTGATATCAGTGACGTCAGCCTCCGCACGACTGACATAGTTGAGCTGGCAGCTCTTCTTGTAATCAGCTTGTTTCCAGAGATTGAATGAGCGGCAAAGAGGCTCCACCCAGCACGCCAGACCACACCCAACGGACTCCTTGACCAGATAGCTCTTGATCTGATGGTTGAGCAGACACTGTTGTGGTACGTGATTGTAACGGCAGCTTGACCGGCTGCACCCATTCGAAACAGCCGACATTTCACAGGCGACAAAATAATTGCTATGACATCCCCTGTCTGCCCATTTGCCTCCAATACTGCCTGACATTCTGACGCAGTCCTCTGTGGGCCCATTGGATGGCTCTTTGCCGTCCCAATTTCTGAAACTCGAAGTTTCTTCATTATCTGAGCAATTGAAACGCTCTTCATCATATCTGTAGCAGTTGATCCACAGCTGCAGATCATCTAAACTTGTCGCGCCTAATTGTCTCATCCTCGTACTCATTTCGTCCCATACAAAGGTTTGTTCTTCCATCGAGTTGGGTAATACAAGACTGGCCCCAGGCCGGTCACAAGCCTGCTCAGCATCGAACCAATTCATCTGCTGAGGCAGTAAGATGTAGCAGGAGTCTTGCCAAGTCAACCAGCCGGGAGGACAGGCTGCTTGGAGTGCCCCTATTATGCCGACCACCAGAATCATCATCTCGCAAAAGCCAGAAGCCGCCATCGTAATGTTATTTGAAATCGTAATTATTCGGTGATGGTGAAAATGGTTCACTCTCTTGAGTATCTCCGAGTTGAAATGTTCACATGACTCGCTAAGATCAAGTCTTGTTTTTACAAGGATCAGATAGTTTTGTCTGGTCTATGATTAGAGCTCACCATAAAGTCGTCCGTTCAGTCGAGCAGTAAGAATAATTGTGGCAAAATAGATATTTGGTTAACACTGAGCCGTTGCCTGGTGATGAAAAGAAAGATGTTTTAATAGTTTCACGTCCCTCCCTTGCACTGATCGTATTGACTCTCCACTTTAATTATTTTCCAATTAGGACCATACAACGGCTCCATACCGAAAGTCGAGGTTTAATAACGAAACAGCTTGGTTTGTTGTATACTTATTTTCTTCTGATTTTTTTCTCATGTTGACGTCACTATTTTTGGTGCTGTGTTTTAATACACATTTTCTGATATTAAATTGCTCAAATCTTTAGTTAATTTAACAAATTTGCTTTTGAAATCTTGTGTTTTATATATCTTGAAGCGCCTTGATGAGCGGTTTGTAGGCGAATTCTGGCGATACACACATGTTTGCGTAATGTTTTATTATTTTGGTTATAACTGGTTTACTGTAGGGCATACAAACACTTCAAAAAGAGAAGGGCCGGTCGGGTCGTGGGGGTGAAAATGGATGATTGAACAACATTCAACAAATTTCCAATTTTGTTTTCACTATTATCTTCTTCTTCAGCGATG
This sequence comes from Pisaster brevispinus, assembly GCA_023634235.1. Taxonomy (NCBI): domain Eukaryota; kingdom Metazoa; phylum Echinodermata; class Asteroidea; order Forcipulatida; family Asteriidae; genus Pisaster; species Pisaster brevispinus. The sequence goes on from JAMKCF010000017.1 coordinate 2,718,836, forward strand.
AGCTGCCCAGAGCCTCCAGTTCCCCCAGATAGTGTTCTGAATGGACTCTCTGGCGCTGTATACAAGGCAGGCAGTGTGGTGACGTATACATGCAATGCCGGGTATGATGCTGAAGGAGACACCACAAGTACCTGTAATGGCACTGGATCATGGAGTGAGGTTAGCCTCTACTGCAGACGTAAGAACAAGTTTCGAGTTCTTAAAACATTTGTATTTGAAACACTTAGCCTGAAAGACAAGACTTTTCTTTTAAATAACGAGTGTCTGAAAAAAAAAATATTCTTGTAGATTTAAGCACTGTTAGTAAAGCATTGGTGACATGTAAAAATGAAGATACAATTGGAGAGTCCGAGAACCGGTAGATTAACTATACATTACCAGAACAACAGTAATGGTTCTGTTTTTAGAGTCAATTTAAATCAACTTCGTGCTTGATTTTGCAACGGTACACATGCCGTTGTAATGGTCTCAAGGAAAAAGCTCTTCAGATCATGCAGTAGTCACCGATGAGGGCTCAATTTGTAAGCATCGAGACTTGTTCGGGGCTAACATTGAAAGTCGAAATTAAGCTGTCACAAAAGGCTCTCAACTTGACTTGCAGTCAAGATATAAGAAAAACAATGTCATTGCTTCCAAGGATTACCTTGCTCTAACCCCGGTCGTATTTTCTTGTTTTGAATGTACAAAATGAATATAATTAGCTCTATATAAAACAGAAGACTGTTTTTACTTCAAGCCTCGGTTTCGCTGGTTTGGTTTTGTGTGGGCGATTAATTAAGATGCCGTCCATGTTATTATTAATGAATTAACACAGCCCCATGCCCAGTCGAGAGTCTTCAATACCAGACGAGTTGCTTCTTCATCAGGGAAGACGAGTTGCTTCGATGGGACTTCGCGAGGCTGAAGTGCGAGGAGACGGCCGGGCATTCGCTGGCCAAAATCGACACCGTGGGCTTGCAGTCATTTCTCCGGACAGAATTACTGTCTAGGACGGGAAGTAGTAATTTCTGGATCGGCGGCAAAGAGGCAAGACCATGGGTATGGGAGAATAGTAAGTTTATAACCCTACAGTGAGGGCCGCTGGCAGCACATGATGATTAAACTTTTAAAAATGTTTTCGTTGTCTTAATCACATTGTCACTTTGGTCATCTCACATAAGCTGGACTATGCCACACGTCCTAGAGGGGGTGTCAATCAACAAGGGTCAGTGATTTGGTTATAAGGGGGCGGGACAGATCTCTACCAACATCCTTTGTGTACAGCATCAGTTTGTCAGTTTTCAATGGTAGGTGGAACCAAATTACAAAACATAATTATTAATTTATGCAAACAATGAGGTTAAACGAACGCAGGCAGAACATGCAAACAACGCACTTTGATTAAGCAATAAGGGTTGAAAAGAAGAAGAAAAAAACAAACAAACAGACCTTATTATAAAAAAAGAAGAAGAAGCTTGTCAGCATGCACATGCTGACAACAAACTACAGGGGCATTGCAGACAAACATGTCTCTCGCTTGATGGTGTAGCTAAACCAGCTAGCTTTCTACGTGCACTCCGTGGTGTGTCAGGAAGTGACCTCTCACTATTGTTCTTTCTCTCGTTTCAGGCAAACAGTTCCCGAATTTCCTACCCTGGGCTCCTGGAGAACCAAACAATCTCGGGACTGAGCAGTGCATCCATCTCAGCTCATACAGCGACGCGTACGGCAACTCACATGGTTATCAATGGAATGATGTCAACTGTGGTCTGACTATGAATGCCATCTGCCAATTTAGTGAGATTCATAACATTGTACTAAGTTTTCATCTTCTTTTATTTGTTATTGTAATCTGCTTCAAAGCTGCTAAGTTCTTTACTAATGTGGTTGTACGAAGTTCTACACTCTACAAACTAAATGTCTTTTCGTAGTGCATTGCACAAGTGAGGATCAGTTCAACACAAACTCTCGTTTACCCAATACTAACCGAATGAAACACACTTTTTTAACTATACGAACTATCTTTGTCAATATTATATGCAGATCTGCAAAAGTTTCAATCTGTCTCTGGTTTGTGTATAATTTTGTTGTTGTAAGGAAAATTTGAGATCATGTGAGGACCGGTGAAGGGGGTATGTCGGGTCGCGTCTTCTAGCGTGTTTAAGGGAAATAAGTTTAAATTTCATTAAACTAATGCTGCTTCTTTCTACAACTACAATATTCCAACAGGCTCTCTGTGCAAAATCGCATCTCTAAACACATACAGCCAGTACGACTACCGCAGTTTCTGCCTCGTGTTCATCCACCTCCCGAGGACCTGGTCAAGTGCCCTGAGTCTGTGCTCGAATCACGGGGGATGGTTGATGGAAGTCCAGGACCAGGGCACCCAAGACTTTGTCGTGGACACACTGAACAGCGACTTTGCAGAGGCGCAATGGTGGATCGGGGCTAAGGTTGACGACACGGTCACCGAACGAGCATGGAGATGGGTTGATGGTAATATTGCAGGGGGGGGGGATCAAGCTCTCTAATGTTAGTGACGTTCGAAGCTTTCCATGATATGGAAAATAAGAAGTAACGTATATGACTACTAAACTTGTAGGTACAAGTATTTTAAAGTCGCTTTTGGGAGGAGTGTTGGTCTCGACGTTTCGAGCAGTATACTCTGCTCAAACGGTATACTCTGCTCATCCTCCTGAAGACGAGCACTGTATACTGTTCGAAACGTCGGGACCACACCAGCTCTTTCTAGAGCCAACACTCCTCCTAAAAGAGATTTTACACATGGTTGTACCTGTAAGTTTACTAGTTATAGTTACTTTGTATCTCCAATGTTGTTGTTTCGTTGTCGTCGTCGTTGTAACTGCGGTAGTGTTTGTAAGTCGTCTGTGAAGGTGTTTGCTCTGCATTTCACTCGACACGATAAGGAAATGGTCACCGTGATATTTTAGACTTCAAGATGCGTTTTGATTTTCTCACGGATGATGTTTTCTCCTTGTATTGTTTTGTAGATGATTTAGTGACCGTGCCGGGATGGTCTCCAGGCGAACCGAACTCGGAACAAGATACCTGCATGGAATCCCCTCACGATACAAGCTACATGTGGAACAACCAGGAATGCGTCCAGGAAAACCACTTCATCTGTCGCTATGGTGAGAGGACGATCCTTCTCAGTCATTGACTTCTTTGGGAATCACCGACCTGTCCCTCAATTTCATGGCTCTGCTTATCGCGGAATTTTTGCGCTTACGTCCCGTAGAATGATGTGCTTTACAGAGCTCCGTAAGCGTAGAAATCTGCGGTAAGCAGAGCCATGACATTGGACCCCGTTCCTTTGTAACTTGAAGATGACAAGAGCAGACTGATCGAAACGCCGATTTGTTACTTCTGGGTCTTTTCAGAACCACCACAAATTGTATCTATAACATGGCTACCTTTAAACAGTTGAAGTTTAAGAGTAAGGTGAAGCAGGAAAAGCAAACACTCGCCCCAATTTTCCTCATTCTTGAACTTTCCTTCCGCCCACAGATATACCTCACATTACATGCGGTGATCCTGGTCAACCATTACATGGACGGAGGACGGCCGCTAATGGCGATTTCAACGTCGATAACGAAGTTGAGTTTGAATGCGACGACGGGTACGAGCTCGAAGGGTCTTCGACGAGGAGGTGTCTGTCGAATGGGAAATGGAGCGGGGAGGACACCACCTGCACAAGTTAGTTTTAATGTCAGTTTGTGTACATTATTGCTGTTGTTGTTGTTGTTGTTGTTTTCGTTGCAATTGTTTCTGGTTTTGAAGCCAGGGATTCTCAGAAGAGCGAACTTAATCGGCATAGGTACACGCCAAGAACTCCATGGAGAGAAGACAAGGAAGGATGTTTCAGTTTAAGATGTGGAGGAAAACCCCAGAGTATTTTTCCAGGAAAAACCCGCGCAACCAGGTAGGGACTGAAACCCAATCCACATAGTGCTTCCCGGTGGGATTTGAACCGGCGTCTTACAGTTGGTACGCTAGAAAATATACCACTACGCCAACCCGACCGCCAACCACCTATTGTTGCCTCGGTTTTTTGTCTTTTATTGTTTGTATTTTTTAAAGGTGTAATTATAACAAACAATACTTTTATTTTTGCTAGTGATCACGCTTAATAGCAGGACAGCATTGATTACTTGGTGTTATAATTATTTGAGTTTATTCTCAGTCATTACTTGCAGTCAACCGTCACCCATACCGAATGCTTACGTCACTGTTGTCTCCAGCGAGAACAGGGGAGTAGCCATTTTGTCATGCGCAGAGGGATACCACGCAGGGGGTGAGGATGAACTCATTGTATGCCTGCACAGTGCTTTGTGGAGTCCCACCAACTTGTCATGCACAGGTAACGTCATGGTTATTGATACTGGTAACAACTAATGACCAGGTATGGAACATCCGGGTCAGATTATTGACCCGGATTTCGGGGTCATGGGGGGACAAACCAATTCCAGGCTCTGGCTGACCAAGAAAGTGGTTAAAACATTGGAGTTTAACTCAGATTATGCCTATAACTTTTCATGCATATAACGTCATGGTTATTGATACTGGTAACAACTAAAGACCAGGTATGGAACATCCGGGTCAGATTATTGACCCGGATTTCGGGGTCATGGGGGGACAAACCAATTCCAGGCTCTGGCTGACCAAGAAAGTGGTTAAAACATTGGAGTTTAACTTGGATTATGCCTTAAGTTTGACCCATCTATTGGTCATTTTGACCCAAATTATGGGCCATAAACTGACCCAGAAACGGGTCAGGCCCCACGGGACCAATTGACCCGGAAGTTAAAAAGTGTTCGTAAGTACAAAGTTGTTTAAAAAAAACCTTCAAATTGCCAACCGTCAAATTCATGAAAACAAACTCGATTTCGTTCATCTGGTTCAAGATAAAACTGTTTCATGTTATTTATGTTTTCATCTCGTGTTCAGAAAATCCGGGTACGACAAACGAAGCCACTACATCTATGCTTTCCACTGACATCAATACTGTTAACACCGAGCCGTCAGTAACTACGGATTTAACATCTGCACCGTACCCCGTGACGACAACACTACCCTCGACGACAAGCAGCGGTGATAAGACGACATTCAACCCATGGACAACACCCACAGAAGTCCCGACGAGCGTTCCGGAAACTTCAACCAAACTCTGGACTACACACATTCAATCAACGACCTTCCCAGCAGTATCAACATCGTCCAATCACCACGACCAAACTGATTCAACTACTTTTAGAGTTGAGTCAACTACATCTGATGTTATTAGAACTAGCCAACTACAAACTTCAGATTATGTTTCGTCGGCTTCAGATGGAACTGCGTCAAACTTGGTTTCAAATGCACCGGTTATTTTTGACAAATTGAGTGAGTGTAGAATTGGTTAGTGTTCGAAAGCTCAAGCACGTGAAACCTTCAACAGTTTCGTTGTTGTTACTAGTTATATTAAAATAGCTTGTAAAATTAGAAAGTTCACAAATACAGATAAAGAATTAAGCTCACGATGCAACCTTTAATGTGTAGAAAAGTTCAAATTACAATAATTGATGTTTGATCCGAAGTTTGAAATTTGGCAATTTAAATTTAACTTCGACGCTATATTATTTCGTTTGTTTGCAGCCGTTGTCGCATCTTTGAGTTTGATGGCGTTCTTTGCAGTGGTGCTGTGCGTTCTCCTATTGATGCTCTTCTGTTACAGTAAAAGGTTAATATCTACCAACCTCGTTCCCTCCTTTTACAATGAGTGATGGATATAGCTCTTTGGCTATTGAACTGTAAAACAAAACTGGATTCGAAGACAAAGACGAAATTAGGAAAATGTAACAAATCAATAGTCTCAACTCCACTTATGCCGAGACAATTTTCATAGATCAATTCGAACCTGTTTAGCTAGTTTTTTTTTTACTGTCAAAAGCTATTATCCGGGAATTTAAAGAGCACATTCCACAGAAAAATATCAACATTTTGATATTGGTATGGTCTGTATTGTTCAAAGAAACAATTTGAATCATTTGAATTTAAGAAATCAGTGAATTACAAAATGAAATCAATTTTCATTACTTTGTCTTAATTGTTCCTTTGTTTTTACAGTTCAGGTAATAAGATATACCCGACGGAAGATCCTGAAATGATGGATATAATGTCACGTGCGTTCTCAGAACACAATGCAATGTCTGAAGAAGTTAAACCGATTCGGAACGAGTTTAAAGGAACGAGAGGTAGTTCCCAGCAGCGGGCATCAGCAGGGAACCTACCGGGAAAGGGAGCTTCGTCACCGGGGAGGCGACTCGAGTCTCCCCGTGGAAACGGAAAGCAAAATACAACTCAACGGGCTTGGGTTGCATAAATACACACCCTTTAATCAACTAATTATTAATATTTATTGTATGTATAAATAATGTAAGAATACTAATCTGATTTGGGGTTGAACAAAAAAAGAGCGGGACTTGAACCTGCGACCGAATTTACTGTGTTCGGCGCAACTCGCACAATCGCAACTAATAATAGTACACACACTATAAAGCATGGAGACTCCATGGATAAAGTAAGCGATTTTGTTAAACCAAAGTAAAAAAACCCCAACCCCCCCCAAAAAAAAACCCCAACAACAATATTCATCCACAACAGTTTTATCTAAGTTTTGTTTTATTCAAACAAATCTGAACATGAATTTCTTTGATAGTTTTTACGTGCAAATACTAATAAAAAGCAAAACATAAAAACAAGTAAAAATAATAAATGAATAAATAATGATAACAATAATTATAACAATAGTTTTAATGTAAGCTATTTAAAATGTGATATCAAATTCGAAAAGACGACAATTAGGCAATCTTATACAAGCAACAACTTAGGACAACATTTATCCATTTGAATATAATATTCAACACTTCTACCAAGAATTATAATAAAAATAATACAAACGTTTTGAAATCGTTAAGCTTTGGTGATGATAACCTGGAGGCGGAGTTCGCAATAAAATCATCTTAGATCATTATCAATTATGAATCATACCTTGAATTGGTCTCAATTTGTTTAGGTTTCAAAAATAACTGTATGTGCTTAACGATAGGAGTTTTGAAGCATTTGATTAATTTATTTTTTGGTGTGGTCCAGTAAAACTTGAATTTGATAAGGAAGTGAAAACGGTTTTAGTAGCAAAAAAAAACAAAAAAAAAAAAACAAAACAAAACAAAACCCACAAAAAAAACCCGCTTTTTATTTTTTTGTGTTTTGTTTTGTTGTGTTTATTTTGTACAAACTTAACAGACATCCACCCAACGAGTGTCACCTTATACATGTCACAATACCCTTTCAATTAATGTAAGCATTTATATCGATCAAAAACTGAATTAAAAACATACGAAGATGCTGCCTCAATAGTCCAAAACGAAAAGGTTATGCGTCGTAAGAACTGACAGAAAAACCTAAAGTCAATATAATTTTAAACATGTATTTGAATTCCTAAAAAAAAAAAAAAAAATATGAAATGTCTAGAAATTGGCGAATTGTAAACGAGTTTTCATGTACGCCTAGAGTCAGGATTGAAACAGTTTCAAGACGTGATGCGTGGCGATGATATGAACATCTTACGGCTCATAGAAGTAACAGTTCTCCTTGAGTCAGGATTGAAACAGTTTCAAGACGTGATGCGTCGCGATAATCTGAACATCTTACGGCTCATAGAAGTAACAGTTCTCCTCGAGTCAGGATTGAAACAGTTTCAAGACGTGACGCTTCACGATAATCTGAACATCTTACCGCTCATAGAAGTAACAGTTCTCCTCGTACTTGATATCAGTGACGTCAGCCTCCGCACGACTGGCATAGTTGAGCTGACAGCTCGTCTTGTTATCAGCTTGTTTCCAGAGGTTGAAGGAGCGGCAAAGAGGCTCCACCCAGCACGCCAGACCACACCCAATGGACTCACTGACCGGATAGCTCTTAATCTGATGGTTGCGCAGACGCTGCTGTGGTACGTGATTGTACCAATGGCTGGGCTGGCGGTATAGCCGGACGCAATAGCCGCCATTTCACAAACGACAACATTATTGTAATGACACCGTGTGTTTCCCCATTTGCCTCCGATACTGCCTGTCCTTCTGACGCAGGCCCACGGATCTGCCACGCACATGGCAGATCCGTGCAAGAGCGAATCATGCGGGTAGTCGGGGTTAAATCAATTCCCAGTGTTTCTAACTTCTGTATTAAATAAAATGCAGTGCATTAATTTATTCATGGGAAATAAAGCTCTTCTCGGGGGGAATTTGTCCAAACTCGAAACGATTGTTCTTCATCAAAAACTACTATCGGTGGTTGCCATACATTTAAGGGGATACAGTCACTCCTCTTGCTAGGTTTTGCACTGATGAGCGCATACAATTTGTCAACATTTTGGCTAAGAATAGACCGATGATCACATTTTTAATGTAAACAACGAAAACCGTGCATGTTGCTCATGGATTTACTTTGCACGTACATGTTCCACGGCGTACCGTTGCCCTTATCGGCTGGTTTGATGATTATAATTCTAATCACACAATGACGTTTCGTGGATTCCATCAAGGTTTAACACATTTTTTTTCTTCTTTTTCTGGCGGACTTTGTTCCCGAGTTGTACAGGACATAAAAGTAAGTAAACATAGCTGCTAGGAGACAACAACCGAGATCCGGGTTCATAACATTATTATAAAAATCAGCATCCTCAGCTGAAAAAGATATCTGCACTTGTTGTTCGGTGAGTTTTATTTTACTCATTTTAAATTTGATATTGCTTTCTTTTTAAAAGGATTATTTGATTTTATATATTTACAGTTTGTGTGCCCGATAATGAGAAAATGCCGCAGTGGATGTTCTTACCATTAACATTTTAAAAAGCTGTAGACCTATCCAATGATCAGCCTCTCTAGAATCTCTCTACCGACTTCCGAGTTATAGTTGACCTCAAAGCTAGCTAAACATTTTATGCGAATCTGGTGACATTCCCTTTCCTTTGTTACGCCATCAATAAAGTATTGAAATAGGATATGTTGATCCAGAGGCGGATCGGTATAGTTTACACTTGACGGCACACAGTGTCAAGTCGGCCATCTTGATGGGTAATGTTTCAAATTTGAACGCACAACTAAGCTTCACGCATAAAGAAAAACAATAAAATAAAAATAAAATAAAATAAAATAAAATAAAATAAAAATAAAAATGCAGCGAGGGGCCTTGTGGTTGCAACGTTCCTGTGGTACGTTTTGTTTCGTCAGCACATGCTGGTAATGTTTTTTTTCCATAAGAGAATTTGTTTTGATTTTGTTTTTATTATTATTATTATTATTATTACTATTTTTCCCATCCAAGTGTGTTGTTAGCATGTGCATGTTATAGCCTGGGTTAAATTAACCTCGCTTGTTTTGCTTAACCAGTCAAGTTTCATAATTTGGTTTCGTCCGACAATTGACATTAAGATTTTTTTTTGTTCACAAATGAGGCAGACGGAGTTTTGACCTGCCCCCTTCTAACCCAAATCGCTGTCCCCTGTCGATTGACACCCCCTCTAGGATGTGTGGCTCGGTCCAGCAAAGGATATCATGACATGAGCTAACCGGTGTTTTAAGAAGTGGTTAATACAATGGAGAAAAAAGAAAAAAGTCAAAATGTGCTGACAGCAGCTCTCAACTGAATTAGAACGCTCGACGAGGCCAAATACTTAACTAAACCAAGTTATCCGTTTGATGTCTACCCGGAACTAAACATTCCCATTTAGAGTCTTACCCTAAAACATAAATCATGACCCTAACCCCACATCTAACCCGCCATCCAAATCTCAAATTTATTTAAAGCAAGCTATTTTCAAATGGTAATTTATTGATTGGTACAGTCATCTTCAGAATGATATTTCATTGTTGGTGATACCGTGGGTTCGAATCCCACCAGAGTACCGGTCGCCTGTAGTTTTTGTTCCCGCCCTATTTGGTCAGAAAGCACCTGCGTATCATACGTCGGTGTAAAGGAAAAATCAAAAATTGTATACATTCTTTGTCTCCGATGCAATATAAGTTAGTACGTTATTATTATCGATTGAACATTACCATGGAAGCCTCATAAGTGAACTTAATCTCAAAAGCCCGAGGAAACCTGTAAACGAGGTTACTTGTTACGTGAACCAGAAACGGTTAAATCCTACTCTTCCGCGATGGGCCTAAGTGTTCTTGGTTTATTTACGTAAATTACCAATCTTGGTATCCGATACCAACGGCGTAATGTCCCATCCGAAAAGACAAACCAATTATGGTATAGGGTACCTTTTTCAAGGACACAACTGTCCAGACCGGGATTTGAACTCAAACTCATGCTGATCAGAAACACCAGAGCTTGAGATTGTCGTTGCTCTTAACATTTCGGCAACGACACGCCACAAGTTAAATATTAACATCAATTATCAATAATAAACCATTGTACATCTAATAGGAAACGAAACCTTTGTGGGTCTCTGTAGATTCACTTGACTTATAGCAAACCCTATTTTAACCCTTAGAAATTGATTTTAAAACATAAAAAAACCTTATGGTGCTAATTTGCAATTAGCGGTACCTAATTTGTTCTCAGAAAGAGTTTTAAAAACATGGACATTAATTTCTCTTAAATTTTAATTATTGGACATTGTTTTCTCTCCAGTTGAAACACACTGAACAAAAGATATAAACGAAAAATACAATGATTTCTTCTACGTGGAATTAAAAATATAAAACTAAGTACACATTTTGTATGATGCATTTTCCTTATTCGGACCAACGTTGTATCTTTACTCACACAGTGAAAGGTGACGCAAATCATGTCTCAACCAAGCACTACGAATGTTCCTGAGCCGAACACAGCACCGTATCCCACCGGCGATCCGCCTAAATACACGGAAGCCTTTCCCACTACAGCCGCCTACCCACCACCGGTCGGCCCTCCCCAGGGCCAGCCAGCACCGGTTGGACCTCCCCCGGGCCAGCCGATGCCAGGCCCAATACCAGTCTCTAGACCCCAGCCGATGACTACCGTGAATTACACAACAAGCACACAGCAGATGACATACGCAAGCTCTGCAGGTAAGTGAAACTGTGTTGTCTTTTATTTATTATCAAAGCATCGGTACTATTTACAAATAATTAAAACAAATAAAAACAAGACCTTTCCATTACCATGTTAACATAATGTTGTGACCAAGTCCAACATTTCTGCAAGCTTTCAATTAAAAATTAATAAATAAATACACGATACCTCCCATAATTGGCTGCTTCGCTTCCCAAAATGTCAACACTATTTTTGAATATTTGTGTAACTTTGTCACAAACTGTGGCTATCTGTTTTTGTTTTGCATTTATGGCTTTCCATAGTTTTGCAACCGTGGTTGGCAATAAGTCGGGCTGTGACGATGCAATTGCAATAGAAAACTCGATATCTCCGTCTCTAAGCTGACTGAGTACCTAACTTCCTTGCTAAGCAACAATTTAAATATATTAAAACCATTTACGACTTGCAGTTAGACTTGTGGACAAGTCGTTAATTGTTTGTCGATATGCTTGCTCTTGCGCCATTATATCTTGCAATATCGCTGGCTCATGAATATTTAAATGGGGCCATAGTCGCGAGAGCGCTATCCTCTTGCGCGTAGCAGCAGTCTATGAGAGCACAGTTGGAGGAGAGCTGTTTACGCTACAAACATTTAAAGACTCGTCCACACAAGTCTACTAAGCAGTATGATAGACTTGTTTCGAGCCGTCAAGTAATGACTTGTTCTCACTGTTATCGATGAAACAGCTTTTAGCGAATTCCCGACGCAAATGGTCTGTCCCAACTGTCAGAAGAGTATGACGACTCGTACAGCCTACATCAATGGATTGTTACTGTGGCTGGTCGTTGGGATTATTTGTCTCTTTGGGTAAGTTGAAGAAGTACTAAAGAACTATTAATGAAATTTGATTTAGTGTGATGATGAAAAAACAAACAAAAACAAAAACAAATTAAGGTCACCCCGTTTTCTTTATGGGGTTTTACAGTTCCGTCTGATTTTGTAACGACATTCTTTTTGTGTTTGAGTTCCGAGATGATGGAAGGTTGGTTCAGAAAAAACAAACAAAAACAAAACAAAAAACGAGCAAATTTACGAAGACGCAAAAAGTATAGGAACATGGATTTAGCCCTGTTACGGTTGTTAACCTTCCACAACCCCATAGGTTCTAGACAGGCCGTAACCCCCCCCCCCCCACCGAATGTTGGGAGAAGATAAAGAAAACAAATGGTTGAAATCTTCGTTTGTATTGTATAATCCACAGTGGTTTCCTTGGATGCTGTCTGATTCCGTTCTGCATTACTGGCTGTAAGGACGTCCAACATTCCTGCCCGCAGTGTAACGCATACATCGGCACATTCAAACGAATGTGATTTAACCCTAACCTAAGTGTTTGAGATAGATGCCTACACAAACTCATTGTAAACTCGTTTTATACTTGTTTTCCTCACTATCATAAAGTATGTCATAGTTTTTGCAGACTAATTATACAAACAAAAATAATTTTCAGAGCTGCTTAGTTCACAACTACCAGAAAACGTTAGCATTATTTGTTTATTATACTTTTTGTTTCGATAATGTTAAGAGTTTGATTCATAAAGGTAGCTTGAGTCTACACGTGTGTTTTCTACAAAGTTGACGTTGAAAGTACCATTGGAACTTATGCAATGACGTCACTACGCCGCCATCTTTACAGGTTAAATAATTTCGAACCAATGGAAAACGAACAAGTATGTACAAACGGCGCAGGGGGTGGGGTGGGCCAATGGGCAACCCGCCTTTGACCTCTAGTCGAGGGCGCCCTTCCAAAATGACGTCATGTGCATAAGGTCTATTTTTAAAACTGTCATCAACCACCTCTCATCTAAAAGCCATAGTTGGTGTTCGGATCGATTTAGATCGGAGACGCTGGTCCATGCAGTGTTTTATCGTCTGTCGCCTCTTGTCATCACCAGCATCCCTGTTCGTGGAAAATATTGAGCAAACGTGAATAATAATGATCAGCTAATAAATCATTACCAGAAAGTCGTGCATAATAATCAGTAACAGGTATAATCATCGTAAATGATAAATGAGATGGTGTACACTCGGTATGCATTTACGCTGGAAGTCGGGGTGGGGCAGGTTTGGGGGCGAGTAAGTGTATCATTAATATTTTACAGATGACGTATAAACAGTTAGATTTACCTCCATATTTCCAGTATTGTTTGGTTTTGTTTGCGTACATCTTCGGTGATTGGATAGAGGTACAGGAAGAACAAACCAATCACGATGCAGCCACCTGGTATGCACGTAATCAACAGTCGTAGGGTGAACCTGACCTCGTTCGTGACCTCACAAACACCAGGCTTGAACTCGACGACTCTTTGAAAAGAAATCAACCACACTGTTTCAGTTGACGTAATGCTAATGATGCCGACACTATTGCTTTACTATTTTGTCAATAACACTCACCCCAGTACAAATGTTGTAATGCCAATGCAAATACCCGAAACGAGTTTGACAATCATGATGTAAAAAGTGTAGAAGATGGTCTCATATCCGCATTTTTTCTTCAGTAAAAAGTCATCAATAACATCAGGTACCATACTCCTGGTTGGAAACAAGAAGAAGACAAGGTTTATCGAGAAAAATCCAGAACTTTGGAATTTCAAAATAAATACAAAGGACTTGGTTCACTGCAAAAACTGGACTGCTAAAATTGGACACCATGGGTGTTGTAACATAACATATACCGAGAACAAAGTATCCGCATTTACACCGTAGGTTCTTAACATAACATACATTTATGCCAACACAATAATTAGTGCTAATGTAACACCCTATGGTGTTATTTGTGATTCTTTCTTGGGTATCCATAACAAATGTGACTACGCCCATGGTGTCAATTTTAACACCACAATGTTTGCCCTTTTTTGAGAAGGAAGAAGACGGGCCTTTAATTATTGTAACTTTTTAAAAATTATTAACAATAGTTATTAATATTATGTGTTGTTTATAATACTATTTTTGTGTGATTAGGTCACCCAAATATTTTGGGTTAATACCATTAATAACACTATGTTTACGTTGTAAATACATATTTTGGAAACTTCCAGGTATCCTTGATGAAGGCCCATCGTATTTTGAGAAAACAACATCAGTAGGCCTAAGAATCAATGGGGCGACTTGCAAAATGATAGGCATTTTTGTTGGTAGTTAAATAAGAATACTATATTCAGGTTTATCTTAGGCCAGGCAAAACTACGACAATCGAAATGTGTGAGAACTGCAAAGTCTGCGAACTGTTTTGAGCTTTGCTCTGTTAGAAAGGGCCGCAGTCTGTCTATGTAGGAAGTTTGGAGCCGTTATTTTTACCGTAAATTTAAGAATCCATAAGAATCTTCGTAAAATTTTTTTTCGCATTGTACGACAAATTATTTGGCAAAGATAAAGGTATTCGAAAAATAAGTTTGTGACATTAAATAATTAATAAACGGTGAAATTTAAAACTTGGAACTTGTCATCATTTTGTTTACAAAGGCATAGATTTAACACATTGCAACGTACATATTACTGTCATGACCGTAAACGAGACTTTAGAAATGAAAGCAGGGTAACAAATCAGTATAGTAGTAAGAATAAAAAGTAACAAAGAAAAACAAATGAAATTCAGTATTTGATGACGTATTATAAGCTCTTGCAATAGGATAAACAATGATAACAGACAACCAACTAAATTATACAGTCAATCATGTTGCTTTGGACGCTTAAAACAATATTGAAAATACAAAGTTGATTTTGACAACTTACCATGGCACCAACTGCACGGTTGCTATTACACTCCCCATGAGCATGGCAAGAATATATTGTACCCAGACGTTGCCGTATGGTATAAGACCCCACGAAACTATCAACGGTAGGGCAGGCTAAAACAAAATAAGAACAAACAAATAAGATCTACAAACTAATAAGCTCTTCTACCGACGCTAGGTGGCAGCAGACTCATGTTTTGAGTATATCGCGAGTGAGCATTCACATAATGTCACAGTATCAGACGGGAGTCATCAGACAATGATCGTATAATGTAGATCGTATAATGTATTATTTACTTATTTGTTTATTTATTTAGCTAGCAATATGTGTTGACTTTCTTCGTCCAAACATTCTAAGCCAAAGCAAAGTTTAAACGAGTTGCAAAATTACGAAGTCAGTGTTTGACCCATATTTTATATATTTTTTTTTATTAATTTAATTTATTTTTGTAAAGCGAACCTGACTAACTTACCAGCATACCAAGGAATAAGGTGATTTTCTTTCCGAACCTCATAACACATTTACGCCATATTGGCATCATTAAAAAGGCAGAAATCTGTCAGGGAAGAAGAGCGTAAAAAGTAAAAGAACAATATTTGTTTATACTAGAACCCCCCCCCCCCAAAAAAAAAAAAAAAAACACAAAAAAAACCAAACCCAAAAACCCCCCAAAAACAAAAACAACAACAACAACAACTTCCGCACTTCCCTACATTCAATCTGTTACTTTTTTTTCAAATTATTTGAAATGTGTTTACTTGTATTTACTTTTCAGTTTTTGTTCATAATGTAAATCTTTTTCTAAGTAGTTGTTTTGGCGTCGTATTTTTTGTTGCGACAAACAACTGGAAATGATCTCCCCTAAAAACAAATAAAGGTCCCAAAATGCTTAGTTTGGTTGTCTAAGGGATGAAAACGAAGAGGGAACACCCCCTTAAAACAAACAAACAAACAAACAAACAAACACCCCAACAAACGTTGAATCAACTTGTGTAACCTTACCAATATAATGATGATTGCTGGCTGATAATTTCTCATCCCAAGGGTATGTAAAGAATAAAGGGCGAAGTTACCCTGCATGGCCTGATTAAAATAGAACAAAGTAAGTAAAATGGAAATCTGAGGTACGTCATATTACGGAATAGAGCGAACCCTAACGCATAAGATAGATAGATAGATAAATGGTTTATTTATTATTTGAAAATACTAAAAAAGACATCACAATCAGAAATTTGAATTGCGGCTAAATTTACATTAAATCAATTAAAAATTCTTTAGAAAATTACAACAACAAACTTAAACAATACAAAGCAATTAAGGAAATAGGCTTTAAAAAGGCACTAGACTGAATACACTTGTCAAAAAAAAAAAATGGGAGAAAGGGACATCAAGGGGGATCAAAGGGAAAGGCAAGACAGGAAGGGAAGTAAAAAGCCATGACAATTAAAAAGCCATTCTGGATGTGAATGAAGTCATACAAAAAAAACCAATCATACAAATTGGCAGAAATACGAGTTACTCAATCTTCATCCTAATTAGGGCCCTTAAAATCAATTAAATATACTTTAAGACAACCTGAAGAAAAAACATGATTAGCAAGAATTGATTAAATCTATTATGTAGGGTATTGCACTCTGTTTGAATCCAATCATGGCAGTCAGAAGTGAGTTCCCTATTGAAGGTTCACTGACTTATTACTATACTACAACGTGCTAATAAGTAACCAGCTCCCGGTACAGCACATCCTCATCAATATAATTATATAAGGTATTATAGTAAACAGAAACTCTACATTTCTCGTAATATCAATTCCTTGTAGCTTTTTGAAGGAAAAAAAGGTAACTTGTCGCAAAAAACTGACCCCCCGCAGAATGTTGGCAAAAATAAGAGGGCACCTACCTGGATTGCCAAGACAAATGGGATCAAGAAAGCGATATGTTTTAGCCATGGTCCGAAAGTGATGACCTTCACAACTGCCCGCCAAAATGGTTCCTCGTACTTGGTCTTACGCTTCGGTGCTTCAAATAAGAAAAATAGACTGCTCAACAAAACAAAAAATAAAGTACCCGCCCCCCCAAAAAAAAAAAAAATAAAAAAATAATAATACAATAAAATAAATAAATATTGTAAAAAAAAACTACTGTAAAAACTATTGTAAAATAATTAAATAGAAAAATGAACGAATACGCTTTCCTCTTTATCTTGAATTTTGAAACATTGCAAATGAAATCTGTTTCAATTTCAAATTCAATGAATTAATTACAATAGATACAGACAATGACCAAAACAACAAGGCATTTTGTTTTTTTATACTTACACGTTACTTCTTTGGTTCCAATGATGACGCACAGTGCGCATATGAGAAACAGACAGCATAAAACACCTGCCCCAACCAGGTATCCTCGGTTCTGTAACAACCGATATTGATCTCAATGTTACAATTTTTTTTAATACAAAATACAGAACTGTTGATATTCGAACTTGAACAAAATATCTACAGCATATAAATTACTATTTGTATTATTGTTAAATACTTATGGTAAATGAAACCAAGACAGTCTTGCAAGTGAGCTTGATCACTGTTAGCTTACAAGCCTGAGGAAACCTGTAAACAAGGATGCTTGCTATGTCAACCAGACACACCGGTGTTAACCCCTCAACTTACAGGGTAAGTGTTCTTGATTTTCCTACGTGCACCACCAGTTCTTGCACACGGGACCCTATACGGACTATTGTTCCATCTGAAGGACAAAGCAATTGTTGTAAAGTATCTTGCTCATGGACACAAGTGCCACGACCAGGACTAGAACCCACGATGATCAGAAACACCACAGCTTAAGTCCGGTGCTCTTAACCGTTCAGCCACGACACGACACGCCCATGATGAGAAAAGGACATTATTTTTAGTGAACACAATATAATTAAAATAATCCTTTTAGTTTATGACTGGTTTACCTTGATCACAGCCTGTTCAGGGGGTAGGGTTGAAGTGTCGTTGGATTCACGGCACACGATTGGCCCACGACCAAGTTTTAATTGATAGAGCGTTAGTGAAAGACCCATGACAAACTGACCAATAAGGTTCCCTAGGACCTCAGAACCCATACCTGAAGGGAATACATAAAAATAAATACAACAGTAAATATGCAAGTTTTGGAAATTTTTGATCTGGCTCAGCCGAAAATCTTAATATTTTTTTAATCAATAATTAGTTATTGAAAATCATGATCAATCGACCATCCAGTCGATCATTCAATCAATCAATCAATACAAACTAATCAATATTCGATACTCACGATAAGCTGTTGCTCTGTCTCTCTCGGCTTGATTGTCTGTTAGACACAAGGTGAGTGTAGCAAAAGGCATCTGGTAAAACTGCACACGAGAAAAAAAATACAAGTCAAACAAAATGGCTTTTTTTTGTTCCCCACCGATTTCAATAAAACATGTTTAAGGAAGTTATTAACAAATGAAAGGTCACCCACCGTGAGGAACGTCTGAAACAGACAGTAGAAGACCAGGTACCAGGCAAACTTATAAAGTGACTTGGTCGTATCTGGCCTGTAGAAGAAACATATATAGCAAACGATGGCTGGAAGTGTAGCGAAAACCATCCTGTGAAACCGAAACAAAACATGATTTTAACAAATAATGTCGTAGGGCCTAAACATGTTTACAATTTCAAACATTTTCGTTTGAAATTAGAGACCTTTCGATTGAAGAGAGCTATTGATCCCTTCAAATTACTATTCATGGACTCTTGTTTAATAAAGTACATTATCAATTTAAATGCTGTGCGTTAACAGTTTACTACCGCTCTAGGGATTTGTATCGTGACGTCACATTTTTTTCTCCAACACAACTCAACTGAAGGAGCCAAGTGGTGTTACCAAAATCAAGATGTGATTATACAGAAAAATATCAATAAAAGGCAAACTAATATAATCTATAAAGAGAAAGATTTGAATGATTTTTACTCAACCTAAACCCAATGTTATATAATAATTTATAGTACCTGACTTCATGTATAATAAAGATAGGAACTGTCCCGTATTTATTCAGAATTGACCATTCTTCGGTTCTACATACCATGGTTTGAGTTTGCCGAACCTGTGCGTACTTTTGGTTCTGAAGACGAGGAACCCAATGAGAGGGTCCGTGATGGCGTCCCAAAGGCGACCGATCAAGACAATTGCACTGGTGTAAAATGGAGGAACCTTGGCAGTTTCCAGTAGGAATACATTGATGTAGAACCCTAGCACCGTGTTTGTCAGCTGGTACGGTATGCCACCAAGACCGTAGGAGATTATGGCCCGTTTAGAAAGCTTCAATCCCGGGCTAGGTCTGTTCTTAATCCGGGGCCTAACCAGGGGGGTACACTGTCAAATAAAAGATAACAAAATGTGTCTTTGTGCCAGGGTTACAATCTGAGGCAACTGTCCACCATTTCCAAATACTTGTTGCATTAACTGTGACTAAGTTTTGATATGAAAAACACAACATTGGTTCGAAAACGTCTTTATTAGCTGCTCCATCTTGGCCGTTTGTAAGCCATCTACCCCAGAGCTTTACATGGGCTGCCGTAGTCTCTTTTGTTTTGCCAATTTCTTAAGAAGTGACCGAATGGCATGTCAGAAATGTCCGGGGGGGGGGGGGGTCATTCACGTTTTGATAGGTAAGTCTTTAGGTATTGTTGTATTCCTTAAACCAATCGGCGAACCAAACAGCTAGTGACATGGTGAAGACTTATCTTGTTTGTAAAAAAAGAAGTGTGGTATTGTACGCCAGAACCTCTAAACTACATGGTTTAGATAATCGTATTAGTGACTTTGTATAACTGGACTGTGGTAATGGTACGCCAACTGGTGTTCCAAACAGCCAATGGCATGGCTAAGATTGACATCAAAATGAAGTGTCGTATGGTACGCCAATTGGTGTTCAAACAAAACATAATGATTCCCATAAACAATTTTTTTTAATCAATACGTCCACGGTCATTAGATGAGAGCGTTTTTGTTTTGTTTTTGTGATTTTTCCTTACAATCCCATTTTGATAACTTGTCCAGACAGCATTCAATATCTCCCTGGCTTAATAGATGCAATACTTTTTAACTTCTCTTGACGTTTATAGTTGTCAAAAATGGGTTTATGAATACATTTATGTTTCGGGGCTGAAATTGACTGGAAGTGATAGCCTCACCAAAATGCCTTTTACAAAATAATGCATAAAATACGAATTTCAAATAACATCCGTTGAAACATATATTTGATTTAATGTTTATGTGTATGATTTAATCATTTTAATCATAACATAATATAAAAAAGGTTGATGCTATTCAAGTTTACTTGGCTTACATTTGCAAACTAACCCCCCCCCCCCAAAAAAAAAACAACAACAAACAAACAAAACAAAACAAACGTTGTTAAAGATTCCATACTCCTATGTATATACACAAATATAAGAAGCCCAGTAGGGATTCTGTGGGAGCCAAATTTACACTAAAACCAAATCGTTGAAATCTTTGAATTCATTTGTGTCTTGCTGGGTTACTTTTAAATTGATTGATACACCAAAGCAGAGTTGGAAACTTACCTCGTCACTTTGCTCATCTTCCATTTCTTATTGAAATTCTTAGAAAACTGTCACGCCAATGTCAAAACGCTACATCAACGGTCATAAACCTGACATCAATGCTATTAAGGAATTTACCTGTCATAACTGATAACATAATCTGTCTACCCATTTAGAATGACCTTTGAGCTTTAGCTGATACTGCTGTCACTTGGTTCAGCCCTGCATGGTCAAAGGGCATGCGTACATAACATAAAGTAAAACATTATTTAGTCAAAGTGTGGGCTCATGTAAATAGGAGTGCAGACTCTAGTTGAGCTAAAATTATACTTGATTGAATTGTTGACGACTATAATTAGTTTGTGATATGCAGAAAATGGGGTGACTATGATGTGTTGCTCATCAGTCTGCAGACCGCAATCGAACAACATGAAATCGTGTTTGTCTGCGACAATTGCTGAATGTAAATCAAACCAAATTGCATTGATCATGGGCACGAGGTTGAAGTGCTGGTCGTATCACATCAAATTGGTTTAACTCGGGATCCAGTCATTCGTAAATGTCTCCAAACCCAACCCACCTCCGTCCACTTCCTATCACCCGCCCACCATCACACCGCCAGGTTCTCTCTATTTATCGGTGTTAGACTTCCAGGTCTCGACTGCATGCAAAAGTGATAGTTGCAAGATGTTTTGAATGCTGAGGGTGAGGGTGGAGTCGAGGTGGTACCGATAAACCGCCAACCACCTCACTCCCCACATTGTGTCTGTGGCATGATATTATACGGTTATCTCTGGCAACCACGGAAAGGAGATTGACCCCTCCATCCTACGGTGCCCCGAAACCCATAAGTACATGAGACATTCAGAAAACTGGAATTGGCTGAAAACACTGAACACATTTTTCTCAAAACGCATGAGTGCTGTTAAATCACAACATGCCATTGTTAAGCCCGGTTCATACTTCCTGCGAATGCGAATGCGAATGCGAAGCGAATTTTGACGTCACAGGGCCGTTTTTGCAGCGAATGTTTCACAGGAGTTGAGCACATTTCAACTGCTGCGAATTATTCGTTGCGAATTTGTGACGTCAATATTCGCTTCGCATTCGCGTTCGCAGGAAGTATGAACCGGGCTTTAGCGTTTGTGAGACATGGCGAACCTCCTCGAGAAGTACACGGTTTGGCTTGTCGGGCGTATACAGACAACAATTACCCAAACCAAACATTGCAAAAGGTTAT
Source organism: Pisaster brevispinus (assembly GCA_023634235.1). NCBI lineage: Eukaryota > Metazoa > Echinodermata > Asteroidea > Forcipulatida > Asteriidae > Pisaster > Pisaster brevispinus. Next base: position 2,740,505 of record JAMKCF010000017.1, read on the forward strand.
GTCCACCACATCTCATAAAGGCTTACGTTTGGTGTTCTTCACCAAATGAGGAGCCACGTGACATGTTGTCTTTAATCTCCTGTGTGTGCGGATGTTATTATCAAATCTGAATAACAAATACAAAACTCAAACAAACAGATAGGGCTTACACAAAGAAACAGCTCAACAAACGTAATGGCGTAAAGGGATTACCTTCCACATTCCCAAAACGGCCAAAGACAGAAAACAGAATAACAAATAAATACATGAATAAAAGCAATGAAGACGAATTGTATGAATGCGTACACGCTTTATGGACCAACAGAGGTGAGGCATCCCAGGTAAACAAACAGCTACAAGCGAACTAACACTGTAACAATACTTTCCGTTGTCTCCAATGGGCTCCATATTGTGTTTTGTATTTATATAAACAGAAACATACAAAATGAACGCCTTTTAAACTTGAAGTGATTCGTTTTTAATGGATTTTTTTTATTAACGCCATCAAATCCATTCTATAATTCAGGTTTACAATAGTTGTAATATACAATAGTTGTAATTGAACATACAAAATGAACTGGCAACCGATCCTGGACATTCCAAGGTTCGTTGCCAAAAAAACAAACGTCTCAATGCTATTTTGTTTTATAGATGAGGATTATACAAATTTACTTAGAGCTGATTATGCTAATGTTGGTTCAACGTGAGTACATTGATACATTTTCACCGTATAATAATAGCTTCAAGTTAGCTCTTTTCTTGAACACTGCTGTTTAGTACTATAATGATTACAATTGCATATCAGCCAGAGCTGACAAAGAGGGCGGGCGTGCTTCAGACACCTCGCGCGTGCCATCTTCTGCATGGGGTCATTATGCAGTTCTTGTATGGGAGATCGTGAGATTCTGTTGCATTCTCAAAAGAATCCCGAAGTGTTCAAATAGTACAGTCTGAAGACTGAGCCAACCCGTTTAACCTCGCCGACCTTAGAAACTGCATCCGCGGTGCTCTCTCAGGGCGTGGAGCACGACGCAAGAGCCATGCTCTGCCCGAGTCACATACACAAACAACGACATTCAGCACTCCACTATAGGAAGAAACGTGTTGTAATGTGATTCGCGGGGGATTTTTTTTTTGGCGCGTTTACGTGGTTGTTAAAAAGAGGCGGAGCTGAACTAGTTTGTTGCTTAGGTACTGTAATGATGTAGCAAACTTAAGGGCGATTAGCAAGGGGCTTAAATATGTTTTTTCCACGATATTCTAATTCCATCTTTATACAAGTTTTCATCATTTGGAACATCACAATATAACCTTGAAGGTAATATTTTACTCATTACTAAAAACACTACCATACTTATTAATAAGAACCCTTATTGAAGAAACCTATCAACAACAAACAAATCATATAATATTTATAATTAGCTTTTCAGTTCAATGGCCTATCAAACTAACAAAATAGTTTATACTGAATGTAGACAGTAACGTTTAAACTTCAAGGTGAGGTTTTCTTGTCCCCCTCTCTTCCCAACTCCACCCCTCTCTCAATCTAATCATATTTCGCGTGTCTAATAAAACAGCCAGTGCAAATCAATGCTCGACTTTCCCGATCGGCCTTTTAGATGCCAAACCGCACTTGATTCAATTTAACTCATTTGATCAACCGATGCCACGTAGTCGAACTGCTAATTATTGACTTTATATCGGCCAATTGTTAATTTAATTCCAAATTAATTACAATACTAGCAATATGTTTGCCTATCTTATCCATTTGTAAGCCAGCATTACCCCGTGTGTTGTGGAATAAGTTCAACTCTACGCAGGAGGAAAGTCCTTCATGACGCTCTGAGAGTACATTCAAGGAAAGGTCGTAGATTGGTCTGCATTTGGGGGTTTATGGAAAGAGTTTGCAAAAACATTCTTATGCATTATTGCATTTTTATTATTTATCAGTACTATTGATGCAATAGTGCAGGAGAACACAGTCTTACTGCTGTTTACACGGGACAAAACCAGCTGTAGCTTTGACTTTTTCAACATATAAATTCATTATGTCTATTCCGTTGAACTGTTGCTCTCATGACAACTCGACAATAAAAAACTTCTTCGAATACTTGTTGATAGGTAACAAACTGACTCGTTAATTAAACAACGTCAGTGAATAACTGGTTTGCAGTGTAAAGGAAAACGAAACGAAATCGCCTTTCGTTGGGAAAATGCCCCATTTTGCAATCAACTTGGAACTAAAGAAGTATTAAACAATCCTCTAAAACATTTGACGGTATCAATAATTATATAAACATTCGATAATATTATCATTTACGAATAATCTATACGCTGAGTACTTGAACGTTAAAACGAGACCATGGGTTCATGTCAAGCTATGGTAACATACTCCTTGCTCATCCTTACATTGTCGACACACACCCCAGACAGCCACACATTGTTGTTAACCCGTAAATCGAGGACTACCCCAGTGTTCATATACATTTTTCTTTTTTTCTTCATATTTATTTTTCTGGCGAAGGGACGACATGTTCGCTCTGTAAAAACACCCGGATCCTTTTTTTGGATTAAAGTCTTCAGTATCAACGGGTAGACACCCAACACACACTCACACAAACACACACCTAGCGCTGTGCACGTTGCAGTCACTCTGTGGACATTCATTCGTCCTTTACACTTGAGAAAAATCATATTGTTCAACAATGTAAAAAAAAAAGGTCCCTATATTGGACCTCTTTTGCTCTTAGGTCCACAATTCATATTTGGCGTTAAAACACGCCATACTTTATGTGAACACAATTCACAAAATGCGGGTTTGGGAGATCGTGGGACCCTTAAGCCTCTGTTTTGTTTCAGTATGTGATAGGTGTACGCACAGCACAACCGAGAACGAAACAGTGCCCTTCGATTATGTCATTGTTATATGCCTTTGTCGTGCTGCAACCATCTTGGTCATGTCCCCTGTATCTAATAACAACAGTGAATGCTAATAACCAAAACAAAAAAAGAACCCCTCTACTTTTGTCTTTCATCCTCAGTTTGGTTACAATGATTTAGATTTGAGAAAATTTAAGATGGCCGCACCATGTTAAAGGTATATTCTGTTGAATATCCTCGGGTACTTAAAACTATTAATATTCTCACACAGGTTGTTCACGACGGATTTGTTGAAGAGAGACACCAGGTAACGCAGGTGGCGGTATCCTCTAAATGGTGCACATGCGCAGAGCTAGAGCGTAGTAAACTAAGGCCGTATCCGAATTTGCGGCTACGGCTACGGCTGTTGCTAAGGGTGTTGATTTGGACATCCCTCATCTCAACCGTAGCCGTAGCCGTAGCCGTAGCCATAGCCGCCACTTCAGATACGGCCGTTCACCAGATGAGTCTGCTGCCAGCTAGCGTTCCCAAGTCATCCATTGTTCTCTGTCTTTTGACATTTCTTTGAGGTACTCAAACACAAAGATAATTTGGGTGTACCGTTATTAGGTCGTGTCCCAACTGATGACTTCGACAGTGGCTACGGCTGGAACGCTTGTCGTTGTCGTTGTAGCCAACGGCCATTGCCGTAGCCAACGGCCATTGCCGCAGCCGAAGCCTCTTGATTCGGACATGGCCTTATTCTCATTTGGGTTGACCGCATATCCAATGACATTTCAACGCATCTATTCATCCACTCACAACTACATCCACTCACTACTACATCCACTCATACTATGACCACCAACCTGCTCATCCACCTCACCAACATACATTATCCACACCTTGGATTCGTGTCATAGCGCGCATATATAGCTGCTCAACATTTCACGCAGCTCTTTTAAAGTCAAATTTTTCGAAGCAACATACATTTTCTGTGGAACCACTCAAATTGAAATCCACACTACTATAATCTTATTATATCTGACTACGGACGAGAAGAACGGAAATGAAACAGAGGAAGGTGACCTATGGTTTCATTTTGTTTCACAATCTCACACATCAGTGACTAAACTTCTTGCATTCTTCATCCCAGGACAGGTCACTGCTCTTGCGTCTACGTTTCACTTTCACTCTTACCTTTCACTTGTTTTTATCACATACTTCACGGACTCAGAATTCAAGTAAACACTCACTCCACTCACATTAAACCGGAACTTGAAATGTAAATTATACAAGATTAACTAGCGTGCAATGTGCGGTATATTATACTTAACTATAGTGATGGTCCCTTTTATACAAAAATAGCTGATTTTTAAGAATATGTTAAAATGACAAACATTTACAATGGTACAACATTAGTAAACGATTTGTTACTTTGATTACGTGCAATTCTAACGGATAGTGAATAGAAATTGTATAATGAACTGTATTTTGTAAAAATAAATATACATAAATAAATACACAAATAAATCAACAGAAATAACAATACATATAAAATAAATACATAAATGAATAAGTATGTAAAATAAGGGGAAACATAAGTAACATAATTAAATGAGTAGTTAAACAATGAAATGAAAAAGAAAAACATATTAATAAATAAAACAATAAAAAATAACTAAAACATAACAATAAAGGAAACAAAGGAACAAATCGAAAATCAAAACGATTTTCACAATGATTTTAATTGAAATGTTAAGAACAAACCACTTGTTTCTTCACATATTTCAACACGACTAAACGTTAAACTGAAAAAAGGTTTCCGAAGAAGTATAATCAGGGTGGCTTGGGGTCGTGAAAAGTCACGTATAGTCGAAGCATTTAATGCCCCAAGGTTTTAAATTCAATCATGGGATTATAACTAAATAATGGCAGGAAAAAACAACAACAAAACCAACACAAGCCCAACAGAACAATACGTGAGCATTGTCAGTGCATTAAGTGATTTTTTTCGATAACCATGGTGTGTTTGTAAGTTCCGCAAGGTGCTAAGTTTTAGAAAGTAATTTTTTTTTTATTACTAAGAATATTATTTGAGCATTTCCAGTGCAGATAACCGTGCACGCCCTCATATGACGCTGACGTCGATTCGGCAACCATGTCATTAACGCATGCTTGACAACATTTTTTTAGTCTGTTCTTTTCACAACTTTGAAGTCTCAATTTGAACTGAAGAACCGAGAGGAGAGTTACGATTGGTCTAACTCTACGATGACGTGTACATTGTTTCAGTCTCCGTGGCTTCAGTCATGCTGCGCATGCGCCATTGCGTCTGCTTCCATCGTCTCTGACGAGTTGACGACCTGAGTGTCAAGGTCTCTCTCATCCTCTTTCGGAAATTATCCGAAAGAAATGCATATAAGAAAGGATTGAGGGCGCTGTTGAAGAAATAGCACAGGTAAATCATTGGGTTTAGAACAGGGGGAACTTGAATCGATCCAAACGGTAGGACTAGCGCCACAATCTGATAGGGCAGCAGGCAGAGTGCGAAAGATGACACCACAACAACCAATAATTTAATCACCTTCTTACGAGCTGCAACGGTTTCTTTCTTCTTACTCTTTTTGGGTTTTGACTTTTCTGATTTGGAGATTGTGAGGGGACGAGCAGGTGAGAAGGGACGACGGGGTTTCGAGACTTTTGCAGCGTCCGGGGCCTTGGCTTGGTTATTGTTCATCACTTTGAAGGCGTCATTTCCCACTGGACCATTACGCGTTTCGGTAAGAGTCGTTTCCTGTGTCTCCTCTTTCTTGTTTCCCGCCAAATCGATCCGGATGCTTTCCTCGTGATCGGGACCCCCTTTCGGTTTGTAGATACATGCTTGGTCAACTGCTGGACTGGTCTGGCCATTATCCTCTTCAGGCTCGTCCAGAAAGAATGGCCCGATCTTTTGTGTTTCAGCATTCTCCTCTGATTTGGTCGATACCTGAGTCTGCAACAACACCTGTGCCTCCTCAAAGGTACCTGGCGGCCCTTGTGCTTGGTGACTGGCAGCCACATTGCCTCCATTGTTAGCTTGTTTCTGTGCGTCAAAAGAGGGCGCCGGTGTTTGGTTTCTTCTTTTAAAGAGGTCCCGCACACCAGCCAACCTGGTAAGGAGGTTCCTCTTCGGTCGATCTCTCTCGGGTTTTTCGCAATCGGAGGCAGTGAGCCTCAACTTACTACTGACCCAAAGTTTGTGGCCAATCAGGCCATATAAGATAACCATCACCATCAATGGAATGACGTAATAAATGAAGAAAAATGCCACTGTTTGTATTTTGACGTGGGGACTTGTCATTTTCACACTAGGGATACAGTAAGAGATACCCTCGTCAGAAACACGGTAATACCACATTGTGTGGATGTTGAACAAGACGCTGGCAATCCATACAGTCGCCATTGCTACAGTGAGTCGACCGGCAGTCAGGAGTCGTCTTGTCTCCAGAGGGCGCAATATGGCGATGAAACGTTCCATGGAGATGACGGTTAGGATAAAGATGGACGATGTCGTCGTGACGCTCATGGCGTAATTGTGAAACTTGCACAGGAAGTCGCCATACTCCCAGCTGGAGGAGACAAACCAAAGTAGCTTAGGGATGGTGCAGAACATCGACACGAAGAGATCAGCTACGGCTAGGTTGGCAAGGAAAAAGTTGGTGACGGTGTGCATGGACCTATTCCGAGCGATGACGAATATCACCAGGAGGTTGCCAAGGAAACCAAAGAAGAAAGTTAAAGAGTAGCTGATGATGATGCTCTCCTTGAGTGGTGACTGGATGTACGGGTCAATGTACACGGCTGTTTCATTACTGCTTGAGAACGAATATTCCAAGTCTGTTGGGAAACACAGATCACACTTGTTAATTGACAAGTTATTTGATTGCTCATCATCAACAATAAGAAGCTAAGGGGATCCCAGTAGTACGGAGCTCTGAAAGTGCCATCCAACTTGTTGGAATCCTGAGATAATTTACTGCAGGATGATGACATCATCAACGTAAGATGACGACATCATGAGATGATTTGCTTGATACAAGTTCGGGATGACGAAGCAGAGTGTTGTTGTCCCAAGTTAATTTATCTTAGGTTGTCTCGACATTTTCAGGATGCTGTTTTCCCAAGACGAATTATCTCGGGAAGTCGACATCCTTCGTATAAGATGTCATCATCCCGAGACAACTTATCACGGGATGTCGTCTTCTTACTTGTTGGATGCCATCATTGAGCAGTAAATTACCTCAGGATCCCGTCATGTCGAATGGCACTTCAGGAGCTCCGTACAGTTGAAATGGCGCAATACTGGACATGCAACGCTTGAACCAGTTCCAAAGATGAACACAATAACTACTTGGGACTGCCTTTGCATTTACAATGTCATTATGCCAGACTTGGGCAGGAGGATTTCAATATTGATTTGAGAATGTTATAAGAAATTAAGCTCGTCTGTATTTAAGTAATTAAAGTAATTCTTACCCGTCATTTTGCCGATCTGAAGTTCTTCAAACAAATCTGTATCTTGAGCTGGATTAAATCATCGAAGCGTCTGAACTAGACAGTCATGACCGAGAAACTCGTAAACGACAACTTCGTTTGGTGGACAGATCAGGAAAGCATCAGATGGAATGCAAACTGAAAACAAAACAAACAACAATTTATCAATATTTCTCATGGATATAGACGAATCTTACTCTGTTGTTGTTGTTGTTGTTGTTAACCCAGTGTAAAGAGGCGCTCAATGGTCAAATTCAGTTTGATGATCCACTCATTTTCCAATAGACAGAGTCTTTATGAAAACAGTTATAAAGATGTCCAACCTCGTGTTAAAAACCGTGCAATTGTCTAAATAAAACAAAAAGTTCAATGACATCACATTTCAAATAATTATATGATCTGTACATTGTTGTACACATACATTTTAATTTTAGTTTTTAGTTGATTCAAGAATGATATCCGTTGATCAACGATGAAATGTACACACCCATTTGTTTTTTGACATACGATGACGTCATGTTTCAAATTTCGTTCTGAAAGAGTAGCAAACATTACGCTATGATTTTATGCGGACTCTATTTAAAGGAAAATGAGTCCATCACAGAAAATCATTTGACAATGGCACCCCCTTTAACGATATGTCATGATGTCATTAGTCATTCAAAGTAATCCGTATTACACGTGATCCACGTCTTCAACGAAGTGGGGAGGCAAATTTGCCTTCTTCTTTGGACCCCCTCCCCCCCCCCCCCCCGCTCGCAGCCTAAGGCTGGTTCGTACTGAGCTAAAATCCCGTTTGTTCACTCCGTGATTTGACAGTCTTATTGACGAGCTGTCTCTTGTTGCTAATGGGTCCTTCTGGTCAGCCCCAGTCGTGGATAAAAGAAGAAGAAGAAGAAGAAGAAGGTGCTCCAAGGAACGCAGTTTACAGATAAGAAAACTGTCGCTTTGGAATACACTGCAGTATTTGGACGCACGGTTTATGGGTACATTCAAAAGGCTCAAGTAAAACGGAGACATCTACAGATGCCTCGGTTACATTTTACTTCATGTATAGCCAGATATTTGTTGGGGTTGCTAGTCTCCGCAACTGAAAGCGAAGAAGGAGAGATAATACAAAAGAATAACTAAAAAAGTAGACAAAAAAGACAATAGAGCTTCTATATGCTGAAGCCAGCACATTTATTTTAGCGACTCATTCAATTATATCGCACTGTTTGCTTGGTTTAAAAATTGCTGAAAATGTCTTCCCTGACTTTCCCTCAGGGACGAAACATAATCACAGACCTCTCGTAACTGAATACGTGAACAATTTCGAGACCGGAGAAACAAATATACAGTTCTTTCAACTCAGTTGATGATACGCTCTTCTCTGAAATGTCGGTCTTTTGTTTGGATGTCTACCTACAATGACACCGTGAACCTTCCGTTACAATAATTTTGGTCAGAAGGGGGAGTGGGGAATATTATACAACGGGTAGTTGACGTTTATAAGATTGCGCTCGCCAAGAACAAATATTTATTTAATTTGTTGTCCATGATCGATGGAGATATTGGATTTGGTGTATACTTTATCCGCAACGGACTGTGACAAAAGCCATTTACTTGTTAGTCAGGAAGTGGACTGCAATCGGATCCCGTAACGTCACAATTTCATAAACTAACGATACAAAAAAGGGAACTGGGAAATATAGTAGATGTCACTGGCAAAATGCATTGTTTCTTCACTCTTTTAGCGACGAGCAGGACTTCTAACCGCCTTACACACTTAAACCTCCGTGACACCATCGCTCACTTATTGAGTAGCAGTTTTTAATTAAAAGTAGTTAGTCCGCCATCTTTTTTCTTCAAAAAATCAAAGAAATTCCAAGTTCTACAACTGCACCTAGCCAAATAGTATGCCAAATGTCTTATCACTATCCGGGGTTTGTTTTTCACTAACACAATCCAACAATGACCCGCTCTCCAGGAATTCCCATAGGAATTGTACAGCAATTACTTAGCCTTGCTAAGTTGTATGGACAAAGGGTGTTATTCAAAGAAATGGTTGATTGAGCAGAAAGAGACATGTGGGCTCATCTCAAAATACAATTTTGCTTGAATTGATTTTATTTAGTCAAAAGGGTCTATATTTAATGATTTGGGTGATTTACAAGTGATTTGGTTCTTCACAGAAATGTATTACACGCTAACATTAAACTGTTACTCAACAAGTAAGGCATGGCGAAATGGTGTGATTTTTTTTGATGGTGTCACGCAGAGTTTTAAAGAGGAATGTTTTGGTGCAGCATTAGGACTTTGAACCCGGTGATGAGTTGAAAGAATAAGAAAGTAATCCTTGGTTATTTCATCCCCATTGGGACTCAGATAAAAGACAGAGCTGGATCTTAAGGACCGAAGATGACGCCCACACCATTTCCTTCCTCGATTTCGACGACCAGCGAACCCGTTAATTGATAAAACCACCGTTCTTGATTCCGGCAGCCAAATTGACTTTACAAAAAAGAATCGCAAAACGGCAGAATGCAATCTGTTTATGTTATTCCATTTTCACAAAGAAGAAAAAGCTCCCCCTTTCTGCCGTCTTAAAACTTGAAATTACACATCGATCTTCTTTCATCTTGTCACATTTCCCCCCTCTGGTGCATTCTGTGACTTGTCGACCCCAACCCATAAATTACTAGTGACAAACGCCAAAGCAAGATGTTCGCGCGTGCCTTGCGACACGCACGGCCCCTGTGAAAAGAAACAACATCGCGGATATTCTTAACGTGAAACCTTATCACGTGATGTGAAGTGCGCCTATATCTATTTCGAAATATCATATTTCCTCACTGTTCAGTTATTTCATAAAGCGCAGTCGGGAATTGTAGATTGCCTCATACATGCCTTTAGGTTATCCATTGACGTTTAGCAACGGTTGTGATTGTTGAAACATGTAACGATGTTGACGCGGATACGAGAACGAGAGGCTCTCATCTGGCATGGAAAGTCTAAAGACTCCCATACGACAAAACATGATCAAGGCAAAACACGAAATAGTTATTCCACACAGGAAACATACACAACACTCAGTGTGAGCAGCGGTCACATGAATGTATGATGATACATATTATGATACCTCGGTTGAATCACACATGAATGTCTCCATGTACAGAAGATCTAAATAACGGCGAATTCGTCTCTACTGTCACTTGTACTTTTAGAACCAGCTCCCCATCATCAAGGCTTACATTCAGCATCGCCCAGCTGACAAGCGACTTATGGTCTTACCACTTTCCTGGAGAGAGTCAGAGGTAGATTACCCCCGTCCCGTACACCGCTGTAGACAGGTTGAATCGCCAGAAATCTGCGATTGGAATCCTTTTATAAGGAAATTAACCATTTAATTGCTGAGACGTTATGTAGAAATGCATTAGTGTATCACTACCGCAATGATTTATTGGACGGACGATGAAACCGAACTTCCATTACCTCTAAGGATAACATCATGAATGCATTTTTTTGGCACTAAAACAGTTGAACATTTCTACCTGTTGGTAACGATAACATCAACAGACGGCATCCCGTAGTTGTTGTTGTTGTTGTTGTTGTTGTTGTTGTTTTTCTCTCTCAAACCGGGGACGGTCTCGATTTGGTGTATATGATCGGGGTCGCCGTTAGAGCAAATTACGTCCAATCAAACCGGGGACGAACATCAACAACAACAACAACAACAACGACAACAACGACATCAACAACAACAACAACAACGACAACAACGACAACGACAACGACAACGACAACGACAGCGACAACGACAGCGACAACGAAACTGACAATGACAACAACACCACCATCAGCAGTAAAAACAACAGCAGCAGCAACAGCTGCGGCGGTGGCTGCGGCTGAGGCGACGGCTGAGGCGACGACGACGATGACGACGACAACAACAACACAAATAAAAAACAAAAACAAAACAACAACAACTACAAAAACAGCATCAAACCAAACAAGCAAACAAGCAAATACATAAAACACTCATGATATTCAAATCAGACTCGTGTGATGTACATGTATATATTGAGTTGATTCACGACTCTTGGAAGCCCTATATGCATGGCAATGGGATCAAGATAATCCGTTGACTACTACCTTAACAGTTATAGGTCTCAACTTCTGACCCAGCGATCATCGGCTCGTATGGGAATAAACATGACACTAAAGTGACGACAGGAGCAACCATTTTGTCTCATCAAATGACGGGGAATGTGTAAATATATCACCAAGTTTATTTGTATCAGTGTTGTATAAACAAAAAAATGCGATGGTCAAGCTAAGTCGGTATCGGAGATGAATAAATGAAGAGAGAAAACAAGTTTGAAATAAAGGGTCATTGGATTTAGTCTTTGCTATATTGAACACCACTGATCTACCTCAGACTGTAAAGCTCTAGCTCATAAATTATACAATATTCATTCAAGACGAATCACCAATTGCTGACGATTACTGATTGGAAATCGTAATAACTAATTGAAACTGTCTTGCCCTTGTGATAATCGACACATTCAGAATCAAAAAGAAGATTTGGGTAGGGGAGAAATGAATATAATTAGTGACTAGAACAAGTTTAGGCCATGGTGCGTAATGGCAAGTACACTTTATAGAGCAACGATACTTCTCTTGATGTCATAAGTTGCGTAAATTTATTGCTGACATTTGTATCTGTCTTTCAACTCGACAAGAAAGCTGCCTTGTTTTCTGACGTGACCACGGTTGATTTGACTAATACCCGAAAGTCCTATCTTTATACGAATCAACGTTTAGTCAGCATCTAAGTAAAGATTAACCCGTTTTAACGTCAGAGCTCAAACTAAAGGCATTGCAAACAAAACAAGGGGTATTACTAAAATTGTTGTTGCATCAGCGTCTTGAAGGCCACTCGAATTAAAAGCAAGTGATGTTGTCAACATGAACTTCAACCGACTCCCAATTAATCACCCTTGAGCAAAAAAAAAAAATAAAATAAAAAAATACAAATAAATAAATAGAAATGCAGTCCGTTATTAGAAGTTGGTGAGGTATTTATCTTAGCAAGTGATTTGGTTGAGAAGGCCCCAGTATGTTGAGCAATACACGAGTCTAGATTAACATCAGGCTAAACGCCTCCGCCTTGAACCACCAGTTACTTACAAGATGACAGTTTGAACATGCTAATTATCTGACGTATTTCCCATTACTAAATTCAGAAACGGAAATTATAATTATGATCAGAAACTATACACATCACTTTAGGTTAGAGTTAACCTAGATATGGATTAATTTGGCCTTGATCCATTCCGGGTCACCGTTGTCATTTTTTCTTCTTGGTTGCAATAACCGGGAAACGGGTCAGCTTTCGTGACTTAGGTAACGTGTCATGCTGGCACATTACCCGAGTCACGTGTCATGCTGACTCCTACAGGGGTCATGCTGACTCCCAAATTCGAGACGGAGCATGACTAGGGAGTGTTTGTTTGCTTTTGCTGATAACGTTTTGATCACCTCTGTATCAAACAAGTCATCCATAAAGGTAACATCATACCAAGAAAAATGCAAACTAGGTAAATGTTGATGCTTTATGTAACAATGCAAGCAAAATGTGATATAGTGCTACTCAAGATTGATAAGCAATGTTTAAAAGCAAACCTAAAGATGACAGAAATATGTTTCTTAATTTCCCCAAGAAAAACAAAAACAAGCGCCGAGTTCTTGCATCATTTCTATTAAAAGCTTACAGTTCTTACAACTGCTCAAATCATTTTTTTTCAAACAAAGTTCCTCATATTTGTATTACGTTAGCTTACAATATTCTTCTGACGCAATCTACACACGATTCAAGGAGGCAATCGTAAACCTAAACATCAAAGAAAGATGGAAAATCATGATTTGCAAACAACTTTTCATATCTGTCTACATCTAATGGAAAATTGACGCCAATTTGAAGACTCTTATCACGATCAAGGTTTTAAACCTTCGTACACGCTCCGGCCTTGTCCGACGGTAAAACTGATTAACTTTTTTTTTCAATTTCTATCCATCGGCACGGCGTTCTGATTTTACAGTAAGATCTTAATTTGGAAGGTACAACTTCCCTTACATAAAAAAAAAAAACCAAAAAACTACCACAACGCAAAAAATAAAAAACCCATAATCTGCAGTCGAGACCTCGACGCGACACGACTCTTTGAACTTCAAACACACCGTCAATGTGGGGTCCAGAGCTCAGAGCCACCGTTACCACCGATGGCGTTAATGTATAAAATACAGGCTTATCTATACACTTCCAGTTCTTAGCGGCGTGTATACGGTTCTTGTCTTGCCATCTTTTTTAGCCACGCAAGCCTGAATTATTGACTTAAGGCTTTATAGTTCGTGTTATGTTAACGAATGTCCCGGTTTTGTTTTTTTGGACAGGTCATCGAGTGCGAACAGTTTACAGATTTGGAGATTCTCTTGTTTGACAGAACCGAGGGAAACAAAATACATTCCTTTAAATGACCCGAGTGCGGAATGGCTAAAATGTCCTTCATCAGACTGCTTTTATTTTATCTATTTGATTTTTCCTTTTTGTTTTTAAATGTTCAACATTAGCATGCGTTCTTGTACCTGTCCGTATGATTTTGTACCTTCTGTTGCAAATAGATAATTATTAATAGCAGGAAACAGAGTTTAACTTCACTTGAACCGAAAATAAAATAAAATACAAATTCATAAAAAAAACTAACATAAACAAAAAAAGTCAATCAATCCAATTTACAAACGGCACACCAGATACCTTAATTCAATTTAATAGTGCATTTTTTAATGATCTGTAAAATGTATGTTGTACCGTTTCGTGTATTTATTTAAATAATTGATTATCCTAATGTTTTAATAGCTTAGCCGACAGTTGAAGGTCCTTCGTGGACGGCCATAAGTAATTTGATAAAACTGCCGGACTGTAAACAATTGAAAACCATTTGTTTAGTGTGATATGAGAGCCGATTTCAGGCTGGACCGAGCAGCACGATACGCGCTTAATTTATGGGCCTGCCTGCAGTTTACACATCGATTGTTCATCATTTGTATCGAGTTTTCTTGGTTCCACATACGTCACACTTACGCATTATGATTCAAAAGTATTAGCTTACATTGTTATCCTAAGACAAGATGAAGATGTGAATTTGATGATATATGAGGATAAATCTATGTTGGAATTCCTTCCTCAGTGGTAAAAGTAAACTAAAAAGGGTCCAGGTGGAACCCGGATAACCGCAATGAGAGCTGATCAACACCCAGGGCCTCGATAACCAGGTGCCAGTGACAGCACCATACGGGTGCCGCAGGGGACAATGTTGTGCCTTAACCCTCTCATTCTCGTCTTGCTTCGGGCACTATCTGATTCTGGTGCGCCGTAGCGTCGCTGTCGATGCCCATGTCTTTCAGATGCAGACGCTTATAGTATTATTGTGAGTAAAGGGGTAGTAGTTGAACAGGAACCTTTTTTTTCTCCCCCAAAGTGATAGGTGTTCTTTTACATTTGAATTTTGAAATCCCCGGGCTAGCATTACTGGGCATTAAGCTTGACCGCATGGTTCAGACACCCTTGTCCATTCCGTCGTGAAATTCAGAATCGGACCAAACCGGCAAATAACACGGTAGTTGCTTTTCACAGTATCATAGTTTCGTCGCAATTTTTTTTTCTTCAGAAACTGGTGTTGATGTTTTTGAGATGAATAAATCAGCTGTTAAAGGGAATAAAACAATCACAGAAATGTTGTCCATCTATACTCCTCTTCTCTAACCATAATAATGTAGCGTCCATAATATGTACTGATCCTGACATATCACGAACTTTTTTTCGCTCGATATCTCTTTCATTTTTCAACCTGATAGCAAAAAGGTGATAATCTTACCTAAAACACATTGCAACAACAAATGTATCGTGCCAAGCCTACCGCTGATTTCACGATAAATAGTGCTGTTGCATAACAAATTAATCACAATATTTCTTTATATGTGAAATTCATAATAATATGCGTTAAACCAATGTTTGTATGATTGAGAATTGCTGTTACCAGCTTGGTGCTTATGTCCCCTTGTGGGACTCACCGAGTTCCCTTTACGGGAAGAACAAACCCCACTGAAAAAAACCCCAACTAAAATATGAAAGTGATCGAGTTTACACATTGCCAAGTTCTCTGTACATGTCTTTGATTGATTGACCGTGATTAGCGTGTCATGGCTGAGCGGTGTAGTTCACCGGACCCAAGCTCTGGTGTTGTCAGCAGCAGAGTGTGGGTTCGGTACTTGGTCTTGACACTTGAGCCCTTGAGCATCATGGTACTTCACCATAATTGCTAGGTAAAAAGTTTGGAAGGTAGTGCAAAACCCTGTTTCAGCCTCAGGGAGGAGTAGGTGGCAACGTGACTCCGGTTGGCAGTTGACTTGGGCCCCAAAAGTGTAACCCTCAACTCGAAGCAACCGTCCGGCCTTGTGAACAAGTCAACATAAAAATAAAAATATAAAGTCTTCGGTGCAGGTATCGTCAGTGGCCGAACAGAATAATACACGTGGCCGAAATTCACACTTCTTTTTATGATTTGCATGTTATGGAATCGCTGTAGGGAAATTGGTTTTTCAACTGCTCGATGTACGTCGTAACACTTGATGTATATGCAAGAAGCCCCGTAGTACAACAACATCTTAATCCAGGTTCTTAACATCTTCATTTACGGCAATTTGGATGCAATCGGAAAGCCAGGGGCCCGAACGGAAAGGTCGGGCTGTTAATTTGACTATTTAGGAGAAACTAATTACATTGCTTAGTCTTATACCCAGAAAGGGTGTTTACGTCATTCTTTACAATTAAAAACAGGCTACTTTGTTTCTTATGTATGTTAATTACCCGGCGGATGTATGAGGTAATCCGAAGTTATGTAGATATATATCAAGTTATAATTCAAGTAAAAATTAAAATAAGCTGTGTGGCAGTAAAGTCTTAGTAGGCATTTTAGAAAGTAGGCTGAACTATCCAGTCAAGCAAATAGTCAATGGTACCACCCACACCATACGGCACTGTGATTACGCTCACATATCACGTATACTATCATTAGTGCTACAACATGTAACATTAGTACGGAAGCTTTAAAGGGACGATGAGAAAAATACAACAATACAGCCAACGTTAAGACTTAGGGACCATCAAATGTTTTCAACATCATCCAGGTCGTAAAGAGAGCACTACCTAACAAGCCAACTCCCCCAACGTAGTACTTCCAAGATTTGACTCTTCGAAGTGTGATGCACATTATTCAAATGGTGACATTTCACATGCCTTTTAGAGTCGGACACGGTCTTTGGCTCCTTCATTCGCTTTATATCTTATGTAGAACTAATCATAATTGAGACTTTAATATTGTCTTCCTCTCTCAATGTCTCCTTAAGGCTTCCGTACATTGCGGTTTGGAAGATCAAATGTTTTGCAGTTTTGATATTGTTGCCGTAATATGGAGTTTGTTGCAGGTTGGGTCCAGACTTGGAGTTGATGAGATTATTTGAGAATACGATCCAAGCCAACGGTCGTGCCACTACAGCTGCAACGCTATAGTCAAATTTGCAATAAACTGAAGCTGATTTGCTTTGTAATTGAATAGAGCTCATGCAATAAGTAGCAACACTTCAACATTTATAGGGCTGGAACTGTTCAACTAACAGCCGTCGTGTTGAAGGCAAGAGTACGCTAGTATGATGAGTTTGTCGACCTAGCAATGGAGACATGTTACAGGCACATTTTACGAGACCCGTGCTTACGCCGTATGGTACCTCACGGTCTCTGCCAAAATGTGTGGAGTTTAGCTTTTAGCTAAGAAACCCGAGACATGGTAATGCAAACTGGACTTAATTAGTACGACCCAAGCGAAAACATCGAATAAAATAAATACAGAAATAGACAGAAGAAAGAAATCCCGCAGTGGTCCCCTCAAAGAGACCAACATACTGCAGCAGTAAACCTGGGGAAGACTTTGCAACAATTTGACTTAAACTAACCAACACATTTTTCCAAACAAACATTATTTGTTGTATCCTCATCACCGATTGGTGAATTCAGTCGACACTCTCATTGGGTTATTGATGTCTCTAATTTAGCAAACCCTTAAAGACCAGAAACCAAGTCTTACAAATTGCAAAAGTTTTAGTTGCAATGTCCAAAACAGAGTAGACTTACAAAGAACTCAACAACCTATGGTAGCCAGATCTTTTGTTATAACATTGCACAACGTAGTGATAGTGGTTGCAATTTGGTGAATGAGTTGACAACGTTTTGACGACGTTGCACGAACGTGAGATCGTAACATGATTTTTTCAGCCAATGTTGAACATTGGCTTGCATATTGGTAGTTTATGCAACGTTACCGAAGTTTTTGTTAACTTAAGTTGAGGCAAAAACGTTGTGGAAAAGTTGTGTTTTGGTCTCATTAAAACGTAGTGATTATGCTGTGACGAGCGCGTTGTCTGCACGTTGCATTTTGGTGTTATTAAAAAGTCAACATATTGGCGGATCACGTTGCTTTCACGTTGTAAACGTGGTAGGCCTATTTTAGCTTAACAACAATGACGTATCTTTGTTTTTACCATCACGTTTTGAAAATGTACTTTAGTTTGATTACAGCGTACATATAACAGTGTATATATATATATTTTGACCATCACTACTGTAAACGTTGTATTTTAGTTTTTGTATAGGCAAATTGTTCATGTTTAGACCATCATGTTGAATAGTTCGAACAGCTGGTTGGGATGGTTTCCATTGTAATGTTTTGTCAGCTAGTAACTACTAGTATAATGTTCGACATCACAAACAATATTAATCCTCAATTTAAATGTCTACATCGTTTTTATTAATAAAATATCCATTCGAGGAGCATTGCCATCACATGAGCATTTAATATAAATCTGAAAAATACGTATCATTAATTGCATTTGAGCGGGCTTATTGAATATTACCAAACAGCTGTGCAAGGTGTGGGGAGATCACCCCTCCCCCACCAGTATTTCAAGCCGTGGACAGAATCTTCTAGAGAACCATTTTCCCCTGGTAGGATTTTCTATCCGCACTTTTTAGATTTTGTTAGCTAACAACTATAAGTGTAGGCTTAGTGTTTGACATCACAAACAATGTTTGTTTTTAATTTAATCGTTTAATATCGGTTAAGCCAATTTTGTTTTCCATGATGTGGCCACAGTTACGGAATTTCCAGCCCACAAAGCTGGGCGGGCGGATATGAAAGAAAAATAAATAACGAAAGCACGCGGACTGCTTCTAAAAAAGGAACGTCAATTATGCCTACATGTAAAAATGAATAGCCAGATGTGTGTTGACGGTTATTTGTCTAAACGTGTAACCGTTTCTAAAACGGTCGCTTACACATGAAACCGTCTGTTTCAGAAACTTAATATAGGGATTAAAATGAAAACAATTTACACAAAAACCGCGCATGTGATCAAAAACATTGCGTATTCTTCACGTCAGCAAGACTTTTGCGCAAGAACCCGCATAAACGAATAAAAAGGAAACAAATCTTACATTTTTCAGTGTAAAATAATCCTCAGTTCATCCAGGGTATCCTAAATTGTGTCAATTTATAAAATAAAGCCTACGCGTTGCGTATTTTGTTGTACACAAGCTCACATTTCTAAGGAGCCGTGCTCCGGCAGACTATGCTGTCGACGGATTGTGCATGCGGACCAGCGACGACATTACTTTATCCATTTTAGCCCGCGCATCAGCGATGAATAATAAATGTCCTCGTCATAGATAAAATGGGCACTTGAGGAGCATTCCTATCACATGGGAATTTAATGATCAATCCGTGAAGCACTAATCATGTATTGCTTTTAATTGAGCTTATAGTGTTCAGCAGCAATGCGCGTGCGGGGAGAGATTCTATCCCCCTTCCTGTACAGCGGCATTCCAATCCGTGAACAGAATAATCTAGACAAAACATTCCCCTTACATGATTTTCTATCCTCAAGAGGCCGTTTTTTTTGTCTCCCATAAAAACTTGCTCTAAAACCAAAATGGTTCCTTATTGTTTCAAAGACACCTTCAAAGTTTGAAGTACCCTCGGATACTAGTATTAAATGAGTTTTGTTTCAGTTTTGGAGAACAACGACCTACGTTTCCGCTCAGGTATCATACGCTCATTTTGCCGCATTGAGCAGCGCGCGGAATGCTGCATGTCTGTCTTTATTAATGCTTCTTTACAATGTGGGCCTACATCATAGATTCCATTTCAAAATTGAGGTACAAAAAAAAAAAAAAAATGCTTAAAACTCTAGCTCCCTTGCATGATAATCTAAACATAATCTCACCGCACGGGTCTAAAACTTAAGTCATAATGAGATGGAGTTAGAATTTTAATGATTTGATTTCCCTCAGTGAGTGGTGATGTTGATGCAGTCACTCTGTGGCTACATCGTGTATCGATCGCATTGACTAATCCATATGCATGCCTGCTGGGTGTTTAAGTGCAAAGTGATCCCTGTCTGATGGTAATAGGCTTTTGTGTTCCTGGAAACAAACACAAAATCATTAGCTCATTAGAAGTGAGCAATTCGAATAGTTGACTGATTGTGCATCTACCATGGTAAGGGAACACAGATTGGAATATTTTGTAAACGGGGTTAAAATCATAGTATGGGCACACACCAATCTTCCCTAGATAACTTAGGTAGTCTGTTCTCGACGACGTTTCGACTTTAGTCATTTTCAGAAGAAATGTTTGAACAGCCACCGATTTGAACATTTGTTCTACAACTCAAAACTGCACAACTGAGCAGGTGTTTTTCTTTTCTTTTCATTCCTGACTTTCGATATTATATATTCAAAACGGCCTTGCTTTTGACCTTCTGGCTGGCAAAAAAATTCCCCCATGGATTGTAAAAATCCATTGGTTTTTGAAATTCCAATGATGTTGTGCTTCAAATTTTGCTCTGAAAAATTACGTTATGACCAGAAACATCCCTGTAAAAATATAATGGAGACCCATTTGTCTCGGAATGATGTCATCAGATGTTTTGGCTGTCGACGACAGATTTTGCAATGGAAGGGTATCGAATACAATGGCAATTTACAGCATTTTAACTAGAGATTAAAGACTCGTAATTTGTTACCCCACCCACAAGAGGACATCTATTTATTGGAAAATGAGTACATCAAAAAATTTAAATATCATTTCCCTTCCTCTGTAATCAGCAGGACAGTTCGTTTCAGAACCAGTCTCCCAAAGTCTGAAAACTACCAAACTATCAAACAACAAGTATACACAGCAAAGTATGTTGTGTCACCGCATATTGAATATACATTGATACCTCACCCTGCAATGCTGCAAAACCCAACAATGAATTAAAAAAACAACAACACACAAATAATGATAATTAACAATATTAATCTACACGAAATGAACAATGCATTTTATGTAGAAACCCCCCGAAAAAACAAAAACAAAACAAAAACAAAAACAACAACAACAACAACAACAACAACACACACACACACCCTCACAAATAAAACACCACACAACAAAAACAGTTCGTTATCATGGTAGATGTAACAGGAGATGCATAATTTGTTATGGTTTGGTTAGCCTTGCCACATTAGCAAGTCAGGTTTTTTCATCCACAACTGTTAAAAAAATGAGGTCTTCATAAACGGCACGCTTCGACTTCAAGGATTGCTACTGAATCATATTCAAGAAAATGATTGATTAATAGGCACAGTTTCGTGTCAAAATGTCCTCTTCCATTGCAACTCTCGCGAGATCTGGTGCACGGGAAATATATTACATTATTTACATTGTTGTATTTAAAACTGGGTTTCGAATACCACCTCTGGCGCATACCAACCCACTAACTCAATCATTCCACTGAAACCCATACGTCGTTTTTAATGATTATTTTCCAAACCTAACTATTGCAATTTATATAAAATGGTGGGCTCGTTTTCGAACCGACAGACCATGAAACGGACCACCTGTCTCTTCTATTCTATATGTACATGTTACAATAAATCAAATAAAACCATAACCAAGTACATCCCAATGACCTTGGGATAGTAATAATGTACGTGACCTTCAAGGGTAAAAACCAATCTATGTTGTGACAGAAATATTGCATTTAATCTTTTTACAATTCTTTTTACCTTGAGACTTTAATTATGTCATGAACACACCCAATTAACTTACCACTCTGTGCAGCCGGGATTTCAGCTAATTGATTTTAAAAGCGGACCTCATATTCATACTTTTTCCCCCCTTTTTAATAGATGTTAAATTTGCATCTTGATAACAAATAAGATTTGTGTTTTTACATATACACCGATAGGTGATGTGCACTGTGCAGTCCACATAGGTCCACAGGCATGTTACTTGGGTGGGACTTGAACCCAAGACCTTTGCCATTCTTTTAGCAGATGTGACCACTAGGTCACCGAGCTAGACCGGTATTCGTATCACCTTGTTTTACTGAGACAAACAGTTCTCGCTAGCAAAGGTATCGAAGTCAAAGTTTTAACTTTTTTTTTATATTAGCGAAAAGCATCATCGGTTAAACCACGGAGGAAGGACAATGCGTGTTTTTGTCTTCCTCCATGGGTAAACTTACAGAGTATTCCAGAGTAAGGTATGCCGATGTGCCAAGTAGACATACCTGTCTCACCGGAGCAAAGCTGAGGCTGTGCTTTGCAAACTGGGGTCTGAGAGTCGAATCGTTTAGTATTTTCTTAAGCACTACTCACAATGAGTCATCAATAATGACACAAGATTGTGCGAGGCCACTCGGAATTCATTCGCAGGAACAACACTAAACGGACGTATTATTAAATACGTTAACGTAGCATAAAGTTTGACCGTAGGTTGCTTGGCAACACAGATTCAACAAAAACGGGGTGTTTTTCTTCAAAGTATGAGGGAGGACTGTTGGAGAGATGGGTCTTTGGCGGTCCAAAAGCCACTGACTCCGGCTAGGACACAAAGTGTCCAAATTCATCGCCTCTAATTCCAACTAACTGGCGTTACATCCTTCACTGGGTAATCCAAATTAATTCAATCTTAGCCTTTAAAAGCACACTCTGATCGTTAACCATGCAGAGAAGATGCCTCATTCCTTCGCACACCGCAACGATCCAGACGTGATTTAAACGCCAGTGTAAATTCCACAGGCCCTATACCTATACCTGTACCCCAACTCACCTTTAAAGAAACCTAATATTGTCAATGTCCCGTAGATACCCGTCAGTTTCTTATGGAATGGAAAATGATATCTAGTCCTTCGTCGATTTAATCCCAACCGAAAGAAAATTGTCTTAAAACAAACACGCGCACCCTCAACAAACAATATAGAAATGTAATATCCCGGCCTCGCTTAGTCTTTTAGCGACGTTATCCACATACCCTTTAAATTCATCTCGCATTACGCTTAACTGTTTTCTATCCAGAACCATTTGATCCTCCTCATATCCCGTGCCCTCGAACCTTAAGCTAGATTGTCCGATATTAACACCGGCCACTGCTCTTGCGAACACCGAGAAATGGAATACAGATTAAGCCCGGTGATGCTAGATCAACAACCCGCGGTCGGGAATTAACACCCAATGTGTTCTTGCTATCTTCCGTAGACGAGTATTGATATCTCCCACCCGTTAAACGCTGTGTGATTTAAGCGTATTGGTTTCTTCTTTTTTCCAATTGAATAGAGATGGGATGTGCTTTCAATTTCCCAATTTTCCTTTATGTGTTTTTTTTTTACTTTCATCACACATCTCTATATCGTTGACGAATTCCGGACGGGGTCCTTGGCCTGAGTTGAGTGAGGCATCGCTCTGATAAAAGTTCCGTGAAATGATTCGAAAGAAGCTTTGTTGGAAGCTAAAAAGGACTTTAGCCTTGCCCTTTTCACAACTTTTTTTTTACCCATCAGCAAGGCTCCAATGCAATTTTTTCTATGAGTATCTTGAGCCGGTGTTCGACCCAGATGTTCATAAGTAGTTTGTCGTCCTCACTGAGCGAAATATATATATATATATATACCTCACGTGTGGGGGAAAATTAATTGAATATACAATTAAGGACGCAGTAGCTGGCGCGAAGCAGTTGAACGAGGGTGTTCGCGAAAAAAAATAATTGAACAATTGATGCAAGAGACTCCTCTATTCTTGTCCACTCAAACTGTTGACCCGTCGTCCCTGACGATTGGAGACAGGTATTCAAATACAAAGAGCTCATTCTACCTGAAATTCCGTCTATCTGTGTGGTTATATGATTCACATACTCCCCTGCTTCTTGTTTGGGTGACTATATCCCACATAGGTAACTAGTTCGGCAATAAAATACGTAAACGAAAACAAACGCATTTACAGGCATTCTGTTCGGGCGGTAAACACCTTGGGGGCAGAAACTGACCTGAACAACACCGGCCTGTGTGCCAGATCCATTTATAAGTCAATGGGTATTCGGGTCAAGAACTAGACCTGATGCAGACTGACCCTTTTTTTTAAGTCACTGGTCAGTTGTTGTGAACTAAATGAATAATTTATCATTGCACATCAGTAATGTCTGGTCCCCGTGATATTGCCTAAGGAGTACAGAGCATTTATGAAAGTGTAAAAAAAAAAAAAAAAAAATACAAGATGTTAACTTCACGCCCTATTGGTGTAAAATGTAGTTTTGTGTTATACTCTTTCGGATTGAAATCTGAAACATGACGTAATTGGATATTGATAATAAGTAGGTACTCATTACATTTCTAAGATAAATGCTCACGCCAGTCTGAAGATCAAATTAAATGCCTTTGTGATTGAATATTACCAACATTTACCAAAGAAATTTACAGATGGATGTACTAAAGTGTACAGACATGTTGAAATGTTACGTCAATGGATACCTGATATCTAGATTTTGCCCAAATTTACACTGGAAGGCTGTCAAAATAATGTCAATGTCATTTTATGCCGTTTTAACGTGTGGATAGAGACTCCTCATGTTCCCACTGTCGTAAGGACTCTATCTATTGGGAAATGAGTGCATCCCAACATTGAACTCGACCTTGGGGACCCTCTTCGTCACTAAATCGACATGTGTTGTCATCGGCGCTGCCAATGTACGGTCTGATGTCAGAGGGAAACAACATGAGGCGGCAGTGGCCTAATAACTCTCAACCCCTTAAGACCAAATCACAGGAAATCTCATCTTCTTGCGTCCTGGACCAAGGCTTTTAGATCAACACCGGGCATTCTCTCGAAACTCATTAGACACCTGCATCATAAAACAAACAAACCTCAGCTTCCCAAATACTATTTGAATTAAGTGAAGAAAGCGCTAGGGGATTAGGTCGAGCTGGGAAGCTGGTTAAGTGTGGATAAGCAGATGTACAACGGCAAATAGTCATGCAACTAATCGATGCATGATACATTGTTCAGCTGACCATAGCTACATATTGCGTACTACCAGCTACAGGGGAAGGGGACGTGATGATTTTTAAAACGATTTTTTTCTTCTATACATGCCCACAGGGGGCATTTTCTTATACGTGAACTCACACATTGCAACCTGACGTCATACAGTTACTTTCTTCAAACTTTTTGGGTACGTGGGTAAGTTTGGGGAGTCCTTTCTGTTCTGATTCTGCTAGGAAAGACCGACTATTTTTAATTCGTTTCACTTTCAGATCTTATATATGTTGCCTTGTTTTTGATGCCAGAACGTACTAATTGCTTTCTCTCTTTAAGAATTGTATAACTACCAATGGTTATTCAACGAAGAATTCGTTGTAACGTTGAGTGAAACACAGTAAAACTTTCAGACATATGGCTTAAGGTATAGCAACCTTTATGAACAGACTTCAATTTTCTACATCATTTCACAAGACATTGACACAACTATACATTATTCAGTCAGCCCTACCTAACGCTAAATGTAGAGGAATAAAACATGCTTAAAACAGATGACAGTTGGTGGAAAAACAAGTCAGGCAGGAACTTTTTAATTCATAAAGTGCAAGGCAAAGTTTGATTCCTTCAACATGGTCACATATTTGTCGGGATATTTCTGTGTTAGCTAAAAGCCCGCCGTACATTTCCTGTCCATGGCGACATTGTTTAAGAACCACCCTATGGCTAAAAGCCCGCCGTTCAGTTAAAAGTTATGAAGAGTTTTTTTATTTACTTGTGTAATGTACTGAGTTGAGAGGATCGCACGTTTGATCCTCGCTAATGCTCATCAAAACTGGGCTAATTTATTAAGGTGGAAGAATGAAGTGACTTCCCCCCAAAAAAAATTGATCAGTTGACTTCATTGCAAAGGAGATAATTTGTGTAAACAAGTGAGAGGCAGGGATGAAGGCATGGGGTGTTTGTTTGAGTACATTAAGACTGATGGTGATCATGTAATTTAAGGGGACGCGAGGAAATGCTTCAATTTGTCCTCCGGTGAGATTGTGTCCATACTGGTAACAAAAGAAAGGTCGGAACGTCAGGCCGTTAACTATTTCTTTTAATTATACAATTTTGATTGGTAATCAGTTTGTCATAGCTTATTCTGTTTTCTCAATATCAAGAAAGGCTGCAAAGTCAAGGCAGTAGGCCTGCTACAAAAATGTGTACGAATAAAGTAAATTACAAAATTTTCTTTTGATGATATTTGTATAATTTGTGCCTATTTTACCGCCCAATAATATCTTACAGTCCTGTTTCATTTGATGATGTTTGTCACTGACAGAAATGCATCTTTGGTTACTGTTCCTCTGCATGTTTCTTCCATGGCTGACGTTCTGCCTAAATTTAGGTAACATATTTATGGGTTTTGAGTCATTGCGTTGTGAGGTATCAATGTACATTCGGTTTGCGGTACACGATGTTAACAAATCTACTAATGACCGTGTTCTGTGAGAACTTGTCTCGCTATTTATTCCTCTACCGCGGAGTAGATTTCGTAATTCGGGAGCCCACTTATTTCTGAAAAGAACTGTCCTGCTTATTAACACTGTCTGTGTGGAAGTATAGGAGATCGGCCGGGACTCACTTTCGCTCAGCGGATCGAGGGGACCTGTTATCATCGAAGCTACCTAAAAGCTGTTATTAACTTACTGCCGCGGAGTGAATTCTTCTTGTTTTATCTACGTATTGGTATACTTAGTTGGTATCTACTAGCCTGCTGACCGGCAGGAGACTAAATAGTATTTGAGATGCTGGTCTCTTGATAAGGGACTTAGAGGTAAAAAACAACCACATGTTACTGCATAAGGTACCATACAACTTCCGGTTTACGCAGGCGTGTTTCATGGAAGTGCACGCATGTTTGAGCGCTTGCGTTTGAAGATACCGCCAACTCGCACTGTGGTTACTCATCCTTGCGAATAAGGTTGTAATTTGTAGATTTGATACCTCAGTAATTCAAGCAGTGGTAAGGAATCTGACACAGGTAATGTTCTCTTGAGGTTAGACAAACCACAATGGAAACTGACTTGATAAGTTTTAAAAAGGACACTGTTTACACATTTTAACAATTTCGAAAAAGGTTTGTTTTATTTCATCATTTTGCGATGGTTTCCACTCACTGTCTCACTGTATGAAGTTATCGAAGTCAATGATGTCTACAGCGAATAATCGATCAGATTTCGCAAGAGAAAAAAAATAGTTCTTCTAAACCACAAGTCATGAAGCAATGGAATGATTGGTGAGATTAACCACGTGAACGATGTGGCGCATGGGAGGGAGGTTGACGGTTATTGCCGGATTATTGGGATTGATTTGAGTTGAACAAATCTCAAAATGTGACTCTGCTTACAGCACATACTACATTACTGAACAAAGACAATATTTGCTCTGGCACAGAGTAATCGAATGGATAGTCAAACATTGACAATGATTTTGAGAGAGACTCGTCGTTGATTTTAGCGAATAGCACAACCATCCTCAAAAGGTATGGTACCTGGCACGTTTTATATGAAAATTTTTATAAGGCCTTACTCTTCCTATCCTCAAAAGAAAAATCGAAACAAGTCCAATGACGTATCTTTCATTGTTGATAACCTCAATAAAAAGATGATTCCGAGCGACTCTCTTTTCACTGTCCTCTTTTGTTTGTCAAAATGAAACTCCCATTTGATCTCTGGCCTCCTTAAAAAAAAAAAAAAAATTGTCGACGAAATCAGTCAAAATAATTGTGGTGAGATATCCCCAATGGTCACGACTTGTTGGTCTTTAATTAACTTCGACGATAAACTCATGGATCGATTCCCACCGATCCGAGTACCGAATAATGTTTGTTTTATCCCCGCATTGTAGACAGCATTCTTGACGTTCGAATAATCAGGTTTTGGGTTCACCGAGGTTGATATCGTTTATCCAGGAGGATCTGAATGCTTGGTATCGAATAAATAAACCGAAGCTATCTGGGCAGAGCTGAAAGATGTTCCAGTGTTTTTATAAGATCGGCGTTGCATTTCCGTACAATGTACGGCACAACGCGCAGGTTAATTTGAGCGAAGTTAAGGCTCAAAGTCCATTGAAGAATTTACGAAATATATTTCCACTGAACAAAAGACTGTATCAAGTGTCGATATCTTGATATTTGGGAAAACTCACACAGAAAAAAAACATTTCTCGTTGTGATGACAACCCTTCGTTTGGGTAAGCCTCTTTCTCAAGTTAATGAATTAATCGGGTAAAGTCGAATAGTTTGTCTGACGAGGATGAAATATAATCGGTATTTCCAAAAGGTTTTATTTCTCTGCCTAACCCAAATATGACTTTACAATTTCCAGGACTTGTTTGCATCTTCGCTGTCTTCATATTACACAGTCAACTCAAATCTTAATTCAATTCGACTTATTACATGAATAGAGTTCGAAAGCGACCTCTTTAAATTCATTGAAGCAAATTCCGTAAAACAAAGTCACTTAACAATATTTAAACGTAGGCAGTTTGGAGTATTTATATTCTGTCTGTGTTGCTGTAGTTAATTGGAATCAATGTTTTACTAGCGTTTCTGTAGATTTAAATTGAATTAAACAGACATTGTGTAAACCTGTCGCTCGGCCTATCCGTATCAAGCATGTGATTGTCAAGTGTTATTAACCCCATTTGCATGGCTGGGCTCAGCTTCCATTGACCAACATCGCTCTACCGTTTGAGAGCCTAAGAGTGCATTACATGCTGTTAAGCTTCAGCCAAAAGCACGTTCCTGGTGTTTTCTCTCTCCCTTGTCGCCGGGGCTATAATGGCAGAGGATCATGCTTCATTTAGCCAGCATGTTCTTGGATCAGTGTCAACGGTTCTCCGGGAGTCCAGATCGCGAGGAGCGCCGCGGTACCCGGGAAAAACCCGATTCTGTTTACCGCGGGGGTGTAGGTTGCTATTAATCGATACCGGCATTTAGCATGTTGCGATCTGGTTTGTGCGTGGACGGGTTCTGTCTGTGTCATGCTCTCGCTTGAATTTATACTCAAGGGTTGGAATACGACCTTGCCTAATTAAAGGTGAATTAGACGAATTCTGTGATACTGTAACACTAGTCACGATGCGAGAAAAACTCTACCTATCGAACTGCTTAATTTGCTCTCTATCACTCGCTCTCAAACAAAATAACATGTTACATAAATAAACACAGTCACGATATGCCACATTAGGTCTTCGTCAAACTCCTACAATTAAAGTTTCGTTTTTGTTGATGGGATGGTTGGTGTTTGTTTGTTTGTTTGTTTTTTCTAGTTGTTGGGGTGTTGGGGTGTTTGTTTGTTCGTTTGTTTGTTTGTTGTTGGGGTGTTGGGTGTTTGTTTGTTTGTTTGTTGGTTGGTTTGTTTTATCGTTCATTTTATTCTGCGTGATAAGCATTATTAAATAGCGCATTTTACAATAGCGTGTATCAATGCGCTTTACATTAGTGCCCTGTTAATTGGGGCAATAACATTCATGTAATCTTTCTCAGCTCCCTGGGGAATATTGCATACAACCCTTGGCTCAACAAAGGCTTTTTTAAACGCACTATCTACCCTCGCAGGTACCCGGTTTTACTCCTTCGTTTTATTCCAAACTCACCAGCAGATACTGATGTGCTTTGGTCTATCGCCGCGCGTTATGTTCCATGCAAAGAACCAGGATATTCTGAGTCAATAATGTAATTAAATCCACCACCCCAACAGCAAACTTATCAACAAACGCTCAATAACTAGTAGCTACAAAGACACTGCCCTTGATTTGTTAAAAAAAAAAAAAAAAAAAAAAAAAAAAAAAAAAAAAAAAATTATAAAAAAGAAAAGAAAAACAAAATGCAATGCAAAAATCTTATCTGATTTCAATTCCCAAATCAAGGCCTTAATTTCTTACTCCGTAAACGTGGCTCTTTCTAATTACATTTTCATATTAGACGTGTATAACTTATGTATAGAATGCCTTGAGATACAATCAGATTACGCATGAGTCAGACTTTTACAAGGTTTGGGCAAAGCAAGGCTAATTATTGCTGTTTCTACTGATGAAAAATAAATAAAACTAATACTAGTAGTAATTAAGATTTAGAGAAAAAACATATACCGTCTTTGAAAACTTAGATTCAGCAAGCGATACTGGCGAGCAAAACTACGCCCAATGGGAAAACTTCGGGAGTGACGTGTCCTGACTGGGTCTGGCTATAACTATAGCTTCTGGCGTCGCTTTGGTTTTCAGCATCAAAGTTTACGCCGCTCCGTAGATGAAATCGTGTGTTCGGTATCAGACAAATTAGAACAAGACCATTGAGCTAAAAGCTAAAAAAAAAAAAAATGCTTAGCTAGAAAGAGTTTTGCCCAGTAGGTGTAGGTTACCAAATAAGCCTAAATTTAGGTCTCTATACGTTTTATTGAGATTGCATCCTATATTGCTTAAAGTGTAGTATGTCAATTTTTTAACCGTATAGAGCCCAATTTCTTACTGCATTCCCTGCAGAGGAAATTATTCATTTGACTCCTTCCTATTTTAAAAGATCGTCCGTCAAAGCTCTGGTATTGCATGATAATGGAATACGGTATCTCTATTGTTTTCTTCTTGTCGAGAGATGTTAAACAGTGCTTTCAAGTGCTTTGCGCAGGTAATAGAGCCTACATAAATACTTGTTTGTTTACAAGGAGGGTATACCTTTTGGTAAATACTCCAAAAATCAAAGACCAAAAAACCACTTCTAAGGAATGTGGTTTAGAGAATGGAACCCCCCAAAAATGTCAATCGGAGAAACGTTTCATGCAGAAACGTTTCTCAGATTGTGTATTCCAATTACGGATTATTCTTCCTGCGCAGACATAACCGCTACAGAATTTCGGCAATATCTCAAAAACGCTATCACCGTTTGTATTGAAATTATCAGAAGTTTGTTTTACTGTATATTTATATATATATTTATATAAATTTATAAAGGATTAAACATCGAACAGTTAAAAAAAAAGAAAAAAAAGTAAAAAATGTTTTGCGCTATACAACAGTACCTTTTTTGACTGAACACATGCTATGGATAGTGACTGGAGATACCATGATGAAGGCTGTAGCCATACGTTTCAACGTAAACTGTTACGCCATACTAGTGAATATTATTTGTGGGTATCGTTGTCTTTGTACTTGAGCAGCTGAGATACGACTTGGAGCAATTGATCGCAGAGAAATATCAAGTGCGAGATCAGTTTTCACGAACGATTTCGGGTTGAGAAAATATTGAATAGTCATCCCGTTTGCTTTTGGTCAATTAAATCGGACAGATATGTTATGAAAAAGACAGCTGGGTGGAAATGCGTTGAAATTTCAAATTGTAATTTAGTTTCCGTACCGTAAAAGACAAGTGCGTTTAACCCTGCTTCTCGTAAACGTTAATTGCAAATAGTTAATTTCAAATCACTGATGACAACTTAAAGTAATTCCAACACTACTAAAGAAATGTTTCTTCATTCGGTTTATCAGTTGGGGTAAATTAGTTAAAATCAAGTAATCTGGGAAAAAGAGTCATTAGAAATACTGTCTTTTATTGAGATGAAGAGAATTTAAAGTCGATTCCGTCTACTTTCACTGGCTGCACAAGCCTCAGCGTTTGGACTCACACCCTTCATAAAGGGAAAAAATAAGAAAAACCATGGCTCAAAGTTTTATTTCTGTTTTCGATGATATTCACATAAGGTTAATATTAATTTACTCTTCAAAACTGCAAAACGTGTATATTTAATTACTGTAACAATGACCAATCGTCCTTTAAGGGATTTCGCTCAAAGGATCCGTAACGATTAAAGAATTGAAACGTTTTACGCCGAATAAAAATAGATCTGAGTTGTTAGCTCATTGCCTGTGGGTTTGTAATGGTTGGGGATCGTTTGGTGAAATGGACGTGCTCATTTCAAATCGGGATCAAATTTATCAACACACACACACACACAAAGAAACACACAAACAGACTACCATGTGAAGTCATTACAGAGAAGTAGACAAACAAAATCCTGCGAGCACAATGAGCTCCAAAAACATTACAAGTTGGCGTCGTCGTTGATGCAGTAAATCCGCAGCATTAATCCTGATTAGTTTTTTTTTTCATTCATTCCAGCAAAACCGCAATCTTTATTACGGATGAGTTTGCAAAGGATAAAACCAAACTATAATTTGAAACTGTGATAGGTTCTCCACGGATATAACTTTTTACGCGTTATAAATATCTTTGTCTGCGACGATTCGTTAAAAGATAACGGATCGATGCGAAGACGGCGATGGCGTCGAACGAAAGCCTTTCCCGATCGTTCATCATCACATAACTGTTTTAATCGTCTTCTTGAACAATTCTAATTATTGAAATGTCCTCGTGAAAGTTTCCTGGCTACTTCTACTGATTTGAAAGTTAATTGAATCACCTGCGAATTGACACTTGCTTTCCGAGTGGTCCGCACTAAGTGCTTTTAGTGTCTTTATTGCCGTATCGAATTGCATTCAAAGCGAACCATCGATGTATCATTTAGCTTTCTCATAATCACAGGCCTTTTAGTCCTAAATATGATATTGTACCTTTGAAAAGTACAATCAATACGATTGTTTGGATTTTGGAGGCTCCTGCCAAAAGGTAAAATGGAAAGGGAGTTAGTATGATAGGCATAGATGGATAAAACGCCGCCAGGATGAACGTAATGCCAGCGATAAATTGTTAATTGTTTGAGTTTGTTTCTAATCTTGTTACCATCAGGAATATCAATAAGAACCATGTCCATTCTGAAAGCACTGGTGATGTGAAGCATTAGTTGTAAAAGCCTACATTTCAAATCTGGGAGTGTTGTCAAATATATATACCCCGAAATAATCAAAAGTTACACTATAGGGTGTTAAAATAACGCTTATTTCTGCCAAAACAATTACAATGGTGTTATTTTAACACTCTTGGATTTTAAATTAGATTCTCTCTTCAGTATATATGTGTGACAACACCCATGATGTCAGTTTTAACACCCGAGTTGTTGCAGTGTTATGTTTGTTCAGTTATGTCTTCTCAGGTGTAGGATGAGCTAAGTTTGCTGACTATATACGTCGGAATTTTACACCCACTCATGCTTGTAAGATCCACTTCAAATCTTAAGAGAACTTCACAGATGTTGTCAAGTCTCAAATCTATCTAGCTCCATTCCTCTACTTCGCCTATCTCTTCTTCTCTGTTATTCTAATAAGACATGAACATTATATTTTGAACCGTCTCAATACGATTTATATAATCGCACTTCGTGGGGTGAATCAAGACTATAGCAGTTTCAATTTGAAAACTACGAGTTAAACAATTTGAAAACATCGAGTTAATACAAATTGAAAACTTCGAGTGAATGCAATTTGAAAACTTCGAGTTAAAACAACTTGAAAACTTCGAGTTACTACAAATTGAAAACCTCAAGTTAGTGCAATTTGAAATTTAACAAACTTGTTTCGCTACAAGATGAGGTTAAACGTGTGTACTTAGTATTGTATATTTGTATAGTACACTTCCTATCAGCGTGCCACAATGTACAGCCTATGAGTCAATACAGTCTTTAAGTCAATATTCATTTCAAGCATCGTTTAGCCAACACTGAGACTTGATAGTTTAGCGCAGTGCAATGACATTATCAAGTGCCGTTAGTAACGAGTTTCACAAAAACGAGCAACGCGCTATTTTCGGAGATAACTGAAGAATAAATACTCGTTGAAATCGTTGTCTGTTGGCAACTGACTGCACGATTCAATGAATTGTGATGTTTTGTCTTGTGAAATGTGGACGCGAAGTCGTTGTTTGTTCATTAAAACCGTTTTAAAGGTGTGTTTTTTTTCTTTTCCGTTTGTTCTTTTCCGTTCTTTTCCAGACGGCTTTATGTTCCGGAGAACTTTTGCGTAACCGGACCCTTTTCCTTGTTTATTCCGTGTGTGTGTTGGGGGGGGGGGGGGGGGTGGCAGGCGGGGGCAAAGACATAATTTAGAAGGCTATTTAATGTATCGAACCCTTCACTTGCGAATGTTTTCGGCCTCAATGGGGGGGGGGGGGCTGCGCCCCTCATCCTGCCTACCAGCTATGCGAAACACTTTACGAATTCTAACAACGTTAGGAAAACTTAACTTGACTTGGACGGTCAAAGATTAAAAACACGAACAGATGGATTTTCTACAATCATCAATAATCTCCCAGGGTCAAAGTGCTTAAAAAAAAGAATTGAATAGCAATATTTGTATTGTCTAATGAATTCTGCTTCAACAAACACCAACACTTTTATTTTGGCAATTGCTAATTCCGAGAATTTTAAACGCCCCGTTTAAAATTCTCGGAATTAGCAATTGCCGCCTATTGCCCTAGAGTTTTTATGCAGAACACGTCTTGTCATTTGGCCTTGGCCACTTCTGCACACTGCTATCCAATATGACATGCGTTAATGTCGTTTCGTTGAAGTCCAGAGGCGATGCAAAAAAACCCCCAAAAACTGGAGATACCAGCTGCATATTGTGGTTAAATCATGGCCGCGATTTTTAAAGGTAGCTTGTTGCCGCTTGCCCTTGGCCAGTGCGAAAATGTGCGCTTAGTCCACCATTGTAGTTAAATATAATGGCTTTGTAAAATAAAGTCAATTTTTCGAAAGGCTATGTTGGCTTTGAGAGTTAACAGTAATTCCAGTAAGTCCATGTTGCACGCTGTACGCATACCAACCATTAGGCCTAACCTTCATTTACATACCTTGTATTATAATTAATTACTTGTTTTTCTGCCATTTCTTTTGAACAGTAAAACAAGACCCCCCAAAAACACAAGTTAATACAATGAAATAACAATATAACAGTAGAGTTAAAAGGCGCGTACCGTATCTCTGTGGATAACTTGCATTGTTAAAATGATCCAACTGTGAAGAAAGTTTGCCTTAAAAACAGTAATTTCAGAAGAGTGCATTGCTTTTAATTTACATATATACCAAAAAATATATATACTGGAGCTTGCAAATACTACAATTTGCAACCACTCAATTCCTTCCTCATAACTAACTGTCCTGCAAATGAATATACAAAACATCGGGCTATTTAGTCTGTTTAGACTTAGATAAGGTAACATTTTAAAAATTGTCTGTGTGCGTGCGTGTTTTTCTCCCTCTCTTGCTTTGATACTTGTTGCTGTTTATTTGCA
Organism: Pisaster brevispinus; assembly: GCA_023634235.1. Classification (NCBI taxonomy): domain Eukaryota; kingdom Metazoa; phylum Echinodermata; class Asteroidea; order Forcipulatida; family Asteriidae; genus Pisaster; species Pisaster brevispinus. Next base: position 2,775,553 of record JAMKCF010000017.1, read on the forward strand.
ACTTGTGCAGTGCAGACCATGGGCATTCACCTTTTGAACATCGATTATGTATTTCAGTGTCAGTGATGCGAACATCATTTTTTCTACTGATGCAGACAGTACTACTTGCTTTAATGTCAGTGATTTAAAAACTTGCAACGATAGTGAGGCTATTTTCCAGTCATTTTAAGACTGTCTGAAATTATTATTTGTTTAATGTCCATGTTGCGCGCTGTACACATACCAACCTTTAACCTTCATTGACATACCTTGTTTTTATAATTAATTACTTGTTTTTTTATATATTAGTAATGCTTTTTTTTCTGCCATTTCTTTTGAACAGTAAAAAAATAAATACAAATAAACATAAGTTAATACAACGAAGTAACAACATAACAGTAGAGTTGAAAGGCGCGTACTGTATCTCTTTGGATAACTTGCATTGTTAAAACGATCCAACTGTGAAGCAAGTTTTTGCCTTAAAAATGAAGAAAAAATGGTTTTAAGGAGCTGCATGGCGAGGTATCAATGTACATTGTAAGGTCTACTCTGCGGCAGCAGAATAAATAACAGCACACAGAACACCAAACACAGAACACCAAAGTTGATACAAATATGTATAGTGTTACCGCAAATTGAAAACGCACAAACATTAAAACAAATGAACTGTATTATTACTAATTAGCGATAAATTATATTGCTTGAGGGAAAATACACGTCGAAAACGAAACAAAGAGAGACTAAGTACTGAGACGACGAGATACGCAATTAAAAATTATAGGACCACACAGAGCTTGCTGTTTGCTGCGCATGTCTGAGCAGACAGGCGGTTTGTTCAGCAATTTTACACGCGAATGTTGGCGATCAAAATCGTTACGATGAACCAATCGAAATAAGTGCCAAAAACAAGATTGAACAACACTTTACAATCAGGTAATTCTTCATGGTCTCGTTCGGTTAATCAATGCAGACTATTGCATTCAAACAGACGCCGCTGTTTTTAATTAAATTGATTAAATGTTGAATGGACTCCGATTATTTTGAACTCATTCTGGGACACTAAATTGTCAGTGGTTCGTTTGATAACGGATACGGACGTTGTGGATTAGATTGTAAGCCGTTAATTACGAAATATTTCTACACCAACATCTCCCTCATTGTATGTGTTTTTTGGTGTTCTGTTGGATGCTTTGAATGACAATCATTTCGCAAAAGAACAGTTTGTACAAATGTTTGCTAAAGACAAAGGAGACAGACAAAGGTGCAAAATTAGTAATAGGCCTAATAATTATAATTTAATATATAAACAATATTGAAAGCCAGAGACCGAAACCAAACAGTCAAAACGTTTACAATTGAACTCTTTGTATTCGTTTTGTAAGTTTTTTTCGGCAGAAGAAAAAACAAAGAAGAAACAAAACAAGTCTTGTTTTCTTAAAGCTAAAAATGCTTTCGGCTGAAAAGTGCAACCATGAGTGTGCATAAAACATCGTGTGACATAACAGGTAAAACAAAAATGACTTCAAACCTCCCATTTCTTCACTTTTATTGTGTTACATTTATCCCTTCATCGGTAGCCGAAGGAAATCTATAGACTCTGTTGTCTTTGCCTTATGTTTGCACGGTCACCCCAACGACACAACCCGGAAGCTTAACGCACTCCCTTAGCTTCACAGCTCGTTGTCGTCATCAGATCCCGGGCAAAACATCTCGAATCCGTGGCTGCTCATTCATCATTAACTCAACCCAACGACGAACCTACGAGGACAAATCAACGGCTAGCGGAAATGTTCACTGTGTGGAAGACCTCGGGGCAGTTACTAAGTGATTGACCCACGATGCCTTGGGAAGAGGGGCAACAATAAATGTTAAGGCCCCCCGTGATGCCAGGGTTGCTATGACAACCAGTAGTCTTGTTGCGTTATACAATAACTGAGGAATGCCCTCAGCAATGCAACCATGGGCTGCAACTTTCTGACGCCAGTGTAAAGCTGAGTTTGATCCCGTTCCTTAAAGAGGACGATCAGTAAAAAAATAAAAAAATAAATACAAATTAAGGACCGGGGAGATAATGGGTTTCCAAAGTGACGGTACTGTCATCTAAGATAATATTACTACTAATAACCAAATCCAAGCAAATCAAGTCTGTTGAATGTTCGTTTTTTCTTTTTTGTAATTTTTGTATTTTTTTTTACTTTTTACATTTTTTTATGGCACATAGTTTGCATTACAAACCTGATTTGCAGTTTGGGAAAAAAAAAGTGAAAATAAGTTTATATTTTTCAGTGGTACAATCAAACTGCGTATATGGAAAAACAATACAGGACACCAGGAACCCGATAGTGAACCAGCGTGTAATGTGATCCTAACTTCAATTATATCGACTTGTATCGCGGATTCTGTGTAGATATTCGTAATCGCAGCAAGTACCTTCAAACCGAAATCCTCCAAAACGAAATTCATCAAATTTAAAAAGATTTTCTTCGGAGAGGGGTGTTTATTGTCTAAAACTGTAAAATTTCGTTTATTAGGATCGAATAGAGTGACTGTTTTTCTACGAAATACTGAGTTTTAGATGAAGCTTCTTAGCATCGAGAGTGACATATGAATCTGGGCCTATCTGGTTTCTGCAAAGTGTTCCTGCGGGTAATTTTTTTTATATTTTGCAATATTCATCTCTTAATAAAGATACGAACGTTATGTGGTTTACCTCTCCACACTCTACGCAATCATACATCATTAACAACGATGCACCGCTATTTGTTTGTGCAAACTCCCTTGCAAATCTATACCGAATTTACATCTTGGGTAGTAGTAATATTCTTATGATATTTTGTAATAAATTGTTGTTAGTTATTATCATATTAGTGGTATTATATAGATTAAATAGTGACTAGCCCTCGTTGTTAAGCGTATTCATTTATTTCATTGTGTTAATCTCACATTATACTTTTGGGTAGACTTAAAATATCATTGCATAATCATTAAAACGTTAAAACTATGAACTGCAATTATATACCATTTCTAACGTGTTCTCGTTTTGCCTCATGATGTTCTTTCCGTTTTGTTTAGGACGGTGACATGGTTGAAAACAACCAAAGAGCAAACGGTTGTTTGTCATTTTGTTCACTTAAACATGATTCGTTCAACAAGCCTGCTTAAAAGATCGCAATTGTGTAGTTCCAGTAACAAAACAGCCCGTCTATGATGTAAACTATGATATTATATTAACATGTGAGATGTGCCCTTTGGAAGCACTACCGGTTGCCCAAACACCAAGGTTAGAACGAATTAGCGAGAGCTAGCCTGTTGAATAGGAGTTTATCGCTGTCAAAAGATGGCTGCCAATGCTGTGAGTTGCACATTGTTTGTGACATCCTCGCTCCCATTGTGATTCCTTTGAAGGTCGCAGTGGATACCGCGCACCAATTAAACCAACAAAATATTTCTATCAGTTTTAATCATCATGAAAATGATGTACATTTTTAGCAGAAGGTTGTTGCTGTAAATTGTAACGGAGATATCGATCATGAAGCCAATGGCAAACCGTGCGTCGTAAGGAAGAGTCAGGAAAAGAAGTGTTGAAAATAAAAAAATAAAGCAAAAAAGACGAATGGGAAAGTGGAAACGTTGATTGCCGTTTATTTACTGCAGACCATTACTGTTTATTGTATGCGAATATGCCTCATCGGGTTGTTTTTAGCTAAAAGGTGGCAAAATGTGGGACTTTACAATGACTTGATGAGACCCATATTCGACAGCAGAATCAGGTTACTTTGGATGTTCTTGTAGGCAAATTTTTCTAGAAATATGCTGTTACCATGGTTTATCGTCAAAACAAAATAATAATAATAAAACAAGTAATAATTATAATAATAATAATAATAAAAAAAAAAACAATGAATAAAAAAAGTAAAAAATAAAAAAGAAAAGAAAAAGCAACAACAACAACAACAAATAAATAACTTACAGTAAACGAACGAAGTCGGAATTCACTTCCAAATTAAACAACATTTATGACATGTAGGCTAACGTGACACTGACGGCCAAATATTGATATTGATAACCAAGAGACTTGAAGTTTCTGCTTAAATGATATGCGCCATTGTAGACAGAGAAAAACAAAATGATGGAGACAGAGAAAAACAAAATGGTGGTTTTCATCGGGTAGACAAGCATCGGTGCTTACTTTAAAGGCCTTTTTTGCAGCTTTAACTACAAAAGGGCTGTTCTTATCATGCGTGAAATGAATGTATTCAAATGTGTTGATGAGGTAGCTAGCTGCGACAGCGGGGAAATTACAACAATAAAACTACCTGAAACAAACAACAACACATAAGTTTGGTAACTCAGTAACGCTTTAAATCTGCATTGTAGACACACCGTTATTTATCTGAACAAATTCAAATATCACCCGGTCAACCCCTACCATGCCAGCTCCTCTCATCTCCAAGTATTTACTGTGTTGAACAACATTTGATCGGAGGGGAAAATGGCGTAAAATTACGAAAATGTCCCAATAATTCAATAAGTCAATAAGTATTAAATAAAATATAAATAAAAATGTTCTAAAAACGTCCGGTTCAGAATTTGGGCCCGTAAAGCCTGACTGATTTCTGGGTCAGTATGACCCGGAATTGTTGTTAAATTGACCCAAACTGGGTCAAACTGACGCATAACCGGAGGTAAAATCCCATGTTTTAACCGCCATCCGGGTCAGCTTGACCCGGTATTTTTTTTAAAAGTATATAGATAAAAGTATACAAACAATTACCGAGCCCAGCCCCTACAGATATGTCAAAGTATGTTACCGCAAGACAGTCTAGTGAGACGGAGCGAGCTGAATGCAGCATTTTTGTCTTCCTGATTTTCTTTTAGAAAAAAGGTTGTTCTTCACTCTCATCTTGTTCATCTTTCATTGGCGATTTAGACCCTGATCCAGCCGCTTAGTGCCCCCATGGCTGCCCACTTAGCTGTAATTGCTAGCCTCCTCGACCCATGAGAGATGCCGACCTCAGAGGACACCCGGCAGCTCGGCGATGCTTATGGCCGGTGAACGGTTGGGTTTGACCCGAGGCCGGAGCCGGTTTTTTTTAAGGGGCGGATTAAATTGGCTCGATGACCACTTCCACTTGATCATGATGGATTTGTTGAAATAACACCAGACCCTGACATTTACTGATGTCAACATGTAGAGTCAAAACACGACAAGAAGCGCTTCAACGATCACATTTTACCTCCGATTAAATCCTTCTTTAACAGCATTACCGTAGACTTACTGTACAATTCAATCATTCGTTGAGATAACAATTTGTCTCTACTGATGCTGTAACTGTTTAAGTTGATGAGAACATATAAAAGCAAAAACAAAACGAACCCCCTTTATCCAAATAAAGGGACAAACAGCACCCCCCCCCGTGCAAGAGAGCAAATATAGACACATTGCAAAAATTACAATACACTTAAAAAAAATCTAATGTATGCTTTACATTCATTTAAATTGAAATGTTATAATGTATTTTAAAACGCAATTGACTAGCTCAAAACTACTGGAATTCAGACTGAAAAAGGAAGAATAGGATACGAGTCTTGCTCGAGCGATGGGCTGTACACATCGTGTTGCTATCTGAATTTAACGCACTGTCGATTTGAAGTATGGATGTTGGACCCCTAAGGCACCCAGTGACATATTGCTTGTGACATTTTGACCGATTAAACAAAAGCTCGACGCAAGCATATCATGGTTGCTCAATCTCACATATATATTTCAGGACTAAATCGAGGATGGCTGTTGCAGACCTTCCTGCTCTGCTTTCATTCTTGTTGGGAGTAACATACGACCAATCAATAGTAAAATAAGTAGGCTATAACCAGCCCACCATTCAGGTCATGTTGCAAGGAACCAGATCGGTAAATTAACCAGTAATGATATGGCTTGATTTAAAAAAATAGAGCATGGTTCGAAAACGCAACCAATAACTTGCCATGAGACCTATATCAGAAACATGCTTGCTCCAGGTGTGTAGCTTTATATGCAACCTCAGGATAAGGAGCGAACACTGTTCCAACATACACACATTTTAAGTGAAAAGGAAACTCGAAGGATACCAAACAGTGTAACTCTAGCGTACTCTTTAACAACAAGCCTTTAGGGTATACTTGAATGAAGGAGGTATCACTCTTCCACACATTCAAGATCGTGTGCAACTGCAGGACTACACAAAGTTTCCACATCAGCCCCAGGGAGAGATTTTCTTCCATCTTGGAATCATTTTTAAGATTTACAAAAAAAAAAATATATATATATATATATTTTACTAATTAAATCCACATTAAGGTTCAATTATACGTAAAACAAAAACAGATTTGTATTGTTTTAGTCTGCATGTTGTCCGGATTAGTTTTTGATTCAAAGGACAGCAGCGTCACCGAGGGAAGAGAAAACGCAACATAAAAATTAAATGCTGAATGACTTTACTTAACCACTCCACATGGTTCGAATACAATGTTGAGCTGTAACAAAAAAGTGACAAAGATACATGGATTGGCAGGCTGTAGTGCAAGCCTCGTTACCCTAAAGGGTTACAGTCTAGAGTTTTAAGCCACCACTCCGTCACGTTCACTTCTAAGACTTGATTCACGCGAGCACTTTGACTTCGACCCCTACCGGATTCCCATTATTTCTCTATAGATCTGAATCAGGCTTGAGTTGCTAGGAACGGATGGAATGGCAATAATTACTTTGTAGATGGTCACTCGTGAGTAATGACTTTAGAAGACTTAGAGTTCAAGTCAATACCGTTTTAATACTGCTTTTAAAGTCAGTTCAGCAACTCTCACCAATCTGGTACCTTAACTTGATTCAAAGTCAGTAAGCATACGTGATAAAAAGGTTTTGTTACTCTTAACAATTTGGTATACCTTAACTTGGCTCAAAGACAGTAAGCATACTTGATAACACGGTTTTGCTACTCTTACCAGATTCGTACCTTAACTTGACTCATAGACAGTAGGCAAACCAGTCAGATTCGTACCTTAACTTGACCCAAAGACAGTAGGCAAACCAGTCAGATTCGTACCTTAACTTGACTCCAAGACAGTAGGCAAACCAGTCGCACTACTGTTGTCTATCACCAATCACTCTCTGACCAAAGGATAGTAAAGTCTTACCTGTAGATGACAGAGTAAGTAAAGCCCTGCACGTTACATATAGATGTTCCACCACAGCATCGGCACGAAACCAACACGGATCGAGTTTTTTGAGTCTGTGAATCTTTTTCTCTACAAATTATTTTGTGCTGAGACTGGAAAAAAACCACTAAAAATCCACAGCAACAAAAAAAATAAAAATAAAAAATAAAAAATAAATAAACACATACAAAAATGAATAATTTAATCAAATAAAATCATAACTAAACATGAAAAAAAATAAATATATATAATTGAATAAAAGAAAAAAAATAACAACAGTATCGCATAACTTTGCTTTCAATCAGCGGTAAGAGCTTAAGTCCGAAAGCAACTTCATCACGAGTAGGGCCTATTGTTCCATTTACTGACATGTCTTAAAAACACTTAAAGTAAACAAACATATACAATAAAATACAAATAAAAACAAATCCACATAGTTTGTGACAGACAGGATTTTGATGCGCTACCTTAGGTGACACAGATATTTTTAATTTATGTTATTCTGGTGTATGGAAAGGCAGGAAGGAGACGCCACTACTCATCGATTTGTCTTCAATAATGTTTTTGTAAACCAGATCGCTGAATTCAAACAAATGGAAAGAGCAACTGATGTTTTTGAGTGTAATGGGTTAAGTGCGCGGTATTGGATGCACATAACTGTGTCAATGACATTGAAATAAAGTATGTCCCCAAACGATCCAGTGAATTTCATCTTCTCTGGAGAAGGGGGAGGGGCAGGGATATCTGGCACAATGCCGATTTAGAAGCATTTCTAGAATAAAAAAAATAAATAAATACACGTGGGAACTGCAGCCTTTCCCCTGCCCTTAAGTTATATTGTAATTATTTTGGGGGGTATACTGCTGTTTGGGGAAAACTCCTTCCGCTTGATATTTCAGTATTGTGGCAAGGATACGAAGCACTAAAACGCACTACGCTACTCTTTTTTTGAGTACAAAACAGTATCACCACAGTACTGGAAACGTCACCACAGTTACTGAAAACATTCCCTGCTTTAATGCGTTTCACTGAGATTTTGAAGTTGTGGGCGAGATTTGAGTGAAAACGGATTCAATTTCGAAAATCCTTACACTCATGAAGCAGTATCCCAATCGCTTCAAGTACCATTATAATAAATGTGCCCAGACGCTGAGTCTAGTACAATCAAAATGCAGATATGTATGACACACTCTTGAGGTTGGACAACTCAAAATAGTCTTCAAGGTTTCCTTTATTTTTAAAGGAAATTTCAGACCGCAAGTTTGGTCGGTTTAGAATTGCCCATGAAACATTCGTCTGCTTTGTAATGAGCAGTAGACTCCAGAGCGATACTAAACATGTTTTTGGAGTGTTGTGTGCTGTTTCCTGCCCTCGGGCCATGAATCCCTTATTTGCACTTAAAATTTCACAATGAGGAATCCGAATGAATTTGATTTACCCTCTTACTCTTTCTTTTTGGCTCTGAGCTCAAAATAAAGGCCAGGTTGAATGATGCATGCGATGACTGTAGGGATGTTCTTTGAGTCGGCCTTTACTCGTGACACAGTTGAATAGAGCTTGGTATCTCTGAGAGAGAGAGAGAGATAGTTCTCTGCAATCTCTTAGCTAACCATAATCTGATCTTGTTATTAGCAATAACATCACTGTTTTGAATTTGTATTGACATATATTTTTTGGAGGGAGATTTATTAGATAAACTTCGAGAGAGGAGTGGAGGCTGTGAGCACTTGAAATGACGACTGAAAATTATACTAGACAATAGGACCTGCACGTGTTCAGTGAAAGAGAATTATGCTTTCTTCCTACAAGAAATCCTTCATGTTGAATATTCAGGAAACAAACCATTCCTTGGTGGGTTGTTGGTGAATGGAGGACAGGAAGGAACGGATCGGGTAAAATGATGTAATTGCATCATTCCCCAACTCCGCCTGTCCCCAGCTACCTGTCGCATAGGTACCCACTTGTCCCCAGCTGCCCGTTACAGTTACCAGTTATTTTCCACTGGTTGTTGCTTGTTGTGTTTCTCAGTATAAGGTAAAATGAGTATTCTTCATAGAACCAATGCATTGTAAGGGTGTCCTTGCTCCCTAACAGTTTAAACCAGAACCAAAAAATTAAATCAGGAAAAACACGTCTCTTTGCTGCTTTCACGTCGAATGACTTTATGTATAGCGTGAAAGCTTTCACTTTGTTTAAACATATCTTGGAAACAAGACAGTACCGAATTGTCGCAGTACAGTATTGAAAAGTTCCTAAGTCCCACACCTTTCAAGTTTCGTTATTTTTTTCTCTTTCATCCATCAGTCTTGAAATACATACTGTATGCGCATCGCTGTGTGCCCAAAAGACTTAACAAAAAGTTACAGGAGAAAGACGTAATAGAGCAATTAATGTGTACAATTGTTTCTTCAAAAAAAAACTGAGTGCGAAAGTTTCGATCGGTTTTCGGCCATTAAGTCGTTACAGGAAGGCTATAATCTGCACTGGGAATGGGAAAACATGTCTTTTGTGGTAATTCTTGTAAACAGAAATGCAACAGTATTGATATAATTGTTGGTCAGGATCCATGTTATTGCTTACTGTGTGCTTGGAAGATGGGCGCTGCTTCCAGGAACACGACGACATAATTTGTAAAACATTGGGAGGAAATATTCATCAGACTTCAAGTCAACATGGAGCAAATATACATCAACGTCTTATGGTTTATATGTAGGTCAAAACTTAACTAGAACGAGGCCATTGTGTTGTTTGCTTTTAATTTCTTTTAAATTCTCAGTTCAGGCGTTCCTTCTCAAGGTTGATTTTTTTCTTCTGTTGGAAATGAATTTTTTTGGGGGTCTTCTCATAAACAAAATGTTCCCGCAAATGTTTTTTTTTCCTGCGTTGAACCGATGTTTCACGCACGAACTTTACCTCATCATGTCATCGATGTATTATTGCAATTCATGAAAAAAAAAAAACCTTTAAGAAATGTGAAGGAACCGAATAGTGGGATATCGGTTTAGTCTTAAAATATTAGTATCATTTCGGTTTGCGGTGGCACACTCCGGTGACACCATGTCGCTACCTCGACCGAAATAATAAAGAGACTTCAGTACAATTGTTTCCTTATGGTATGTAAAGTAAACATAAACAACATACACTGAAAACCAAAATCCTTTGTAAATGTACAAAATGTAGTCATTATATAAATTAACTATCATTAGGGTAGCGCTCGAGGCTTATAACAACATGTATGTTTACAAAAAGGCGCCTTTATTATCCACCTCCATCCAGCGTGTACTCGTACTGTTTCAAATATCTCAACAAACAGAAGATAGCTAAACGATTGAAAGACAACGCGCCAAAATCAGTACACGCATAATACTTGGTTTACTTTATACGGTTAATTACCGAGTTTCACAAGTTGAATTTCTCTGCCCGGTCGCTCTTAACTCGGAGGATGTCAAATTACCAAAGAATTTGGAACGTCACTTGTCACACAATGTTAACTACTACACACAACCGTCAAAAGGGTAACTGCCCTATCATGTCAAACATCTAACAGGAAAAGTCAAGAAGGTACGAGTCGCCTCTATCAACAGTGAAAGCTGAAACACAAACATAACCTTGTCGGTTTGTCCTAGCTAATTACAAGGGGCCAGCCATAGAGCTTCACGGACAGAGTAAACACGTGGGGGAAATTACTTCGCCATTGACTCCGCTAATTTGTCTACTAATCTATAGCTTCATGACTAATCCGACGTCAAAATGTAGACATGGAAGTTTTCACCGTGAGGCCATTCTTGACTTTATCTTCGACTTATAGAAGAAACATAAGTCATAGCACTCTGTGACTCGAGGTCTCTCTAAAAGGGAGGAGAAATGATTTTGTTTTCGATAATGAATTAAATTGGACTTCAAATGTTGTTGTTGTTGTTAATGGCGTTGTTGTTGTTTTTGCTGCTGCTGCTGTCGTTATTGTTGTTGTTGTTGTTGCTTCCGCTGCTGCTGCTGTTATTGTTATTGTTGTTGTTGATGTTTGTCCCCTCTTTGATTGGACGTAATTTGCTCTAACGACGATCCCGATCACGCACACCGAATCGATACCGTCCCCAGTTTGGAAGGAAACAGATAAAAACAATACAAAACAAGACAAACAACTATGGGATGCCGTCTGTGTTTAAAAGTTCTCGTTGTCAACAGGTAGAACTGTTCAACCAGCCTCAACTCTCCATCGCGATACGTGCGTGCTGTATTCCATCGGAAGCCATCCCAAGAAGCGACACGTCACATGAAGTTAACATCATTCTTGCCAAGTGACCGGCAAGATCAAACAAAAAATGTCCTACACAATCTACTTTATGTTTTCTTAAATACGCCCTAACCATTCCCGTCACGGTTTACTGATTGTATGTTCTTTGTTTAATCGCTTTGCATCCGCACTGAAAAAAAAAGAAGAAAAAAAAAAACCCAAAACATATGTCAAGTTATTCAATTGCTATTGGACTAGCCACCTACATCGCTCCCATATGCTGTATGATGTACCGGTAGGCAAGACAAATTTGTTAATTTAATTCAATTACGGAAGAGCTCTTAAGAGCCCCCTAGAATTGATTTTAGGCTCCGGATGCTGGGAGAGTGTGTTTGCGCTAACATGTAATGAGAGACTGATAATGTAATGAGCAATTAAGACAAGGTCGGTCCACAGAGAGCAATCATAGAGGTAAACTGGTAATTAATCTATTCTTATTTCAAAACAGACGCCAGATTTGACATCATTAAAAGTGTAACCGTTTAAGATGATGAGAATCTAACACAGCATAATTACTGCCGTACGACGCCACTTTGGGAGAGTTGCCAACATTCAAACAAATATTTACAGATTGAAATAAATGTGAAGTTGTTACAATTTGAATTTCTTGTTCCGAATTGCCTTGGAGCATTACTTCTACAAAAGGTGTGATTTCGAACGAATCGACGCTCAGTGCTAGAATGAAATAAATCGAAGGAACAAATACACAAACTGCACTGACCGAAAACGGCGAGCCTGAGTGCAAAACGATAGAGAAGGGTAATACTGGAAATCAAATATAAAAAAACCTGTGGATTGCAACTTAATGGTAACATGATCGTTACGGGTAAGATCTAAAACAGACGAACGGGCGTGATTAACTAGACGGACTTTCAAATCGTCATCAGCGGCATCCCAAGAAACAAACAGAAGGCTCCAACATAAATCGAAGACCAGGCAAGCTGCTCGAGGAGCGCTAAACCAACCGGGACAGCAGCGAGTTCGTCCCTGCATACCCAATGAAAGTTTCAACTGTTGAAATCAATTCTTGCCGAATTGAGGACAGCGTCTTGTTCAAGTAATCAATAAATTGAGTCAGGGATGCAGTGGTGGTGTATACTGATACAGGGCTTACAGTCAACACGACTCTTTACATTGCCAATGTTTAAGGTATCCGGGGAAATATAACGCAGCCAATGACAGAAGTTTTTTTTTTTTACCAATCCATACCAAAGAATACTTTGAAATGCTGTATCCGTACAGTGCTGTATGCATGAAGGGTTGGCGATTGTCTAAACTTCCCTTTACACTGCCTAGGGTATTGGCACCAGGGGAAATACAGTCTAGATACCTTTTGGCGATGAAAAACATACTATTTCTACAACTCTGGTTCCATATTTTGCTATTTACATTCGTTGTAAATGGTTGCGAAAAAATAAGTTCCAGACACTTGTCTAGTTTGCCACGTCCATCCACCCGAGGCATTGGCACAAAAATACTGAAGGGAAATATATCATCTATTACCGACAGCAATTACAGGCTACTTATTTATCAATAACTTTGTAAAAGTCTGTAATTGTCCCCTATAGTATCACACAGTACAGCATCGCCGTGAGATACAGCGCAACAAAACTGCCTGCTTTTGCCCTTTACATTGGCCTAATGTATTGACATTACCGTCCCAATGGAAATACGTGTCTGGCAATTACGATGACGGGACTGTCGCTTATCAATTTATCGATTGTCCTTAAGTATTGAAATTTATCCTCGTTAAATAGCAGACCGGTGCATCGCGTAAATATGTATCGATCACCCCGTTCGGCCACTTCTGAAACGTTTTTTTTTATTATTAAAACACCAAAATCCCGACACCGTGTAACTGGAAGGCTATTAAGTTACAAGTATCATTGATTTTAAGCCAATCCCCGAAAGAGAAAGCAAACAAATAGCGGTCGGAGATATTTGCGCATACTCTAACGTTACCATTTGCCTTCCTCGAGCAAAGCGAAATACTTCACACACCATTAAGTGCTGTCAACATATTGTCAAAGTGGTCATATAATGAGTATTGCTGTGGAATGCTAAGGTAAATGCTGATATCACCTAGTGAAATTGGCTCTTGACTTTCAGGTTAAAAGCCTAGGCACCATTGGAAAGTAAACATAACCCTTACTGGCTATTAATTAAGTAGTAATAATAATAATAATGTATATACACCGCCCTTAAGTATAGGTTCGTGTACATGCACGTGTTGATACAATCACTGCATACTGCAAGCGAAAAATCGACGCGTTGATTTGGTTGCGGAAAAATTCCGAGGTGACATATCTGACGGGTAACATAAGAACGGTCGATTGTGTGATTGCGTATAAATTAACCGCTGCGAAACAGTCTTCATTTACACCTCTATTACTTTCCATCGATAGCGGAGACAGAGTTCGTAATATCGCTGAGTTCGAGTGCCGTGCTCAACAGCGCCACGAATTCGGGAAAAAAACTAACACTATGCTATCGAGAGAAATATTATTACACTAGCATTTTATAGTGTCATAGCATACCACGCTAGTCACTTGTAATAGTTCAGGATACCACCGTACAACTACAGGAGTGCGTAGTGATATATACAAGCATAATGTAGATAAACACAGAACGTTACTTTACACTTCTTTTTGTTAAAGAAAAACAGTTTAAAAAAACAGTTTACAAGTCTTTCAAGAAATAAGGTATTTCCCTTTTTGCAAATTCAAGCTCGTTCCGAATTTGTATTCATTTTGACAGAAGCTTTAGAATGGTTTTCAAACACTTGGGATTTGACTAATCGCTCAAATTCGCTAAAACGTACGTTTTTGGTATTCATCGACAAGAGCATTCGACAAATTTCAGTCTGAAAGTTCATTGATTATAAAGTTTTAACAATCCTCAAGAGAAATATTTTTGTTTCGAATTACTATAAAAGTTGAGGAGAAACAGTTGAATATTCCACAAATACTTAATAAGCTTGTACATGAACGCAATAATACATATCCCAAACTCAACATTAATGTGACCAACACATTTGATGGCATTTTCACAGATTGATTATTGAGTGTTTCATTGAAAACTAGAGGATATGAATTAGTTATAATTTTCCCCAAACCACCGACGTGATTTCGCTGAGGAAAGTTAAAGTTCTTGTGAGTTCAACTAGTTTGAACAAAATAAACTTTGTACTTTGATATTATTTTGAACTCATTATATGTACTTCATCAAGATCGCAAATTCAGTGTTGGTTGACCCCAGTGTGGGGGACACAGAAAACGTATCCCATAGTATATACGCTTAGGCAAAACTCGGTGCCATGGGAAATTAGCTTTATATCGAGATACAAAGCAAATACGTTGTTGAGAATCCTTCTGAAAATACGCCCGCATGAAATATATGTCGCAGTTTGTTGGGGTTTTTTTTGCTACGAAGTTTAATGCAAGACATAGAAAGTTAAATTAATAACCTCACAAAAACGAAGTGGGTAACTTGTACAAAAACAAAACAGTATTACAGGAATGTCCAAAAACGGTTATAATTCGTCCGTACGGTTCCAGTTATTTACGTAACTACAAATAAATGGGTTGGGTATTAAACTATAATGTATATTCGAATCAAAGCTCGTGACTGACCGGGATTTTTGTGGTTTTATCTTTTAAATGACGATCGCTATTAATATAACAGCAAATAGAAGGCCACGCAAGAAAAGACACGCACTCCGCAAAAAGACAAACACCAGCCGAATATTAATCGATCAATCCGGAGATTGAGTCTACGACAAAAGGACTCTAGACCCAAACTGGACCGAGCGGTCAGGGTAGTGTACACATAAATTACAACAACAACAAAAAAGAAAAAAAGAAAAGAAAGAAAAACAGTATAAGGTACATACCAAATTCACTGGAGAAACTGGCTGATGATAAATGGAACTGGTAGACGCTTTTTGACGCCCAGCAAAGAGATACCAAATAGGCGTTGCTATTAGACCAGTCCTCGTAATTAACAAAACACCTTCACAATGGAACTACAAGCACCACTTCAGATATGAGGGGAAAGGTACAGCAAGAAGACAGAGAGATATATAGAGTGGACTTGCGTAGGCATCTTCCCGAGGTTCAGCCCCTCATCACACTCAGTAGCCCAGAGCCGATTTGCAAGTCTAATGGTTATTAGCTGGTTGGTACATCTGCTGGGTTTTTGAGCGTAGCATTCACCGGCAGTGATGGAAAGCTTGTTTCTGTCTCTGCTGACGAGCACACCGGTTAGTAATACCGGCAGAGTGGAGAGAAGACCACGCTGTCGGATCACGTGACTCCGTCTGTATATAATGGGAGATATCATTGCACCGGATAGCAATGGTGTAGGCAGGGGTGAGAGTCTGATAGGGGGGGCACGTGCAGACTTGCGCATTCTATACACTTGCTTGAAATACAAGCGATTGTATGGAGAGCAGTGTTTCTCATATACAAGCCTGTATCGTGGGACAGTAAAATGTTCGGGAGCGATCATCATCCGAGATTTATGGTGATATCAAACAGCGCATCTCGTGTAAACTCAAATACATCGCTGAGTTGCCGCGTGTGACCGGTGCCTGATTGGAAGTGATTAGGCTGGCGCAACGCGTCAAAACGGCTATCACGTACAGCAATTAATTTGGGGTTAAACAAAGACAAACAATGACCAGAGCGGGACTCGAACCTGCGACCTCCGTATTAGCGTGCTGGCCCTCTTCCAACTGAGCTATCTAACCCTATATAGGAGTCTCCCTATGTTGTCAGTTGTTCGGGGTAATTTGCGGTTCATTACGTAATATACAACATTTAACACCAGTCAAGGGAAAGGGGATTGATGAGTAGAGAAGGATGAACTTACCGTGTTGAAAGTATCGTACCTCCCATTAGGCACGCGGTTTCGGTCTTTGAAACATTGTCCGGGTGAAACGGAACCACCAAACCACAGGATAAAACATCTTGCCATTGAAGGTGTTTCTGGATCCATGCTCGTCAAATAATAAAAGTGACTTCACCACACTGTATCACCTCTTGCCACTGTTTTAGAAAGTGTAGAAAAAACTCATGAGTGATAAAAATATGCCGATGGACAAAATGGGTCATTTGTGGGAAAACAGTATCAAGTTTTGAGGGCGATGGCAATGAACAATGCAGTGTGTTGTTGTTTGGGGGGGGGGGGTCATGAATTTTTAAAGAACAATAATTACTCATTAATGGCAAAGTATACCTTTGGTTGTTGAAACTGTTCGGTTGGTTCTGTCTATATAAACCAGATATATACAATAAACTTAACCTGTAAAAGTTTTATTTCAAAAGGTGGTAGCGTTTTTGAGATATCGCCGAAAACCCGGAGTCCACTCAGGAAGAATAATCCCTAATTAGGAATACACAACCTGACAGAAACGTTTCTCAGTTTCAATTTTTGGGGGATAAACAATTGATTTTTTTTCCCATGACCACATTTTTTTGAATTGAAATGTTTCTCAAAAAGCGTTTTACTCTTTGAAAGCTGATGTACTTCTAACCAAGTAAGTTTGTATTGCCCTTAATTTGTTAAAGTGTACCAAACGTCCTTCCCTTCTAAGTTGAAAAATATTCAGCAATTGTACTTCAGTATTGCACATCTTCCTGAAAATCCAAATCGAGCTCGTTCTACAGACCAACTCAACTGTGTTTTCATCCAAGTCCACCCCCCATTTTTCTCAATGTTGTCTTGGTTCTTGCTCTGTGTTCTGATCGAGGCCAAGGCAAGCAGTGTAAAAACAACAACACCGACACCCCGTACTTTTTCCAATATCCACGGGGGGAGTGATCCAACTGTGTCACGCTGTTTGCTTTGGGTTGTACCGTCCTAACATCCCAACAGCCAAACACTATGTTGTCTATACCTAGCTGGAAACTCGGCAGAATTTCTACAAGTATCCCAATGGTTATTGGGAAGATACATGAGAAAAAACAAGTTTATATCAACGACAGATGTTTATTCAAAATCGTCCGTATTCTAAAGATGATGCCACAAAGTGCTCCTGGCCCCAAGCTGCTCAGTTCTGATTTGAAAAGGACAAGGGAAGCTTGTCTTATGTTGCATGTCCACGTCGCGATGAATTTCTTTTCAGAAGGGTGTTCGAAGAAAACGAGTCCACTTACAAGTTATGTGAACCAGACTTATGGGATCGAGGTTGCATTCTTAGCGAATGTTAACCTGATTTACTAAGTACAAGCTTTACATTTCCTTGTCACCAGTTTGAACATCAAATGAATACGTTGTAGTTTAAATCATTATCCACTTGTTTTTCTTTCTTGTTTTTCTGCCCTTTAAGTTATTATTGTGTTAAATATTTATTTGACACAATGTGTTAACATAACAGAGGTGCATTATTGTGTTTTTCATTGGTTGATTTATTTATTTGGTAATTTTCATCATTTATAAATGTCAGAGGATATTCCTATAAATACATCAAATAACCTAACCTGTGGTGAAATTAATCAGTAGAAACCTCTGCTGTGGTGTTTTTCAGCGACACTACATTTAACTGCTCCTGAAAAAAGGGAACAGAAAAAATAAGACTCAACACTGATACTCAAAATATGATTTTTGTTTGTTTACCAAAATGGCAATCGGTACTATTTGAGTGTTTTCATTACTACAGACAAAACTTTCAATTTTAAGTTCAGAAGTAGTACACATTATGATTAAAGAGGTGTGTGATAGATCGTTGATGAACGGTATGACGGAACGTTAGCGATGACGTCAGGCTCTTTTTATGCGACTTTGTCAAAGCTTTAAAACGTTATGCGAGTTGTTGGTACAATCTGTTTGCAACCTCAAGCTGCAAAACTCTCAAAAGTACACCTGCACCTACTGTCACAACAGTGGCGATTTATTGTGGTTTGTAATTTGCTGTTATTTGTTTATCAATTTTAATTTGTTCCTACATTGAACATTCATTGATAATTTAGGTCGTAGAGCGTTCATTATACCATGAACAAAATATATTATTTATATTTATTCTATTGCATTTTACTTTCATCACTTTTTCAGCCCCATATTCCAAACTCGATGTGATTTACAATACACTTATAGAAATAAACAGTAAAAACGGTACAAATTGCGAAAATTACTTCCAGAAAACAAAGATACAGGTCAAACACAAAATAAGAAACATTAAGCTACTATTTTCTTTTCCGACACTACTATTCTGAGAAACACCTAGAGCCAATACTAACATTGGTTGAGTAATATAAACCCCCGCAGTGTTATTGTTGTCAAGAGAACAATCGAAATCAATTTAGTTCTCCTAAAGCGTTGAAAAAGTAACATACATAGTGAATATTCCAAGAAATGTGCACTTTATCAAATAATCCTTGGATTTTCAGTTTTACTCCTGTAATCTGTGCCTCTTTGGACATACAAACAAACCTACATTTATTCCTGGAAGCCAAATGGGATGAAAGTATACACATTTGTTACACACGAGAAAGCCACACAATCCATACTTGGGGTTTTGGGGGGCGGGGAACAGAGTCAGTCTGTATGCGATGCGAGTGAATTGCTCGAAGCAGTCGTTCGTTTAGGTCCGAATGATTGCTGTAATGTTTTATTTGTTATTTGTGAGCAGCAAGATTTATAATTGTGTTGTTCCATGTGTTATTTATTTATTTATTATTATTTTTTTTTTTGTAATGCTGGTTTGCCCAAACTAGGCTAAAAGAGCTAAAGTCTTTGTAACGGGGCAACAAGAAGAACACAATTGAGATGAAACTAACCAAGGGAAGCTGAAGGTAGGAATTTATATTCCTCTTAAAACAGTCTAGATTGTAGGATGGAGGGAAACATGCACCGGGCATGGATTTTCAAAGAGATGCTGCAAAGGTAATAAAGCTCTTGGGCTGGCTCTTTGTTCTACATCTCAACAAAGCAAGAGTGTATGGGTGAGAAGAAGCACAACGCCTGGTTTCACGCTCAAACATCCTGATAGGTGGAACCAGGTCGGGCACACTGATGATGGCACATTTACCAATACCATGAGCATTCTGTAGACAAGAAAGAGCCAGGCTACAGACCTACGGTGGGAAAGAGGTTGTAATGCTGATCCCAATTCCATCACCAACAAGATTCATATTATTATTTTTACCATAACATTATTTTGGATGGCTTCTTCTCCGATGGCTGTTGGTTTGATAAGGGGTTTCAATCCACACTGTCCCCGTTGGATAAATCCTAAGGCAAGCTTTAGACAAAATCCCGTATTCTGGAGCGCACTATAGGACTTACGGGTGTCTACACGGTGAAAACACGGTGAAACCACTCGGTGTTGATAGCGGGGTATCATCAGGTACGTAGATGGGGACAGCTGGTGACTACTCCCGAGGTGCTATAACGCATCACTGTAATACGTCATCAAAACTAAATCTACCACCCCATTTCCTCCAATTGGCCTCAATTAAAATGCAGCCATCCTGGTTTTCTCACTATGGAAACCCGCCCTCTTTTTGCACAACAAATCAATACATATTATCGGAGACGGGAACACGACATTGTAGCTTTACTCGCAATATGCAACTTTATGGCCATAATATAGAACAGGGACCATGCTCTCATTTTCGGTACCTTATGGAGACCATGGACAATGACAGGTATCCATATGGACATTCTAAAGACCGGGGTGCTCCACAAGGAAACTTGTGTACCGAGCCTATGGGAAACTGTTAAGTGCAGGGACAAAGGGAAGAACAAAAGAATGAACAAAAAATTCTCCACAAGGTATTCATTTTTGAGAATGGGTGTTTTTTTTCTCCCGTGTCTGATCACACATAAAGACTGTGTCAAAACTGACGGTTCCGGCTGTGGCTTTGAAAATGCTGAAACGGCTTGGTCTGCAATGTTGCAGTTGTAGCCATTTACATTAGCCGTAGCCGTAGCCAGAATCGCCGTTGTTAGACATGGACCCAATTTCATAAAGCCTGTATCTAAAAAAAACCCACTAAAACTTGCTATGCACAGCAAAAACCTTGCTTAGCAGAAATAGGTTTCCAGCCAAATTACAATACAGTTTACATTGCTGCGAGTGGTAACCTACTAATTTCTTGCTTGGCAAAGACATTTGCTCATCAGAACTTTCTGGCTAACGACTTTCATGAAATCGGGTCATGGTCTGTAGAAAGTCGCAAGCCACCAATGTTTGCAGGAAAAACAAGGAACAAATAAATGACAATCGCTAAAAAAAACAAAAACACAAAACAAAACAACAAGACAACAAAATCAACCAGTGTCTGCTTCCTAAAAGAAAATTAAAGGAGAAACGCAAGACATGATGTGAAGGTCTCCGGAACTGTCTGTAGCACGAAACCTAGTTTTTAAAGTCACGGTAAAACAAAAATAAAAAAAGTAAAAGGAAACAAAAAAGACTGCGGAAGATGGTTAGGCCAAATCTTCAATGTGATTCTTCGCAACATCGGCCCCCAGTAATGTTATTTACACGTAATAGTGTTTGTCGTTACATAATAATTCTGTAAGACTCAGCCTGAAATACAGCTAAATTTAGGTGCAGACACCGGAAATTACGAGAACGGCAACCAGCAATTGTCTCAACTCTTCAAGTCGGTAATTGTTGTGCGGTCTAGTTGCGGGGATGGTACACACATCCTCTATCCCAATATGTGTGTGAGTCAGTCGCAATTACCGTCTTGAATAACTTGTACCCAGCTTTGTACACATGCAATTGGACTTGCTATAAAAATTGGACGGAGCAGTTTGATCGGTAAAGAATCGTGAAGACATGAATATTCATCATACATCTTGCAGCGTATGGCATCTTGCAGCTACCAGGCGCACACTTCATTCTTTGATAAGGGGTTTATTATCGAAAGTAATATTTTATGATAATGCATTGGTCAAATTTATCTTAAAAGAAAGTTAAGAAATTGTTATAATTATTAAAATAGTATGCTTTTTACATTGATGTTGGCAAATAAACTGTCATAAAAAACAAAACAGAAAATATACATCCCATGTTTATAATGAATTCTTCCAATTTTGTCAGACCGGCTACCATTGGCCCTCTCTATGGCAACTTTTGCATATGCAATGTATAACTTACCTTATGAATATTCGGCTGAGAACTAGAGCTGACGGACCTTGCCACGCGCTACCTACGACCGTTGCATGAATGTATAATCGCACTGTAACTGTTGCATGAACGGCAGGATGTGTGTTTGTAATAGGCAGCGCTGGCAGACAAATAGACACTGACTAACGACTTGTCATCAAGTCTACTCTTCCGGGAGACATGTCAAGACCAAACACGGTTTACACAGTAATAACTACAAAACAATAACAACGTACATATTAAAACATGACAATTTGTTTGTTAGCTTGGGTGTTTATCGGGGTCTTGGGGTGTTACTTTTGTTTTTGCTTATTTTTTTGTTGTTGCTTACCACAAGTCATTGTTTCAGCATGATACACAGTCAGTTGACTGACGTCAGAGTGTTGCACATTGTTGTTTCCAGTCCTAATTGTTACTATTTTGAATATTCCTCTGGAGGTATAACACCCTGCCTTGTGCCAGACTACTTCCGCACTAACTACCAGGAGAATTAGGACCAGCTGTGTTCAGCCAAGGCAATTATCCCGTAGCTTTTGTGCTACATTCCCTCATGACTCCTCCATGTTGCCATGGACCTTGCGCACACGACGTCATTTGCGTATAAGACGTCCTCGGCTTAAAGACGGTTGCTCATTAGT
Organism: Pisaster brevispinus; assembly: GCA_023634235.1. Lineage (NCBI taxonomy): Eukaryota > Metazoa > Echinodermata > Asteroidea > Forcipulatida > Asteriidae > Pisaster > Pisaster brevispinus. The sequence continues at coordinate 2,797,775 of JAMKCF010000017.1, forward strand.
CCATCCTGTGGGCTGCGCGCGCGTTGTGTGTTTCCTATTGTTTTAATCATTCAACCTCTAAGACGGCGACATGGTGACGTCATTGCCTAAGGTTGACAATGAATACGGTTTGCATTGTTAATTTTACGTGTTGTTGATTTTTATCATAGATTTAATGAGTAGCTCAGAAGCTCGATATAGCCAAGGAGTTTTCGTGGTAAAAATAGGATTTAATTGATGGATGGCAATGAGCCGAGCTATCATTGTTGATCCTGCGACAGTGTCTATTTATAACGCGTTGCAAAGGCCCATTAAGCACAATTCCAACTCCTGCTGTGGAGAAAATCTGTAGGCACCGCAAGTTAGAATCAACAACAACAACGGGCCCCTCCCTGCCCCCCCCTCAACTTAGTTACGCCACTGGAATTATTCACAAACAAACAACAACAAGTGTCTGATCCGGGGTTTTTACCGTACGCTTTCATTATTTTGGACACCTTGACCTTTAAGGTTCACCTGTCAATACAAATAACCAGTGTTTCGTTCAAGGGCGATACTAAAAAATGGTATAAATTAATTAAGTGCGTGTTGCGAGCCATCCTCTCGCTCTTAAAATCGTCTTCAACCAACCAACCAAGCGTTATTGATGTCCGTGTACGTATGTCCAAGCACAGCTGAGTAAGTCTTCTTTTTTCTATTTTATTTATTTCTCCATTTTTAAAAAGCTTGATTTATTCTTACGCGGTGTGAACTGGGTTTCACAACCGTATCGATTGGAAAGGATTGCCGTAACTTATGCCCGCCGGTTCCAGCTTTACATTTGGCAATCCTAGTATGACGGATCTGGGGTTTCCTCTTGAACCGGAGATCCCTCTGGGCCCGGGGGATTACTCTTGACCCGGGCTTTCCACCGGATTCGAGGAGTCCTCTACCCGAGGAGTGGCCACGGGGGTTCCTTTAGACCCGAGAATTCCTCTGGACGCGGGTATACCTCTGGACCCGGAATGTCCTCTGAACACGAGTATTTTTTTTTTAAACCCGGGACACGAATACTTTTCTGAACCCGAGATTCCTCTGGACCGGCTGGTTATGAACCCAATGATTCCTCTAAATCCGAGGATTCCTTTGGACCCGAGGAGTGCACCCGAAGATTTACCTGGACCCGGGGATTCCTTTGGACCCGGGGGTTCCTCTTTACCCGGGGATTCATCTGGACCCAGGGATTTATCTAAACCCAGGGATTTCTCTGAACCCGATGATTCCTCTCGAACCAAGGATTATTCTAGACCCGAGGAGGTTGACTTATTGTATTGGGTGGCTCTTATAATGACGGAGTCTTGGTGCTGTGTTCCGCTTTTGATTAACGGTCACGGGTCACATTTACGGTGCAACCTTGTTCCCACTATCACATCTGTGACTGCTGTTGTAAACACTTAAAGGGCCATGGCCAAGGTGGCGGTCTATATCAAGGTGTAATGGGCGCTACACTCCACTAATATTTGTATTATGAAAACTGCGGTCGGATTTTTATAACCGTCCATTCTAGTGTGAATAAAGCGAATCAGTCCTTTCCCAGTGAAGGATCTATCTGGATGAAACCCCGTTCGCACGGTCCACAGAGTTCCTTTAGACGCTGAAGTGTTTCGGCCGCTCATATCTCACCTTTTATACACACTTCATCACCCGCAACACACCGGAACAAATCTTGTTACATGAGCAGACCTTTTTTTTTTCTTTCGAGGAAATCAAAATCCGTTTCAGCCAAGAGAAACAGGACGTAGTGAGGGATGCGTAATACTATCCGAGTAGTTGAGGTTACTCCTTCATTGTAATGAATAGTCGAAAACATTGTTTGCAGTTAAACAATATTGGATTCGTTTTCTTAACTTGAACTTGGGGAGTGCTTGCCTATGTTTTTCTTGTTTACTGCACTATTAAAAATCATAATACAATGCATTGTTCAGTAAAATTAAACTTATTAGTTGTCTTGTTTTTATATCAGTAATTTGCAAACATACATCATTTGTCAAAAACTGTAAATTTTCCTACACTTGCATCGTCCTTAAATTATAATCATTACTAACAATTTACAGACTCATTGTGGGATTCGAACCTACGACCGTTTTCATTAAAGTTTTTGGAGAAAACTATGCAATAGCTATTTCTATTTGACATGGGGTGTTTCTTGTATTTGGGAACCTAATTAATATTCATCAATGTTCGCCCGCACGAACGTAGTTATTAATTTAATAACATATTCATGTTTTTCCCAACATGGTTAGGCATAGGCCCTCCATACTTTCTCTGAACTCTCGACATTTTGGCAGTGTTCGTGTTGATAATCTCGTTCGGTCGTGACAAGAACTTGCCCAGCAACTGGATGGCGGTACTTGTCCGTGACAGCAATCTGCGCAATTAGTCAAAAAATAAGATGATTTCGGGAATGTTCTGTTTAAAAAAAGAATCACATAATTGTTTTTGTATGCGATAAATTCCCTTTAATCACCTAAATATCTCGTTTTACCCTCGACCAATGTTATGCTTTTCGCTAATTAAAGAACAACAATACAAGCTGTGTCGAATCTGCGGGAGACCTGACGATTAACAGTTTCCACGAACAGTCCATAAACATGCCAGCTAGAATGCGATGGATGTCAACTTGTTCCCTAATTGATGATAATCACTTCAAGCTGATATTAGATATCACACGAGAAACTAACCAGTGACACCTGCATGTCGAATATATGCTATCGTCTGACGATAGTTGGTATCTCCAGGACTGCTACCGACATTTACACCCTTTTGACACTTGTCTACCGAACGCCTTGACACCCGAGGGGAACACAATACTGTGCCGTTGATCTTTTTCAGAGAATGCGATGTTATAATGGCAGTAGTAATGTTGGTTCCTTCGGGACTAAGCTTTTTTGGGAAAACATGTGAGTAAGTTAATTATGACCACACAAACACAATATCTGTATACGATACTAGAGAATGGGCATGCAAAAGTCCGACCATGTGTGGGGAGACATTACCAGAGTTAAGGTAAAAGACAAGATAAACATCGTTAATACGCTTAAATCAACCATAATTGTTTTTTTTCAAATTTGATTAAACATTCCAAAATGAAATATTGCACAGAGGAAATCAGTGTTTTAATTGACTGAACAGCTTCCGTCCGTTGACGTAATAAACCAGTCTAGGAGAAAAACAAAGAAAAAAACAAAAAACCACCGAACAAACAGCGTGGAAACTTTTTAAATGAGGTCTTTAAAAGCATAGGTGAATGTGAGAACTATTTAAACAACATAGCAAGCTATATTGAGTAACGCGAGTAGATTATAAATGGTTTATGGATTGGGTCTCCCTGTGCTCTCTGTAGCTTGTGTTTTTATTCTGGTTAGGCATTCATGTGCATGATGACATTTCACACTGGAAGCGTACCGGTTGTCAGATTTAAAGAGGAAACCGCGGACTGACCCACATCGGTCAGGCTGTCAAATCGATGAATTCCCCCGCGGGACACGTTGCTTACCTTGTCCAACCTGTCCGGACTTTACTTTTGTTTTTTTCCCTGCTCTAGCTTGCTCCTAAAGTAAAGGTGTTAAACGAGTATCTACTAGGATTAACACTGTAGAATCTTCAAAAGTTTATAACATGAGTGAATAGTTGGTTAAATAAGCTAATACCAATCTGTAACATGTTTACTTATTTGATTGGTGACAGGTAACGAAACGTACACTAAAACGACATCACGAAACTCTTTTTAAATGACAAACGGACATATAGCATAAAGTTCTTGTCAAAACGAACGGTCATTTACGCGGTGAAGTTTTAATGTGTAATTCAAGAATTTAGTCCTGGAAAATAAAGAATGAAGTTCGAAAATTATTTTTAGAGTCTCCTCCTTTAAAGTGACGAAAGTTACTTTAAGTAATGATTTTGATTAGGATTGAATTGAAACAACGAAAACGGGTCACAAAGACTTGGAATTGGGTCGCCACGGATCAATGTCGATCGGTAAAGACATGATACATTTCCATGAAATGTGACATCGAAACGATGACTTCGTACATCGTCACCTTTTTTCCTCTCCAGTTGATATCTGCTAAGCTTCTTCGGTATCAAGTAGCGCCAAGAGCAAAACGACAACTAACAAAACTTTGCTTGATCCAGGAAATCCAATCACCCACAGGTTTACGTCTCGGCTGGTAGTTTAAGGCAGCTCTCAGACCAGTTGCGTGGCCGTTTCAAGTTGAGCAATTCCACCGTGGATGGCAGGGGATAAATGGAAGGAGATAGCGGAGTTAGACTGGGGGATGAACAGGGTAGGGTGAAGACAGGGGGCATTTGTGCCTAAATCATCGCCTTGGGCTCATTTTACCTCGCAGAACGTTGCTGTGTGTTTTATATCTTGGCGGCTGTACGAGAGTCACACCGTCAGAACAACTTGTTAATCGTAATGACCAGGTGGTGATGCAAGTAGCTCCTACGATCGATGGGAAGACGCTCCCCTCCAGGGAGACGAGACTTTCAGAAATCAAACTCAGACAATAAATGGGGAAGTCCCAGTTTCATAATTTGTTTTACAGACTGGATATATTGGATCCCTGGGGCGATACGTCTGTCTCAGACAACTGGATTGTTGTTTTGTTCATTTATACTCTACCGTAAAAAAAAAAACCCACAAAAAACAACAACACTATGAGATGATTTTGTATTTGAACAGCATTCTTCAATTCGTGTGACTTGGTTTAGTTTGAAATCAGCAAGATGTTATAACCTAGATAAACCATAACGTGCTTAATGTTGAACGATTACATTCATTTCAACCTGAAACAATTCTAACATGTTATGTTGATAAGAAGAAGTTAGTCTGAGGATATCACGGACACAAATGCTTACATTGTCAAATAAAAAGTGTAACTGTGATCTTTTGCAATGTATTTTTGAAACAAATTTCAAATAAATTTAAATAAATGTTCCTTGTAGAAGGTTACTTTTTTTGTCATTCATGTTAACCTTGCCATGGACTTAAATACAGACAATATCAGAGCTATGCACAGTTTTCGTTCGAAATTATAATCTTACTTAAAGCAGCTGAGAAAATTGACTTCTGAATCCGAAACAGTTACCATTTTTCTGCCTAATAATCACCAGTACCAATACTGTTCTTTTATAAGATATCACACTAATTGATATTTGAAATTCAAGTCCTAAATAGCCACAAATAGCCTAGAAACCTGTTGGCAAGTTTTCCTTTCAGTGCATGATAGACAAAGGAGTACAAATATAATTCCATTGGGATCTCCTTAAGCACAAGGGAGTGACATGTGCGAATATTTCCAATTATACGAGAAGTCGCTAACCTTTGAGTGCCTTATTAGCTTACGGACCGGGCTTGCGATGGCGGGGGAAAATATGCCAATATTTTGATTCCAGCTGGACGGCCCGTGCCATTTTGCCTCAGCTCCGCGACGATGATTTGCCTTGAGGAAGTGGGAGCGGGAATTCATTATCTATATTAAAAGCCTTCAGTGTAAAAATGTTTCCAAATCAATAGAAATAATCAGAGAACTATTTAACCACGGAACATTAGGTCTACACATTCAGCTTATGTATTGATTTCGGTGCATATACGGGGAGAGCATCGCGCAGAACTGGGTTTCGGAACTAGTCGAGCGTGAGAACTACATTAAAAAAAGCTAAAAAAAATAATTTCAGACTAAATTGCTAGAAGGGGAAGGGTAGCAGGTTTGGCTGCACACGTTGGATTTCTAGATCGTTCGTCTGGCTCTTTTCACAAAAACTTACATACACCAATGTACGTCAGATTGATTGTATTCTTTTAAGCATTGGTACCCGCAGTATCCGACAAAGGCATTGTCATGAAGACTTGTGATTTTCCAAAAGTCAAGCAGAGCGCACTAATCGAAACGTCGACTCTGCTTCATCTTCATATCTCAATACTCTTCTATTCCCATAAAACACTCATTGACTGGGTTCTTCGAAACGTTTGCACCCCCTTTATAAAGTTTACATCGTTTAATTTCATAGTTATTTACACAAAAAGAACATCGATGTCCACACATTCAGTTTTTCATACCCCTTTGGAGATATTTTTTGTTCTTTCCTCTGTCCCTGTAGTTACGAACCTCCCATAGACTTTATACACAAAATTCCTTGTGGAGCACCCATCTTTAGAGTTCCTCTATGTACACCTGTTGTGTTCCACTTTCTGATTGTTTTTCTCTGTCTGTCTCCGAAAGGTAGTGAATATGAACTCACAAAATGTATCTGCCCTCAACACTCTCCCAATCACAAGGTGTTGGGAAAGCCTTTACAAAATCCGGGCGACATATACCTGGACTTTCACATTATAAGAGACCGTGTGTTAATGTACTTGTTTCTCTACCTGCTCATCCAGCGTTCAGATTAGAGTAACGACAGTGGTGATTGGCTCATGAATAATTCTCCGGCTTCGGTAATGTCGGGACCAGTTCTGACAGACATCCACAACACAGTGAGGGCCTACCGCTGTCATTTCTCTACCTTGCTTTGCCCCCCCCCCCCCCCTTAGACAAACATCATCGGCCTACGTTTTACGGGTGATGTAGTTCAATACGCACCATGTGCAATGTGTCGGCGTCGTCTTAGGGCGTTCAGTCACGCAAACTTGACTTGGTGAATTAATTTTGCAGTCCTGACTGGCAGGGGCTACGTTTGCACATTTTGCATTGACGTGACAGTGCCTTTCAAACTCCCCAAACTCCTGTATTACTCTGATCGGAGTGGTGCGAAGGTTTTGGCAAACAACTTTTTGGTTGGATATACAATTGATAAGTTCGTCTGTTTGCACTGTTTACGTGGCGTGTACTGACTTGTTAAACGTCTCTTGGTTTCAATGTCTACCCCGATTTTTATTCTTCTATTTCTTTTCTTTACTTTTATTTATTATCCCTTTTTATCTATCGATTTCTTGAGAATTCCACGAGGTAATTTAGACTGACTCCCATCAGCCACGGTTCTTGTAGTTTTGTTGCTTGTACAAATTGTCCAAGTCCATTATTACTTTGACCGGAAATGAAGCGCCTCGCTCGACTGCAATAAATGTAGCCACAATTTATGATGTTTGTTGAATAAAAAGCCGAAGTTGTAGGGCTGCACTTGATCAGTCCATTGGGAGGAGAAATAAGTTGTAAATACTGTTTAGGTATTTTGGTTTTGTTTTTGTTATTTGTCTTAGATCTTGAGATTGAAATTGATAAGATGTCATACAAGTCAACACAATCAGTCTTACCCGTTCTACCAAGCCCGAGATGTGGCAGAGGGTTTGTACTCCCCCGCCCCAACCAAAATGCTTCCATTTTTGTAACATATTGGGTCGTATGAATAAAAAGTAGTAAATTCTGAAAAGTATTAGCAAAAAGTAAAAGCATCAACTTCCAAGTAGAAGCATTCAGTAATAGCATCTTCTTAATTCCGTATGAATAAAGGTTTTCTTTTACTGCAAAGTACTCACTTAATGCTTTGGAGTAAATACTTCTGATATCTAGCTGTCTGCCATGGCTGAATGGCTCTGAACAAACAAAAATGTCCCTTTGTGTTGTAACACCCATTCACGTCCACACATGCACGCACACCCAACCTTACGGATCCGGTTTGTGGGGTACTGCTATTGTTGTTCTATTGTTCCCTTTTCTAAAGAATTCCCTTGTGGGGCCCTATTGTTCCTATTGAAATTGCCTTGTGGGGTCCATTGTTCCATTGTTAAAAGTACCCCGTAAGTTGGCATATGTAAGGGCACACACACACACACACAGCCACACCCAAAAGTAGCATTTGAATTGGTAGAAATATAGAAACCTACAAGTCAGCCATGAGTGACTCTGATTCTGACGATCATCAGTTTGATGAAGGAGATTCATCTGGATCTCCAGAATCAAAGCAAAACGTTTTTGTGAAACTTCTTAAAATTCATAGCGTCTTATTGACGAAATCACAAGTGCCAAAAATCAGCCATCCACTCTACATTCTCCTCTTCAAAACGGTACAGTTGTTTGTAGTCAACATCACGACATTTTCTCCTTGGCACATACACTTTTATCCTGTGAGGAACATTCATAAACGCTGCTATTTCTTTAGACGTGTCTTTACTTCTGCGCCCAAGGTAGCTCTGGGGCTACCTTGAAAAACGACCAGTACTTACTTGCATTTTGTAGTATTTTCTCCATTTTATTCATATGGAAATAAGTAAACGCTAAATATAGCAGTAAATACTTTTCATGTAAAAGTAGATTCTTTTAGTATTAAGTAAATACTTTCCAGTAGAAGCTTTTACTTCCTTTTATTCATATGGATGGTAGTAAACACTTGAAATTTCCAAGTAAAAAAAATACTACTTTTTATTCATACGACCCACTATTCTTGTTTCTCTTGTCCAGAACCCCGTCCCTAAAATCCTCTAAAGAGTTCCTGAGATTCCCAGAACACAGTGAAGACACAATAGGAGGGCACCAAAACGTTTAACAAAATGAAATGCGGATCGGACAATGTGCTAAGAATAGAATAATGATAACTTTTTAATTTGATTCAAACTGGATGTTTCCATTCGAAGCCTAAATTTAAACTCCAAGGAATAAGAAATTTACGGCTGTTTTTGTTGTTTCTTTCACATTTTACTTTTAAAATATGTGGAAATGTGAGAACAGTGAATCAGATGCAGTTAAATTTAGTAATCTTTCTGGAGCAGCGACATTTCAACGATAACCTGATATTTGTTATTCGCATTTAGTCCAGCTTACAGACCTAGATATCGACTTCAGAAAAAAAAAAATTAGAGGAAGAACAAGCGTGCATTCAAAATGTGTAACACAGTGTGTGCGTACACATGTGGACACCGCCCCCTTTGGTAATGTAATAAACTGACGAACATTACCGATAACATACGTTTCATAATTCCCGCTGTCATCACGTGCTCGTCTCGTCACTATAGTAAAGAAGTGTCGTGCAGGCTGTGCCTCATTTTTTTCATATTTTGTTCCCGATTCTAGCTTTGACGTGAATAGTTAGTGAATTAAATTCTTTGACCCATATGTAATTATCTTTATGCCCTCGGGGACTCATTGGCTGATATGGACCACTGGAAAACACGTTCTTCCAACAAAACAAACCAAAATACATTTTTACCTTTGTTTCCTTTTTTTCGTGTTCGACACATTTTCGATTGTTCCCGAGCATTTTAGTCTTACAAGGACGAGAGCATGAATTGTTTACATTCGATTATTGTTCTTCTTGTTTTTCTTCTTCTTCTTCTTCTTCTTCTTCTTCTTTTTCTTCTTCTTTTTGTTTTACATTTTTATTCGAGATCCATTTCTATACAACGGATACTACTATAACAAATCATCTCCGTTTCACCCCTTGATTAGAGCAGATCGAGAATGAAGCACGTGTTTTAAGAACGTCTCTCTTTCTTTGCCGCATGTCTGCTCTTAAAGATTATTTGTGTCGGGTTAAAAATGTATCCTTTGTTATGGATTTTATTTACGTCTTATCCGGGGAGACTGGATACATTTCCTCCAAGCGTCGTCGATTTGGTGACATTTATTTGAATGTATTTGTTGACGTTTGAAAATGTCCTTCTTAATAACACTTGTCTGAATTTGTTTAGAAATGATGTTATTTGCAGACTGAAAATGTTTGATAATATGAATTGCTTATTTTATTTGTTAAACCGGTTTGTTTTATCTTTTTTTCTGCGTTTCTCTCAACCATCCATAATGTTTTCAAAGGTGTAAACAAAACGCTGTTGATTGCTCGTCGTCGTAATTTAGTGCGATATGATAATTAAAGCGGATAAGAGTTTGAAAATATTGAGATTGTCGTGTGCCGTTGCTGCTGCTGCTGTTGCTGCTGCTACACCTGCTGTTGTTGTTTTTGTTGTTGTTTTGTTGTTTCTTCCTTTTTTTCTTCGTCATCATATAAAGTGTGCGGGTTGACAATAAAATCACTTTACTCTTCCACTTCCAAGAAAACAACATTGTATTTTCTCGTTTTAGATTCGGTTCCATCTTAAGGCCTTTTTACTTTATCCAATATTTCTCTAAAGGGAAATCCGGGAGATACAATTGTCTTATTTTTTCCTGTACATGATATTTCCCCCCCCCTTCAAACATTGTGTAGAAAGTTACCGCACCTCTACATATATAAGCACAGATGTTGAAATCGGGAATTAGTAGCTACTTTAAGGAGCTTATGTCAGCACGCGGCTTACTGGTACCATACAGCTGTTACATGTACTGTACTTTCCTTCCTAGGTCATCATCCCAAGAACTATTAATATTGACCGATGCACTTCCATTAACATTTAAATTAAACTTTTCAGTTGTTGCGATGGTGGAGCTGTATTTTTCCGGGGCTGTAAATGAAGGCTCTATTCGCGTCGATGGTAGAGTAAATAGAAGGCTTGTTGATGTGCAGTGGGCAGGGGGGTACGGTTTCAGAAATATCGTGCTTGTAATGAATTCCGGACGGGTTCCGGATGTATCTCCCTCAATTACCTGTTAGTGATGTATTCAAGCGACCATCTCGTCTTGTACCCTGTCTTCATTATCAATTGTGACTGTTGGTTTGTGTGGTATCATAAAAAGGGGGTCAGACGACGCTTTCCTCAATTTGAATACATTAAAGACACATGTGTGTCAACCCAATCAAAGTGCTCATTAGAGGTGAGCTCGGGCAGGCATGTTTATACACTAAATAAACCCCAACTGACCATTAAGAGTGACCATATGAAATAGGTATGAAAGTATGGACTTTTCCTTTGTCATAAAAAAAACTAATGTTTGCGTTGTTTGTCTTTCTGGTGTACATAAATGAAGCCACTTGTTTGTTTTCTTAGCGAGCCGTGGAGAGATGCGACCTTTTTAATTGCAGATCTTTACTTCACACGAACCCCAAAAGAAAAGTCACGTTTCGTAACCTTCATAACCGGGGGTGCTCTTCCTATTTCATAACACTCGAATAGCCCACATGCTACACTGGGTTGAAGCTCATAAAACCTGGATGTAAAGCAAGTCCCTCTCCCGAGGAGCGTGTCTAGCAAACCGTGCATGGATTTATAGAATGATAGCAATCTCGATCGGTGAAGATAAAACCCCGGCTTGAGGAGGAGGCTAAATCGTTACACAGAGAAATGAGCAAGGACACAAATACGTCTCGCGAGGATTGTTCTTGTTTCTCAAAGCATTCTAGGGTTTTGTTTTATTGGAGGAGACTTGAGTCAGGCAGTTCTTTTAACACGCCATAAAGTAGGATATCCAATGAAACTCGTTCAGTCAAATCGGAGAGCTGTGGTTCTCCTTTTTCTAAGCCATGGATTGCATGCGATTTGGCTCCGGCTAAGGTTCCGTCCGCCTGCTTGAAACCACGTTCCGAAAACCGGAGTCGACGCCGAAGTTATGGTTTCGACAAGGTCTTTGTTAGGGTCAACGTCAAAACTATTCAAAGCTCAAGAAGATCTAACCAAATACAAACACAGCACATTATATGACAATCAAAGACGATGTACAATTTGCAAGGCAGGCGTAACAGAAACACTCTATAAGCAAGCCTGTTGCAGTTTTTCAATTCCCAAGTCCAAGTTTATTCGTTGGTCATTAGTCGTAAGAATTGTGGGCGGCATCCGGGAAAGGAATTTTGTTTAACATACTCCCTCTTCTTCATCAAGACTTTAAGAGTCAGATAGTAAAAACGTCGCTAAGATATATACAGGCAATTTGGTATCTCAACCATCAACAAGCGAGAGAAAGCTAAGAAACAGTTTGCTTTCTCAACAGCGGGCTCTTTCCCAACACCTAATTTCCGAGCGAGGTTTTGATGAATCTCACCGTGATGATATACGATTACGACCGGTCTCTACGGTGCTTTCACCCGGCTTAGCTTCTCACTCTTTGATCCCTGACCCTTCGGCTGAGGAGGACAAGACGGACGATGTCCCCTCCATTTGAAAGAGGTAATTACAACACCGATGAAACACTGGGTTGTTTCTTCTCGTTTTTTTTCCTTCAATTTAGGAGCTCTCGGCTGAGGGTTTAGTGTCCGTGGCGCTGTGGTTGATCGCTGGCCATTTGTCTTCAGTGATGCGAGGTTGACAAGACACAAATTGAAGAGTTGCAATGGTCAGTTTGTCGCAATTATTTAAGACCGGTAGAAAACAGAAAGATGGGAAACTCAGATATCTTCCTCGGCCTGAAGGGACCACGCAAGCTCTAAATCGTCCTAATAGACCGATGTCATGGTGTGACTGTTTTGTTTTTGTTTCTTTAATGATTACAATCAGAGGATGAAAGGTAATATGTGGGGCGGCCGGCCCATTTAAAATACAATAAAGCCACTTATTTAAAGCTCTGAAAACATAGGTTTGCGTGAGAAAATGCCAACAGAGAGTCATCTATGAGAACAACCTGGAAATAATGAGCTTTGGAAACAATACTGACATGCGCAGTTCTTATATCGCATTATCATTGAGTCCCAAGGCGGGATTTGTATTATTTGTATTGTATTTATTATTATTATTATATTTAATGACAGTTTCATGCGGAGGCAAGTCCGAACTATGAGACCTTATAGCACCTTGTAAAGATTTTTTATTTATTTATTTATGTTTTTACATGCATGATGACGCGACACACGGCTGCGGCTTTGCGTCCCATCCGAAGGACAGAGCAATGGTCAAATGTCTTAGTGAAGGGGGAGAGAACCCACACTCTGACAACACCAGAAATTTGTTTCAGGTGCACTAGACTGCCCGGCCAAGACACTCCATATCTGTTATAAATATTAATAATGACCATAACCATTATAACAATGCTTTGTTAGATAGGCCTAATAGATGTAAATTTTGCATCGGGGATAAAGAATATTAATTTTGGTTTTACCCTATACACCGATGTGTGTTAGCACTGTATATTCAGTACTTTCCCGAGTTCTGTGAAAAAAAAAAAAAAAAAAAAAACTACAGGCATATTACTCGGGTGGGATTCGAACCCAAGACCTTTGCAATTCTAGAGCACTGTCTTACCAACTAGACCACCGAGATTGCCCGATAGCTAGAGGCAGTTCGAATCCTATATTTTAGCAGCGAGTTCCGCAACGATTTAGGCCTACATCGTGAAGGCCTTGACACGAGTTCCGCTTGACCTCGAAGCTTTCACGTCAAGACAAAGTTCATTGGTTCGAGCAAAACCTGTTAGATTAATCGACTAATCAAGCATGGCCACAACTGCACTATATTGACTGGTAACCCGAAACAACATGTTCTTATATGTGGGTTTCGAAGCATTGCAACACGTGGATACATCAACTTATCTACATAGCAAAGTTGATGTATATACACATGGTGTTTCCGCAAACCGAATGTACGCGTTCTTACATAACGATTGAGTTACCAGTTAAATATACTATACATAATTGGTAGAGCTGATGACAATAGTCGCAGACTTTGTTCATGTTTGTGTGATCAACCTTTATACATGAAATAACAAACCTGTGAAATTTTGGGCTTAATCCGGTGTGTGAGCCCTTAACAATTACAATTATTTTGGTCGAACTGAAGTCAGCTGCTGTTTTTTTTTATATTTTTTTTAAATAGGTTTTCAGATACAGTTTTCTCGAATATGACTTCATTCCAGAGGGAAATATTTCACAGAAAAACTGGTTCCAGTACGAACTTCATAGTCTGTAACCTTTCAGACTAAAATTCAACAATTTTGTTTGTTTATCCTCGCCTATCCTGTACAATGCCATTTTGGTACCAATCTTATTCGGTCGAGTGCAATCATTACTGCATTCAAACAAAATGTAAGTCAACAAAATGTGGAAATTCTGTGAAATCGTGCGTTCTTGTTAACGAGAAAAAAGAGTTATGTTTGATCAAGTTAGGATTACATGGTTGTATAGGAGTTTATTTCGATTTGCAACTGATGGGGAGATTACAATAAATCAGCTTGCCAGCTTTTAGGCTTAGTCTAATATTTTTACGGTCATTACTCTATCATATCTTCAAAGACAAACAATACAAAAAGAAATACCAAAATAATGAAGAAAAAAATTAAGTAGGTCGGTCGTGTTTAATACAGCTTTACCATCCGCTGAGCGAAGCGTCACCGAAATAATCCCATCGACTCCCGGGAATGCGTCGGCACAATCATTGCTGGGTTATCGTAAATCTTGTGAAAATTGAGCACACTTTGACCCACTTTCATCTCTTTAACTCGAACAGTCGCACGGCTAAACATGTGTGGAAAGTCATAGACAACATGCTCGCAATCAAGTCTACGTCATACATGTTTGCCACACAGCACCGTATCACCAGATAGGAGTGGTTTTTGTGCTGTACCTTGATTGTGATTCGATTGTGGCACATTTATCAGTAGTTAGGTTTATTTTTGCATAAATCTGAATAACTGATTCTTTGCTACAGGTGGTGTTCTCATGAGTTGTATATCTTCCAATACATTAATTAAATAAGAGAACGAAGATATATATAAATAAAAATACGAAGAACGCCAACATTGTAGGCCCTTAATAGCTCAATTGGTGGAGCTCGTTATTCCATTAAGTCCCGCTCAAGTCATTTTGTCTTTGTTCAACCCACAGTTATTAGCGAGACAGATCTCCTGTGTTTTTGACGAGTTATCACTTCTATAGTTTCAATTTGGGGAAATCTCGTTGTTTTTTCCTAAATCGAGATTGCAAAAGTGGAAATGCTGTTTTGAAATGTGCCGTCGCGATACATCACTCGTGCTCTGATGGGGTGTGACGTCATCGCCTATGATCATATGTCACCTCACATTCGAAAGCATATAAAGTGAGTCGAGTTCGTTGCAATTGTATTTAATTGACGACACTTATCTGGTGCGAATGCGAAATGTAAAACTGACGATGATTTACCAAGTTTTAAATTAAACTAAATTGCCATTTTAAGGAAGATGACACTTCGATTACCATTCATAAATTACAACAGCTTTCATCGAGGCATTTGTGAAACTATCCCAGCGACAGTTGCTGGGGATGAAACCAAACTTCACAGACCACGTCGTAACGGTCTCCTCGACCATCTTTAGCCACTCAGTAGCATTCATAAAAATACAATTATCTCGAAGAATTTAATAATTTATTAGTCTGATCGCATTAAGTAGAGTTTAATGTACGGGCCAGTTTCCGAAGCGCGGTTTAATCTCTGTCGACGTCCACCACGGCGTAACGGAGAAAATAACCCCAAGTAAACCCCCGCAGATACTTCGTTTCCGAGACGGTTGGAATTGTGCCACGTGCTTTCTGGCGCCGCTATTTTAAACGGTCGCTGTCTGCACGTGTTCCGAGTGGATTTAACAGCGAGTCTTTTATATAATCTGTGTTTCCCTAACGGTTGCAACGGAATGCTTTTGATGTGTCAGACAATTCTGCGTGAACAGTTAATTCTCCAAATACTTGGATTCGAGATTTATTTTGTAATGTTTGCGGTGTTGTAATTGGAAGGGGGGGGCATACGGTCCAAAGAGCGAGGCCTAATGGACGGTTTGTAATTTTGCCTTCGCATCTTGTTAATTGAGTTTTTGCGATGTTATGTGGGCACTTGGTCTCTTCTCTCTTCTCAATGTTGTTTTCAATTCCATGACAAAAGAAAAAGAAACAAAAAGTCCCATTTCCAGGCAGGCTGACCTGAAAAGTGATTTTAAGATGGGATGTTAACTCGGATCCTGCGTAATTATACCCATTTCTGGTTCATTTAGCACAGATTTAGGGTCAGGTCATGCTTACCCCAAAATGGGTCGGGCCCACGCGGGAACCACATCCGGTTCATCTCTGACTGTAGGGAGTTTTTTGGGGTGAATGATTCGGTGTACTAAATACCTGCTGAGTTCGAACGAAGCAACATTGAATCTGAGGGCTTTTCCCACTCACTTGTGGATATGACACTTTATTATAGGCCTATCGGAGAACTTCCAAGCAAAAAAACCAAAAACATTTCCATGATAATCAACTCAAGTCTCTCCCATCCAAATATCTCTTCTAAAGTGAGTTGGCAGTCAATTTGTTGAAGTTTTGTCAGTTCACAATGTTGACATCAGATGAGTCAAATGTTCGAATACTTTTGCATTGACCCACGGAGACAATTGTTTAATGTTGCACTAATTTAGTAGCTCGGGATTTCATCTCCGAAAAGAAAAAAAAGACCCCCAAAAAAGATCCATCGCCGCAAACTCAGACATTTAATAACATGAAAAGCATGATCAACTTGATTTGAAACTCAATACATCCAAGACTCACTAAGTTATTAAGAAATATGACACTTATTACGTGCACTAAACCAGGAACTCCAAGACGTACCATCTGACAAAGCCTGGACGTCTCTGTGTGCCTAATCACCTTCGAGACAAGTCCCCCAGTTCCAGGCTGCACATCTTCCCTCAACCCTTAAGGTAGCCTTATTGTTAGTCTTAGTTTCAGGTTTATAATTGAGATATTTTTTTTTTATGTGGGGGGTGGATGTGCCTCGAAGCTTTTGGACTCCCTTGCCAGGCACTTGACAGGGAGTATATCTTCCTCTTCACTTCCTCCCCCCCCCCCTCCATGAAACAATCTCAGGAGAATCATTAAAAAAAGGAAATCGGTGAACATGATGAAGTTCACGAGAGGCAGTAGACTGTAGCGAATATTACAGGGCATCATGGCCAAGGCACTTTCTGTGTTGCAGACCTTACAATCTAAACCTATTTTTGGATCATTTGAATTATGAAAAGTATTACAGCGTGATAAATGATAATGTTATTTATTATTGGTAATTTTAATCTCCACCAATGTGGTACGTCATTATATTTTGTTATAAAACACAAGTAAATAAATAATAAAAAAATAATAAAAAAATAAAGTTAACCCGGAGATTGTGATGATTGGAAAACAATTCACCATTTAACAACTTCATCTACTGAACATTGTCCGAATAGATTCGATTTTAAGTACTGTCTGTGTTTTCTTAAAATCTGTGTTATTTATTATTTATTTGTATAGGCCTACATGTATTTATTTATTTGTTTTTATTTATTTGTGTGTGTGGGTGGGGTGGGGTTAGACAAACGTAAATATCGAAAACTTTCGTTAAAAAAACAACAAAAAAAAACAGAAAACGTATCCATTATGTATGTGCTTTTTTAATTTAATCTTTTTACTAGTGCTCTGTTTGTGTGCGATACAAAATCTTAAAACAGTTGGCAGGCGTAAATTTTGAAACATTTCAAAGACTGCCAACGGCGAAAAAAAAGAAAGACAAAGAGAACAAACAAATAAATAAAGGGGGAAAACGACAAAAAACTAAAAAAATAACACACCATTTACGAACTAACTAACAACACATGAATTAAATCAATACAAATTTATCTCACAGTCATTATCCATTGTTTAATTGTGTCTTGATAATTTGGGTCTATTCTAACTTCAATTTACGAAGGTAGAGCCTTAATTTGAGCCAAAATCTGGCCTTCGACGTCTGTTACTATACCTTTAACAAAGAAGGTATACTTACACAACTGTCTCTCGTATTCCATTGCTACAAAAATTCCCAATGATTGATTTATATTGCTCCCATAACGTTGGTAATCAAGCTACATTACCCTCCCATTGTAAAAACCGTGTCAACACAGTGCATCCTGGCTCAACACTCGCTGATTTCAAATCACCGCCGAGGCGGCATGTCCTTTACGTAGAGAATTAGGCGAACCTATGACGAATTCCATATAAATTATTTATCTCCTCTGGAATGATTTCAGCTGACGCACGTTAAACAAGCCCTCTGGTGGGGTTGACACTATTTCGAGTTGGATTAAGGCAGACGTTTTCGCAATGGATTTAAACTAAAAGTAGTTCGTTTCGAATGTTTGGACGGTGTTTACGTGGTAATCCTTTAATGCAAATGCTACAGTAAACATTTATCCCCACCCTCAAAACGAATCATCCAACGAGTAGTCCAACGGTGCACGGATTTGGAAAGTTGTTTACAACCCTACAGACGTTCTAAACAAAACAAGTAAACGCTATATTTAGGTAAACAGTAACAGATACTCCATTTTGTGTGGGAAAAACGAAGACTTTACATAAATAAAACGTTGCGATAAGTATTGTTAAAATCTACACAGTCACACACCAAGGAAACATTTTAAAGGCATCTTATCTGGTTTTTTGAACAGATTGCTTTCTCATATCCTATACTAATGTAGATGTAAACACTAAAATTAACCTTTTCATTTCAAAAGGCGGTAGCTTTTTTGAGATATTGCCAAAAACTGGAGCGGTTATGTCCACGCAGGAAGAATAATCCATAATTGGAACACACAATCTGTGAAACGTTTCATGCAGAAACGATTTCACATTGACATGTTTTCGAATCCCTTTCTCTAAAACCACATTTCTTTGTTAAAACGGAGTCGTTTCACAAAATGTTTTATTTTATCAACAGCTGCATTGCTTCTCACAAAGTAGGTTTCTACCCTCATTAAATTTTTGGAGTAATTACCAAACGTATACCCTGGATTTGAAAACCGCTAAAATCCTCCTAACGTTAAAAATCATCAACTACAATTTGTTGCACTTGTAACTGATTCCTCGAAAAAACACAATGGTCATAATCCAAAGGACATATTATTTCATATTTGATGACTGCCGGATGATATCCCCATGGGTAAATCCGCCACATGTTTCTTGACATCGTGTTCTCTTTCCAAACTCCATTCCTTTAAACTGAATGAGCCTCATCATTTAACCGCCAGTGCTCCCTGCAGCAAGATGCGTACCCCCCCCCCCCCCCCGCCAGCTGATTACGCCAGGCTCATCCCCAACCCTGTATGCACACTGTCATCGTCTGGATTTTTACTTCTTCCGTCATGTGACAGCTTATTAATACAAAGCTAACCCCATCGCAGAGGCCATGTCGTCAGGAATCCCCCAGTTGGGGCAAACTACATGCCGTTGTGAATCAGCCGACGTTTGAGTGATGGGCGCTGCAACTTAGTTTCAAGCAAAATGACCACACATAAGATGGTTAAGAATTGTGCATTTTGTATTTCTTATTTTATTTTTATTTTTTATGAAAGCATGAATGATGGATAAGACCTCTTGCTCCAAGAAGACAATTTGGAAGTAAATTAGGTGATCTTAACAGTGCAGTGGTAGACTAATCTCACCCTTGGGTGCTTTGAATAAAATACGCAGACGGTTTTTTTTTAGTTTTTTTTTTTTTCTAAATGAGGAAAGAATGTTTTTTTATTTTGTTTCTTATCAAATATTGGATTGTTAGTTTTCAGATCAATGCACATTTTACACGGGCTACCCTGCATTTTCTGAGTGCGTGTTAAGACCTCTGAGAAGAAACAATAAATGCATAATGATTATTCTTCTTTCGGGTAGCGCTTCCACAGAAAAGCAATTTCGCTGCCGGTATTTTCGTTCAGTTGGTACTATTAACATCATTACTTATGAAGACACCCGAGTGTACCGAACAAAACGTCGAGTTGACATTTAATGACCAATGCAAGATCATATTCCATAATATCGTCGAAGTTGTTTTTGATATTGAATATGGCAAACTCCACACCCCGTCGTCATCCTGTTAAACCAATCAAATACGATTGCAGAATGCTTCATGTAAACAAAGAATGTGAGGCTGTCTAGACACGATTTAAAGGAAATACAAGAAAGAAAATGGCTTTTGAACTAAAATTGTTTTGTCTCCAATAAAGAGCGGCATATCACGAAGAGGGCGAAATCTGTACCAAGTGAAGTTGGACAATTTATGAAAACGTAAGTAAAAAATGGTTCTATGTCAAATGAACTCGTTCTAGGATCATCTTACAGTAAACAGTAAACTCCACAATGAGCTCACAGTCAAAATATATAGGTTCAAGGTCGAGAGGTTCGCTTTGCAATGGTTCGTACACCACTCACGAGCAATCTTTAATTTGAAACCCGCTATTGATAAGGCGTGTTCCAAGTGAGAAGCGGCTGCTTTTATCTTAGCTATTCATCTTTAAAATTGACATTTTCTCCCAAATGGAGCCACCCTCGAATTTGCCCTTCAATTGTTTTGTTTTTTGCTACTCTTTTACACTTTTACCGTCTGATCTGACAAGATAACATGAATTTTATGTTCCACTTCATTGAAGGGTAAACCGCATAGTCTAGTAGGAACACTTCAAGGCAGTGAAATACCTTTTATCGCCAGACTGTGAAGAACAAAGTTGTCACAAATTAGCATTAATGAATGAATGAATTATTCCAGTCTCGGAATGGGTAACCGAGAAGCAAGATACTGGGGTTTAAAAAGGTAGAAAGGTTTCTTGACACGAGCAGAGACTGAGGCACGCACACCATCGCGACCTCGTACTCCATTTGACTTTACCGTGGGTCCTGTGACAGGTTGCTCGTCCCGAAGCTAAAGTAGACCAAGTTATGAGAATTTAAGCCGTTATACGATAACAGTCTCTTGAAGTGAACAGGCCAGTCAAGCAAAAGAGTATCGAATTATCGCTGAAAATCAACAACCGAAAGCAAACCCTGTATCTTCCCATCGTGTCTCAGTTCACACTCGCGATAGTCAGCCCCAAAAATGCAGGCTTGCATGTTCGAGTACAGAAACTTGTAAGGTCACTCTGTTCAAAACTCGTAATAATTCAATTCACTTCAATGCAACGTTTATTTCCACATATCATCATCAGAAAAACTATATAGTATATATATATATTTGCAGTCAATATGAGTGTGAAGGTAGGTCCCAAAAAGCGGGCTTGTCAAGGAAAAACCTACAAAAAACGAAACAAAACAACAGCTAATAGACGAATAAAACAAAGTAACACCTGATGTTTGAGAGTGTTGAGCTTTTTTTATGATGCAGCCTTGCTCTATGGATGCAGTGAGATGTAGCTATCTTTAATTGATCCGACTGAAACTCTTGTATGCTGGGACCATATTGTAACCATTGGTCAGAACCTCCAATGACATGTTGTACGACCTTCTTCCGGATCTTCGCTCTAAAACCTC
Source organism: Pisaster brevispinus (assembly GCA_023634235.1). Lineage (NCBI taxonomy): Eukaryota > Metazoa > Echinodermata > Asteroidea > Forcipulatida > Asteriidae > Pisaster > Pisaster brevispinus. The sequence goes on from JAMKCF010000017.1 coordinate 2,818,844, forward strand.
CCGCGTCAGAATTGATCCAGTTCCGGATCAAATGGGGGTCTGATGACCCGTGTGCGGTTCAGTGTAAACCGGAGTCCGTATCAAAACCACCAACAAAATGGGTCAAACGTACGCGGAATCCGAGCTCAAATCTCATTTAGTTTTCAATTAATAAGTTTCCGGGTTAGCATGCCCCAGAAATTGGCCAGCCCCCCTAGGAGCCGAGAGCCGGGTGTAATATACTGTTTTAATGTGAAATTGGTCAAATCAACATGGATATTAGAAATATATGTATGTCTTGTTCAATGTTGCTCAAGACCTTCAGCCCTCGACGGTTTTTTGTCAGTCCCTTCATGTTGAATGATTGTACTTGTAGAACAAAAGTCTACAATTATTGTTATTGTTCAGCGGATTTGGAATCATCTTCCATTGAAAGTCAGATCTAATGTTTTGAGTATCATCATGTATTTCTTAGGTCATAACTCATTGTTAAATTTCCTCTTGAGCCAACAAGAAACAACCGAAATTCCAAATATCCAGCCCCTTTAAAGTTTCAATTCAGAATCGATTACTTAACCCACTTTTAATACACTAAGTGTTAAGACTGATTTGTGTTTTTAAAGAGCGAAGTGTGAATCCTAATAATGCAAGTACCCTATTCGAACAGAAGGGTGACAATTTTCAATTCTGTATTTCGAAATTACTGGCAATGTACCGGCTATAAAGCCAATCAATCGAAGCGTGGTTGTTAATACAGCTGTATATATACGAGCGGTTGTTATTAAGTTACCGTTTGTGTTTTGTGCTTTTCATCACAGTTGGAGAGTGATATTTGGTGTGTTGACTTGTCCACGCTAGCTGTAACGTTTACTTCCCACCCAGCTAACGATACGGTTTGGTATACTAGCCAACCTGATATTTATATCATTCAAGAATGATCTTCAATACCGGCATCATCTTTAAAAAAAAATACCGATATTTTTATGACACAAAATTTGCTCCGTCACTACAATCAGCTAGACTTCTCTCAACAATACCGACCGAGGCGTTGGGCTCACGCGATGCTCTCAACTGAAATAGTTCATGCAATGCTCCGAGCTCGCTGAAAGAGTCGCCGCGGGGACAGCCAGCACTGACCGGGGCTTAACGTTATGCCACGGAATAAAAGTTTAATCAAGTCAAAAGTGCAATGCTGTGCGCGTATGGTTCAGCCTGGATAACGACGCGGTGAACGGCAGAGGAACTGTGGTGAAGCGATGAGGAGCTACAAGAGGCAAGAGACGCACCTCGGTAGATACGGGACGGTTGAGGGGTAGTTAAGCATCCCGGAATTGGTAGGGATTAGCACCAGAGAGAGCGCTTTGAGTCGTTAGGTGTTGAGAGGGTGTGAGTGACGAATGTCGACTTAGCTCATCTTAAAGGAGAAAGGGATACGTCAAACCTGCTAAAAAGTTGCTCTGCCACTTTCCTCACTTTACGTTGAAACAATACCAAATCGAGGTGGTCAATAGTTATTATTATTTTTGTATTATAAAACAAAATTACTGTCCGATTGATATTTATAACTTTGCTTACTTGTATAAAAAACAAATTGAGTAGTAACCACAAGCTTAGTTCCTAGTATATTTGAGTACGTCATTAAAAACAACCCGTATTTTATTTCAATTAACAACCTAGGTGTCAGTTTGGGGCTCAATAATTTGAAAGACATTGCCATGTTATAATTATTATAAAACCGAGTTATAACATAACTTATAGTCTTAATAGCACACATATCTACCAATTATGTGATCAGGGCACTTGAACAAACATAACTATTTGAAGACAGTTATTGTTAGTTTTTACTTTTTATTTTATGTTATTGTTTTGAATTATGAGACAGGTATCGCCTTAGAATGGTTTACAAGGTGCTGTGGCGCATTCAGCAGCCACTGCGAAACTTTACGAGTATCACACAGCCTAATGTGACTATACGGTTCTACGTGACTATACGGTTTTTACGTTTCACGAAGCAATCATGGTTAAGTGCAATGCTCAAGTGTGAAGACCAAGACTCAAACCCACACTCTGCTGATCAGAAACACCAGTGATCACGGTGCGCTTGACCGAGAGCACAAACAGATCATTTCGGTAAATATAAATATAATACCAATTGAATAACTGACGTCACACAACCTGCCAGGTTATTTGCCTCAAACTGTTGGGAAAATTAAGGAAAATACTTAAGGACCTTTGTTATCATGTTAGGTATAATAATTGTTTCTATATATTTATTGTTATTTTTAAAAATGTTACTGGCAGTTTTGGCGAAATAAGTTTCCACACTGTTTGTTATATGAGAGACCTTTACCATCTGGACTGAATTTAAAACTTGTTTTGAGTACTCAACACTGGCGATGTGTAAAAATCTTTCAACCGAGGAAATAATAGGATAATTTTAAGCTGGTCTTTCCACGGAAGCTAATAGTGTTCATCGATGACAAGGTGACAAAGTCATACGTGATTGATCCGATGTCAGTACACTTTTGCAGCAAAACTATTCACTGCAGCTGGACAAGGATCTCAGCCACGTACCAGCCATCGTTGTAAGCGAACAGCTCATTTTACCTCCCAGCCTCGTTTTGGTTATATTGATTCAAACAGTAGAAATACGAGGTGGACGTACTTCGATAGAGTCATCAGATTTCATTAGAGTAGGATGGGGTTGAACAAAGACAAAATGACAAAGCGGGACTTGAACCTGCGACTTCTTGATTAACTTTTCGGCGCTCTACAAACTGAGCTGTCTAGCCCCATGTCGGCGGTTTCTTTATTCTGCCAGTAGGTCTATCTATGTTCGGGGTGCCAGCCAGAAGCTATTCAACCCGTATAGCCAGGGATAACACCCACGCCTTACAATGCAACCCAGGCAGCGGCAGCAGAGGGGTCACGCAATAACATAAAGTCATAATTTAAGAGCTGTATATTCCCATTTTAGTAACTCTCAGTAATTTGTCAACAACGATCATGGTCATTATACCAAAATACTATATTTATTCTTAAACAATCATGGAGAGTTATTTCAATCATAATCTACCCGGAAGGAACATTAATCATCGGTCAAGATAAGTTTCAAGTAAAGTCAATGTTTGCAGGAAAAACACGTATCATTCCATCAACTTATGATATTCGAAAGACGATGGACGTCGACACTCGTTTGAGATGACCCTTGGACATACCGCGGTACACGTGCGTAGCCCCTAGTGTACTTTTTCTGATACATAGGCAAAGGTTCGTGCCACAATGAGGTTCAGATTTTGAGGCTAGATTAAGGTGCGTGCTATATTGATGCATTTTATTTGATGTTAGATTAATGCTTTTGGTACACTGAGGTACAAAGTGGAAGGCTAGTTTAATTTAAAGGTTCATGCTACATTGAGGTACAAGGCTTGAGGCGAGAATAGAGTTATGCCACATTTGAGGTACAAGGTTTGAGGCGAAAATAGGGTTCATGCTACATTGAGGTACAAGGTTTGAGGAGAGAATAGAGTTCATGCTACATTGAGGTACCATTTTTGAGGCTAGAATAGGGTACATGCTACATTGGTGCGTGGGTTTCAGGTTAGATTAAGGTTCGGGCTTCATTGACGTACAGAGTTTGAGTTCGTGCTACATTGTGGTATATTATTTGAGGCTAATTAAAGGCTTTGGGTGCATTTTGGTATAAGGCTCGAGACTGAAGGTTTGGTCAACATAGAAGTACATAATTTGGGCAAGATTAAGGTCCGGACATCATTATATCCCCTCACATCCCCTGCCCAAAACTCTACCGATGCTTCAAGAAGTGACAAATACTTAGCATGACGCGGCATAATACAATTATATACACATTTCGACCACAACTCTTTGCCGAGAAGTTGCCACAGGACAAGAACGAAGAAGACTACCTGTTGACCCGTGAAGTTCTCTCGTCTGTCAATCTCAAGAATTCATATAACTTTCAAGGTGCAAATGAAAGTAACGTAAACTGATACATGGATATAGGAATAATTGTTTCGAGAGACACGTCTTCCGTTCCGTAGTCCGCAGTAGTCGCGAGATTAGGAGCCTATTGGACAAAAAAGCATTTTCGAGAAACCATGACAGACGCGAGTGTAACTCAATAGCGAGACGTGGGAGGTGAAGTGACTCAGGATGATTTATATTGCACTTTGAGGGCGCCCTTTGGGCACGGCTGTCAACAAAATCAAAGACAAAAAAAAAGTCAAAAACAAGATTGAGCGAGCTCGGGAACGTTGCAAAAGTATGCTTAACGTTCCCCGAAAGTTACAAACCGTAAAGGTTCAAGATCGAGAAGTCCAGGATATTTTGATAGATTTATGAAGAGGACCAAGACAAACATGTTAGAGGCGATTTGGTGTGAACGACCAAAGTGGTGGGATATCTTTTCAGGCAGAGAGGATATCAAGTTTTACTGAGAGGATTTTTGGGAAAAAATATCCGACTCGTGAATAATATTGACTTTCAATATGGAAAAGGGCAATCAATCAAAAACGAGACTTTGCTTCCTGATAACTTGACTAAAGTATCTGTTAATCATATTTCTTCCTAATCAGAATGATACAAACAAGTACAAAACAATATGTTTGCTTTCATCGACATCAAAATATATCCACTTCATGTTTATACAATATTTTATCAAACTTCAATTAAAAAAAAATGCAGATTCCTTCTCGTTTTACGGAGCTCCCAAGACAAACAATTCCAGGAACCGACACAAGTTAACAAAACAAGACAATGCAACTTCTGATATGCCAGGAACCAAAGGAAGAAGTCCGAGATAAACAGGCCGTTAAGAAGTGGTAACATAAAGAACAGCACAATGCAAAAATTACTGATGCAAACTTGTCAATATAGATGTAGTACATAGTGTACATCCCCCAAAGGTTCATGTCCCATTGCGCCTGAATTCGTCAGCCCACTCTGACTACTGGAACAAAACATTGCTGAGGATTTATAAGAATTTCCGTTTCCTTGAAGCAAAATATACAACTTTCTGACTATACGATGTGTCACTCTTACAAATAGTACGATGTATACAGCTCATATTGACATTATTGGAATTCATTCTTTAGTAGCGGACATTGTGGGGTTTTTCCGTGCCTCGGTCCTTCATGTTTGATTTGACATTTCTTGCCCAAAGCTCGTCGACAGCGCGTACGTAACAGTTATTTGTACAAACAACGCATGCGTAATGCAAGAGAGGCAATTGAAATGACTTTAAAAAACAATTCTTTGGTGGCTGCAACTTGTCATGTTTTCTCCCCAACGGGTAACATTACTACAAACTAATTTAAAGATGGATGATAATCGAGATGACTTACCAGAAAGAGCTCATGGTTTGCCCTATTTCTGGAGACAATGCAGCAAAGGAGCACCTCCAGTTCTTTTTTCTTACACATTTCGAAAGGTGCAAAGCTTGCAGTGCTAACATATTGCCCGGAAGTCAAACCGAGTGTAAATCCGGCCCCTATGTACATGGAAGAAAAACAGAATATATATATATATATATATAGTTTGGGTTTGAACAAAGAAAAAATTGACTGGAGCGGGACTTGAACCAACGACCTCCGGATTAACGTACCGGCTTAATCCGGAGGTCGTTGGTTCAAGTCCCGCTCCAGTCAATTTTTCTTTGTTCAAACCCGAACTATTTAAATAAAATTTCCCAGTCAGTTTCCCTTGTGGTTCATGACTAGATATATAGGGAGACCGCCAACATAGGGCTGGATAACTCAGTTGGTAGAGCGCCGGTACGTTAATCCGGAGGTCGTTGGTTCAAGTCCCGCTCCAGTCAATTTTTCTTTGTTCAAACCCGAACTATTTAAATAAAATTTCCCAGTCAGTTTCCCTTGTGGTTCATGACTAGCTATATACTATATATATATATTAAATATATAACATAATGGTGTGAGTGGATTTCTTGTTTTATTTGGGTTTTTCTTCTTCATGTCTACAGTATTTTAAGGGAGGGTACTTTTTTGGTAATTACTCACTTGGTAAAGAGCACTGAAGAGATGTTGATAGTATACAACATTGTTAGAAACGACTTCCTTTGAAGTAATGTAGTTTCAGAGAAAGAGGGTAATTTTCGATCGAATCTGAGGAGGGCTTCAGGCATGAAACCATCCTCTGGCATCTAAACACACACTATTCTATGCGACAAGGGTAGTTTTTCTGTCTCATTACTTTCTTGCAACGTCGATAACCGATTGAGCTCAAATTTCCCCCGATTGTTATTTGATGCATATGTTGGGATACACCAAGTAAGGATACTGGTCTTTGACAACTACCAAAAGTATATCATGCCTTTAACAAACTTCTCATCTTATACACAAATGCCGGGTGAAATTATTGCACATTTTCACCAACAGCTTTTAAAGTACGTCTGTTTCTAATAATTTGCTTAGCATGTTTATGCAGTATAATACGCTGATCACAAACAGGCTAAGCAAATTGCTGTGCTTTATTTTGCCTGGTTCCCCAATAATCCCTGCTTAGTACGTAAGTCCCTTTAAGTCCTTTTCTCAGTGCATCTGGCTCTCCATGGATCGGTAAGCCGTGCGGCCGATCGGTGGTTTCTTGGGATAAAAATTCGTTGCACTCATCCAGAGCAAACGCAGCTGTAGTAAAGTACTCACCACTCAACCTCATTCTCCTCTCGCTTCTTCACGTCTTGACGAGAAGTTGATGATTTTCTTCTCCCTTTCGCTCCCCCCCCCCATAATGTGATCAATGACCAGATTGTTCAAGGATATGTAAGTAATGAAAATGAGATTCCGTTGTGGGGGTGTTTTCTTAGTATGACATTTTGATAGCTAAGTGTGTTTAGTTCGACTAAACACGGTTATGCCGATCGTAAGTAGTTTTTTTTAATGTTCCCAACGTGTGTTCAGTTCGTTAAATTATACAGTGACGAGTTGTGTTGTTTTCATGGTTGACAAATCGTTTGTAGATTCTACGATAAGTTAAATAGCGTAATTTATAGCTCAAGCCATGGTAAAGTGCTTTGTCATTTTGTGGTCTTCATATTGTCGGCAACATTAAACACACAAAGGAGGATTTAAACCTAATAATAATACTAACAATACCGACCTTAAAAAACTGTAATTATTATTTGTTTGTCTTCGTGTATGTATTTATTGTTTGGTACACTAATCCCTATCAAGCAGTTTTTAATAAACGTACACCAATGTAAGTCTGCCAACCTGCACGAATGATGCGCTTGCGCTAAACTCAATTTATTGAACTAAAAATGAATGGGAATGTAGGCCTTCGCATTTGACAAACGTTCGATAATATTACCAACAATGCACCACACCGTTAGAGTGACTAGTATCGCACCTAGCGAAAGAGAAGTCTTGCTTTCTGCCAAACATAAACAAAACATTAAAAAAAAATTGGAATGTTTATGTTTCGTTGTCGAAGGTGAACAACATAATAATAAACAGCATATTTTTTTCCTGAACTACATTCCAAGATGGCACTTACCGATTGTATCAATACAATGATTATTGCTGTTGTTTTATTGTTATTTTTAATTTTATTTTGAGGTATGTGAAAAAAAAGGGACAAATACAAATAAATACAAATCACTAAGCCTATATAGACCTATTCGTTAAGCAAATGTGATTTGTTTTTTTGGAACCCGCTTTGTCGGTGACAGATTCCTCCAAAATGTATATTTCAATGGGCGATTCACTCGTTGTGCAACGCATTCCAAACTCGAAATACGAAAAGAAATTCATTATCCACTGCAGCTAGAAAAAAAAATCATAATAACAAATACAACATTCTACCTTCTTAATTTATTTTCAATCCAGTTTCCCAACAAACAAGCACAGCTTTCATGTGGGATCCCGATACCAACATCAATTCCCAGGTGAATCTATTTAAAAACGAGATTATACAACTCTTATTATCTACCCCAAGGTGACGTTAACTTCATTAAGTTGCTGATAATTCTTACCATTGCGAAACTGATCAAATTTTTCGTCCGAGAACTGGACGAATGGGGCTGTAACAAATGCAATCAAGTATACGACCGTGGGTAGACTATTGTTCCCTTGACAATGTTAAAGCCTTTGAACCATTCATCTCCCACTCGTTTATTATTAATATCATTTTGCAAATTTTGTTCCGTTGGAGAAAATGTCCACACTTGTGCATACTGTGGTTTTTTCAACCTTAACGGTGTCATTAATAAGTTGGAGATGATCAGTCATTGTAGCCCTCTGTGCTCGTCCCAGCCAGTGGTTTTTTCTTCCCCAGTTGTTCATAGTTTCGTCACTGTTTTATGTTTGCATTGAAGCAGCATGTTCAGTTATTCAAGAAAAACTATCAAATGAACACAGTGAAGTATGCAATAGGCAACTCAAAGAGGAACTAATCGGCGTTTCAACGAATTACTTAAGATAAATTAAAACATAACTTAAGGCAGGGAAGATCAAGAGCTGGACATGTACTCTTAAAAGTCACAATGCCATGAGAACACACTGGAATCGTTTTCACTTATTTATATATTTATTAATAATTAATACATTTTTATTTATGTTTTATTATTTTAATTCTCCGCATATCGAAAGAATTGGGACGAGTATTTAGTAGTTTCAGGTCCAGGGAAGGAGTCGTGGTTTTTTTTTTGTCTTTTTTTTTTTCTTCATTATTTTATTCGGTATAAAAATCAACAATTAGGGCCTACTGCAAATACCTATATCATTATGACAACAATGGTTCATGCGAAATCAACTTTTTCAGTAGCCCTCCCCAAAACGTGTCATTGTTTGTTTACCCGGTAAATGCCTGTTTTAGCGAGCCACCAACATACTCGAGCCACACAAAAGGGCTCCGTGATATTGCGCATGTTTTGCTCATAGCCCCAATATTTGTTATGACTTCTGCTATTGTCATTTGTCTCCCAGTGAAACAGATATGTTTGCCGGCCAAATCCCCATGCAGAAGAATTCGGCTGTATCACTTTATCTTATGAGGATGGTAGATGTTTTTCTTCTTCTTTTTATATATATATATTTATTTTTTATTCGATGTGCTTGCCTGTCATGGAGAGTAATTGGTCACGACAAGACGTGCCTTTAGTATTCCTTTCGGCGTATTCTTTTGAAACTAAATTTGAACGTGGACTTCATTTGCCGGCGTCGGTGTCCATTTTGCTCCGTGAACCAGTCCAGTAATTTCTGGGTCAACTACTTCCGCAGAAAACAAGGAGGAATGACTTGTTATCAAGTAATAATGTATGAACGCTTTCACCGTCAAACTGGTCAGGGTCAAACATACACGACGTTCTGTTGCATGAAAAGGCCATAATCGGTCCGTGGGAAATTGTGAATCTTTTAATGAATTCTTGCAATTCGTAACATAGTGAGAAAATCAGTTCTAACTCTAAAAGCTCGTCTATAGAAATGCACATTTGTTATTTATATTAAATTGATTAAGTCAATGTAGCCAGACTCATTCTCTGACTTGGGGATATGCACCTTGAAAAGACAACATAATAAGATAATTTGTAATGTAAACTTTGCGGGGGCTTTGCGGAATGGATTTAAAAAAATAATCGGACAATTTTTTACTGATAATAAGAAAGAACACTTATCGAAACGTCGAAATCTACCTCATGTTTAAAACAACTAGTGTTACTTTCAGCCTTTTACGCCGGATTTCTGGCACCAAAAGTAAACTACAATCATAAGTTTTGTTCACTGCTTTGATTGTTTCCCAATATATATTTCTTTTTTCCGTAGTTTGAATATTTTTATATGCATAATTGTAATGCATAGTTTAATTCATGTAATGCTTAGTATTTACAATTCGTTCATGAATTATCACACTCAATTCGGTTATTGTCAAGGGATTGTGTGTTTTTATTATTCACCTTTTGATTTGGTATGTACGTATTAGTGTGTTTATTTATTTATTTATATATTTATTTATTTTATTAATACTTTTTTGTGTTATTTATTTATTTCGGTTGATCTGGGCTTTTTGTTGAGCCCTGCCAACCGTTCATACCTCAAAATATCAAATTCTATTTAATTTGTTTCCAACTCCGTTATCGCCTAACACACGGTATTTACGTTTGATAGATAGCAATTCGGGACATCTGTATCATTACAGTATCTTTAGATTGCTGGGGTATCCAGCTCAAGCTAGAGGAACTAACTAAGGATTTCATAACAACTAAGTTGCTGAATTGAATAAATAAATCATTCTTGGCGACCATGAACGACGGTTCTAGACGGGGTTTTAAAGATTAAATCGATCCAAGAATACTCCCGTGATGTTTGGATAACTTATAAGCTCAATTTCTCGGTAATCATTTAGACACAGGCTGGCTGGCGTCTTAAAAAAATGTAGCATGACGACTTGGCCAGCCACAGAGTGCACCGTGGTGTACAGTAAAGAAAAGCATTGATGTTGACAACAGAGGGCTCTTTTTTTGTAGCAATACTTCTCTGTGTGCACTACAGTAACAAGCTCCTCGTAGCAACCAATGCTAAGATAATGCTAAATTTTACAACATACTTTCAAAATATGTAAAAGTCTCTCAGTCTCTTGAAAACGAACCTTTTTTTTCCCGACAACTAAACTTCATTTTTGTTTGTGCAATAATTGGTAGGTTAGCCGTTTGGCTTTGGAGCCAGGCTCATCCAAAACAAAAACATCCCTGAACGACTAAACTGGCCAGAATACATCTTGGACAAATTACCCTACACCGTTTAGCAAAAACAGAATCATTTTCAGAGGACTAGTGTATCCTGAGTGTGGACCTTTAAATCTCCGATTTACAGAAAAAATAATTGAGAAATAAACGAAAAGGGAAACTGACAGGGTAAACAAATTGTATAAAAATGAGGGTTTACATTTTATTAACCAGGCTCCGCACATGAGTTTTTCTCTATTAGTTTCGTGCACCAATATGACCGTATTTTGCTTGACATACCCCAAGGTGTGCGTAAATCCTTGAATTATAATTGATAAAACTGAGAGAAGAAAAAAAATGCCGACCATGACAATCACCTTGTGACCCATTTTTTAACCAAATTTGTATCTTATTTAACTGACTCCTCTGAATAAATTTAACATTTTGATCATAACAGATGAAGAAGCTGCCGTGGCATACAAAGTGGCAAATTAAATGTCCTTGCGCTCATGGTAAAAACGAATGTAGGCCTACATGTATACGAATAAGGTCACATTCCAGACTGCAAACCAATTTAAAATAACATCACAATGGTTAAATGGACCTTCGTTATTGTCGTATTCAAGTCAAGGTTGTTGACTAGTTGTTGCCCCACCCCCTCCTTCTCTCCCAATAATTATGTTGTTCTTTATGCGGCATGGTGGTACCCCCCTCCCCCCACACGCACCCACACACACACAGTCTCAAATATGCATCCCTGTGGAGACATCTTTTGTTCTGTCCATTGTCCCTGTACTTAAGATTTCCCCATAGACTTTGTACACAAATTTCCTTGTGGAGCAACCCAGTCTTTAGAATTTCCCTATGGAGTCTTTTTATTTTTCTTTTTTTTTCTGTGTCCTTGGTCTCCATAAGGTGCCGAATATGAGCCCACACCCACACACACACACCCGCATCCCCCACCTACTGTGCCTCCATTATTTGCTTGGAATCTTATGAATACTTTAAAGGATTTTAGGAGGGATACTACTTCTGTAAAGAGGGAAGATAATGTGTCAGAGTATTGGAACATTGGCGGGGGGGAAGAGGGCGGGGGAAGAGGGGGGGGGGTTACCCTCTGACCCCCAATATAGGGCATGGTAAACCGCAGGCGACTAACTCACTCTTATCATCATCAGATCCATCGAACCCGGGCATTTCTGACAAGCGGCTCTCTCCACACTATTCGTTCCATGATTACCGGTATTGTCACGTCGGTTTATTGCCAGAGTCGGGCTCCACGTGTGTCCACAAATCATTGCAGCAGGACGCCCTCTTTAAATTTGTCCTTTACCATCTTGAGAATCCCGCAGTAAAACATGGTTGTGCCATACACACCACTGTAAGACAGGGACTCGACTTTGAGTACTCTATTTTCCCATCCCCAGAAACCCGTCTCTAAATTTGGGGTAAGAAATTGTCCATCTTTATAACTTACCTGATTGATAACAGCCCAGTCGTTTCAAACAATTTGCGGGTCTTTAAAATCGAGTTCCAGCCGAAGTGTTGTAATCAAAATGTGATCGTCTATAGGACTTCCCACAGCCACATGTACACAACTAATGTTCTCTGTTCATTCCGTTTTAAGTACGACCGTTTATTTTTGAGTAAAGACACTGTCTATGAGCTAGAGACGAAGCTGTGTTTTTGTTTACTTCCAGATGTCAAGACTGCCGAACGGCGGTATAAAAATAAAATTCCCTGGTAGTATTGAAGTCATGCCTTCAACTGAATCTTGATTGCAATAGCTTCCTGTCTTGTCATCTCATTTAACAATTCTACTAACCCACCCAACCGACTCTCTTTGTGTCATTATTGAATCCACGAATTCCAAGCTGGATTCAAATTGTGTCGTATGAATGTAAGTTACGTTTTATGCTTCAAATTCCTGGGTGTGGCAGTGATGAAAGCCTGACCGATTTTGCCACATTCTTGATAACAATGCTATACACTCTCCTTTACAATAAAGGCGATGTATCCGTTCGACACCATTCACGCCTAGAAACATAACAGGAGGCACACTCGAGAGGGCGCTGTGCAATCGTTCCTTCATTTTTATTTTATTTATTTTTTTTTTAAAGCTGCCTCACTTCATTGCAGTCTTGAAATCATGTGTCTTATGCCGTGGACCCCGGTCAAGGAGACCATAAAAAGGTGAGCAACTAATAACACTTATTATAGTTATCAATCAAGAGTGAGAAATACTCCAAATGTGACTAATTGATTGGTCACCCAGAGTCCTGTAACTTACATTGACTTGATTTGATTCGTAAAGTTTCACCACAAGAATTGACAAGTTATTTTACAGTCCTCTTGGTATTATCAGACTGATGATACAAGGATAGTGTCACGTGGGTCCGGACACATGATTTGTTTAGGCCTATCTATTCTTTTCTTTCGAACAACAACAACAACAACAACTGAATTCAGAATAAGAGGAAATGTAGACAAGATGTTCAAATTTGGCCAAGTGTTCTGTGAAGGGTAAATAGCAGAAGTACAACAACTCAGATTTTGTTTTCGACAAACACGTGCTTTGATGAATCACCTGAGGAGATAATACCCTGACCCCCCCCAAAAAAAAACAAAAAAAAACAAACAAACAAACAAACCGTAACGTTCCAAAGTTAATACTTTATCATTTATAACAACTCTGTAATGAACAATAAACTCGTGCTGATGAAATCGCGTGCAATTTCGAACTGACAACGCAGTCGGTTGGTATGAACGACTTATTCGCAAGACTTTTCTGACTGATACTGTTGGAAAGAAGAAAACAAACATGTAAATCAAAGATTAGAAAGTCATGGCTTCCTATAAGTGTGCTACTGCGGTTGGTGACTTTTAAACTGGGTCATTTTTGGTACACTAGCCCTCTCAAAGTTACACTATTTCGCCAAATGGTGTAGGGTAATTTTACCAAGATGGATTGATGCCAGTTTAGTCATTCAGGGGTGTTTTGATCTTTTGCATGAGCACACCTCAAAAACCAAACGGCTAACCTATTTAAAAAATCAATTCAAAGAAAATTGCAGTTTAGTTGTCAGAAAAAAAAAATGTTTTTTTTGTTTCAAGAGGCTGAGGAATAACAGTTGTTTGGTTGTTTGCTGGTTAGTTTTTTAATGTGTTTTTTTATATTGTTTATTATTAGTATTAAACAATTAGCATTGGTTGCTAAGGGAAGCTTTTCGAGTGCGGTGCACACTATAACTTGAAACAGCGCCCTCTGATATTGATACGAGTTGGTTGGGAAACTTGTCTGTAACAGTGGGGGATATCTGCTGGTTTGTCTGTAACAACTACTGAGGCGCCCTCTGGTCACACTCTCGTTGGCATAAAAAAAGGCGTGAGTAGAAGACGAAGAAAAAAGTCAATTTATGAGACCAAGTGCGCCCTCAACATTTCAGCATGTGTATTGTGTGCTACGGATTGGCGGATTAAAATGAATCCAAGTACATTACATATTTTTTAGATTTTTAGACATCGTAGTGAGTCGGCGTGTAGTAGTTAAGTCCTTTTGTTGAGGGCCGGCCTCCTTCCCGTGACTCTACATTATTACACGAAGCATATAACAACGAATAACAAAAAAAAACAAAGAATGTGGAATCTCAGAGCAGCATGGGGAAAAAACTGAAAAGTCAAGGTTTTGAAAACTATGATAAAGTGTTAGTTAGCCTACCGTTTCAAACGTAATCCTGTCATTGGGACAATTGCTCCATGATAATAGTACTCGACTTGAAAGGTAATCAAGCGGGTAGCTGCTTCTTTCCCAGGGGGTAAACAAACAAAGTCCACGTATATCAAATAATTTGTGTGCTATAGTTTAAAAAAAAAACGTACGTGGTTATTACAAGCAGAGGTGTTCTTTGGCTAAGATGGCACGTAAACAAACATTCAAGCAGTAAATGTAAAGTATTGCATGGTGAAACATTCCTGAATCAAATTAAATGTTCACGGATCTGCTCTGAAAGGGAGTGAGATCACACTCTGGTACTAATGGTATCAGATTAGTTGTTATTGTGTTGTAGACAGCCAGTGTATAGTGAGATCTCAATGAGCAGGCCTCTTTTCTTTCATCGGGTCACGTTTTGTTGACTTTTGAGTTGTCTTGTATTTTACAATTCCCTTGGAGCTCTTGCAGCGTGGCCATCTTTGTTCAAGGGATTCGCAATAATCCAAGATTAAACTTTCTCGCATAGTTTAGATTTAATGTCTGTCAACGAACAGCATACAACATTTTGAAGACTAATTGTCAATACTTCATAATTTATTTATTGTTTTCATTTACTATTTTTAACATTAATGTTGTTGTGGTTTTTTTTTTGGTTTTTTTTTTGGGGGGGGTTGGGTTGTTGTTGTTGTTGGTTTTTTCCCAAGAGACACTCATAAACATCCTCCAGTTTACAAACAAAAACACGACACACTTTCCATGTTCTTCATTTCAACTTGGCAAATTAAATTAAGAAGAGGAAGTACTTAGAAGTAGGCCTATGTTATTTTTTAAATTTAATTTTGAACTAATTATATTTCTACCTACCTAAGTAAAAAAAAAAAAAAAAAAAACTGCAGTGAGGGCCGCTGTCAGAACGTGCTGACATATTTCAATATTTCAATTTTTCAATTTTCAATATTTCAATATTTCAATTTTGTAACCACATCGTACACACTGTACGTTAAGTTGGGGAGGTAGTGCTTTCTGCTCTACCAGCCAGGCTTCTGATGGATGATACCCAAGCCTACATCCGTATGGACTGTAAAGGAGGTAACCCTGTTTCAGCCCCAGGAGTAGGTGGCAACGGCCCCTGGAAAAAAAATAGTTGATTGTAGTCCACACCTTGAAGTGGTCTGGCGACTTGCATAATATGGCTATTATGCCATGATTTCCTAAAAGCTGGTCTATGACCACACGTCCATCCTAATGTTGGTGTCAATTAACAGGGGTCAGTGATTTTGGTTAGGAGGGGGACAGGCAAAGCTCTGCCAGCATCCTTTATGTATGACACAATCTGCCTGTCAATTGTCAATGGTAGGTGGAGAGCCTTACTTAATTAAGCCAGCAATTTAATGTTAAAATTAACCCGTGATGAATACCTGGACCATGTAAACTACATACTAAAATAAGTAAATAAATAAATAAGCGTGTTAAATTATTATTCTTATTTTTAATATAATTTTTACAAATACCGTACAATACGTTTACAAATGTTTTGGTAATGCACACTAAGTTGCATTTACGTTCATTGCACTAGTACGTATGGAGATATCTGTCCCCATTAATTTTGTAATATTACTTTTTACATTGTCACCCCGACAAAAATAATGCTAAAAAGGGTTATTTTAAAACCGTGTTTAATTATTATGATGATTAAGAACACCTAACATCTCAAATCATTCCACCGTAAAGATTGTGTACTGACCGTATCAAGATAGAGCCGGCACATTTTGGTGTCACTTTACTGTCAAACATAGATGGTTGTGTACGGATTGTACGCTCGCAATAATTCGTATTCAGTTTATTTGGCAGATATGATACCATAAAACTCATGGCAAAACCGTCGCAGATGATACCTTGCATTTCCAAATACCAGGGCTTGATTTGACAAAGCACTAAGATTCATCTTTAAGATGAGTTGTCAGTAAATATAAAGTGACTTGTATTGGCAAATCACACTTTGTTTACAAATTAAGAATGATTCGCAGTGAAGATACATCTCAACTCTTTCTGAAATCGGCCCATGGTACTGTACAACTGGATTTCCAATTACTGTTCTTGTTGCGGTCGTCTTTCCTAGGAGTGGTAACATGGCCCCCGTGGTATCTTCAGTATGTATGTGATACACCAATCATCTGCCGCAATTCGGTCACATGACAAAAACATATTTTTAACAGCTGTTAAAATTAACTCCAAGTCGTGTAATACAATTTGTAAACAGCAATTTTATGCTGAGACTTTTATGCCATTACAGCTAGCAATAATTAGGCCTACATGCTCTTAATCGCAAAACCCTACCTTGACATTATACGAGTCTAAAGCGCCACAACTAATATGGGTTTTGTCTTTCTTTTATTGGCGAGCTGCGAAGCAGAGTGAGCCTAAGTTATGACAATTTCCGTCCGTCTGTCCGTCCGGCCGTCTGTCCGTCCGGGCGGACGAGAGATACATTGTGGGGTGAGTTTTAGGTAGGATGTGTAGTTGTGGGCTTTTTTTACATTGTGGGGCTGTGCCCACAATGTTTTTAACAGGAAAGTTTAAAGAAAAGGGATCATAGACAACGCTTGTGGAAAGCCCACAATGTAGCTCTCCTAAGCATTTTCGTCTGTCCGGCCGTCCGCAATTCAATAACTGTTAAAGTTTTAGCACCAAGCTTCAAAATTTATGTTTTGAGTTGTTTTATGGATTCTAAAAGCCCTAAGTGCCATGTATTGTGTTTCTCAAAAATAAATTAAAGAAATGTTTTCAGAAATTAAAAAGAAATGTTGAAGTTTGTTTTACAATGTTGAACATTGTGCCCTCGGGACTAGAAAACTTTAGACCAAACGTTGGATGTTTTAGAACTAAATTTGAACAACAACACAACAGACATGGCAGCTTCGCTGTTCTAGTTTCTTAAATACTCACCTGGCTAACCTATATAGAAGGTACGATAATCTTGTTGTAAGCTACCGTCGTAATGTCTGTGGATTAAAACACGAGGTGCGTTTGCAAAAGTAATTAATTAAAATACGCGTGTCACCTGCACTATGAAATGTTCGGGTGGGCAAATCCTAGAGATTAGCATTACATTATGGATGAGCGCAGCTGGCGGTAAAGCATCTTTTTCATTATTGTATGCAAATAATACAAATCAAGTTGCAACCCTCTTATTCAAAATTGCCCGTGACCAGAACATTGTTGTGAAATCATATACTAACCCCTAACTCCCAAGTTGTCACGATTACGTGTCCCAAGCTCGTCAATTTATACCACACGCTGGGGGTAAAATTAACGAGCACACTTCTGAATGATTTGTCTGGTCAATTGCTGAGATTCAGGAGAAAGGTACCCCGTCCGACCCAAACCTCTGGACAATTGCTCTAAAAACCATAACCGGTAAACGGAGCGCTCAAAAAGAGCTTGGAAACATCACATGCGAGTTTACAAAATTCCCTTTAATTTGAATGAGGGGGTGGTTTGGAACCTGCCATTGCGAAGATGAAAAAAAAACCAACCAAAAAACAACATGAATTTATAGTCAATTTTCCAGCAGTGACCTCCCTCCTTCCCTAGAAACAAAGTCATTATCTATATATCCGAACCCCCCAACAAATTACCCTGGTTACCCCATTGTTGTTGTTGTTTTATTTTGTTTTTGCAATCGCAAATACCGTCAAGATTAAATTCCTCCACGGTTACGACTATGTAAAACAGCTCATTGTTTTACAAAAAAAAGTAAAATACTTTGTAAATAGTTTTGCATTATATAATTGCACTTTTGAACACTCAGCTTCGTGCCGTTAATGTCTTCTAAACCTTCGGTCAGAAAAACAAAACCAGGTCCCGCACTCTTCGTTCCCTCCTAGGTGCTTTTTGAGTAAATAACTTGAGTGCAGGTGAAACTTAAACTGTGGTGAAGAGATGGCTAGTGAAAAGTTCATCCACAAAACTAACTTCCCAGAAATCGATGGCTGTAATCCACTCGGCATTTAGAATGATATGTCAATATGGCGACCCTCGTCTTCAACATTCAAAGAATACCGGACAATGAGAAAGTACTTTATGTACATAAACGGTATCTTGAACACTACCGGATGAAGTCTGTATTAAACCGTCATTTTGTGATCAACAGTCAGACGGTCGCAGAGCACCCACCACGCCATAGCTGCGAGACAATTCACTTCGGCTCACATTCAAACTCATTCAAACTCAAGGAAGATAATTTGAGGTAAGTGGTAATGTGTAATCGCTTCTAAAAACATACATAAGCCTGGTCGTATTTTGACTGTGCATGAATTGGGATTGGCCAACATGGTGTACCATATCCAACACCGTCCAGGGCTCCGTGTAGATACCGTCTAGACTGTGAGCCAGACCCCAACTGCTTAGAAAACAGAGTTTGTTTGCAGAGGTCTTATAGACTAGTGATGGACCCGAAGTCGCTACTGGTAAATTGTCGTTTACGCTCTCGGTGTTTATTTCGTAAATCACTAGATTTTGATAGTCGAGTAATTATTTTTTTAACCAACTATTTATGTAGAAAGAATCCAGATCACTGTGCAGTGGTGTGATCAATTACAGTTTACTTGGACAACTATTGCTGTTGAAAACAAATCTAGATCATTGTGCAATTTGGTCAATTAACGGAAATTGCTGTCAATCAAATAATTCAACTTCAGGTACTATGAAATAAATAAAGAAAAGTTCAACAAACTCGACTTGTCTCAAGTTGGTAAATAGTTGTGTTTAGCTCTGGATATAGACTTAGGCCAAGTATTTTACATATGAATTGTTTCCTTTATTTGACTTTCAGTAGAAGGTCTGTGTGACATACAGTCATGTTATTTTGTGGATGAATGCTCGCCTTTTGAGATCCCCCCAATCATTCATTTCTTTGTTCGTTCCCTTTGGTGATGACTTGAGGAGTTGTGCCCCTCTGTCGCCCGTAAAGCAGGTATTCGGGAGAGGTGGACCGCTTTGACCAGTGTCAACATCGATGGGTAATTCCAAGGAAGTGCTGGACGAACTCTAACAACCAGGGTCATCGGGCATCAAGCCTCTATGGTATCTGGGAAATTGTGTTTGTGTGCTCCGAACAATGTACTTATTCTCATTGGCCACAAAGCAACGATAGTTTACTTTCACTTGTTTTGACATTCTTCGATATATATATATCTATATTTATTTCCACAAAATAAACCCTGGTCGTCTCGTCGCATAACTTCAAGAGAAAATTGCAACAATTGATTTTACTAATGGGATTTAGGGAAACTTCCAGCCTCATTTACATTTAACAAAAAGGTTCTCATGTCAAAGTGTACCTTTATTGTATCGCATCGATCGGCTGAAGATAATGCTTTGGGTCGATGGAATCCCACCGGCCAAGACTTATGCAAAGGCTCCGCGAAGATAGCGTGGGGCCCTTTCATTTAGACACTAATTACATGTAGTTTCAAACTTTCCGGGAACCATTAATATAATAGGGTAATCAATTCGTCCCGACGTGGCCATTTTTTTTTGAACAACATTGCAAAGAAACCAAGCAAAGCTTTCAAGGGAAAATAGACAGACCTCTTTTCATCTGTATTGACGAAAAAAAAGTGTAGTCACGATTGCTCGGGTGTACAGGAACGAGACGTTGGCGGCGATTTTAGGGCTATTTTATTGATTAACAATTTATCTTACAGACCTACTTACGAACTGTGGTTGCTATTATGCTTGGCCTATTTTTGCATCACGGCTTATTAACCAATGAAATGCTTTGGCAAGTTTCCCCATCTTGAAGGTAAAGATTGCACGTCGACAGGTGGTGCATTTCCTGAACACACGTCATCAATCCTGTTTGGCTATAGATATTAACACCTGTGCATCGCCATGGATATTGTTTGTATTAAAGGCACATGGGAAAATATGTTCCACTCATCTCCCTTTACCGTTATAGAGGAAAGATTTTTGGTTTATTGATTGATTGATTAATTGATTTTTTTTTAATGTTATTATTATTATTATTTATTTCACAAAACGGTTTTTCGGTATTAAATACTCATAAGATGTGCAAAATGATCTTATCACTATTTTGGTTGGGAACATTTCTGATAGGTTCATTTGTTTGATTAATTTCCGACACTGCCAGAATAAGAAAAAGAAGACCGAAACTGTGTAAAGCACCGACTGATTTTGACCAAACATTTTTCGAGGCACTGAAGAAAGGTGGCGAAAATAAGAACAGCTTACACTACAACGTACACTTAGATAATCAAAGTATTATATGGGATGCAATTAAGAGCACTTTAAAAAGAGGTTTGTACACTAAAAAAGAAAGAAGGGGAAAAAAAAAAAAAAAAACATTGATAAACTCTTTCATACTTCCATTAGTGTCTTATAAGTAGTAGTTTTTAAAAAGAAATATCGTCTTCTTAGACTCCCATTAATTTGATCTTGTCTTCAGATGGATTCGAAAAAAACGTTTCCATTATAAATATGAATGAACGCTACGTCATTTCTTTAAACAAAATAATAATACAAATAAAACATAAATACCAAAATGTATACGTAATTCCCTTTCAAGAACGGCTGTCCACTTTATTTTCAAAGCCTCTCCTATCATTTCACAAAGTCTGCATCCACTTCCATTGCGGAGGTGTGCTCCAGGCGTCGCGATCATTATCATGTAATGAAGCCAGTTTATTGTCTACTGAATTTACCGATCTCAGTGTATCCCATATACGCTCCCTGAGGAACCGAAGTCCTCATTGAAACAGAGTCTATCACCGCGAGATGTAACTGCACGACACCCAACTCCCAACTTCTCAATAACTACCATGCAATGCAGTGTTTAAGGTGTTATACAGGATTTGGTAGAGCTGACAAAAATAGTCGCAGACAGATGCAGTCATGTTTTGTGTGATCAATACATGACATAACAAAGCTGTTGAACATTTTGGCTGAAACAAATACAAAGTGAAAACACCCTCATAATTGTCAGCGTGTAAACACACTGTCCTAGACTGTGGCTGTAACAACCGCAACCAGTTGTTGCGTTTTGATTTGTTTTCGAACATGACTTCATTTCGGAAGAAATGTTTCACAGAAATGATTTTAGTATACACTTCATAAACTTCATCATCAAGTATCAATACGTTTACTTTTATGGATACATGGGCGGGTACGATACTCTTACACAACCATTGATTTACTGCTTCAGTTTTGTAAATCGAGTTATTCCACTGACAATTTGTAAAGAAATACTTGCATCCGTCGTGTTTTATGGACACTTTGTTAGTTGCTTATTTCTTCAGGTGGTTTTGCCAACTGTTGACGATTTATTCAACGTGATTTCTAATTTTGGCGTCACGCTTTTGGACTATTTTTGTTGTTATTCTGTCCTCAACTTATTGTCTTCAATGGCTTGTAATAAAATGTCAGCTAACCATTAATTGCCCTTCAGCTTCCGCAAATTATCAGCGACTGTCTTCATATCCCCCAAAGGTATGAGATAGAGTTTACCTGGAAACCGTATTTTATTTCAAAGGCTATGGGACACCGTATTGTCAAATCTAATAATACAAGACTCAATAGACCCTTTTAAAAAAATGTCAGCGACATTTCTTTCCGGACACGAAAAAAAAGAGAGAAAAATATAAAGAGGTCGTAGTAAAATAACTATCGACTCCCCCTGGCTTGCAATTCTGTCCGATACCTCGATTTCAAGTAATCGATTATTGTACATTGTCAGTCTGTTTCAATCTGTGAAGTTGTCGTTGTTGTTTATACATTATTGCAAGTTTGCCCCCAAACAAATACAAAAGCCACTCTTGGTAAGGGCCGCTACAAGAGGAAAAATATTAAAGATAACAATAACTCAGAGGAGCTCAAGGTAGTAATTGATATTCCTTTTAAAACAGTCTAGATTGTAGGATGGAGGGAAACATGCACCAGACAAGGAGTTCCTAAAGAGAAGCAGTACGTGGAATAAAGCTGTTCTTATTTCATGGACAAGGATTAGTTGTTCTGTTTTGCTCTTGAGATTCTCGTTTGGATAAAACCGGTTACGCAAAAATACATACCTTCTAGTCTAAAACACTTTCTGATTGTTTTACTTCGGGGAGAAGCCAGTTCGATGTGTACACGATCACTTATCAATATTAGTCGTCATGATGAATCAATTGGTCTGTAGTGCCCGGACTTATAATTGATTACCATGATTTTTAGAACCTCTTACACGGTCGTCTTTGTCTTTCAGTCTGGGAGTGACTCATGGTGGTGTCGGGGTGGGGTCGAGGTTAACTCCCGAACCACCAGTAATTCCGGACGTAGTCTTGTATCTTGTCTGCATGTAGTTCATTAGCTACAACTTCATTCGAGATTTTAATTGAAGACAACTTGTTTTACAGAGTAGTTGGGAAACACCGGCTGTTGTTTGATTGCATTGTATTGCCTTCTCGAAGATCAAACATTTGCTGTATGTGTTAGTTCGTTCTTATAACAAGACATAACAAGACATTGTCTACAAATTCCAGCTATGTTACGATCTTTGACAAAATGAATGTGATATTATTGGCCATGGCTATATGAAGTATTCTAAACAAGTTCAAACATGACACACTTCCGGCACATATAGTGCATGTGTCAATTCGTAGCGCACAGCTATAATCAAGCAATCCGTCAGTAAACACATGGGACGAAATTGTAAAAAAAGGCTGAGCTAGGACACGTTATATTACAAAAAAACAAAACAACTTACAGACTATGCCCTTAAAACTTTGAAACGGGAAAAAGCACCCTCAATATACCCATAAATGATCTTAGAAAAGAAAAAATATTTCCGAGTTGGGCTGTTTTGCCATGGAAGGGCCGCACAGCTATACTTCCATCAATCCGTCAGTAAACACAGTATACAATCGTCATAAAGTATCAAGATAAGCTGTTAAACCAAAGCTTAATCTCAGACCCCATGCATGGACACACCAAAACAACCAGCAAATTCGTTGCTTGATCCGTTTCGAGATTTCCACCTGATAGCTGCGGCCTATCCAGATTAAAGAGATATAGTTTTCTTCTGTGACCCCCCAAAAGCAGTTTGTAACACGACCACAGGAACATATTAAACCGCTGGACAGAGAACTTCAGTTCGATAAGCCAGCTGTATATAGTTAATAAATACCTTGGGTTTGAAATTAACCCAGTCGTGTTCAATTACACGACGATGCGACACTATTTCCTGAGGCTTTAGGAAAAGAGATACGTACGGAACTCCTGATGATCTTGCGAGGCACAAACAATAAACGGACAGACAGTTTTACGGCTTTTTCCCCCTCTCCTTCCTCAAAGTTCACGTGCAGCATGAAACGTGGTGGTTTAATTTCAAAATTACATCAAAAATTGATCTTTTTGATGGTTGTTCTTCTTTGAAGATTGTAATTAGCAATACATGATGAATATTTATTAATTTATTAACCAAACCAACAACGGGCGAGCCGCCAATTACAGGAAAGGATAACATGCAACAGATTTTATCAAGCTTATAATTATATTTGTACATAGTTTACAATAAAAATATAATAAAAACATATTTGGAAAGACAATAAAAGCAACAAGTACAAATTGAATAAAATGCAATGGGGAAAATAAACAAATAAACATGCACAAATAAGACTTATTATAAATAATTGTAAATATCTTTTTAAAAAAACATGCATAAAAATGTAAAATGGAAAATATAACGTATCGATAAATATAGTATCACATTATTTAACAGTAAAAACAGTAAAAATTAAATTTAACATACAGCACAAAACAAGGTAAAAATAACCGAGGAAACCAACATAACGAACCGATGGACAATTAAATACGGATGTATAAACATTTCAAATGCACGTTAGATACTAGTTGAGGGTATGGCACCTGACAAGAAAGGAAGAAAAGTGAGTTGGATACCAATAAATTACTGTACTAAAGTGTTAAACAGGATCAGCGGAGCTGACAAATAACTCACAGACAGTCTTCATGTAATGTGTGCTCAACCATGTACATAGACAACTAACATGAGTGTGAATATGTAGGCTTGATTCGTCGTCTGAATCAGTAGAAAATAGTAGGGGACAAAATAAATTTGCATGTCAACAGCGTTCGGAGGACAATGACATGTTCCCTCAGTCTGATATTTTTCCTCTCTAAGAACCTAACAAATATACTGGCGTATAGATACTTCAGAAGTCCTAGTAAACTGAGCAGTGTAGTCACCTAACATTAATATAATACATTTTCTTCTCTAGTAACACAATAATCTTAATAACATATCAATGTCCACTCGCGACCATTTGATACCGTAACAAATGCCCCAAACCACCGAGCAATATCAAGGGAGACGTCCCACAGAGCCACCACCGACTTTCCTTCAATAACCACTTGAGCATGAACACGAAGGCACCTCGAGTTTATAAGATTACCCCCAATCGGCAACCATCCAGCTCACCTCCAAGTTGTTTTTTGTTTTAATCTTTCTTTCACTTTCCCCCTCAGTCCGTTTATTGCACAGACAGGCAGAGTGCGACTATTAATACAATAAATCGTGTTTTAATACATCAACTGATGTATCATGTTATCGAAAACATCCAGGCCCTTCGTATGAGATTGGATTACGAGTGGATTGTTTTGGAGTTTTATCAATTTGTTCCCCCTAGTCGACTTGCACTTGGGACCAGGGAAAGCTCATCGATGGAAATGTGAAGCAGGATTAAATCTTCACATTTTCTTTGCAAAAATAAATCATGTATACCCTCCCCGGGTGCAGAAGGTGATACTTATATTATTATCAGCCAATTATTGTTTTGTTTTGTAAGGTCTTTTGAAAATCTTTCCTCGATCGCAGCTAAAAAGTGTTCGCTCATCTCAATCCCTCAAATTCAACTGGAGCGGTGACTCGGAACCCACCTCTAAAACCTTCCTGGTCAGCTGGATCCGGGTTTCGATGGGGACTAAAACCCATTTATGATTCAGATTCTGTGTCTAAGTGATCTAGAAATGGAACAAAATGACTCAGAGTCCAAGTTAAAATCACGTTTTGTAAGCACTTTCCGGCTCAGCCTGACCCCGGAAATGGTTCAGGCCCCCTGCTGACCGGAAATTTGGGTCAATCCTGACCGGGCCTTTTTTTTTTACAGCGCAAACGTCCTCCAGCTAGATAACAACTGATGCAATTTAGAGGGGAGTTGTCCGAGACAATGGCGGGGTTGGGCTTGTTCTGTAGCGTGAAACGAGGTACATCCCCTTACACTGACGTCACACGCGGCAACTTTATGCCCATGATCTGCCATTTTGTTACCAGATTGGGTATAAAGATAAAGGTGCGCGTTTAAACTGCGCACTGTGTTGCCCACAATAGGACACTGCATAATGATACACTTCGATGTGACGCAATAAAGCTTAAGTGCGGGTGATGGCATCAGGTAAATTGTGTAGATAGGTGATCAGAACACACTTTGATAAACTTGTTCATTTAAACTGTGGAATGTTTTTGTTTCATTTTTAAGGTAAGTCTAATAATACGTTCTCGTTAAACTTCACCCTATAGGAGAACATCCCGCGAGAGTACAATCTCACTGAGCGAGAAGCACAAGCAGAGCGCATCAGACGAGCATTGATCCTTCATAACGGGTCAACGATTCTACTAACAGCGGTAATATGACACCTAGGGACCTAAGAAATCATTGTCAACAAGATACCCTTTTGCATCCCGTCCAGGAAGTTCATGGTTGAGAGGAGCTGAACCTTTCAGATACCAACTCAAACGGTAAGTGTTTTTCTTCTGTATGCGGTTCAATTATTTAGATTGAGAACAGCGTATCACGTGACCCAATCTTGATGTTTCCGGGATTGTGATAAGTTATGTTAAAGGTAATTTGTTTTCCCGAACCAGTGGATTGCTGTCATTTGGTTCGAAATGGTAGACTGAGAAATTGATTATTTTGGGGCTATATAACATTTACTATATTAGGGTTAGAGGCGTCTGTCTCCTGAAAAGGTCAAAACATTACCGATGCCAGCAGGGATAGGCCTATGTAATAAGTAACTATTAGTTCTCTGTTGGCGGGACAGACGTATCCCCATACTTTTGTTTGGGCACTGGCCTGATGACCAGTCTTTTTTCTTTGTCTTTTTCTTCCACTCTGTGCTTTTTAACATGTGTTCTGCGCCCTTGATCATTTTGTATGTAAGGGGCGCAATATAAATTTAAAATATTATTATTATTATTATTATTATTACTTCAAAACCCCTATGGGTTGGGACAGTCTGATTCGGAATCCAGGTCAGACTATACTATAGTTCTAAATGCATTGACGGAACTTGATTCCGGTTTGGATTCACCTGGACTCCGATTAAGTTCCTGGTATGAATGGTCCGGGTA
Organism: Pisaster brevispinus; assembly: GCA_023634235.1. Lineage (NCBI taxonomy): Eukaryota > Metazoa > Echinodermata > Asteroidea > Forcipulatida > Asteriidae > Pisaster > Pisaster brevispinus. The sequence goes on from JAMKCF010000017.1 coordinate 2,845,658, forward strand.
TGAACGATCACACAATGGTGTCCCCTTCATCAAGACGATGTTTCAATTCAAACCGTTATGTGAGATACCTAGAAGAAGTCCACACACAAAACGAAGGCCCCGGTTGGCATTCAATTGACACACCTGCTGCGACTGATAAATGTTGAACAGATAAAAAAAGCTTCGTGTTAACACGCTGTTACTAAAAATATTATTGGTTGCCGTCTGGAAACCAAATGTTTCCACCTTCGCATTTGCTTCTTATTCACGAGGTTTATCAAGATCAGTTGGAATTGTTTAACCTTTCCTGTAAAGGTATCAGTGGACTAATGGATACAAGACTGACCTAGATAAACAACAAAGGTGCTAAGGAGCAACCTGGTACAATCTCGCAACTAGAAATCGGTGCGTGGCAAATACCCGTCTTAAAAAGGAATAACTTAAAATAATTTGGAACAAGATCTGAAATTTTGCTCAACACTAATGCGTATTTTTCTACAAATCGTTAGTGTCTTGTTGCTGTCTACGGTGGTGACAAGCATCAACTATAAATAATTCATCTGACTGGTGGTCTCAATCGAAAGTAGTTTCTCCACAATTGTTTTTCAGTCGCTTACCGAAGGTGTATTGAATGTGAAAAGGCGAAGCTAAGTTTAGTTGACAGATATCTTTATTGAGAGCTATTAAAATTATTCCCCGTACGATCTTCTCCGTACTTCAAACAGTCGCTTAACAACTTTTGAGCTGGACTTCTGTTCAGAAACGTTGTATTCGTTCACCTCAGTCAACAATCTGCACGCACTGTCTTTTAATGGAAAAGTTGCTCAATAATCAAGAACATTGTGTATATTACTGTCCTCCTACTGCTACGTGACATTTCGTTACAAGTCGCATCAACCGACTCACATCGCAGGTAAACGGTTATTTATATCAAATTTCACTCGCTTCCCCCCGCTTAGCCGCGCGTCGTGTCTCGCTGACAATTTGTTGGATTTCAGGAATCCATTACTGAAAACTGCGATGTTGCCCTTCGCTGCTTATACGATCGTACGAGCCACGTCCCGAAAAAAAGCAATTACTCCATATTGTGGTGCATCCTCAAGAGTACAAGTTCGATATACACCGACTGGCAAGCACACTTAGCGATGCACCAACGTCCCGGGAGCACAGTGTGGAAACATAGGAGAGAAGAGAATCTCCGGGTCTCACTAGCCACGAACCGTGTAACCTTGATGGACCTCAGAGATACGGGTATTGAATTGAAACCAAAGTCACCCTTAAAACTTCGACGGTTCAATTATCTGCACTTGATTCTGGCGTTCAGGGATCGAGCATATCGTAACCCACCAGACTCCATACGTCTCCCTCTAACACGTATTACTTGAATGGTGCAGCTTTACTATACAAAAATGTTTTCCTGATAGCTTGTCCTTTGTAAGTAAGTCATAGACAATTAACGTAAAATAATTGATCATGAATAATATTATAACAAAATGACTGCAATAATTATTTGAATGTTTTTGATACTCAAATCCTTCGAATAATAAGAAGTTAAATGTATTGAATGGAATTTTAAAATACGAAGTTCGGGATTGTTTATGATTATTATGGAAGACTTGTTTGATTGTTAAGTCATGTCGGCGTCATTGTCTCCAAATGGCTCGTTTCCGTGATGCTTGAATTATAATTATTCCCCTTGTTTTGATGGTACGTTTGTCCCAAAGTAACTTGATTTTGAGAGAATCTGTTGCCTTCCAACCTGATTACATCTAGAATGTTAAAGCTTTTAAGTCCACGTTGCGAACTTTCTACTCTTCCCCCATTATTACGCGTTGAAAGTGTAACACCCAGCGATGCGCAGCGCACTCTCCGTCCACGACAAGATCGATAGTGACGGCTTGGCTATTCTGGGCAAGTTTGCACCAATTACCCATCTAGGCAGAAACATGTGTCACAATGATGTATGCAAACTCCCTGTATACGCTTTAAGACCCCATTCTGGACTCCCGGTCTTTTTAAATATCCTCTCAAGTCACTCTTATATCCGAGTCCAGCCTCTCACTTGTTTTTACGATTGGAAATAACCGTCCCCTGCGCCCGTCGAAACCATTTACACTTGGCATGTTTGTGACAAAACGGGTGCTGGGGAGTCTGATGATGTCATCTTTGTCATTCGCACGCACAGATGAGAACATGATCAGAGATTTCAGACAATATATAATTGAGTCGTGAAAACACCCATCGAGATAAATCCGCGGTTCAACTAGAAGCACACCTCTATAAAAATTGCTGATTGCACCCTCTTGTTGAGGCACACCATGACAGATGTGGCCAACATAAAAGAAGCGAGACCTGATTCGGGCATAAAAACTAACCATAAACAGTTGTATTAGGTGTTGTGAATTATGTAGCGCTTTGAATTTCCAACCCGTCTCACGTCGAGACGCAACGTGTCAAGTTCTGACCTCTGCACAAACCTTCATTCATATCTACCGAGAAAGGTCCTTGCAAGTTTGCGATAATTGTTTATCTTAAACTATTGTGACAATACCTTCTTATTTTTTCCCCAATAAGTTATTCCATGTAGTTAAACAAACAATAGTCTTAACATGCATACTAACAGAATACAGAAAAACTCATCAAATACCATCTGAAATACTAACTTCTTATTTAAAGCCATCCCCCAAATTCGTCATGAAAATTACCAATTTAGTTATGTCCTTTAAATGCAGCCTGAACCCTGCACCCTGCCCCAACCTAATCCAAATGTTGCCATGACTATGATGTCAAAGTAAGCAATCGATTAAGTTTTGTCACCCATTCTTGTAGCCCGGTGTATAGAAAGTGTGGATATCACATCATACCCCACTCAGTCAGGGGGCAATTGCAAAATGCATCGTAGCCACACCGTGATTCTGGAATGTTACCGAAAGCTACAATAGGAACAACTCCCAGCGTTGTTTCATGTTCCACATTGCATTTGCTGTGTTCCATAGTTAACTTCAACCCAAAGAAAGCTAACTTGATTAATACGGGTAATGCAAAGAGTGGGTCACTGATGGTTCTATACTTACACCCTAGTGAATTAGGAGGTCTTAGCAGACTTGTTTATAAAAGCCTGACATTGATGTGACAAGCCGTGACAGCGAAGCAATCATGTAGCCCTCGGGGTGAATTTCTCTTGCGAAACATAAAACCTCCAGGGCTAAAACGTGTCACGAAATAGCATTACTCTGCCATAATATGACTGTTAATGACAATGAGCTGGAGACTGCAGGCTTTGCCAGCGGTCATAACGCAATAAGCGCAGAAAGGGCTCAATCCAAAGTGCATAAGTTTGGTCATATCTGTCAGGATATGTTTTCATCGCTAGTCAGTAAGGCCTCGCTTACATGAAAAAACAACCTGACGTAACTGGTAAAAAAATAGACGCAGTGTTCACGTTTCCTGCTTGTCTTCTCACCTGTATCAAGGCGAAACCATCTTGTTGTCCGGCATTTCAAACCCAAAGTACCAAACCGAGGCTGTAAGGTCAAACTAATCTGTTCCAAAATGACATCAACACGAGTGTTATTTATACTGTTGAAAACTCCCGGATCTGGATTGATCCGGATCTGGATTGATCTGGATTCTGGCTCCCAATGGGGCCTGACCTATTTCTGGGTCAGTATGACTCTGAAATCATTGTCAATTGATCCCGAAATAGTCAAACTAAGGCAGAATTTTAGTTAAAATACTATTTTTGTTAATTGAAGTTTCCTGGTCAGCCTGACCAAGAAGTTGGTCAAGCCCCGGAATCTGGTCAATTCTGACGAGGGAATTTTTTAGAATTTAAGATAAAACAAAAGGTTAACATCAGGAGGGTGCAAAGCGTGGATTAGTCTGAGAACTGTTACCATCGCTCTTTAAAAATAGGGGAGCTGTAGTTTAAAACCATGGTCGGTGGCATGGACACACACGAGTATGTTGGCTGCACCTGTGGTCTTTCTGTCTGTTGAAATTATACAAATACCAATCAAGACATAACCAGATGCTATACTTTACCACATAACCTGTTGTTATACCCAGCATGACCAATAACCACCTCACGGGGGAACGAGGTTGACCCTTACGAGACATGATGTTGTTTCATAGACTCCGATAATGTCACAGTGTTTAACATCACGGCGATACCAAGATACCCGCGTGGCGTTTTAAACGTGCTCCGCTGGGGATCTTTATTGGTGGACATCAACGGATATAAGTGAAGGAACAAACCGGGTATAAATGATAAAAAAAGATTGAGTGATCCCGTAACAAGTTAATCAATTGGCTTCATTTGTCAACTTTGTGCGGAACAAATTCAGACGGGATTAAATGTCATCTGGCAGAGACGTATCGAGTGGCCTCAAACAGGAAGGTTCCAGTCTGCAATGTAAAGGAAGTAAACGGATCTCTACATGTTGCGAAATGATGATTTTATTCCACTGCAATTGTTGATGCAAAATGTTAATAATTAAAAACTAGCTTCAACGAAAACGGCAATAGGTGATCTTTGCTGATTCCCCCCCCCCCAATTAATAATGAAATTAAGTCCACATGGGGGTTAACATATTTTAATTTCGCCGGCACGTTAATTGGAGGAGGTCCTTGGTTCCAATCCCGCTCTGGTATTTTTATTTATTTTTTTTTTTTTGTATTTGTTCAACCCCCAAATCATTAACACTTTACCCAGTCAGTTTCCCTTATGGTTTATTATTTGAGATTTAAATTGTAACTTTGATTTTCTTAATTTAATTTTTCATTAAGCAAACTGTTTTGAATACCCTTCTCTGGGGCTTCCCCCCCCCAAAAAAAAAATAAATAAATAAAATAAAAAAATGCAACCGCCTCACTCACTGTTACGTCATTTGTGGGAGCGATCCGTTTTGTATAGCCGCTTCGTTGTAATTTGGATGTATTATTAACACAGCAACTTCTCACAAATAACATAAAAGTATTACCACTTTGAGGGTAGCTAGTTATCCATAACCTTGAGGTTTGAGCCTGATTTTTTTTTATCGATAAAAGCAAACAATTCGAAAATGTTTTTTTTTTTTTTTTTTTTTCAATTAAATGATAACAAACACATTGTAAAAGAAGTTTAAATTGAATTCCTGTGAATATTTACTCAACTATAGCTGTGTGTAAATTACTTTGTCCGCAATTCTAGTTTCTGATTCCCGGTCACCATCCCTGTAGCTTTATTATCAATTACAGGCTGTATGGGCTGTAGAGTGTGGGGTTGCAGTACATCTTCCTGCACTACATCTTATTGTTTCCTTCTCATTTCAACGAGGTTCTACTCGTACCACATAACAAGAACCTGACTAGAGAACCCATTGCCTCCCTGGTTCGCGAAGGCCCTGCCCGAATGAATGACTTATGCAGTGGCTACGGCTGTAATGCCGAAAACCCCTTTTCTCCAACGTTGTCGTGCTGCAGCCATCAGCCATAGCCGTAGCAGAAGTCACTCGATTCGGACCTAACACGGGCTTGTATTAATCGAAATACAAGCTCTTCCCCCATCGCAAAAAGATAGAACAGCTTCCGTCATTACAAGTTTATTTGATGTTTTTAATCAATACGATAGTTAGCAATATATTCCTTGCGTAACATTGCCCATCCCCCCATATGGCGGTCGTATTCCACACGAATATTCATACTCTTTTGAAATCTGTAGCCGGTGATTTGAAACCCAGTACCCCCATCGACATTGATAGATGTACCTGTAACAGGCTCTATAATTAACAGTATCGTCTGACCGGAGCTCTATCAATTTTTACCTAATCGTTACTACATATTGTAACATAAAACGATCTTTTTTTTTATGTCGTATCGGGTTTTCTGGGTCAAGTAACCCCCAAGTTCCACACCGGATGCAAATAAAGGACGGAAAAACAAAAAAATGTGTTTATATGCGCATTAATAAATGGCCTAATCGTTAAAAAAATACTGCAAGTTTCAGAATTCTGCCTCCCAGATTATCTTCCGCTAATTCATATTCCTTTTCTTGGCGAGTAGCACCCATGAGCGGTTTGTGACCATATTGAATCGTAGATCCAATTTCGTCCTCATCGAATACTAACAAGTTTCGTAAAGATGCCTTAATACTTGGCTACATTTTAGATCGAGAATTTGACACAAAGTAATCGATTAGTTCGTAACCGAAACCCGGGTTCGCTTTGCAAGTCGTCGATAAAATGTCTGTCGCGTGGTAATAGCCTGTGCACTTTTAAGTAAACGAACCGAAAAGGAACTAAATCCGTAAGCTATTCGATGATGTAAGAATTTCAATCATGTAACCTAACCTACATGCCTCGGATGGAAGTGGAAAAACTGGAAATTTAAGTTTTCACCCCAATATGAGATAAACCAATGATTATAGCGGTCAATAAAGTAGGTCAATGTAATGTCACTTTAGTGATAATGTCAAAATTAAAATATAAAAATGATTATTATTGTTACTTTTTAGCATTTGGACGAAAAATAACACCAAACAACAACAACAACAACAACAACAACAACAACAACAACAACAACAACAACAACAACAACAACAACAACAACAACAACAACAACAACAACAACAACAACAACAACAACAGCAGCAGCAGCAGCAGCAGCAGCAGCAGCAGCAGCAGCAGCAGCAGCAGCAGCAGCAGCAGCAGCAGCAGCAGCAGCAGCAGCAGCAGCAGCAGCAGCAGCAGCAGCAGCAGCAGCAGCAGCAGCAGCAGCAGCAGCAGCAGCAGCAGCAGCAGCAGCAGCAGCAGCAGCAGCAGCAGCAGCAGCAGCAGCAGCAGCAGCAGCAGCAGCAGCAGCAGCAGCAGCAGCAGCAGCAGCAGCAGCAGCAGCAGCAGCAGCAGCAGCAGCAGCAGCAGCAGCAGCAGCAGCAGCAGCAGCAGCAGCAGCAGCAGCAGCAGCAGCAGCAGCAGCAGCAGCAGCAGCAGCAGCAGCAGCAGCAGCAGCAGCAACAACAACAACAACGGAAATTATGGATAAGATACGTCACTAATACATTGGTCGTTAATAGGAATCATCGAAATGGGGTTGTATTATACGACTGCGTAGTGAAAGTAAACAACAATTGTAGATGAAAAAAAATTAACTAAATAACTAAGCTGGGGTTTTCCTCTCACATCTAAAACTGCAGCTTTGTTCATTGTCTTCCCTCCATGGGTTTAAACTCACTTTTCTGAGAACCCTTGTTCTTCAAAACCACCATTGAACATTAAATTCTGGCATGACTGTTTGCATCATGACAATTATGTAATGCAGCATTACTTTATTTGTACAAATGTTCCGTTGTAACTGCAAATTTGTTTAAGAATGCAAAACAAACTTGGAGCGAATTGCAATAAGAAATTCGAAACCGTCAAAGGCAACATCACGGTAAATAACGAGAACATTTATTACCGACAAGTTCACACGTACGGAGCATAAAACTTCCTGTCTCCGTGTAGAACAGCCTGAGATATTGACATTTATTGACATAAAATGTTGTAACATAAGAATGTGCTGTATAATGTTAAGGTTCAGCTCAAGCTGTAAAAAATGATATTTGGTCTATAGCCACTGTGTATATAACGAGATTCAGCAGTTATTGGTTTTAAGTCTACTAAATCAACTTGACTTGTTTTTTTCCTTCAAAAAATAATATGATAAGATGTTAATATGGCGTTCACGGCCGAGCAGTTTATTAGCATGGAATTCAAGCTCTTGTGATCAAGTCATCCGGGTGTGGGTTCGACTCCCAGTCATGACACCTGTATCATCGAGCATGATAGTTGACTACAACTGCTTCTCCTTCGACCAGAGATTGATGTTTGAAAGAGCCCCCGGAGCGTCACGGTAGCCCAGGGCTGTAGACTCCCAGGAAGCAGAGAAAGATTACAGGAAAGTTATTGGCCAAATGACCAGGGCACTATTATAAGTAAAGCGCATTGATAAAATGTGCAACAAAAGAAAACAGTAACAACTGTTAATATCACAATGTATAATCTGCAAAAGAAGAAGTACTGTCATGGGCTGGACGTGTGTAGTTTTGGACACAGTCGGTTTTGGAGATATCAACTTTCCGCTAGGTTATTTCAGTTACCTTGAATGGGAACAAAGAAATGAGTAACCGTTGATTTTGAGCACGTAATCCGAGTTGTAAATCCCGTTGTGACGAGAGCCTGGAGCATCTCCTCGTCCCTGATGGAGATGACGCCACTATCTTTATGAGCTGTCTGATAAGAGCAAAGGGTTCGATTGCCTACATTGCACCTGCAAGTTCCACCACGTGCACCTGCGCGCACTGCATTAACGCCACAAGGTGCCCCATCAAGCTATAACAAAGATGGCGTATGTCGACACTGTGCGGTCATAACTCTAAAATTACACACAAATCAGCCAGTTACTGAGGAACTATAAGTCCTCTTGATCTACAGCTGAAACTTTCCTGGAAAACTACACCTGTTTTTTAATGGCTTTTTGATACATCATATCGAACCAGTTTGAATGAAATTTAGACGATGTTTATTGATTGGTTTGTAAGTCTCTTGGGGGAGCACCTGGTGTACGTGCAGTCCACTCAGACTATCTTATAGATTTTTTAAACATGAATCCATGGTAATGAAGTGCATTGCTATATATGTGCAGTTTGGTTACCTCACTATGTCTTTACTGACTCATCGGATGAGTAGCGGAATTGCGAACGTGGCCGAAGCGAGCACACCCTCTAATACATAAACAGAGCCGTGTTGCATAATGGGGCCGTTTCAGAATCAGTAGCTGCGCTTGCCGGCTGCGGTGTGGCTAGCAGCAGCCGTAGCCGTAGTCGTAGCCAGAGTTGCCAACGCTGCCATTTGCGAGTTTGATTTCAACATAATAGCCTGGAACGATGACTTGATTAGTCACTTCAATTACCGCTTAAATTTGAATTCGTCAGACATAAATACAGTTGCTATAGTTATGTATCGGGACAAGCGTTTACGTAAGTTACGTTAGAGACGCCGAACACCATTATACAATTCCGAATGAATGTCTATAGCACATAAATTTGTTGCAGGGTTTGCTCATCTGGAGGTTGGTATACAAAAGCTTGCCTCGAACCATTTTGACATAGCAACTGTCTATATATTTTAAGGAAATCAAATTTAACCAGACAAAATTGTACCAGACAAAATATTCAAATCTATAACTCGCTAATGGCTTATTCGGGGACGGCCTTACAAAGCAGTTCAGCACACACATTCTATTTTGTTGCATCCCTGTGGAGACATACTCAGTTCTTTCCTTTGTCCCTGTAGTTAAGAACCTCCCATAGACTTTGTACACAATTCCTTGTGGAGCACCCCAGTCTTATTGAATTCCACTATGGAGACCTTTTGTGCTTCCTTTCCTGTTTTCTTATCGGTCTCCATAAGGTAGTAAATATTAAATCATTACCCTAATGTGTAAATAAGAAAATTGCTTAGCAGATGCAAGTATGTCAAAACCAAGTCATTCTGCTAAGCAGATTGAGTACTATGTTTCAGTGCGGTACTGTCAGAATTCCTTGCTCTATGGTCAGAAACAACTCTTGGTGTTTTATAAATGTGTAAGGAACTCGGCTTAATGCCGAAGTATTTGGCGTGGAATCGACACTGAGTGATCGGGTTGTTTGAACACTTTGCGCACGTTACCCACACAGCCTTTATTTGTACAGCATACAGTGTGATGACTGTTTACGAGTTGTCTGAAGAGTGAGTGTTACCACAACTGATAACATTGCGAACGTTTCTACTTCCACCTCGTTGGTTGTACGAAGGTACCGGCGTCTTGTATAATTATCATTTACTTTCATATTATTTTAACTTCAATTGGTTTTTGTTGATGTGTGGTCCACAAAATGCTTTTAATGTATAGATTAATTGTATTATTTCAAAAAGTTAAACAACATTTATTTGAATCTGAATTTTTTTCCCGAATTCCCGTCTTTGAACTCAGCAAAACATGAGTTACTTTTGATACATGCACTAAGTCCATGGACTTCGTACCAGTTCCCGGTTGGCAAGGAGGCACCAGTGTTGAGTTGGGTTTTGATGGTAGAACTGTCATCAACCTGATTCCACCACAATACTGGTCATCAGCTCTCAGTAAGATCACAATTTTAAGAAGCTCTTTATACAGCACGAACTGTGCTTGATAAGCAATCTTACCATACCTTTGTCATTACAAATTGTGTATAATATTTCGATATCTGAGGATGTTTTGCTGCAGAGCTCATGTAAAAAGTGGGGCCCTGTGCGTTGGGTGGCTCCCCCGTAGGTAAGGCATGGGTGAAGGTCAGGCTCCATACCCAAACCATGTTAGGTGGCTACAGCTTACGGCTGCGACTATTGCTAAGGGTGTTTAGGGGCGTCATTTTATACACGTCAACGCATAATGACGCGGGGATCCAGCCGTAGCCGTACCGTAGGTGCCACTTCGGACATGACCTCTGTACGAATCCTCTTCCAAACTAAATGACGTCATCGATAACCAGATTAACCGTTCGCTAGTTGATTTCTGCCCGGTTTGTTAGTTGGTAACTTCCCCGGCGGGTTTCGCATTTCTTCAATGACGAGGTGGCTTCGGTGTTGGACCAGTGGCGCGTAAATTCAACATTTGCCCCGTGGGTATCTCCGTCAACGGAGCTGTTAGTCCGTAACGTACGTTGGACGAAAGGTCCCTGCTGGACTGACACCATCCAGCCGGACTGTAACTGCGATTCCCTCGTGTAATGGATGTGTTTGTTTGGTCAAGGTGTCTTTACCTGGGCAGCTGACGGATTACTAATCATTTTGAGTCCCTGACCAAATTTCCACAGCGAAATGCTGTTAGTGTTTATCATTGGAAGAAATGATAAACGGCTTTACACGCGTGCCTTCGCTCTGTTATTTATTTGGCTACTTTCAATCCGTTGGTTTCTTGTTTCTGTAGCGGCAATATCATTGAAATATTATTTCAATAAGCACAGAACTTCAACTTCAATTTATAATTTTCTGTAAATCATTTTTGTTTTTGTTTTTACATTTTCTACATTCTTGATTTTGATTACTTTTGAGGAGGAATGAAGTTTACAAAAATTAATATAACGAATATCTTTGTTTTGCTGAGAAGAGAAAGAATGCATATCTATACGAATGGTTTTCGAGTCAGCTTTCTGTGAATGTTGACAACACAACCTTCCGTCATGTAAGCCTTACGCATGATGATTTCCAGTATACAATATAACGCTCCACCTGCAATTGTAGAACTTGCTAATTCGTATAAGCTGTCCCTTTCGCTCTGTTGTCGTCCGCGGCTATTTTGTCGCACCGTGAACGTGACGCAAATAATCTCCATTTTTTTTTACAGGAGAGATTACATTCACCTGATCGCGTTATGAAGTCGAACATGTCAAATGATTGAAATGTGTTATTCATGAAGTTTTTTTTCTAGCACGGGATTGCCAGATTTGATAAGATATTGTTTGACGATCTAGTGAGAATTACAGACACGGTTGAACACCAAGACTGATTGTCGAGTAATATATCAAGCTGTGGTGTGTGCTTGGATGGTTTTGCTTATCGGACGAGTGGACTGTTTGTTCAACAAGCATTATGGATTTTGTTTAAACTCACGCACATATTTGAGAAGAACTGCCCAAACAATTTCTCTGCATGTAGCCTTGTTATTCAGTCGATGATATTCTTGTATATTAATGATTATTGAAAATAAAAGCTTACCTTTGACCTCCACTGTCGTCACAGGATAAGGTTCTAACGCTTAAATTAATGTTTTGTCGTAGGCCTATTTGCAACTGAAATAGGTCAAGCTGGATGGTCATGTACTTATAGCCACCACTCTATAATTCGTTCTGCCGTAGGTTCATCTCCCACCCGAGGCGCATGTGGAATTTAAGCCTTAGATAAAAAAAAACCCTAAGTTTGCGCTATTCTATATGTTTATTTAATTCTGGGTTGAACAGCGGCACCTTAATCCGCAGGTCGCAGGTGCAAGTCCTGCTCTAGTCATTTTTGTTTGTGTTCAACACAAAATTATTAAAACGTGCATCCAGTCAGTTTCCTTTGTAGTTTATAACTTGATATTTATTTTATGCATTATTCTTGTTATTACTATTGTTGTTTTGAATAGAACATCGTGCAAGTTTTCATAAACCAAAACTGCATCAAGTGTAATACTGTAAATGTGTTTGTAGTGTATTGTTCATGTCTTTAAGTTGAAATTTTCAAGCTGCATGGTGTGTAGCGAATTCAACCGTCAACTACTGAGGCTCTCTTTAGAATAAGTTATAACACCCCAGTTCCCTAGGGGGTGATTTTTGTGCCACCCGCCCCACCTTTCCTACGTGTTTAAAACTACACTCGTGTATATTAGATTTAGCATTAGGCCGAGTAAAGCATCGACGTTGTAAGCCATCATCTAATGGCCCCATTTTGATACAGCCATGCGTCTCAAATAATGTCAAGATAATCGTCTTACCGCCGATAATGGTCTCTTAAGTAGATGAGAAGACTTGTACTAACACCGATGTAAGTAGGCGAAGACTTTGGACATCAAGAAATAGCTCTCGAAAGTCGAGTGTTGTTTGGTGTTGAAAAAGGGGGAACCTATTTACTTACCTGTCTGTACACATCACAAGATGACACACGACGCACTGCGTACTTATAAACAACACTCAAAATGCGTTGCTGGTGCCTTCGTATGCAAGAAGCGTATAGGTGGGTAAGATTTTGTATACATTTTCCTCCCAAAAGTTGCCGCGTCGCTCTGGATCTAACCACCCTAAAGGAAAGTGCGGGGTGGGTGGGGATGTTAACATCAATGCTTCTGGCGGGGTTTATAGCTGAAGATTGTGGCACAGTATTCTGTAATCCCGTTCATCCGGGTGCTATGTAAATGGGTCTCATCAATCAACTCAACACTTGGTGACAGCCTTTCGTCAAATTAATGGCTGGCGCTTTGGAAACGCCTCTTGTACATAAATCACTTTCAAAAAAAAAAAGAAAAGCATAGTGCATTTTTATTATGTTTTATTATACGGAAACACTGGGAAGGAATGAGGCAGTCTATGTCCTCATCACCCGGCAACCATGTATGCAGTAACCATTAAGTGCATATTTCTTTCTTTCTCCCCATATTTCTATATAATCTGTTTATAGTCCAGAACCCGGAAGACCCTGAGGGCGTGACAGACTTGGCCTAGTTTGTTTGATTATAACGCAGATGACGGCTTGTAATGTCACGCTCACTTGATATTCAGTTGACATCCTAATCAGAAAAAAAATATATATATAGGTCCGGATTGGATCGGAAGCTAAGGCCATCTCCCCTACTAATGTTATATATGTACATATATATATATAGATCCAATCTGTCAAACTGAAAAGTGAAGAATGTTTCTCCAAAATAAGGGACAAAAGATATATAGAGACACTAATAGCAAACAAGGTCAGGCCTGTGAAAAACGAATTTCCGATTGTTCATTATTTGTGTGGCACGTTTCTTTGGAAAAAGACGGACCGACTCACTGAGCTGTGATTGAAGAAACCCTTTTACGGTCGGACTATTGTATGTCAAACAGTGGTGATGCCCGGTGAAGATTGCTGCGTTGTAAGCTCTGATATCCCCACGTTAAGCCTACACGCGATTGAGAATAGTTCTAAAATGGAAAATTGCGCAGCGGTTTGGAACAGAATTCAAGCGTTCCCACTTATCGTAAATGCCAGACAATTATAGAGGTCACGTGCAGGGCTGGAAGACACACGCCCGGGATGTGTCCACTGCAGTGGCGTAACAGGGAGGAGGGGACAAGCGGGGGTAAATTGACTTTGTTTCCCGTTTCCCCCTCCCCCCTTTTGTTTTGTTGTTTGTTTTTATTGTGTTTGTGGGGGGGTCTGTAAACAAGGGTAGTTGCTACACTGCAAATAGTCGGGACTTAAAATTTGACACCATGTGTGTTGTCACTTATAGATACCGAAGAGACAATCACAATTAGCATCGTAGAGTGTTAAAATAACACCAATGTTTTAATTGGTTTTGCAAACATTTTAACACTCTATGGTGTAAATTTCGTTTCTAAATGTGACAACACCCATGATGTAAATTTTAACACCCCAGTTTTCGCACTGTATGTGAACCAGAAACACCGAGGCAACACCAACTTTTCCACGATACGTGTTCTGGGTTGTTTTACCGGCACTACCCATCCTAGTTGGTGGGACCTTTGGGCTTGATGTCCCGTTCAAAGAACAAAGCATCTATGGTAGAGTACCTTGCTCGAGGACACAAGTGTCCAGACCGGGACTCGAACATGATCAGAAACACAACTTTGCTCTTAACCGCTCGCTCACCATGCCATCTCACATCTTGCTTGAATCGTCAGTCACAGTAAAGTGCTAACTTTGTGAAATTTGGACGCTGGTGTCGTCCTATTGTATACATGTGTACTTTTACTGTAAGAAGAGTGAAGAACTATACAAAGCATACTTACAGTTTCTTGTTAATAATGTTCATTGAACGCACAACCTAGTTCAGTTTCAACTTGTACACGTAGAGTCACACTGTCTTAATAATAATAATAATAATATCGAAGTCTTATATAGCGCACGTATCTACCAAACAATGTACTCAAGGCGCTGAGTATAAACAAACTTTCAGAAAGATAGGTTATTGCAGTGGTGGATTCTGAGACCCATTTATTTAGCACCGTATAAGGGTTTACAAGGTGCTACGGCGCATTAAGCAGCCACAACCAGGAACACCGGGGCGAACCCGTTCTCTTTTCGATAAGTGCACTGGGTTCTTTTACATGCGTTACACAACACATGGGACCAACGGCTTTACGTCCCATCCGAAGGACGAAGCAGCGGTAAAGTGTCTTGCTCAAGGACACAAGTGTCACGGCTGGGGATTCGAACCCACACTCTGCTGATCAGAAACACCAGAGTTTGAATTCGGTGCTCTTAACCACTCGGCCACGACACTTCCAAGGTAATTCGATTAGTTGAAAAACGGTTCAAAAATATAGTGTGTTACACCACATTTGTTTATGTTGAGCAGAATGATTTGCAACATGATTTGCATTTTCGTCATTAATGCTACTGGTTGCTGAGCTTATACGGATACAAAAAATTCAGTCATCACTATGACATTTCTTTAATTTTTTCCCGGGTAAGCTATTTGATGCTTGTTGAAATGTGAAATCACAGCAAACCTTCTCTCTTATCAACACGTTGAATCGTCTTCTTTCAACAGGAGATGTGATACAGATAAAGATTAAGTCATATCTGGAAGGACTGATGGTGGAAATAATGTTGTCATACTCAAACATTACACAGACAGACCTCAGCGCATAAACCAATCGAATAGTCACAATTTATCTCGACATTGAAGTACCCATGGCATCTCCTATGCACTACTGCAATCTTCCGCTGTCATGCCTCCCTCCACAGTCAATCTTAGCCCCTAATGGCAACCCTTGATAACACCTCCAGATTGTCGTTAAGTGATGGATTTAGCAATTCATACTTCGGGTCTTTGTATAAATCTTTACGGGGTATTAAGTTAGTAAACACAAATCGAGATAGAACGTCTGTCCGATTTGCTCGCTGTAAAAACTTCAACATCTGATTAGAAAATCGCATTCAACAGCTACAGATTTGTTGTGTTGTCCAGGACAGAGCCCTGGACTTGTGCAAATTGGATAAATGGGGAATGATGGATTCCCAAGTACGGCAATAAGTGTTATGTCCGGTGAACCAGTTGTGGAACAAGCTTAAGTCTCCATTCCACACCTACATGAGTATTATTACTTCGAAGAGGCTGGCTGTCAGCAACTGTTAATCTCGTGACGGTCAGTTCTTTCGTTTTTAAAGTCAGTTAGTTTCAT
Source organism: Pisaster brevispinus (assembly GCA_023634235.1). Taxonomy (NCBI): domain Eukaryota; kingdom Metazoa; phylum Echinodermata; class Asteroidea; order Forcipulatida; family Asteriidae; genus Pisaster; species Pisaster brevispinus. The sequence continues at coordinate 2,861,556 of JAMKCF010000017.1, forward strand.
TCGCATCTACTGATAAGATGACTGGTTGTAAGATCTATTACCTTGTACCGGTTTGATTGGATTACTTTTATAAACACAATTCTTAACAATTCGAAAAGAAGTGGCTGATCTGATTTATAGTTGCTAGATTTATCAGATCTTTTTAGTACATGGTTAAGGACATTTATACGTCTTTGTAATGTTAGTTATCTACTCTTCCTGATCCTATGTTGGCATGGGGAAAAGAGCATGAAGAGTTGTAAGTCCGGTTCTTGTAGCTCCATGACCGGACAGGCCTGACCAGACATACCTTGGTGATTGAAGATTCATTTGAGAATGTTCGACATAACTCGTTTTAATTAAAGTAAGACAAAAGTCCCAACATTATCAGTTCCTTTCTGTCGAATGAATGGAACCAGATACATACCACAGATTGACTATGGTTTATATATACTACTGTACCTCATGAATACTATAGTGGATATGATGTTGAAAACCACACGGCAGTCAAACCTTAGATCCGGCAACCTTAATTTAATTACCCAAATGGACATTATATGATTTGTAGTTTGGACAAACAACCATTGACGGATGACTTCTGACTGGCACCCCGAACAAAGATATGGACAAACATAGGGAGACTGCCAACTAGGGCTAGATAGCTCAGTTGGTAAAGCGCCTGCACATTAATTCGGAGTTCGGAGGTTCAAGTCCTGCTATTTGGTAAATTTGACTTTGTTCAGTCCAAAAATGGTTTACAAATTTACCCAGTCGGTTTTCTTTAGTGGTTTAACACTTGGTATTATCATAGGGTAGATTTTGTCGCAGCCAAATTATTTTTGTTACAAGATTTTGAACCTTGGGAATACAGTGCTTTGCTTAGTTGCAATGCTGGACCGGACTTTCATTTGTTCGCCATTTACAAACGGCACTCCTTCTTATGTATGCCTATTTCACATCGTTCAGACATATTTTCTTGTTGGCATGATTGCATCGAGCATTGTAATTAGTAATATATACACTCGTATATCTTAATGATTGGTGTCACAAATACAACAGTCAACTTAAAATAGTGACTCATCAAGATTGTAAACAGTATTTATTAGGTGTTCGGAGCAACGCTCGGAACACCTCGTATTTTATACTGTTTCCGTTTCATATACCCTCGCGCTGCTTCTTGTAAACTTGCCTACATATGAAATCAGCACCAAGGACTACTTCGTGACCCGAAATAACGAACGAGTATCGATAACTTCCGAATCGTAACGTTGACGGTTGGGTTCGTCGTACACAATAAGTACAGTTTGCAATATATAGCGCAGTTCCGAACACGAACAGAAGCTGTCACTTTAGCCTTGCGTTGATGACCAGCGCACACACCCGCACACGCTAGAGCTCATTCAAAAACCAAAGTTGCAACCCACTTGCACTTCCAGATAAACTTATTGGATTTCGAGAGTTCTTTTCTCAGCGAGGTCGCCATACTCTTCCAGCAGGGCATTGCACTGAATTGGCACGGGTATAATTTCTGCTTGTCATACTACGTGTGGTCTTCGAGAATTAATGTTGCACATTTCCAAAAAGTCAGGAAGCTGACACTACCGGATGACAAGATCGACACGTCCAATGAAAGTGCCAGCGATAACACTATCGATACTACTATGCTCGAAGAGTCAGGAATGGTACAATATCGATCGGTTATGCTGTTAGCAAACTTCTTTTTCCCCCTATTTTTCTGGTGAATTGATTATGATCATCTTTAAATCACTACGTTTATCCTCAATCTTCGCACAAATCTCACAATTCACTTTAACTAATTTTGAACTCAAACATTTAGTCTTGATTGTCTTTGATATAAATACTGGTTCTGTATATGATTTAATTGCTTTCTTTTAATTTTTCATTAATACGGAAATTAACGTCAAATTTAATTGAATTTCATCGACATCAAAATGTTCTAAACATGGTATTATCATTATTATTTAGTTATTGTTTTACCTTTTTTAATCGGTAAGTTGTGACTGTTTTTCATTGTGTCGTATTTCTTAACCCCCTTTTATGACTATGAAAATCAAACTTCCTAAGCCTGGTATATACTATTGACTTATTTTGTATTGTTACTTTTTTTCAATCAGTTAGTCTTGATCGTCCTTCATTAAAACACTTGTACTGTTTTTGATAACTTTTGTTGTTGTTGTTGTTGTTGTTGTTATCGTCACAACAATGGAAATTGACGTCAAATTGAATTGAATTTTATCGCAATAAAATGCCCATGTTGGTGTAACTTGGTTCGCTGTTTGTTCAAACATTCCAAATCGAGTGACAAACAACTGCGTCTAATGTGTAGTCCTTTTTATATCAAAGTGAACCAATCGGCACAGTAGCTTGGGTATCTTAACTCTCTTAATATCTAGTTCATAACTCTGGCTTTTTTTTTTGTTCAGTAGCTCATCTCAATGTTTTTTATTAGATCTTAAAAATCACTTCTGCTCTTACCCCAAATTTCGATGTGCCTTATTTTATTAACCAATTAAAGAAACTGCCCTAGAAAAACCGACTCGTCTTTTTAAACGCATTTTGTATAATTTTGATGAAAACAAACATGTTTTCGCAAGTGTTCCCCAAATAAAACTAAAGCTTTTCGGGTAAGACAGAAAGGTAAAACTCAATCTCAGAAACTGACAGCATTATACCTATTTTTTACGTAATTATTTATTATTTATTTATTTTTAGTTATTTTATTTTATTTTTTTTTAACGCAGGTTTGCCCTAAACAAGTATTACAGTCAGCCTCGGTAGGGAGCTACAAGAAGAAAAGATCCAAGATAAAAACTCAGGGGAGGAGAAGGTAGGATTTTTTATTCTTCTGAAAACAGTCTATTGTAGTATGAGGGAAAGGTGCATGCACTAGTGGCAAGGTGTTCAAAAGCGATGCAGTACGTTGAGTAGAGCTGTTAGTCTATCGGTTATTATTATAAGACGGGGAAAAAACAATTGACTAAAAAAAAATAATAATAATAAAATCCGGGTTGGAATTGACTCGTTTCCCGAGTCCCAACGGGCCTGACCCCTTACCTGGTCAGGCTGACCAAGAAAATGGTTTAAGTAATAGATGTTAAAAGCAGATTATGCGTCAATTTGACTGTTTTACTGTATATGTTGTCACAGATTGCGGGTCATACTGACCTGGGATTGGATCAGGCCACACATGATCCGTATATCCAGGTCAATTGTGACCTAGAGGTTTTTAGACTGTACCAGACAATGAGTTCTTAAGGATGATCATTCACTCCACATCTTCGAAAAGCTACAGCTATAGGCTAGGGCTTACACGAGTAACGAGAGCAGGTGGGACGGTTTTACGCTCTCAGTCTCTGACAGAAAGACTGTTTGAACTTCGTAATCGCATTGACAACACCGCATATCCACTCTTTAGTAGGCAGCAGGTCTCGCGATTTCACGGATGTCACAGATTTGTAATGTTGTTTTCCGACTGTGTTGTCCCTCCGTTGACTTGTGTGTTTAGTTTTCTATTTGGGGCGTGCGTAACCGTGTTGTTAATCAGAAGGTGCCAATAACGTTCACCCTGGACTCTCTTATTCTTCTGCTTTGATTTTTTCAATGTAATCAGGTATCTTGTTTTCTGTTAGACCTCTGTTCGGGTAATGGTATAATCATATTGCCGAATTAGTTCACACGAATGTGGAGGCGAAGTCAAAAAGAACATTCACCCAAGGATTCGTCTTCTCTCCTCGTTGTTGCTCACCATCGATAGCTGTTTCCTACTATTATGCAGTTTTCGTTTTAACCTCTTGGCATTGCATTTGAAAGAAAATGTAAGTTGTATTGCCTGGCCATTTCGCCGCACTTCTCTTGGCTTTTGATGTTTATTCTCGGTGGTCTCACATTGGCGTCATCTAGTTTTCTGTTTGATCGCAACTCAACCACCGTTGTTATTACGTTTACCACTGCCATTACTTTAATTGCCTTTTAGTTTCCACCAGAGTGGTGTTATACATGCTCTTACTTATTGACCACTCTTCGGAGTTTGGTATTAATTTGTCATCACCTTTAGCTGCTGATCACTAATAACAACCTCTAGCATGACCTTTCCTTTCAATTTTGCAACTTAGTTAAGTGGTTTTTCTATCATCTTATCTAAGTTTCCTGTTTGACCCAGTATTACACGTTGCAGCGGTATCTTCCAGTTGGCTGGTCACGCTAATGCGGACGTAATAGTAGAGTTCACCTTTGGCTATTGCAATTCATTACCGCTGTTATAGTTCATCGGTTCTTTCATAAAGTAGGTCTGTCAAATGACCTTTATTAATTGGATTTCATTGTCCCTGGTCTCTTGGCTGAACCTTCAAATCATGTTAACCTGCTCACCACCCTCTAACGAGGCGAAGGAGGGTACCAGTTTTTAGTTTACACGTCCATTTACTTTATTGTTTCCGTAAAGTCGGCATAGTGTGATTGTGTTTATGATGATTGTCCTGTGTTTGCTTACATGAGATGAGGGTTGCTTTGATGTTTGTAGTTCGTGCCGTCACTTCGTTCGACAAACAAGTCAAGTTCGTTACAAAGGAAAGAAACTCATTTTGAAAGCGAGGGTGCAATCAAAGGTCGTGCTCAGTGCGGATAAACCATTCATTTATGTTTAAATATAAGTAAGACAAAGAACTTGGACCTTCATAAAGAATTAAGGAGGATGGTAAAAACGAGTAATATCTTGGGGCTGGTTTTTGTAGTTATCTACTAAAAACGACTATGAACCGAGAACCAGACCAAAAAAATACTAGTGTTTTGTTGTTATATAAACCATGATAGGGTTGTTTCAGTTCAGATTTACATATATATGTATTTCTTAATCCCTTTTGGCGAAAAGAAAATGTCTCATAATATTGTATTCTATTCCTGACGATTTAAACTCGCGTGTTGTTAAAAGGAGCGTCTCCGGATTCTCTCTTCTACGCCAAACCTTATTAATGGAACCCTTTCCCTCCGTGACATTGCCGAGAGAACCGAAGCCATCGTAGAGGAGGCTTCTTGGCAGTAATTCATTCTCCATTCACTTCACACTACTTAGTGACCATCGCGTTACCCTAAAGTGCTCAAATAAAAATGCCCCAACGCCCTTCAGAATTTCTGATATTTCCAAAATAAACAACTTTGTGGCAAAAGAAACAAATTTCCCTTTTTTCCCTACCGATTACGAGTCTATGAAGCAATAAATAACTACCAGCGGGGGACTATAATTCAAATTAAATTTATTGACAGGATATAAACTTTAACACAATCGGATAGTGAGAACTCCAGGCAGGACAAACAGAGCTTGCCGGGTTCAACCAAATATTGTTGTATAGTTGAACATTCCATTCAGCCATACCAGAGGCAAACATCTTGGTTTGGGGGAAAAACACTTAAAGAAGTCCACTGCCTAAAAAAAAGTGCATAACCTCACAACCTCGGGCTTTGTCCTAGATAATGCCGTCAACATATGATCCGCATGTTGTCTTCTGCAAGGGTACAAGTAGGGCAGCATTCGGAGGTATTCATAGTTTCGAGTGGTGATTTTTGTATACTTTTTGGACGGAGAGGGGTTAATTTACAAGGATTACATCAGAGTCAATAATTGGTAGGATTATTTGTATTAATTGTTCTTAATTGTTCAGGGATCCCCAGCAGTTAATCCACTGTTCTCCCAGTAACACCATGGGAAGAACAAAATTGAATCATCAAACGTAACTGTACATTAAACAACCTACACGTCAAACCTTAACACTCAAAGCCTACGTAATGGCATCCAGCCATTACAAACGGCTAACACCTCGTGCTACGATTTACAACACCATCTTGGTCGAAAAAATCAATCTTTGCGGTTCAATGTTTTTTTTAAATTTAATCATTTGACGCATGTTGCTCACTTGATATAAGATGAAATAGTTATGTTTTTTTTTTCCTTTTTTTTTTTTTTTTTACAGTGTAACACTGTTACCAGAGTACAATGCCCGGGTTCGATCTTACTTTATAAGCCATGATTTAGGCCGGCAACCGTGAAGCCTTGCGGGACCTGATTGTGACGCGAAACCCATCCATGAGAGAGCGTCTCCAGCCACCTCCTAGATATTTGTATGTTGCTTTGAAGGGAATGCATCTGACGAAAAAGAATTCCATCAACGTTATTTTTGTATCTTACTTATCATCAATATTATAAAATTTAAAAATCTGAAAAAAGGCTATCAACCATATTTTCAAATCGATATCAATAAAAAAGGTGAAAACAAATGTCATTGAGTTTGAGGTCACGTTTTATTGAAAACATCGTTAAACAGTTAATGTATTGTGACAAAATTGTGTACACATTCACTTTAAGGCTAATTTCGATCGCAGCAATCAGAAAAGGCAACGTTGGTTTTGTGGGTTTTTTAAATGCGTTTTCATCAACTTCGATTGCACTCTGACCGATATAATCTGGAGGATTAGTGTACTTATCAGCAGGGAGCTTTTAGACTAAATATATTTGTCTTAATTAATTTTCACTCACGTATGTATTTAAAAACAACATGGAGAGGTCGAAATTACGAATCCTGAGGTTGTGTTTTTAATGAGAGTATACATTATACCTTGACGTCATTGAATAGAGATTAAAACTAGATTTTCCATTGAATTCCCCGAGTAAAGATTTTAACCTTCCTGTCTCGTCATCATTATTCCAATCCAAGTGTTTCAAAAGATATATAGCAGTTGAACTTACAGAGCGCTTACAGTTTTGGCTTTGGTTTTCGTTGTCACTCGGTAATCGAATTCGTATGACAATGTGAGCGAAAATGATAGAAATTCTCCGTCGGTGATCGACCTTTCCTGAAGGTGGGACGTCACAGTGAGCGTCCCATTAGTAAATACTTTTGGTAATTAGTTGATCTTTCGAAAGCTATTCAGTCACATTTTTTGTTCTTCCAACCGGGAGAACGATCGGGTAAGAAGTCAAAAAGCATTTGTCGCGGTATGTCATGCATGGCGTTCCCCAATGCAGTATTTTTGGTCCACTATTTGATATAAATAGAAACTGCTTTAACGGGATATTGAATGTTGGGAAAACAGGTCATATGTTATCAAACGAGTCTTTTTTGTTGTTGACGTTTGGCTTTTTTGCGTTTTGTGACGTAAATCCCCCCCCCAAAAAAAGTATTAGTTTTGTTGAGAGAAAAATGTAAATAATCATCAGATGTATAACTAGTTTTGCTCATGAGATGAGTATCCATTTGTATTATTTCACCGGAAGGAATAAGACGAACACAATGCCAGCATGTCGTTCGCACATTCTGTCAATAGTGTCAGGGTACAGTATCCAAAGGAAAACCTAGCTGCAAAATGTCAAATTAGGTTATGTGAAAACACAAACAGCCAGCACACTATTACATTAGCTTTACCTTCACCTTTGATTTGTATCTTTCATACTTGAGGTAAGGGAGAAGCTGTCAAAGATTTGAAGGCTGAATTATATTCATGAAGCTTGATAAAAGGTTTTGGTTTGAGCATTTGAGCAACGGTGTTATGTTGAAGGCCTGTTTGTGAAACTGGTCGGGAAAAACAAAAACACTGTTTTTGTGTGTGTGTGTGTTTTTTTTTTTAGAGTTTAGACCGTCGATGACAGTATGTTGTCGTGTTCTGTGTCCCTGCATATAGCCCCATAGTCCAAGCGGTATCGTAGTTATCTTGAAATGATGAATGCAAAACGGATGCATACAATTTACTTCCTGAAGACGAGATGGACGCAAAGTGATACAGACATAAATGGTAATGAAGAGACAACTGTAAGTAATTCCACTCAATTCGGCCAAAGGCAGAACCAGAATGTTATTTGTAGGATGCAATTATTAAATCGATGATATCAAACAGTAACTTTTACTCTACGCCGTTGTAACATATAATCGTTATATATATATATATATAGTCGACCGCTCCAAACCATATCTTCAGATCGGCTAGCCTCGCTTGTACATATTGGTGCGTAATATTACCACTCGAGCAAATCTCTCCTATGACGTATCCATCCCTGCAAACTCTCGGGGACAAACGGGATATTTATAGTTAACGGGAGATTATATCACATGATTGGATGTCGTGATGAGCCCGCCATGTTGCCATCTGCAGCGCTATCAACCATTAATGTCCCTGAACAGTAGGTGGAACCATGTAGATACATGTTTTCCAATCTCAGCGGTGTATATTATGGAGCTTACCTCATCGTCTGACATTTCTATACGACAAGCGCAAACGAAGCCTTTACATGACAGGTGCATTTGGCTGTCATCGTAATTGCTTAAATTATGTTTGTCACAGGTGGTGTTCCGTCAGGTGATTCTGTTTAAAGCTGAGTTTTTGATCCCGTAAAGGCGTTTTTTTTGGTTTGTTAGGTAATTGATGGATCATTGGCGACGACCGTGAAAATACATAATTAAATAACAGCAACAAATTGTAGTTAACGTGTATTCGTTCTGCCATCTTGCCACTCCCCCCGAAAAAATAAAATAAATAAAAAATAAAAAAATCAATCAATCTTTAACTAAATAAATAAATAAATAAATTTAAAAAAATACAATACAAATCCAGACTAACAACAACAAAAGCAGAAACGTTTACCAAAAACAACCAAGCAAACAAACAAACAAACAAACAAACAAACAAACACGAACAAGCGCCCTAGCAAAGCACAAACAATCAAATCAAATAAAAACACCCCAACACCCCCAACAAACAGAATATCAAATCCCTTGGATACTGTCACGAAAGGCATTCCACCAGAAGCACACACTTGTAATTGTCACAGTCAGAACGTCGTCTCAAATCTGTAAAAAAAAAAAAAGGAAGTTGACATATTGATCAGTACTTTCACAAAAAAAAAAACAATATTAAATGCAATTAACGTCACGTTGTTTTTCTCTCTAAATCGAATTATAGTGCACTATAAAATATACCTTTTAGGCACCTACACGTTTTGACGCATGACACAATTAATGGACTTTTAAGGGCACGGTGCGGTCCCTTTCCGTGATGATAACGTATGATCATTATTATGGGAACGCTCCATTAAAGAAATATGCCATAATGGAGCATCCTTTTCCTCTGGCAACTCACACCTGTTTTCACCATGTAATTCCTTTTCCAAACAGTAGGGCTTATAATTGTATCATGCACAAACCAGTAGCGCCGCTGGCTGCCCCAGGCAGATTAACTGATCATCCATTAACTTTAATAACCCAATTAAATCAATGATGTAAACAACCCCGAGTTCTTGTACCAAAACTTCGGAATTTTTCAATGGAGCTTTTCCTGAACGACGAAGGTAAAAATATAGTTCTCCCTCCATGTATGATTCAGTGAGATCTCTAAGTGGATCGAAAGTTAACAAAATGACATAGCTTGCTGAGACTTTAAAGACCTCCAGACAGAAATATTTAATTTATGTCTGGCATTAAATGGTATTTAATTTATGTCTGGCATTTCTATGATTATGCACCGCTTAAAAATTCAATGTTGCATCTCGCACACTCACGAGATTTTACATTTGCAGAAGCAATTTGAATAATACACGCGAAAGATTATTCCCCAAGCAGCCTGAACTTGACCATGTGAACGTTTACGATCATTACAGCATGTACATTCCATTGTATTTGTCGATATGTGTGTTTTGTTATTGCTACTATAATAACGGCTTCGTATATAGCGCTCATATCCGCCACTCAGCGACTCTCAAGGCGCTTCAACATTCAGTATTTTCCTGCAAGGTATGTGGGGCTTCGTTTTGAAGTAAGAGACCCACTCCTCTACATAGCAGCCAATCAAACCAGGAACACCGGGGCGAACCCCTTCTCGTTTCGATATTAAAGTGCACTGGGTTATTTTACGTGCGTTGCAAAACACACGGGGCCAACGGCTTTACGTCCCATATCCGAAGGACGAATCAATAATGGTTAAGCGTCTTGCTTAAGGACACAAGTGTCACGACCGGGACTAGAACCCACACCAGAGCTTGAGTCCGGTGCTCTTATCCGTTCGACCACGACACGCCTCTATATGTAGTCCGTGAAACTCTTCACGGTGCTTTAAAGTTGCAAAATTTACTCTATTTGAATTTCAAATGATCGTGGGTGTCAGGGGACCCATCTTAACGGATAATAACCACAGTTTCTGCCCGACGAGTACGCTCAACATTTCAAATTCTGTGTGAAATTTTGTTGCTGTGAACATTTATCAGAAATGCCTGCATATCATGACGTAGTGTGTGTGTGTGAGAGTAGGTACACACGTTCAAACCGGGGACCTATAACAACATAACATTTTAGTTAAGTCATGATTACCACAATTTCATTTCTTCTATTCTTGATTAAACTTAATGAAAATCCGCTGACGTTGGCCGCCTTTTCCACTGTCTGCAATTCCAACTCTGTGATTTGAATTCAAACACGTCTATTTAACAAACTTCTCTATTGACAAGATGGTCGAAATGCGAAGCCCGTATTGTATTGTAGATCAAGGACAGAGACCACTTTTACATCGTATATATATACAGTCACAGAAGCAATATGGTCAGACTCAATTATAAGACGTGTTTTTGGAAGATTTGATTGACACCATCACTACCCAAGCGT